>JAVJGG010000088.1:14436849-14463054 GCA_035590195.1 Aviceda cuculoides
CAGCCCCGGGCGGGGGGCAGCCGGACCGGGGGCGAACCGAGGGTCTGCGGCCGAGCTGGGCACCCGCCCCGGTGTCCCCGCGCACCCCTCGCCCCGTCCTCGGGTGGGGACCGGCCTGCGGGATGTGGGTCCGCAGGATGAGGCCAGTATCCTGCTCCTGCCTGGCTGCCTTTGCCATGTCCTGCTGTCGGGCAGGGAATGGGGGTGAAGCGGGGGGCGGGGGGGCTGGGGACTGCCCGGCTGCTGCAGGATGAGCTCCCGGCAGGATAGGTAGCGGGACACGCAGCACTGCCTGGGCAGGATGCTCCCCATCCCCATCCCCATCCCCATCCTGTCCCTTCCAATCCCCACCCCACCCCATCGTGCCTCTTTAACTGTGTTGCTCCTTTTCCGCTCATCTCCCCTCGCAGCCACCTGCAACAGCGAAGTTTCCTTTTGCAGCTGGGCAAAGGTCTGAAGGACTGACTGGGGTGGCACGATGGCATGGTGGCACAGTGACTTGGTGGCAGGGACACTGGCCAGGGCCTTGGAGGCAGCCCAGCTCGCTAAGCAAATGATATAGCTGGAAAGGGGATACTTCTTCAAACTTGATTACTCGCTGTTAGCTTTAACTGCACTGGCTCCGTTTAAATGTGATTTACATATATCTCTCATATTGTGGTTTAAGTATTTCCCCAGGGTGAGGGAATGAATAAGTTTCATTATCACTACTTAGGAGAGGCTGAGGTTTCAGCTCTCGGCTCACGCTGCATAATCGAATGAAGACCTGAGCCACTCCTGCTTTCATGCCAGCTGCTATTTGAAAATGATAAACTTTGCTTTGGCCCAGCCGGGCGGCCAGGCCCCACCGGGTACACGGCAGCCAGCCCTGGCTAGGCAGTGTGGAGCGGCTGGGCGAGCCCTCAGCCGCCCAGCATGCCAGAGATGGGCTCTGTGCCGCGGCTGCCCCCAACTACAGCACCAGAGATGGGATTTTCCAGTGTAATTGGAAATAAACCAATTTTTTCCCCTCCTGAGCAAATTCTAATGTCCCAAAGCTGAGGGGCCACGCATGCGCAGGGTTTAAAGTGGCTGGGCTGCAGGAAAGGCGGACATTGCCGTGCCCCAGCACCCTGCGCCATCATGCTAGACCCCATGGTGGCTCGGTGGGGATGGGGACACCACAGCCATGATGGTGACAGCCCGGCATGAGATGCTTCTGCCACCTTCGGGGCTGCGGGGCTTGCATTTGGCCCTCTTATACCTTGCTCTGCTAAGCCCTGACCTATTGCACCCTCTGCCTTCAGGCATGGCTGCGGAGGTGGGGAGCATCCTGGGGGGCTGGCGGGCTGGGGTTCTTGGGCACGGCCCCCTCCCACCCCCCACCCCCACCCCGCCACCCTGCCAGTGATGACAAACCCAACAAAAGGAAGAGAAAAGCACTTGTCATCCAGAATGCGGAGCGCGGAAGCAAATTTATTTTTAGATAAATCTAAAGCTTAATTTGTGAAGCTAATATCAATCAAAATGAGAGATGGGGTTTTTTAAGTCTTTTTGCAGCCATGCAATTTATACTGCCTGTCTCTTCTCCTCACTCTCAAGCGGTAAAGGTGGCCGCTAAGTTTAATATCAGCCTCATGCACACCTGCCCTAGAAATTATTATTCTTATTTTAATAGGAAGATATTTGCGGACCAGAAATGGGATTGTTTCGCCCTGCTGCGTTCCTGCAGCACTTGTGGAGTGCTGTGCCCTGCAGGGGTGTGGGAGGGTATGGGGGGGTGGTGGCTTTGCCCTGAGTGCTGGGATGCATCTCAGGGGTCCTTGCCCCATCTCCAGCTGGTGTCCACACCTGTGTTGGGTCCCCACAGACTCACCTGTGCCCGCCAGAGCCGGCATTGTGGCAGCCCTGGATGGAGGCAGGTGCCCACCAAGGAGGGACCCATTTATTTTGGATTACGCATTTGAAGTCCTCCTGCACGCAGTGAAATCCTCCTCCAAGAGGGAGCTATCTGAGGGGAGAATTAACCTGCTAAATAATAAAAACCCCGCACACCTCCTAATGAAATGTAATGACTTTGAGACTGGCAAGATGGATCGCGCTGTCGCTCCCAGCCGCTCACCCTGATTTATGGCAACGTGGGAAATATGATGGAGGCAGCGCTGATGAATCCCCCCCCTCCAAGGAGCACTGGTAACGGAGCAAAGTTTCTCCTGGGGCCCCCGGTGAGGCTCCTTGCACTGGGCAGCCGTGGCCTCAGTAGGGTCCCCCCCCTTTGGTAGCCCCCACTGCAGGGGGGAGCCCCACGGAGGGGCTGCAGCCGGCACCACCACCCTGTGCCCAGCACAGAGGGACCCACCAGCACTGCCGTGCTTCAGCCTCACGTTTCTTTTGATGTGGCATCTTTTTAATGACAAAGATCTAAGCAAATATCTTCCTCCAGCCGATCTAATTTTAACACGTAGACAGGCAGTGGCATCCCCCCCCCAGTAACATTAACCTCTGTGAAAATTTCCTTTTGTCCCAATTTCTCTTTGTTCCCTGGATGGGCTGTCACGCCGCTCACTGCCGGTGACAGAGCAGTCCTCTCCCGGCATGCCATAAATATCGGCAGAACCACGCGCACCATGGTTATGGCAAGAGAGCGAACGAGACAAATGGAGCCATGCTCCCCCGGTGCAGCTGTGGCCGCGGGGCAGCTCCGGGCATGTGGCTGCATGGCTGTGTCCCTGTCCCCATCCCTGTTCTCATCCCTGGCAGGGCTGGGGGGGGAAGCAACAAAAGGGCAAAAAATAATAATAATAAAGCTTTGCCCCTGACAAACCAGCCCTCTGCCCCCATTTCACGTCCATGGCCACGGTGTGTTTTGGACGTCCGCCCACCATGTGCAGCTCAGGCTGGTGGGTCGTGGCCTCTCCATGCTGCCGGATGCCTGGCCACGGGCAGGAGCGGGCAGCACTATGCCTGCAACCTGCTGTGGGTTTCTGCAGGGACTGGTCCCACAGCCAGCACTGGCCATGGGCAAGGGTGGGCAGGAACCGGTTGAAAAATGATCCAAATTCTGCAGGTGGATAAGTGGAAAATAAAGCAATCGCTGCCTGTGCCCTCGCAGCCATGCCAGGGGTCACGGGCAGCAGTGGGCAGGGGTGCGAGTGGGCAGCCGAGCCCCCCGCTGCCCTCAGCCCCCTCCCCGGCCAGGATAACGGCATGCCATATGTCACCACCACGGGACGCGGGGGCCGGGGAGACCTGCCCTCTGCCCAGAGCTATTTGGGATTTAATACTATTATCCTAATGCAACTGGCTCTTTGTTCGGGCCGGGAAGCTGCTGTCGGGGTGGAGCAGGGGGGGTGGTCGGGGTTAGGGGAGATCAGCCCCCTCCCAGCAGGAGCAGGGCTGCCGGAGACCCCCCCATCCTGCCCCGGCACCAGGGACCCTCCTGCTGGGGGGGAAATTAGTGGCAAACTTGCCGCAGATGACGGATGGCAGGGGAGATGCCGTCGCTGCACTGGTGCCAGCTGCAGGTCCTGGGATGGGGATGCGGTACCTGACCCCCGGCACCCATCACCGGGCCCTTGGGGCTGCAAGAGGTGAGTATCCCGTGGGTGCATGTGGGGCCGCAGCCCTAATCCCTGGGGATTTGGCCCACGTGCGCCCACCTCGCCCGGCCACCCTTTGGTGGTGCCGCGCCGGATTAATGGCTCAGCGTCGTTAGCAGGTTATTTATAGGTGCTCCTCTGTGCCCTAAAAATCTGCGTGAGGAAGGCAGGGAGCGGGGGGTTGGGGGGGTCCCAGCTGGGGTGGGAGGGAGCCCAAGGGTGGCCACAGCAAAGCAAAGAGACTCCAGAGCACACGTCCAGCGATATCCTGGTTTTACTTTGGGAAAAACACCATCCGGACACACGGCTTGCGGGTTTTGTGGTTTTTTTGGTTTTTTTTTTTTTTTTTTTCATTTGTTTTTTCTCATTTTTAAAACAATATAGTGCAGCCAGCACTTCTCACAGTAGAATATAATGGTCAATTTTAGTATAAAAAAAAAACATTCTCAGAGATTTGTAAATGCACTTAGTGCTTGAACAGGCCTTTCAGGGATACAGTACCTCTTTTCCGAGCACAATCACCTTGGGTTTCATTGGGGTATTTTTCTTTTTTTTTCCTTTAAACATCAAAACACTTTGTATTTCGTGGTGTGGAGCCTTTTTTAAATGAATAAATCTATTAAACACAGAATCACACATAGTGAATAACGGACCGTAATGAGCATTTTTAAACTTGTTATTTTAAAAAAAAAAAAAAAAAAAAAGAGAAAAAAGGAGGGATGTGAGCGCCCCGGAAACCGTGGTCGCCTCTAACCCAGAACCAAGGTAGAACTGACAATAAGGGGAGCAGGGAAAAAAAAAAAACCAGCCTGGAAATGTGAGACCCGGGCAGGTTCCCAGGTGTGCCGCGGTAAGGGAGAGGGGCCTGGGGGTCCCGCTGGGCACCTGGCATGGGGCCACCAAACCTCCCGGTTGAGTGGGAATAGGAGCCAGTGGCCAGCGCCGGGCGAGAAGAGGAGGAAGAGGAGGAGGAGGAAGAGGGGCAGGAGGAGACTCTGTAGCAGCCAACATGTAGATGTACAGCCTAGTCAACTAAAAAAAAACCCCAAAAAATAAAAAAAAAAAAAAAAAAAAAAAATCTGTTCAAGTTTTCAAGTGTTTTTCTTAAATAGCCTCCAGACTGTCCCCAATTATTAGCTTTAATCAAAGCAGTGCAAGTTACGGACTTCAGCTACAGGTCAGGCGCGAGCTCCCTGCGGCCACCGCGCGCCGGCTGGCTGCTGGGCTGGCACCGGCTGCCGGTGAGCCTCTTGGCCGGCCACGGCACAGGGCTCTGCCCCGCACGGATCCGGCCGGGTGCCCAGAGCGGAGCCTCCTCTCCCTGGATAGCAGCAACTCTTAGCAATTCCCTGTTCACATTCGTGGAGATAAAATGATTTCTGAGCTATATAGACAAGCAGTCCTTCGTCCTCGGCTTCTGGCGGGTTGCGGGTGTATCCAGTCTGGGGACCCCAGTGAAACGCCAGTGTCCCGGGAGCCCTTTCGGCAGCCGACCCCATGTCCCCCTCCCCGTCCCCCCGCCCTCCTCGCTGCCACGGTCCGGTACCCGCGCGGTGCCGGAGGGGAGCATGGCTCGCGCCAAAGTCCTCGCCCCTGGGTTTGGGAAAAGCAGCATCGGTTCCTTATCTGTAGACGGGCAGGCGGATGTGGGCGTGCTGGTGGTCCAAGAGCCTTGGCACAGACACGGTCTCGTAGCCCTTGCCCAGCATCTGCTCCTTGATGCAGGGCGGGTGGATGTCGTTGATGAGATACTCCAGGGACTGGAGGCTGCTGCTGAGGATGGAGGTATTGCAGAGCGTCTTGCTGGGCAGCCCCTCGGCGGGGGGCACCCCCAGCTCGCGGGGCCCGGCCCCCAGCTCCGGCGGGTTGTAACAGTCGCTGTTGGGAGTCACCAAGATGCTGTTCCAGGGAGGGGCGAAGTACTGCCCCACCGAGAAGTTGCCGTGCATGCAGTTCAAGGGGGACGAGCTCACCTTCTCGGCCGCGCCGCCCAGGGCGTAGGGGCGCGAAGCCCCCGCGCACGTCTCGGGGGACTTGCTGAGGGCTCCCCCGCCACCGCTGCCCCCGCTGTACATTCGCAGGTGCTGCTGCTGCTGCTTCTGCTGCCAGACCAGGTAGTCCATGCCCTCGGGGTAGACGCCCGCCTTGGGTCCCAGGGCTGTGGCCGGGTTGGAGCCCAGCGCCAGCTCAGTGCCCTTGCGGCACTCCGGCAGGACGGCGCCGGCGTACGCGGTGGCGCCGGGGAAGGCGCCGTGCTTGGCCGGGCTGGGGTTGGCGGCCACGACGGCCGGGCAGCCCGGCTGGGCGCCCTGCGCCTGGCACTGCTGATTGATCTGGTAGATGATGCTCTGGATGGAGGGCAGGTTGGACGGCGGCAGGGCCAGGCTCCTGCCCGCCAGCGGCAGCACAGAGGCCGCCACCGTCACGTTGGGGGGCACGGGACCCTCCAGCTGCTTCTGGCCGCTGTGGTAGCTCAGCTGCCCGGCACAGGAGGGACCTTGAGCTAAAGTGCTTGACACAGGGTAGGGAGCGACGCCAACCTGGGCGGGCGAGAGCTTAGTCCGCTTCCCCTCCGAGTTCTTCACCACGCTTTTACCGGAGGCTTTGACGATGGCCAGGAGACCCTGGTAGCCGCCGGCGTGCAGCGGGTAGGGGCTGTAGCGCTGCCCCGTGGTGTCGTAGCCATTGACCGTCCGGTTAAGGTGCTTGTGCTGGGGGACCCTGATGTTGGTGGGGAAGATCTTGATGGTCAGCGGGCTGTTGGCCACCTTCTGTGCGTAGGCGTCCAGCTCGGCAGGGCTGGGGTAGCGCGGGGAATGCATGGGTGCCGCCGTCTCGCCTGCGGGAGCAAAGCGTAGGGTGAATCTGGTGCCGCCAGGAGGAGGGGGACCCGGCCCCTGGCACTCGGCACCTCCCCCCCGCCCCGGCTCCCACCGGCTGCCAGCAGAAACCAGGTCATGGCACCAACCTGCCCCCTCCCGCTGACAGAGTCACTTGTAAGTGGCCTAAAATAAACTCAGTGTGGAGAATGGAAATGTCACTTTACCCAACGGGGGAATCTTTCTCCGAGATTGGATTTAAACTACATTATACAAGCAATTTCATGGGTGCTTTGCGCTGCTACGAGAACCTCACCAAAAATGGAAAAGCATTGCATTTACCAGCCATAAATCAGCAGTTCCTATAATGAGCACAAAAATGTCACTTTTATGCAATTTTACAGATGAACAAAACTGGTGAAATTAACTGTGGTAACCTACTGGAGTCAGCAAAAGCCACTGCAGAAAAAAAATTATATATGTATATATTTTTGTTCCTTTCAAACTCTTTCCCAGGCAAGTTTCTGCCATTCTGGTGTGAAAACTCATTTGTCGTACCCATTATACTTTCATTTGGAGTTTATCTTGAGTATCCAATGAGCCACCAACTGTGAAAATGATTAAATCTACAAAATCTATCTAATAGATGGAATAAATTAGGTGTTTAAAATCTCCACACACACACACACACACACAGAGGCGCATGCACATACATGCCAGCACACGGGGGACAATGTTTGCTCCCGAGCTGGTCCCAAAACCCCTGGCCCTGACAGGGGACGGACACCTGCAGCACCCTGGGAACGCCAGTCCCAGCATCTGCCCGGAGCCAGGTTTTGTAAGGGAGAGATGGTCAAATCAGGGGGTGGTTGGGGCTGGCACCCCCCCACCGAGGAGCCCCAGCCCTCCCAGGGCAATTTTGGAGGCTCCCAAGCAGCACAGCCCTACAGCACCCAGGCAAAGGGGACTGCAGGCACCCGGCATCCCTGCAGAGACACTGGGGACCACTTTGCTCCGGATGCCACTGGGACCAGTGATTCCTGATGCCACCGTGGGCCGGGTGGCAAAGTCACCGCGAAAGAGCTGTGCCATTGGATGCATTCAGCACACCTAACAAAGTCATTAAATTGGCCTGCAATGCCTGGCTCAATCCTGCTCTGAGAGATGCTCCGGCGCGGTGCCTGTGCCTGCCTGCGCTCACAGGCATGCCCAGAGGAACCAGGCACAACGTTAAAACCAGGATTCAGGGGAGGTTGGGGCGCTGGCAGCTGCAGGACTCCATGTCACTCCTCGGGCAGCAGCGTGATGTTCAGGGAGACATAGGAGCGAGGCCGTGGCTGCTCTCCATCCTCTCCATCCAAGCAGTGCAGCAGTAATTTAACAGGCAGAACAGCAGAGCGTTCACCAGCCATTCCTCCCATTAAGCTAATGTTATGGGCTCTTTACAGGTGTCTTAAATAGACATTGTTATTAACGAGTATATTAAGCCAATTAAAACCAGGGCCTTTGAGTAGGATTTAGTGTAGCTGCTGGGAGACAGGAGGCATGGCATCATCAGCTCCCTATGGTGGGACACGTGCAGGCACGCGACATCCCGGGATACGCTGCCAGCCCTGCTGAGCACATCCCGGGCATCGACCGTCCAACCTCCGTAAAGCTCCTGAGCCTGGGTGGCACCTGCAGAGCAGCCAGGGAGCTGCACGGGCGCACGCGAGCGTGCACGCTGGGCACCACTGGGCACGGGCACCCCGCGAGTCGGCAGGTGCAGGGGCCTGCGAGCGGGACCCCGGCGGCACAGCATGGCATGGCACGGCACACTGCCCGGCACCGCGGCCCGCTGGCACCACGAACCGTGCACATCTGCATTCCCCTTCATGCCGGCACTGCTGTCCTTGGAGGTGGCAGCATCGTGAATACTCAATTAACATGACACTAATTAGCTGGTGACACTTGCAGAATCCCTAATGAGCCCTTTCCACGGAAACACTCCTTTCCAAGCAAAAATAATAATAAAAAAAGAGGCCATTGCTGGAGGGAGGGAGGCAGCATCGCCCGTGGGCAACATGGCTCCCCGGTGCGAGTCACCAAAACCCCGTGCCTGAGCACCAAGGCTGCGGGTGACGCTTCTGGGACGGCCCGTGCAGCCCCCCTGGAGCTGCCCGCTGCTGCGGGACGGGCAGAGCTGCCAGCTTGGGTGAGCCGAGCTTGTCCAAGGGCATCCCACCCGCAAGCCCCGGTACCAGCGCGTGCCCAGGGAGCGCCGTGGCCGACCGCGAGCCGGCCGGGGGAGAGCCAGGAGCCGCCTTTGTCGCCTCTTCATGCCAGCTGGGTCGGATGTGACAAGCTACCAATTCGGTGTGTTGTCACATATCAGGGTGACGCACCAAACCCCCGCCGGGAAAATTACAGAGCGACCGATTTCCCGGCGGCTCCCGGCGCGCTGGCGGCTGTGCGGCTCCGCCGCTCCCCCTCTCCGCAGTAATTACTGCTTTCTAACGGGCTGTAATTACTGCGAGATGCAAACTCTCCCAAACCACCGCCGTCACCCGTCAGGCGCAGGCAGCCCTGACACCAGCCGCTCGCTGCCAGCTTTGCCCCCCTTCCTCTTAAAACTTGAACCATTGGAGCCATCAAGCCAGGACCGGGTGGGATGCGCCGTGGACCCCCAGCCGTCACGGTTTACCTCCGCTGGCTGCCGACACACGGGCAGGCTCAGCTGGGCTCGATGCCATGAGCAGCCCCGGCTCTCGCCACTCCTAAAACAAATCCAGCTGCCGGCAGCACACCAGCCTGGGGACAGGCACCCTTCAACAGCCGCTTCTCCCAGAAGATGCTTCGCCGGCTCCCGGCTCCCTCCCTCCCTTGCTGTCATTCCCACAGGATGTGGCCGGCGCACTCCCAGCTCTGGGCTCCCCCTCCCTCCCTGACCTGCTCTATTTTTCCAGCCTGCACTCAATAACAGCTAAATAATTGAATCTGCTCAGCAGCCAAAGATTTGGTTTGAATTTTATTGGAATTTTAAATTGTTTTGTTTCTTCAGTATTTTATTACTGTAAATGGAAAATGCATCGCCCGCAGTAATAATCCAATGGCTCTTTATATTACTCCGAGCTTCTGCTCAAAGCATTATTGGAAAGCCAGGCAGAAACGAGAAGCCATTATAATGGCAGCACAGGCTTATAAGATTACGCCTCCAGCTAAACAACTTTTTACTTTAGCAAATTGGCCACCAAACCCAGTTCGAGACACAGATGTAAATCCCAGACCCAATCGGTGCCGCCATCCGGAATAAATCTCAGTTTATGGGTCGGGGAGCTCTGGCCCTGCCATGCCCAGAGCAGCCAGGTCTCTGCAAAATGTCCGACGGAGATGGGGGGCAGCTGCGCGAGGGGTGGGCAGGGGATGGAGGTGCCTTGAGGAACCCCCCAAAAGCCTCCCCGGGCACGCACACCCACTGCCGGCGTCCCATGCATCCTCAGCATCCCCCGCATCCCCCACATGACCCGCATCCCGGCATCCCCTGCATCCCCAGCATCCTCTGCATCCCCCACATCTCCCACATACCCCGCATCCCCTGCAACCCCGCGTCGCTGGCATCCCCCGGGTCCCCCACACTGTGCCTGGCTGCAGCCACAGCCTGCAAGTGCTGGGAAAGAAGAAAAGATGGGGAGAAAGGAGGGGAGGGAAGCTAACTGAAGCCATCCTTGCGGCAGGAGAGACGAAGGCTATCTGGAGGCCGATGGTCTGGGGGTTGTGCAGCACAGGAGTCGGCCGATACAAACCCACAACAGTCCCCAATTACCCCTGGCCCTGGCCCCGGCTCCGCTGGGACACAATGGGCGCCAGCGAAGCCCAGCTGCCGGGCCCCTAATTAACCCTGATTTTAACTGTACACTTTTAAAGGCACTAAAGCGGTTACAAAGTGGAGAACAAGGCAGGGTTAATAGCGCAGACCTAAATTGCAGGCCCGCGGGGCCCGGGCCCCATAGAAATAATAGACCTGTCTGGGCTGCTCAGCTGTCAGTCAGGCGAACAATTTGGCACCCGAGGAGCTCAGTGACGGCACAGGAGCGGCAGCATCGGCACAGGAGCGGCAGCATCGGGGCTCTGGCAATCAGTGTCTGCTCAGTTAAAGCAGCTGTGGGATCAAAACGACACCAGGGAAGATGCTCAGCACCAGGAAGGGTGCACAGCACTGGGAAGGATGCTCATCATCAGGAAGGATGCTTGACTGTGGGAAGGATGCTTGGTACCAGGAAGGATGTTTGTGACCAGGAAGGATGCTCAGTACTAGGAAGGATGCTCAGTGCCGGGAAGGATGCTCAGCACCAGGAAGGATGCTCAGCACCAGGAAGAAAGCTCAGTACTGGGAAGGATGCTCAGGACGAAGAAGGACTGGAAGGATACTTGGCACCAGGAAGGATGCTCCATGCTGGTCCCACAGCCCAACTGCCCCAGGTGTCCCCTGGCCTGGTGCTGGCCGCAGCATCCCTGGCTGGGCCCCCTCTTCCACGGAGGAAGGCGAGCGCATGCACCGGCAATTTATGGCTTTAATTTTCAGGCCATGATGCTGCAGGAGACACTGTGCTCCCTGGGTGGCCGTCCCACGCTGGAAGGGGACGGTGAGCGGGACGTTGGGCTGCATGGGGGGGTACATCCTGGGGATCAGCGCCAGCAGCACCGCAGCCCTGAGCAAGGACTCAGCGGAGACAAGCCGAGCGGGGATGCAGCGTCAGCAGCACATGGCACCTAACCAGTTAACAGCTGGCACGAAAGACATGCACTGCCTGACTCCTTCCCCTCCATTCCTTTGCTTCTCCGCGAGATAAGATGGGACAAACCTTATTTTTACACGTCGAAAGCACTAAAATATTTTGCAACAAATGAAGTAAGTAATCTCAAAGGTAAATCTTTGTAAAGCTGCTGAAGGCGAAGCCGTGGCTGGAAGCTACCTAGCGCCTCGCTTGGGTCTCACTTCCCTGCAGCCCCAAAGGAAAACGCTTTTCAGCCCTTTTTCAGACAGGAGCAGAGATGCTGCGGGGGCTGCCGTGCTCCTCCTGTCACAGCACAGCCCTGGTCAAAGCGCAGGCACATCCCAGCTGCTCCACCACAGAAGGCGACCAGCAGTAAGACACGCCATCTTGGGGGTAACTCCATCCCGGGGAGGGTGAGATGGCAAGAGCCAGCCACGGGGACCAGCCTGGCACTGGGGATCCGGTCTGCCTGTGCCGGGACCTTCGGAGCGGCAGGCTGCTTCCCGCTGCCAACATGGCCAAGCCGAGGCCAGCTCTTCCTCCCTGTGCTGCAACGTGCCAGGTGCCCGGCTGGCAGCCCCGCTCTGGTCAGGTCTGTCCCCGCAGCGGCATCCTGCGCCCGGGCAGGGTCATGGCTCAGCACCGCGGGTGGGCTCAGCCGTGCCCAGGCGGGTTTGCCAGGGATGCTCGGCAAGCTGCAGTGGCCAACGCTGTGCCCACCGCTCGGGCAACCGTTCCAGAGGAACGGATGAGGTTTTCTGCTCTGAACCTCAATGCGAAGCCCTGGCTGCTCTGTCCTGGTCCCGTCGTCACATTCACCCCGGGAAGGGGCATTTCCCGGGGGTCACCCTGCCCTGCCCCGAGCACCCTGCCAGACGTCACCCTCCCTCGCCATCCCTCTCCATCCTGCCCTGCTCCTCTTACAGGAAAGCGCTGGTCTTTCCAGTGCTTTCCCTCCTGCTCCAAGCCTGCGGGGCAAAAGGGCCGCAATTAGGCAGGATTGTTAATTGTGCAGGGGCAGGAGGAGGTGGGAAGGTGAGCAATGCTGAGAGGGCCAGGCAGAGGCAGGAGGAGACGCTGGGAACCTGAGCAGCCACTCAGCGATGGGTGTGCCAATAGCTCTCATTAAAAAATAATAGTGCTGCTGCCTCCAAATGAATTAAACTCTGCAAGAGCCGAGATCTCGTCCCCTGGCTTTGGGACCAGGCTCCCTGTTTCCCTCACAGCAAGGAGATCCCAATGTCTTCAAAGCTTCAAAAAGCATAAAAAATCCCCCTTTTCTCTGCCTGCAACACTAGGAGCAGATTTGGGAAGAGCTAAACCCTAAATATTTGCAAAAACTTCGAAGAAAACTCAATATCTAGAAAACACTTGGAAGAAAACAAACAAAACCTTGTACATTTGACAAATCAATAAAATCCTTGAAGAATGGGTCTTAGCCCCAGGTGGCAAAGCTGCCTGGGCAGGAACTGGCCACCCCGGCCCTGCCGGCAGCAGCTCCTGGCAGGACCCCCCTGCCTGCTCCGCGGGGCTGGAGGGCAGACCCTGCCCGCACGGCACAGCCGGGGCCAGGGAGCAGGGTGCTGGAGCTGGTGACCCCCTGCCGAGAGCAGGGCAAAGCTCAGGGGGTCCCAGGTGGAGCCCGGGGGTGGTCTCTGGAGGATGCTGTTCTGCCCAGACCCAGGGTGACCCCAGGGAGGGCATGGGGGCGTGCAGCCCCTGGCCCCGCGGAGAGCAGTCATGGCAGCCGGCGTGGGTGCCACACGTCCCCCGAGCTGTTTTCGAGGTGCAGTCGGGCAGAGGGGGCTGCCGGCACTGCCCCCACCATGCCGCTCGTTCTGCACCAGGCAGGTTGGGCTGCCGTCACATTGCACCGGCTTTCCCACCCTGTGAAGTGCGGTGGTTTCTATGGTGACTGTGTCCCCAGGATGGGTGGCGCAGAGGCCACCGCGCCACAGTGTATGCAGCGGGGGGCCCATGCACCGGCACAGTCCCCGGCCCCTTGCGAGCACAGCCCTGGCAGGGATGGCAGCCACCCATGACTGGCACCCTCAGCATCACCACAGCTGCCCATAAATTGCTGTGTCCCCTCTGCAGAACCCCCCATTGCAGAACCCCCCATTACAGAACCCCCCATTGCAGGACTCTCCCGCATCCCAGCTCCCAGCGTGGGGCCAAGACAAAAGCATCCTCCAGCAGAGCATCCTCGGCGCGAGGAGCAGAGACAAACGCGCCCCAGCTTCGGGGGCTTAAATTAAAACCAACTACAGAAATAATAGCGGGAGAAATCCATCTGAATAACCGTAGGTGGCAAACCCCACGCGGCAGCCGTGCAGGAGCCGTAATCTGCAAAGACAACAAAATTCATGACAAAGCACAAAGGGAAGCGCCGGGCTTCGCCATCCCCAGATATTCATCCGTTAACACGTTCCCTTTTTAGGCTGACATGTCATTTCAGATGGGCCTTTTTTCCTCCCCTTTCTTCTCCCCCTCGACGGCGCACGGCTCTGCCGAGGCGGCTGCTGAATTGGATCACCTCAGGGCGAGCACTTTATTATCTGCAGTCAAAGCGTCACCACAAATACCTGTCTACACACACACGTGTCACTTCCCATTTGTCTCTTCCACGAGGTATTAGCGCCGCACGCCGCCGCCACGGCCACCGTGCCACGGCAAAGGCAAACGGCGCTGAGCAGGGGAGGCACACAGGGCGGACAGCATCATAGCCATAAGGATGCCCTGGTGCCACCCCACTGCTGCGCTGATGCCACCCTGATGCCATCCCAATGCAAACCCTGATGCCACCCCAATGCCGTCCTGATACTATCCCAATGTCATCCCAGTGCCACTCCAATGCTGTCCCAATGCCATCCTGATGCTACCCCAGTGTCACCCCAAAACTGCCCCAATTCCACCCTTATGACACCCAGATGCCACCCCAACACCACCATGATGCTGCCCCAATGCCACCTCTATGCCATCCAACACTGCCCCAGCACAGCACTGATGTTGCCCCAATGCTGTCCCACCACGCAGCCGCCGAGGGGACCCCAGGACTGGGAGGGACACCACTGCAGCTGGCAGCCCCGCAGCTCAGCCCAGCCGCTCCCCAGCCCCTCTGCTCTATCACTGACAGTAAATTAGTATTTGATTCATTTTAAGACACGGGCTTTGCATGCCGAGCATGGCTGCTGGCGCCCACAGCACCCCATCCCTGCCAACGGGGAGCAGAGTGGGCACCCCTGGTGCAGGCTGTGGGGAGCAGGTGCCCTGTCCCCAGGTCTGCAGCCCTGCATGGCCCCGCTGGTGCCCAGGAACCTGCTCCGCAGCCAACGGATTGGTGCGGTCTTGGAAAGTTTGGACACAAACCAAAACCCCGTCACGTGCTGGGGCGTTACCAGTGAAACACACCCAACGACTGGGGCTCTGACCTGGTGGGAGATGGTTGCAACCGGAGAGGCTGCCCCAGCGTCAAGCAGCCCCCCTGCACCCAACCATCTCCCACCGTGCCCGTGACCGATCGAAAAGTGGTTTTGCAGTGCTTCCTGGCAGGGAAAGTGCAAGTCAACAGCACATTTTGGGCACGGCAGTTAATTGAACTCCTTTTTATGGCACGTATATAAATACGCAGCACCATCATTAACTGATCCCTTCCAGAAACTGAAAATGAAAGAATTAATCTTATTTCACTCATGTGTAACCCCTCATGAAATTAAAATGATATTTTATGGGTGTGTACAAAAGCAGAGCCTTGCTGCAGCTACTTTAATGAAAATGCCCTTGGAATAAGTAGAATTGGGTAACGAGAAGCCATTAAATGGGGCTTTATCCCATATGCAATTAAACAGTTTTATCACTGATGAGAGTCCCCACGGGCGAGTGGGGAGAGCTGTGGGTGACCCCGGAGCTGGGTCCCTGGCGCTTTGCTGCTCTCTGAGCCCTGGCCATCACCTCTCATTAGCGTTTTAATAACCCAGCCGTGAGCCCTGGGAGGGCTCACGCCAGCCCCCAAGAGCTGTTTCTTACACTGTCCCCATGGGGCCCAAGGTGCCAGGTCCCACAGGACCCCTGGCACGAGGCCACAGCGGGGCTGGGCTCCAGATCCAGCCCTGCCAGAAGGATGCGGTGAGAGGGGGTGGCTGATGCTCGCGAGGCAAAACGTGATGTTAGCACGGGGGGAGCTCAGGGAGCTCCCCGTAACTCCCAGCTCCATATGGATCCCACCCCCTTAGGGGAGCACACATCCTGCACCCCCCAGCCATATGCCCAGCCCCAGGCTGATGGCAGAGCAGAGCAGGCTGAAGGAGGGCACATAGAAAGTAACATTTAATTAAATATAAGCCACCGTTACATTACGGCAGAGAGCAAGAGCAGCAAGAGTTTGGCCAAGCTGAGAGTGGTATTATTTGATTTATAATTTAAATAAAGCTCAGGATTCCTGTAATGCGTGCAGAATAAAATCAAAAGGGACCAGGCTGCTGGAGTTAATTGGACGTGATATTTTCCTGAGGATGCTGCTTCTCTGCAGGCTCCTGCTCCTTGGCTGGAGGCAGGCAGATGCAGGCAGAGCTGGCAGGGCTCCGGGCACCCTCCTGCTGCCTCCTGCATCCTCCTCGAGGATGCAATGCTGCCATGCTGGGCCAGTGCCTGCGATGCAGCTCTGGAATTACCAGCAAGGGAAACTGGCTGCTCCCATGAGCTGGCAATAGTGAGCACCGCGGCAAAGTCTCCTACTGCATTTAACCGGATGGGTTTCGTGGGATGCACCGAGCCCGCTGGGATGCGGCCGTGGCGGCGCATGGGGCACCGAGACCGGGGGGATGGTAATTAGCAGGAGAGCCAAGGAGCAGAACTGGGGGGTAAAGGCGCCGGGGCCGTCAGCTCCCAGCACGGGCAGGAAAATTAGTCAGCTCACCTTTTACGTGAAATTAATACAAAAATTAATCAGCAGCGCGGGCAGGATAATAGGATTTCACAGTGGTGCTGGGCCAGACGGCCAATGTGCCGAGAGCCAGACTCATTTAATATCGACAGAAACAATGCCAGAGGACAGAAATAAGACCCATAAAGATAATTACTGAGATACTCAGGAGCAAATTAAGTAATCAGAGGCACTTCTAAATTGTGCCTCGTTTTAAGAGAACGCTATCTTTGTCGATTACCTACGCAGGCATTTAGGAGGCGGCACGAGGCTCAGCCCCGCATGCCGGCTCACCGGCCCCTCTGCGCCACGCTTACCGCAGGTGCCATAAATAAAGAAGAGAAAATCGTATTCCAAACCAGATGCGTGGCCCTGGATGTCACCTGCAATTTAATTTGTACTAGCAGGAGGTAGAGAGGAGTGAGACACACTGGATTTGCCCATAATGAGCAGAAACATACGGGCAGCTAAACTTTGATTAAGGTGACCCGGCTGGCGGCAGCCGGTGGTGAGCACAGCACGGGGGTCCGGCTGCGGAGCTCGGCCACCGCCACCATGCACCACCCCAGGGGATGTGCCCCGCTTGGGGGACAAGCCTCAGAGAACTCGAGCGAGCATAGTCCTGCCCCGAGGGATGGGGCACGATCAGCCAAAAAACCCAGTACCCCAGTCCCCTGCACCTGCTGGGGTCCGGCTTGGGGTCAGGCCTCTGCAACCCGCCCTTCTCCCACCGGCACGGCTCAGGGACACACTGGCACCCTCCGAGGACATGGGTGGTTGCACCCAAGAGCAGCTCTCCCCACCGACGAGTGCCTTGCCATGTGGTGACACCACATACGGGATCCTGCTCCCCAAACCTCATTTTAGCATCGTCTCTGGTGGGGCGGGAAACGCTTGAGGAGCACCAGCCCCTCCGGCAGGAGGGTACTCCTGGGCCCCGTCCCCGGGGTGCTGTTCCTTAGCATCCCTATGAGCCAAGACAATCCCTGGCTCTGAGCTGCAACCAGGGAATGCAGCGGGGACGGGTGGGCATATCCTGACCTCAGAAGACACCACACCGGGCTCGACACAAAGATGCCCAGTGCCAAACACCTCTGGTCTCCAGAAAACCCTGCCAGGCTCAGCCTGCCCGCAGGTCTCGGACTGTGTGGGCACAGCTGAGCTAATTAGCTGGCGGCAACGAGGTGTGCCGGGAGCCAGACCCTCGTGCCAGCCCTGCGCCGCTGCGCACTGCTCAGGCGTGACGGATTAGGAATAATTTTACAAGAGCAACATCCGTTTTCCTTCCAGACACTGAGAAGAAGGAGACCCCAGCGGCACCGCGAGCTCCAATGCAGCGCAAGCACGTGGGGGGACCATGCACGCACCCACCCACTTTGCAGACTCGCTGAGACCCCCAAAAGCTGACACCCCGATGGGTACTCGGGGGGGCATTGATCCCACCTGCCCCTGCGATCACTGATGCACACACAAGTGCTTCCCCACCTGTGACGCTGGGATGCGTGGGTGCCCATCACCCTGCCTCCGGCCTGGGTACCTCGCTCCCTACAGCGATGCTGTGCTGGAGCTTGGGGAGCTTTACCCAAAAAAATAACCCTCCTGGCTGCCAGTGTGACCCATGCCCCACCGGAGCGATGCTGGGGGTCCGCAGGGTGGCCGAGCATCACCCAAACCCCGTGCCCGGCTCACGTGGCTGTGTTGGGGTACCCAGGTAGAGGAGAAAAAACGTCTCTGGGAAAATACCGATCATTAAACAAATGCCCGGGGGCTGTCACAGACTAACAAGCAGAGCTTTAGCAGCTGATTTGTCTTCAGCCGGCAATGTTTAAAAATCCAACTGAGACCAGCAGAAAAATATCCACTCCCCTCTTTAAAACACACATTCATCACTTGAGAATCTTAATGCGTCTTTCCCAGCCGGGGAGGTCAAACACGCCTGCCTAAAGCAGGCTCATTAAATATACATTTAATCACGGTTTGGATTGAGAGACAAAGGCTGGGAGAGACAGGTGCTTTACTGGAGTGACCTTTTGGATCCCATTTTAATGTAACTAGTTTACAGCTTATCTGAAAGGCCAGCTCCTGGGGAAGGCAAGCTGCAGCAAAACGGGGAAAGTAATTAGGGGGGGAAGGGCCAGGGAGGTTTGGGGGGCCATGGAGCAGACGACGGCAGCATCCTCTGCTGCCGCCGTGCCTCCCAGACAGCTCTGCAACATTTTCTGAAGTTCGACTTATCAACCAGAGCAACCCAATTTAATTTGCTTATCTTGTCTCCTTCCTCCCTCTCTCCTCCCCGCTTCTCCTGCTCTTTTTAATTATCAGTTAAATAAATGTCTTTTTCAATAAGGGAAGCAGCATCAAAGTGGGCATGCACCTCCCCTCCCCAGGCACTTACACTTGCGTGGCTCCAGCGCCTTGTTGGGGCAGGCGAGGTGCTGGGCTGGGGGGTTCTGGGTCCTCTGCAGGCAGGCCAGCATGGTCTGGGTCTGCCGGCGGGCAGCGCCGCCCCCGCTGCTGGCCCGCGCCCTGCAGAGACAAGAGACACGCTGGTGAGGTGAGGGGACCTGCCCGCCCTGCTGCCCACCACCCTCCTGCCCACCCAGCCGCTCGCCGGGCGGAGGAGCTGGAGACAGGAGCTCCCAGCACCGACCACGGACACGCACGCTGCTCAGAGCCCTTTGCTCCTTTGGAGATACATAAATAACTGGGAAAGCCTTAAATAAGTATGAACGTATATAAAATAAATCTGAAGGTCTCAGTGGATGATTTGTGCTTCTTGCAAAGCTTTCTGCCCTTCCCACCGGGAACGGGGCAGAGCAGGGCATCCCTCCAGCACCGCGCTCCTGGCAGCACCAGACTGCTCTGCTGGCGTGCCAGCCGGCGCCTCCCGGCAGAGAGCGACCCTGCCGGCTCCGGCCAAGGCTGGGGAAAGATGGCGTTAAAATCCCGCTCGGGGTCCTAGGATCTGTCGCCAGCTCCCAGCTGGCATCAAAATCTGCTCCACAAAAGCTGGAGGGGTCAGGCCAAAGTCATCGCCACCACCGCTCTGCTAATTGTACATCCTTCACGAGCCGCCGCGGAGGGCATGAATTATAACCAGTTGCTGCTGACACCCTCCCACTGCTCCGGCTGGCGTGGGGAGTGATATTCCCGCTCGGAAAGGGCAGGGAGACGTGGGCAGGAGCAGCAGAAAAGCAGGCAGTGGTGCCCATCCGCCAGCGCCGCAGCTTCTGAGCCATCGCTCTCCCGGCTGAACATTTACTGATGGCTGGGTGGCACGGTTGGGTGGCATGGCTGGGTACATCACTTCATCACAGGGGAACCGTATCCTCCTGCAGCTATCCAGGAGACGGGACGTTTCCTGCACGCCCCGGCGCTGGCATGCGGTGCCGGGGCCAGCATGCGGGGAGCTGTGCAGTGGCCTCGCGCACACGCTGGCAGAGCCTGTGACCATCACCTGCCAGGCAGCAAAGCACGGACGGACACTCCCCAAGCCGTGACCAGGGCTCTCCTTGCTCCGCTGGTTTAAACGTCACCCTTCGAAATGCGCCTTCACAGCCACCGCGGGCGCACAGACGTCGGTACCCGTGCGCTTGCCACTCGCTCCCGCCCCGTGCCCCCCTCCACTGGGCAGGGGGGTCCCAGGCTCTGGGCTCATCCCCGGGCTGGATGGCCAGCGGTGGTGGTGGGACCCGTGCGGGGTGTCAGTGCCGTGGCCAGGCCCCCTCTGCCTGAGGGGGCTGGGGGTCTCACCCCATCCCCCCTGCTGCAAACTGGGGGCAAGGGAGAGACTCGTTAGCAAAAGGTGTGAGGAGCAGGAGGGGAGGAGGAAGTCATCTAATACCAAGCAGGTGTCTGGAGAACCCAAATTGTGCTGTTTTCTCCTAATAATGAAGTATTCATGAGTAAAAGCCTTTTTCACTACTTTCTTAAGATACTAATTTCACAACAAGCGCCTTGTTACCATGCAATTATTCCAATCGTGCATTTCTCCCAGATTCCATCTGTCCTCGCGCTCTCTAAATGAAAGACAATCATGTAACCACCTTTCATTATTCACTATTTTACTTTCAGCAAAGGTACCCTGAAAGAAATGATTTCCTCTGAAAGGGACTTTTATTCAGTTTCAAAACCAATTTTCTCCTATTACTGTCTTAAAAAAAAAAGGAGGGGGGCAGGGAGGTGTTTTTATTTCATGCATTACATATCCTTTGTTAATGCAGCTCGCAGTAAAAGCAGCCGTATCCATTTTCTGGCTTCGATTTCTGGTAATTTTAAAATATGCCATTACAATCAGGCAGAAATTATACAGTTTGAAAAGAGAATGAAGTGCTTCTTATTCAGAGGCTGAGCGCACTTGACTGCCAGGGAGCTCGCCTCTCCCCGCTGGGACTCGGGGTTCATTACGCAGCCCCGCTCCCAGCGCGCCTCGGCTCCCCCGGCACACGCTGGCGCACACCCACCGCCTGGCTTCGGCGGCGGCTGCATCCCGACCGGAGAGCTGCCGTGCCGACCCCGTCCCCGCAGGGTGGACCTGGGTCGGGGCACCCATGGCCACGCGGGGGATGGCTGCACCCGGTACCGGCTCCCGCCGTACCTGAGCCTCACCTACGCGGTGACCTCGGGGACGGCGTCCCGCCGGGTGTCACCATCTGGCCGATTAGCGGGCAGACGTCACCTCCTCCCCGGCAGCGAGGCCAGCTCCTCGCCAGGATGCTGCCCCGTGCCCCTGTCCCCGTGCCCCAGACACAGGCTTCGCGGGCGGCTCAGTGCCGCTGCTGGATGCGTGTCGGGTCCCTGATGGTCCCCAGGGAGGAGGGGGCCAAGAGCAAGGAGATAGCACCCGGGGAGGGGGTGGCACAGGGTGAGCGGAGAGGCCACCCCGCCACCATGGGGCAGGATGCGGCCGCCAGTGGGGCACCGAGCCCTGGTGCCAAGAGGAGTGAGGACGAGGATGCAGCTCCAGTCCGGCTGGAAGCTCCCAGGGACCCCACAATGCAGGTCTCCTAGGGCCACCCCCATGATGGCACGGGTGCTCTTCCCCACCACTGCTCTCCGGGCCCCGCCACGCACCCACGCACAGCCCAGCACCCTCCTGGAGATGTCCTGACCTCAGCTGTGCACAGCAGGAGCATCATCGGCATCAGCCAGGAGAGCCACGGGAGCCACATGCCAAACTAAATAAAGCCACCGATTAATTCAGACCCCACTTTTGCCCCCGTCTCCCAGCATAACACAGTGGAGATGATTTTTCTGACAGCTACGCTGCGCTTCTCCCCACCTTCATGGGCACGCTTCATAACCACGAGGGCCCCAGTGCCGCATGCATCGCAACACCGTCCCTCTGTCCCGGCACCCTGCTGGGCATCCCCCAACCCCCTAAAGCGCCCGTAGGCGAGAGGGTGGGCGGCCCGGCACAATGGGCATCTGTGCGGTGGCATTTTGTTAATGCCGCTCAGAAAAGCCCCTGAATCAGCTGATGGGAATTGGGCGCTGGGCTGTCCGAATGCTTAGCGCCGGCTTAGTTAGCTCCATCTGCATTTGAACTAATTCCAATCAGCAGGATCCGATTTAGTTCAAGCTGCTCTGGCTCTTTCGTGGCAGGAAAGACAACACTCAGCAGTTTTGCCAAACCGCCCTGAGTCCGCACAGCCTCTGCCCAGCCTGCACCAACAGCCCCGCCGCCACACAGCCAGCGGCACAGCCGGCACAGCGGCACGTGGCGAGAGCGTCCTGCTCTCGGGGATGCCAGGAGCAAGGTCCTTCGGAAATGCCAGGAGCGGGGTCCCTTGGGGACATCCAAAGCAGGGTCCCTTGCAGACACCCAGAGCAGGGTCCCTCAGGAGCCCCAACCCTGCATCCCGTGGCACTGCTAGCCAGCCCTGGCATCATCCCCCTCCATCCTTCCCCAGCCCCTCTCTGACCCGCTCCTTCCCGCTCCCCACCCCAGGCCAGCTAATTTTGAAGCCCTATCTCTACATCGCACTATTTATAAGCCCAAGGTCTTTGTGACTTTAATAAAAAAACCCAGCACCCTCTATGTCTAAAACCCCCGTGACGGGAGGGTTTGGCACCTCCTCTGACATCAGCAGCTGATAAGTCGGGCTTATCTCCTCCGAGAGCCCCGCGAAGGTCCCTCCGGCAAGATAAGGCCAGTGCAGCTGTCGATAGAGGCTTTCGCAGGCGAGGATTTAGATAAAAGAAAATGTGACGGGGGGAGCAGTGGCAGGGGGGGAAAGGGAACTTTTAAAGTCTCAGCCTGAACTGGGTCTGTGCCGCTGGCCCGGCAGCACGAGAGGGGAGGGGAGGGCAGGGGCAGCCCTGGGCAGCAGGTTGGGCAGGAGCAGCTCTCTCGCTGGGAAAAGCAAAGGCCGAGGTCTCCATCAGCATCCAGGCTCTGGTGCATCGTGTGTGCATCCTTCCCCAGGTGCTATCGGGGCAGCCTGGGGTGCAAGCCCATAAAAAGGGAGTTTTCGAGGTTGAGAGAGGAAGAGGGGCAGGAAGAGGGATGTTGCAAAGCTGTTCGAGTCATGCCACCGTATCTCCCCCCCCGGCTATTAAAAGACAGCGTTGGGTTCGGCACAAGGACAGGAGGTAACCGGGTCACCCCAGCTAGGAGAGGCGCAAGAGGCTTCTGACAGCGCCAGACAGACAGACGGACAGCGTGGGAGCGAGGCCAAGGCTGGCAGCAACCCTTGCAAGCCAGCAGCACTGATAAATTAAGCAAAAGCCCTCGCCGGTCCCTGGTGTGCCGAGTACAACAAATCCACCTGCTGTGGTACTGGGGCTACCTGCCATGACCAGGGACACCCCTGTCCCTTGTCCCTCCATGGTGGGATGGAGGAGAAACCCACCACCCCGCTGGAGAGCTCCCCGTCCCCGCGGTCCCAGCGACATTGGTGCTACCCCCAAAGCAGCCCCGGCACAGCTGCTGACACTGTCCCCCCCAGACACTGTTTTCCTGCCAGATGTGAGGATGAGGAGGTGCCAGGGGAGGAAGGCTTCCCCTCCACGCATAGAGGGGAGCGAGCAGGATTTCTGCTGGTGCTGCCGCCTGGCACCACAGCGGTGCAGGCAGCTGCTGTGCCAGCTTGTGCCCATCTCCCATCCAGCAGCAGATTTATGGTCCCCCGGCCAAGGCGGTGGAGGGGACACGGCACTCGGTGAGTGACGCCGCAGCTTGGTCCTGCAACAGGCAAGCGCGGGAAAGGTCACCCTGCCGTAAATCATGGTGAGCACCAGATAAAATAAAGCAGAAAGTTTGACGCCGCTGTGCCAAGAGCTGCAATAAAGCACGGCGCGGTGCCGCCGGCCGTGCCGCGACCTTCCCCTCGCCAGGCTGCCGCTCCATCCCACCCGGCTAATCCGCTCCCCTCCGCGCACTCCAGCCCCAGGCCTTTCAGGGGGCCCTGTTAATAATTAAATGTTAATCTAAAAAGCAATTTTAGCTGCAGTGCTGCAGATCTGGTTAGAGATTACATTAGCATGTAAGAGTCAAGGGTAATTTTCTCTAACCCCTCTTGTGATCTTTAAAACCCGCAGATCTTAAAGCAACACCAGCTCCTCTGATTAAAATTGGAAGCTGGGGTTTGCGAAGGATAATGATGCTGGAAGTGATTATTTTGCCGCTCGGGAATCTCACTGGGGTGGTGGGGGAGCGGGGGCTGCTGGGGGAACGACCCACACCGGCTGAGCAGCTTCTCCCAGCCTGTGCCCTGCAGAGACGCAGGGAAGATGCCTGGGGTGAGCCCGGGACCTGGCTGGCACCGAGCAAATCTGCACCCTCAGCTTAAGGTTCCGACCCTGGTGGCTGGACCTTGGTCAGCTGCGCACACGGGGGGCGGGTCTCTGGCCTCCCAGCTTCTCCATCATCCCCCACCCTGGGAGACAGAGCCTGCAGGGAAAAGCCCACAGAGGAGAGGGTGCATATCCCAATGGAGACGTGGGTGCACATCCCAATGGAGACGTGGGTGCACAAGCCTCTCCTGAGTGCACCCTGCATGGGGATGGGACAGTCCCCTCCAGCGCTGGGGACACCACGAGGCATGCGGGGACAGGCAGGGCCAGGCACTGCCTGCACCCCTATCTCAGCCCCAACCTGGGGGGCGACTGCCGCTCCAACACAGTGAGTGTTCCCATTTCCCACTCCCCCAGAGCCTGCCTTTACTTATGGAGGAAACATTTCGCTGCCCCACTGCCAGTGGGACGGTGCATTTTCAGGGCTGCTGTGACACCAGAATGGCCTCACCAGTGACGGCACGCTGCCAGGGATGGAGCGGCACCGGCGCAGGCAGCGAAGGCTGTGAGGCCACGCTGGAACCCAGACAGAGCATCCCCTCGCTGCTGGTATCTTAAGGCAGCAACGAGGAAAGGTCTCTCCCACCCAGAGCCAAGGTTTCTGCTCCCGCAGTGGCTCCAAGAAGAAACCCCTCAGACAGTTCAAGAAAATCAACATCAAAAAATTACCCAAAATATCCTTTTGCTCGCCAGTGGTGCTGGGGAGGCTGGGATGGGAGCACGGCTGCCACAGCCCGGAGCAGAGGACATGAGCAAATTGCCTCCCGACCAGTACAAATGACCCAATGGAAGAAATAAGGTATCAGATGTGTCCGTAAAGATGGAATTAAAAAAAAAACAATTTGAGTGCTGTTGAGCATTTGCAGACATCCTCACACAGGGCTCGGGCGGCCTGGTTAAATTTATGTGTCAGCTTTAAGGAGGCCTCTCATCAAATGAGCTATTTTGGGCAGAGATTAAAGATCTATTTTAGCTGCGAGCGGGAACGGCTCTCGAACAGGTTAATAATGATTCTGGAAACCCAAGCATCTCCAGTGCCCTGGGGCAGGGCAGCCAGAGCCCTGGGCAGTGTTGGTGGGTCCCTGAGGGTCGCTGATCCGGGAGGTTGGGGGACCCCCATGCAACATCCCCCCGACCCGCTGCCATCCTGCTGGGGAGGAAGAAACTCCCGTGCCACTGCTGGGCAAGGAGAGGCTGTGGCACTGAGCAGGCATGGGTAATTGGAAGTGGCAGACACTGGCACGCCACTGCAGAGAAGGTCATTACGTGGGACTGGGAATGGAATGCCAGGAGCAGGGTGGGGGGGGTGGGAGCAGCCCCGTTAGCAAAGGTCAGGGCCCCACTCGGGTGCCTTCGGTGTTTTGGCACAACCTGACCCTGGCTGCATGTACCAGGGTCCTGGCAGGGCCAGCACGCAGCGTTCGGGCAGGATCTGCCTACCCGTAGACTTTTGCCCAGCCCCTTGAAGCGAAACCTCACTCATCCGACATGGTCACACCGTGCCTCCATCCTGCACATGGATGGGTGGAGGGGAGCCGAGCCCACCGAGCTGCCCGTTGTCCCCAGCGGCGAGAGACGGATGTTCACGGACATTTGGTCCCAGCCCCAGCGGAGATGTGGGATCAAACCGGCAGAAAAGCCAAATGGCTCCAGGGAGACCTCCAGAGCAGCAATTGAAAGCACCTCAGATCCCGAGGAGCCGGGAGCCCAGCCCAGCATGGGTGTCCAACCCCTGGGTGTGTGCAGCACTCAGGTCCCCAGCCGAGACCCAACAAACTCGACACTGCAGAGACCAAAGCTCGCCAGCACGGCTCCTCCTGCCCCATCCTGAGGGCTCACCTGCCCCCTGCAGTGACAGGGGGCCCGGGGCTCCCGCCGTTATTGCGGCAGCACCGCGGTGCCCAGGCCGGCCAGCCGCCCGTCCGGCTGCACCATGCACGGCAGCCAGGCGCATGCCGCTCGGTAATTACAGCCCTGAGCGCCTGAGCTGTGAAAGAATCCGACGAAGGAATCCAGGGTAGATCGCGCTGCTGAAATTACTATAATCAAAGGCTTTCACAAAGGCTTCAAATGCAACCAATTACCCTGAAAGGCGAGGCAAGAAAGAAAACAAATTAACGTGTTTGCACAGAGCCTCCGCAGCAGTGCACACATCGCCCTGCGCCGCCCTCGATCCCGGACGGTCGCCGCCTTCCATCCCCAGGTCCCGCTCCCCACCGCTGGGTACCAACTCCCCATCCCCCCCGCTGCTCCCCCTCCCCGCACCCGGCTCTGTCGCCGCTGCCCCTGCTCGCCGCGGGGGGCAGCTGCCCCCACAGGGGCTCTGTGCCCGGCCT
>JAVJGG010000088.1:14463154-14481581 GCA_035590195.1 Aviceda cuculoides
AGAGACCCCCCAAACCCACAGGGACCCCCAGAACATCCAGAGACCCCCCCAAGGCACAGAGACGACCCCCCAAAACCAGAGACCCCTCCCCCAACCCGCGCGGCCCCCACGTGCGTTGCGGGAGGGGGCGGGGCCGCCCCGGCAACACGCGCCCCTTTCGCGGGAAAATTCGAACCGGCCGCCGGCAGGAGGCTCAGGCAGGCGTAAGACGAGGGACTGCGTTTCCCGGCGCGCACCGCGCGCCGCCGCCGCGCCGTGTCCAGCGCTCGGCGCCGCAGTGTCTGATGGGAGTTGTAGTCCCGACGCCGGAGGAGGGTTTCCCTCGGCGGGGTGGGCTCGGCGGGGCCGCGGATTCCCCCGGGGGCCCTCGAGGGCACGGGGATGGCTCCCCCGCGGCGCCCACGCCCCGCCCCCCCCCCGGGGTGCCACAGCTCCGGCAAACAGGGGATGAAACTTTGGGTGGAGTTCACCACCGGACAGCCGGTGCTCCCTGGCGAGCTGATGACCGGCATGGCGATGGCTATAGCCACCGCTGAGCCCCCGTGGATCGTGCAGTCGGAGCGGGCGCTGTCACGGCTGAGCCTGCCCTCATTAGCACCGCTCCTGGAGTCCTTTATTCCTTCCGCAAATCCAGCGTACCCCTGCCATAGGCTGTGAGAGCGTGAGCGTTTGCAGACAGAGAGGGCTTTGAGAAGCAGCCCGTTCACCCTTGCCCATAATGACACTGAGGAGCCCTACGCTACGCACGTACACATGCAGCTCCCTACTGCCTAGCACCCCCCAAGCAGCCCAGCGTGTGCCCCTGGGGGTCACCGCCTTCCTGCCTCCCCCCTCCCCGGCTCCTGCCTTGCAGCACTGAGCTTTGAGGAGTTTTGGGGTGGCTTGGCTTCTTCTCTGGGCCTTTCCAGCTCCTTTGTCCAGGAAAGCCCTGGCAGCTCCCCAGGCGTCCGCGGCCTTGGGTGTGCAGGAGGAGAGCTGCACCCCAGGAGCCGTTTTGGGAGACTCGGTATCTCCAAACATGTGAAGGTGCTCCAGTCACAACTTCTGATCCAGCAAATGCTGAAGGCTGAGAAATTAAAATAACAGCTAGATATGCTTTCAGGAGAGCGATTCCTCTGTGTAATTATAATATGTACTATCCTCCCTATGAAAATACATTATATCGAATAAATTCCCTCTTGAGCAGGGCTATTCATACTATTCATTTGTTTCAGTTCAAACATTTTTAGCTCATATATCTGGCAGGTCCTTGTGCAGCTTTGTATGTTCTCTGCAGCTTATTTATCTGCTTTCTGTGTTGCAATATAGGCCAGCGATAAGAATAAAACCGTTATAGATTTGTGAACAGCACTTAGATTTTTCAAAGATAATTTAATCAAAGCTATTAGTAAGTCAGGAAGAAAGATTGCTTTTTATTTGGCACAAAAAAAAGGAGCCCTCATTTTTCTCAGAAAATGTTTTAACCACCTGAAGTCACTCACAAGGACTTGAAAGGGTGACGGCATTTTTGCTGGGGAAGAGATCCATCTTGAAATAGCAAACTTCAAAAGGTGGGTGTTTCAGCACCGCCTTCAAGAAGATACTATTAAGCAGTTCTGGCCTCCCCATTTACATCCTCCCCCCCTCCTCCTTTTTTTTTTTTTTTAAGACTTTACAGAGGAGAAACACTTTTGTGATTCAGGGAACCCATGAATACTTTGCCGGAACATAAATTTCACCCAGCGATGTTGGGAACACAAGGAGAGCCTTAATCTGCTAATGAATGAGCTCTGCAAAGTGAGACCGGCTCCGCTTCCACATCCAGAGGGATTGAATTGCAAAAAGGAAGCGGGCAGCCTTCGCTGCTGGAGGAGAGAGATTTTTAAAAGTCGATCTGCTTTAGCACAAATAAATAATGCATTGGCCGGATCCAGGGTAGCGGCAGGGAAGTCCTTCCCCTGCGGCACCGGGGAGCCCACCCAAAGTTTTCCATGCCGGCTGCTTGCCATTGCCCTTGCAAAGCAGAGATACGTGGGACTGTAACCACTGATCTTTAAGACGACGGTGTCCCTTTAATTTAATATCATTATTTTTGACCGGCGCTAGCAATCCAGAGCGCTGAGCGTTTTCATCTCTCATCCTGACAAATGCACGCTGTAATTCTTTGACCAAAATGTCAGTCTGCTCTGGAAATGACTGGCCCTCAGAATGAGAAAGATTTCCAGGGGATTAAAACCGGGCCATTACTCTCCGCTTTAAATGCATTCAAGGCTCTGAAAGCCGTAGCTGCTTTCGTTCCTTTTGTACGAAAAGTTATTGACTTATCAAGGTTAAAATACATTCAGTATGGCCCAATAAAACAGGGATATCTCCGCATTCGTGCTGTCATTTGCAGGTCCGTTTTCATGGCAACAGGGCTCTTTTCTGCACATTAAACGGTTCAGTTGTGCAAAGTTCAGACATTACATAAACAGAGAGGTAACAACAAAAAAAAAATCAATGAGCTCATAGGCATGGAAAAAGGAGATAGCATTGATCGGGGCCGGCATCGATATTTGGGATCGCTGCCTCCTGCCCTGCTCGCAGCCCTCCTGTGTTGGCAGCGGGGACACAAAGAGATGCTGAAGGACACGGCGGGGGACGGTGCCTTCACCCCCCCTGCCAGCTCCTGCCCATAATTAGTATCACCAGGGCACGGCCCGGCACAGCCCAGCACGGCGAGGGACAGAGGGGGTGCCCTCCTGCTGGGCTGAGGGTTTATGGGTGCTAACAAAGGTGTCGGAACGCAGATGGGTGCTTCCCGTGGCTGGTTT
This sequence comes from Aviceda cuculoides, assembly GCA_035590195.1. Taxonomy (NCBI): domain Eukaryota; kingdom Metazoa; phylum Chordata; class Aves; order Accipitriformes; family Accipitridae; genus Aviceda; species Aviceda cuculoides. Next base: position 14,465,947 of record JAVJGG010000088.1, read on the forward strand.
TTGGCTAATGATCCCGGTCCCCATTCCACGGCAAATCCCAGGAGGTTTTCCCCAGCTCCCAGCTGTTTCTAAATGCGGCTCCCCAAAGGACACTGCTGGGATGGGGGGTCTGGAGAGGTGGCTCCGTGCAGGCAAGGACAGGGCACGTGGGGGACATGAACACGGCGAGCACCTTCACGGCAGTGCCGGCACCGTGCCACGGTGACTCCGGCAACACCAGGCTGCGGGCGCGGAGGAAGCAAGGCGCTGGCAGCTGTGGCAGGGTGCGGGGTGTTTGGGCAAGTGACTTTGATGCTGATGGGAGATGTCAAGCTTTTTGCTTCCCAGTCAAGGGGGTGAGAGAGATTCTGGCATTAAAATGCTCGTTAGAGGAGAGACACCAACATCTGTTGGGAAAGCAAATGGGGAGAACAGGGAGTGGAGTGAGACGGCCACAGGCAGCCAGGCGTGAAGCGGGAGGAGGAGGAGGAGGAGGAAGGCAGGCAGGAGTGGGGGTCTTTCTGAGCTGCTGCAGCAGCATGGAGGATCTGCTGCCTCTTGCCCCATACCAGCGCATGGGTTCACTCCTGGATCCCAAATCTCACCCGTGTGAAAACGGAGCTTGCCCACTGGGAAGCCCAAGGTGAGAAACTGGTCCCATACAGCCCCTTGCCAGGGTCCCCGGGGCCAGAAGCACCCCGAGTGCCAGGGCCAGCCTGGGAGAGCCAGAGCTGGGGGGGCACGGAGGGCAGGCAGCTGGTCCAGGCACAAAAAGCTCCCATCTGGGCAAGGAGCCATGTCCCAGGAGCATCCTTCTCACTGTCCCCATGGGTGACACTGCCGTGGGTGGTGGTGGAGGCATGGAGCTGGGCAATATTCAGGGGCAGCTGCCTTGGGTGCTGCAGGGGTCAGGAAGGCAGAAGCTCCTGTGCTCTGTGGTTGCTTCCCCCAGCCCCCAGTTTATTTATAGATTCAGCAAGTTATTCAGCTGAAACAAATCTCTGTTTCAGTCAGGTCCTGGGGCCAGCGGCAGCCTGAATTATCTCACAGGCAGCCATACATTAGGCAGTGCGTTTTCTATGGGGGCATCAGCAGTCCAGCACAAACAACCTGGCATTTGAAGGCTGCAGGAGGAAGGGGTTTGACTGGGCACGGCCATGGTCCCCAGGGTGAGGATGGTGACACGAGGGCCACCCTAAGAGCAAGCTGAGGCCAACCATCCATGGCAGGGGGATCACCGTGCAGGGCTCATGGTGAGCCAGCCGGGGCGCGAGGGGCTGGCGTGCACCCTGCCCCCTGCAGCACAGCCCCCAGCCCCATTCACAGCGATGCCGGGAGCAAGTGCTCACTGTCAGCCGGAGTCTATTTTTATTCCCTGCTTAAAAATATCCCCATCCAGGTCACTGGCACATGATGGATCATCGCTCCTGCAACTTCGCCCAGGGTCTTCCCAGCTCCAAGATGAGGAGCAGAGTCAGGCTTCCTGTGAGAGCCCCCCCACACCCTTCCCACCCTGTAAAAGCACCAAGGGGACATCACAGCACTTATGGGGGTGTAAGAAACACCCATGCACTCCTGGGGCTGAGGCATGACAGAGTAGCTGCCCCGAGGGTGCCCTGACATGACCCCGCACCAGCTCTGCATCCCAGCAGCAGCCAGGGAGCATCCTGGGGTCACAGCATCCTCACTCTCTGTTGTCCCCGCACTCAGTCCCCTGCCAGCGACGGAGCAGATCCCATGCCTTTTTCTTTCCTCCCCATTTGTATTTTGTGAAAAATTCAGCCTTGCTCAAAAGCTTGGGCGAAAGCCCTTGTGAGCGGGGATGGGAGCACAAGCAAGAGCAGATTCCAGCCTGTGGTGTGTTTTCTAGCCCTATTAGTCACGAGCCTCTGATGCCACAAGAGATACAGGGCTGACTGACAGGTGATTTGGTTTTATCTCACCTGGGAACATTTAATATCCGGCATGGGGCTGTTTTGCAGCTTCTTTGTGCAGGAGTGCTCAGCAGCATTGCCAGGCTGGGAGGGGACACAGCCGACAGGGAGTCTGGGGCTTCGGCTGCAGAGGGGACCCACGGTGGGCAGCACCCTGGCCGTCACAGAACAGCAAAGGCATCGCTCGCAGAGAGGAGTTGGCAGTCACGGCCACCTCCGGCTGGGTACTGTCCCCCTCTCCAGTGGGCATCACCTCCTCCCTGATGGTCCCCAGGGCACCTTTCAGCCTGCACAGACCCACGGAGGCGGGGATGCCTCTTCCTTTGGCAGAGGGTCAGAGCTCCATCGCAGGGGGATTCACCGACTCCTTGGCCAAAACCTTTTGGCTTTGTGAGTGACCGGTTCCTGGAAACAGATGATGATCAGGGCCAGGTGTGATGCTGCTTCTGGTTTTGCTCCTGCCCCATCCCTTGCGTGTGGTGTTATGTACCTCCCTCCTGCACAGATTTATTATTTCCCTTCCGTTGCTCTGTAACTAGTTTCCTTCTCCCCCAAACGACTCGATTACGATGCTTAATTGCATTTGTGGAGCGGTGCTGGCGTGTGCTGTCAGCCTGGATTACAGGGGAGTCTCTGCCGAGGGGGGCAGCCAGGGGGGAGTGCATGTCTGTGGGCAGCTAGGCTGGAAGCCGGCTCTGGGAGCAAAATTGGAGCCAGCTGGGGATTCCTGGGAGATCTTCACCTTTAACTTACTTGCTTCTTTCCCCTCCAAATCTGCTGACATTTGGAAAAGGGGAATCATTGCAATTTGCTTGTTTCAGCAAGTTCCCCTCCTCCCCTGTGCCGCTCCCGGCTCGGCATGGTTCTGCCGGGCTGTTGGTGGCCCCGGCATGGTGGAGGGCACCGACCAGGGGGAAGAGGAAGGTGAACAATTCCCGAGCCCACCGTGGCGGGATGGCCCGGTGCCGGCAGCACTGAGCAATGCCTGGTGGCCCCAAGTGATGCCATGCGGTGGAACCGGAGCCCCTGTGCACCCCATTGGCAGCAGTGCTGGGCTGCCGGGAGAGCCGGTACAGCCCCACAGCCTTTCAGCCAGGGAAGCACCTGATTCAATCCTCCTGACAGTCAAGAATTTAAAATGATTTATTAAAAATGTATAAAGCCCGGTTGTCGGTGTCGCTGCTCTGATAAGAGCATCATCTCCTGCACTGCTCCCGTGGCAGGCGCGCTCAGCTCGGGTTTATGTTGCCCTCACTCAAACGGCTCCCACCATGGCACCTGCGCCAGGGGGAAGGATCCCCCCACTTGTCATATTAATTTTCAGCAGACTGCCGCAGGCAAACATGTTCAGGCTTTGGGAGGTATTAGAGCTGAGCCGTGACCTCTGTCAAGGCAGCATCGTGCCACAGCTGGGCGAGAACCTTGCCGGCAAAGTGATGGGCAGGAGCCCCCTGCCCACCCCTCAGCCTGTCACCCTGGGTCAGCCTGACCATGGCACCGTAGCTGCTACGGCATCGGGTTCTGCTCATCCTGCTCCATCTCCCCCCTGGCAGGGTTGCGACCCCTTTTCCCCCCGGCATCAGGGGGTCCCTTCCCAAGAAGCGGGACCTGATGACCCGCAGTGCCCGGGGAAGATTAATGGAGATGTATAGAGTGTACAAGCGGCTCCGTCCCCGCATGATGTATTCCAGCCCGTGGCCGTAAATCCGGTTATAGCAGTTCAGCCATAGAGCTGAGGACAGAGGGAGGCAGAGACACCGGCAGCCCCACTGCGGCAGAGGTCAGTGGGGGCAGGTGCAGGAGCAGTGCAGGACCGGGATTGATCCGTGGCCTCACCATCTCCCTGGATTTTCCCAATGATGTTTGTGAGGGGTCTTCGGCTGCCAGGAGGATTTATTAGGGTGAAGTCGGAAACAAAGTGAAAGGAGTGGGAAACCATCTCTGTTGGCTGGGAGCGCTTAGGGGAGGGATGGGGGGGCTATGGCCATGCTGGGGGGATGTCCCCAACCCCACAGCCCCCTGCCCAGCACCCCGTCTCCCACCCACAGGAGAGATGCTTGCCCAAAGATGCTCCAGTTTGGACCATCAGTGTTTTGTCCCTGCTTTGGCATGGTCTCGTTGGGTGCCAGGGATAATGTGACACAGATTCCGAAGGCACCGCTGAGCCACACTACCAAAATGCTTGTCCTGTCCCCATGGGATGCTGCCTGGCCCTGCTTGGGGTCTCATCAGGACAACGCAGGCACGAGGCTGCGAGAGCCCCGGGGAGGCACAGCGATAACGATTGTAATCGATATTTTTGCAGGAGAGAAATAAAAAGATTCATCACGGCCATCGGCCAGAACATTGCAAGGAGAAAGAGAAATCAGATGTCTCGGCCAGCGGTGCCATGGCTCTGCCATTCAACTGTGCCGTCCCAGCCTTGGGCTCCGCTTCCTTTGCTGTCCCTGCTACCGGGCACCGAAACCTGCCCACGTCCTCAGCAGGCTGTTCCCAAGCCTATTGCCTCTAAGGCAGGTAGCTGGTTTAAACCAGGATTTTTCTCCTGTTTTTTTTCCAAAAGTCATTCTCTCCGCAGCACCTTTTTTTCTTCTGAGATCCCAACCAGCAGCATCGGACATCCCCAGCCCTGCTCGGGCTGTGATTGCTGCCATGGGACCATCCTCACCGCATGAGACGCAGTGGGCTGGGGAGGAGGAAATCAAGCCTTGGTGACCGAGCCAGCATATCTGCCACCCCTGGTGCTGCTCTGCCTTTGTGTGCTGCCGAGACTGTGCAAATCAGGCACTGTGTGACCCCGAGCCGGGCTCCACACGGAGCTGGCCCTGAAATCCCTTATGGAAAAGCCACAGCCCTCATGGGCGAGAGCCTTCTTGTTCTGGGATAACTTGATATGAGCTTGCTGGAGCTGAGAGCCTGTCAGGGCTCCCAGCCGGGGGCTGATGAGCCTGGGGGACTGGCTTGACCACCCCACCTCTGGTGGCACCCCACTCCCAGCATCCCACTTGCTGCAGCCCGACCACGCCACCCCCTCCGCTTTACAAGGCCAATTCTTGCTCAGAAACTAGCACGATGCCCAGGTGTATGGTCCCAATTAGGCTTTGCTTAAAAAACAATTTAAACACCATTATAAGTTTTCCATTTTGGAGCAGATTACCGTCAGCCGCTGCCACCCGAGGACGGCCACCTTCCCCCGCCGGGGAGTGGGCAGGGCGGCTCGGGGCTGGGTGCCGGCAGCACTGCCGGAGCCCATGGCTGCCCTTGCTTGGGGGAAAGTGCTCCTGACCCCATACCATCACCCCGGGGTGACTTCCCAGTCCTGAGCCCCCATGGTGGCACTGGCCATCGTGCTCAGTGCCTTGCTTTGGGCTGCCTCTGTCCCCATCCCTGGGGCAGCAGGTCTCACGGGATGAAGGGAGCTGGAGCCTGTGCCAGGCACTGGGACGCAGGGAGGATGCTGGTGGTACATGGGGACACCCACAGTGGGCTGATGGCTGGGATGGGGTGCAGGAGGGCTCAGGTCCTGTTGCATCCCATGGCAGTGGAAATAGGCAGGAAGCAGCAATGCCGGCTGGTGCTGGGCATCACTGGGAGCCTGGGGGTCTGGGGGCCATGCGGCATTGCATATTTCTGAGCTTTCTGAGTGCTGGTGGGTGTCCTTCCTGCCGTGGGGCTTTGATCTGCACAGCCAAAGAGCAAAGGCAGCTGCCTTTGTGTGCCGGGAGGCTTTGAAGTCTCCCAAAACGGAGTGGGGGACACAGTGGGGGCTGCTGGCCCTTCCCTGTTGGCCCAGCCCCCCCAGCCCCACTTTCTCTCCTTTTTTATTTCCTTGTTCCCAATTAGGAGCCACCTCCGGCTCATGCAATAAAACCTGTAAACTTTCCTGGAGAGCCCCAGCCAGGATGCTGGGGGCCATACTGCATAGGACCCCCTGGGGGTCCCAGCACATTCTCACCTGCCCTCCGTGGCCACACTGACCCACTCCCCCCAGCACAGGACCCCCAATTTGGGGTTGGTGTCTTCCCCAGGGACCTCACACCCGCTCCAGGTCACAGCAGGCAGGTCCTTACCCAGGCAGGTGAAAGTAATTAGCTCTGTCCCTAATTCTCAGCCTATTTTGTCTTTTCCCTTCCTCTTGGAAAAGAGAAGCTCTTTCCCAACCCTGCCGCCTTTCCTTTTTGGTGGCCTCGCTCAGCCCCAGGAGGGTGAGCAGAGCCCAGTGGGTACGTGTGAGCCTGTGTTTTTTTGTGAGAAAAATGCGCATTGATCATTTCTGGGAATCAGACTGTGTTTTTTACTCTGAAGCATCCATTATACACAGCTGCTTAATTGACGAGCGCTGCCTAGTCACCTCGGATGCTGGAGTAAAACAGCCTAAAAGCTCCAGAGCAGAGGAAGTCCGCGCTTTATAAATTGATTCAGTGGGAGAGAGAGGGAGCGAGCGAAAAAAAGCATTAATTACAGATGCTTCTGTGGGCACTGTTTTATGGCAGCGAGACCAGGATGTGGGCAATTCTCCTAAATGTGCTGATTAGACAGCACTTCATGTCTCGGAGCACATTAAATGGGCTCTGTAAAGCTATTAAAGATGCAGCGCCATAAAGAATTGACAAGAGCGAGCGGCAGCGGCACAGCCCTGGGCTCCTGCCCAGCTCCTGCCTGCCGAGCTCGGCAGCAACAAGTCACTGGTGAGGTTGGCCGAGCTGCACAGGTGCTGGAGCCGGGGCGAGCTAGGGAGGTGGGGACCGATGCTCCTTCCCAGGTTTCCATCCTTGCTGATCCCACTTGAGCCCCCTCCCCGGATCCTGCTGAGGTCGGGGGGCTGGGGGCCGCCTGTGCCCCCCATGCCGGCCTGTGGCGCCCGTTGCAGCCCATCCCTGTTCTAGCTCTCTAGCTCCCTGCTCCAGACAGCCCTTCTTCACCAAAAACCACCTGGGGCTGAGGTGGTCCCTCTCCTGGCACTGCCAGGAGGGCAGGGACCCCAGCCCTGTAATGGAGGGGCTCAGACAGAGCTGTGGGGAGGCAGGAGATGGTTCTGCCTCACCATTGCCTGGGCGCTGGAGCTTCTCCCAGGCTCCTTCTGCCTGCCATGTGGAGCCAGGAGGGCAAGGGCAGATTTGGAGAGGTTTGCTGCCAGCTCAGGGGATGTCACCCGGAGCTCGGGAGAGGTGCTGGATCCTAGCCACCACCTGTCCCAACGCCCTCTCTGACCATCCCCATCCCTGCAGGGACTGTCCCCACTCATCCCGCCCTCAGGCTCTGAGACTGAGCCTGGCTGCACCATCCTGGCTCCCTCCAGGTCTCTCCTGGTGTGAGCCAGTGGCACAGGAGTGTCGTGGTGGTGCTGGCTACCTGCAGCCCTTGGACCATCCCCGGAGCCAGGCTCCTTCCCCCCCTGCCTGGTTCTTCCGTGGTTGGAGACTTGTGCTCTCCGGAGACCAGCAATCCCTGAGCCCAAGCGGGGCAAAGTCATGGGGCTTTGGGTGCTGCTCTGGCTTCACCCACAGTCTCTGGCCACCCCAGTGCAGGCAGGAGCCAGCAAGGAAGGAGCCATTGGACCCTGCGGCTCCCAGATCTGTGCCCAGCAGGCCAGCATGACCCCCCCTGCACGGTGGGTGCAGGGCCGGCCGAGTGTGCAATGTTAACACAGCCCCGCCGCGCAATTGTGCCAGCAAATCAATTTGTCAGGACGCAGCTCACCAATTAGCGTTTGCTGGGATTATTACTCATTTGCGCACTGCAGGTTTCAGGGAATTAATCAGGGGCTCACCGGGTAGCTGGGACAGCCAGGGAGGGATGGGCGACGCTGGAACCCAGCACAGCCCGGCATTGCCGGCTGTGCCTGCAGCTGTGCTGGAGGCAGCCAGTACTCTTCCTGCGCCCAGGGGGAATTTGGCCCATTGGAGGCGCCCTGGGAGGACACCCCAATATAACAGCAAGTTGCCCAGAGCCACATGTCCCCAGCTGCACCACAGCAGGGCTGGATCCTGGCTGCATCGAGATGCTAGGAGAATGGTGGGACGTTGAGCAGAAAGAAGTGAGTCAAAGGCAAAGTGACACTTCCCATGTCATCCCAAGGAGGTGATGCTGAATGGTGTCACCCACCCTGCACCCAGTTTGGGGAGTGAGCATGGCCCCGGCATGGAGCTGGCAGCACCAAGGGACGTGGGTGGCGGTGCCGGTGCCAGTGCTGGGAGTTTTTGGCAGCAGATGGGCTTTCCCGGGCGGGAGCATGAGCCGAGCCATGCACGTGTGAGCAAACAGGACGGGAATTCACAATCAAGGCTATTAAATAAAAAAGCGCTGAGCCGTGCTGCTCGCTGCCGCAGGGGGATGGGAGCAGCCCTGTGGGACCCCTCTGGCCCCCCACTCTCCAGCACAGGGACACGGGCACCCGCCTGCCCTGGGACGGGCACCCCTCCCCTGCCCTGCCTCAGCGGACGCTGGAGCCAGGCGCCCCGGGGGACCCCCCAGCCCTGGCCCCAGCTCCTGCCCCAGCCGGGGGTCCCCGGTCTGCCCCGGCATGTGTCGTGCGCGGTGTGCGTGGTGAGAGCAGCGCGCCCCAGCCCGCTCGGCCCTCTGACGGATAATCGATTTCCCCAAGCCGGGGAGAGACACACTGTCCAAACGCATCAAGCTTTAAATGCCAACTTTCCTAATGTGATTTTACAATCTGCTATAATTGAGTCGCAGCGAAACTTCCCCCTTCCCTGGGAATGGCGGGGGGACGGATTCAGCCCTGCCCAGGCTGCTGCAGCCTCCCCTCCCATCGCAGGGCTCTGTGGATCAGGGGTGCATCCCTCTCCAAAGACTATGCCCCGCTCTCCACGGTGGTCAACACACCTCTGGGATGAGCCGTGGCCTCGGGGTGCCCTGGGGTGCCAGCAGCCACCCTCTGCCAGCACACAACCCCCAGGACTGATCTGGATTTGCCCTGAAATTTGGCCATGCCCATGCACAGCTGTGCTGATTCACAGCCGCACGGATGCCCGGCCACCCCAATACACGGCACCCAACTCCATCTCCCCGGAGTCCACGCAGCCGAGCAAGCACCCCGTTGCTTTTCCTATGCAGGCTGGTCTGGATCAACCCCCAGGAATTACAAATGAAGCCCCAAGTGGAGCAGTGCCACATCGCAGCAGGATATTTTTAGGGGCTCGTGCTGCACCACAGGGCTCCACAACCTCTCCCAGGGGCCAGCGGGATGGTGCAGAGCCCGTCACCAGCACTGAGACCCCCAACACCTTTTTTGTGGGACCAAGAGCCCTGGCAGCCCCCTGACCCCACACAAGCCCCAGGCCTGGACTGGGGGCTGCAGGGGAGGTCCGGCACGGCTATGGGGCTGGGGCTGGAGCTGTGCCACTGGGAGCCCCAGCACTGTTCAAGGTTAGTGCCGGCAATTAAAGGCTGGTATTTGCATGCAGCAAATGACTCCAGCTAATTACAGGTTTAAAAGGAAAATGATCGGAGAGAGGATTGTTTGCAAAATTGGGGCACGGCAGAGGAGCGGGTGCTCTGCTCTGCTCTGGAGGTCGCCAGCCTTAACCCGGCTGACCAAGCCACCACTGCTGCACATCCGGGGACACCACATCTGGGGATGGCACATCTGGGTGGCTGTGGCAGGAGCTGGCGATGGCCCAGGGCTGCTGATGGCCCGATGGCCCCAGGGGCTGAATTGTCACATCAGGGAGTCCTGAGGGGGTCCAGACTTGGGGGGGGGTCTCCTTGGAGGACACCGGGTGCCCCCCAGCCCCAGGACAGGTGCCCAGGCCTCCGGCATGTAGGCAGAGTGGGACAGCCCGGCTGCTGGGTGATCTCCAACTTACCCACCAGCAACACCCCCCCCCCCAAAAAAATAGGCACAAATGCCAGGGTGCTGAATTGATTCATTTAATTTTCACTTCTCATTTGATCAAGAGCAGGGTGACATTTGGCAAAAGTTGCTGATGAGGGATTGAATGATTAATTGTCATGACAACCATTCCTGGTTAATGACAGGGATGAGATTGTGCCGGCATAAAAGACGGAGAGTGGCCTTGAGTGCCGCAGTGCTAAATTACCAGGCATGTCACTGTTTGTGCTTTTGGTAAAACGTGGCCATGCGTTTCTAATGAGAGGTTAACTGTGTCCCCAAAGTAATTACAACTGATTGAAGAGGTAGTTAGTAATTAGAGGATTAACTGTAATGAGTCTCACCTGCAGCAGTTGCCATAGTTACAGTATTTTAGATGATCGGAGTTAAAATAGGACGGAGGATGCTGTGCTGGGAGAGGTGGTTCTGCCCTCTGGGGTGCACTGGGGTGTCATGGGGGTGATTGGGTGGGCTGGGTGCCCGCCTTCACCCACTGCCCCACGGCACAGGGTGCCCCATGGCCAGACTCCCCCGCAGCCCCAGGTGCCTGGGAATGGCCTGCGGCTGGGCTGTGCATGGACCATGAGGGGGCACCTGCAAGGAAACCCCCCAAAAGCCCTGGGATGCCCTGAGCAGAGCAGCACCCGCCGGCTGGCAGCACCCTGTGCTGTGCCGTGCTGTGCCATACCCGGGCACGGCACAGCCCTACACCAGGGCCAAGCAGCAGGTGGGAGCTCCGGGGCTGGTACCAGTGGGTGATTTCCAAGGGCAGGAAAGTCATCAAAAAAGCTTAAATCTCCAAATTCCCGACAGCCCGGGCTCACTCTCTCTGGGAGCCAAGGAGGGGGACTATGGGTGGGAACGGGATGTCCCCACAGCCACCGTTGGTGGTGGCATCCTCTGGGGTCCCCCAGCCCTGGGCACACCGAGGGACAGCCTCAACTGCCCAGACTGAAGCTGTTTCAATTCCACTTATTCCCCTATTTCCACGGATGACGATTTACAGGACCACGTAAAACCTCCAAGTACAGTATCTTTAATTATTCCATCCATAAATGATAAGCACCATTCATTTCAGGGCTCTCATTACAAATTTATACCCCTGTTTAATGTGCTCACTAACATCAGACATCCCACAGCTCGCAGAGAAATATTGAACAATCCTTTCTGGAAGAGCTGAGCAGATACTGCTGGAGCTATTTTGGACTTGGGAAGAGAGATGGGCAAAGGGGGGGTATTGGTTTTTAAAATGAACAGTGAACCCCTGCCCAGGGGAGACTAGGGGAGGCAAAGGGGCTCCGGGCTGGGCTCTGGGGGATGATGGCTCCTGGGGCTCAAAGCTTTTCATCTGGATGCTTCCCGGGTGAAATTCTGCCACTTTTTTTTCTGGACATGCCGATGGTTGAAAATAAACTTCATTTTTATATAAGTATAAAAATAGAGTTTCATATTTATATGTATACTTATATATATACACACACGCACATCTATGGGAAGGCTTTTGCAAAGGCTTAACTTGGAAAAAAAAAAGGAAATCCCAAATATTCACATTTCAGAGCAAACACGATGAGTTGGTTTGACCTGCAACAATTTTTTTTCTGGATTATTTTCCAGTACAAATGTCCACATGCCCCTGGTGTCGAAGCGGCCCCCTCCCATGCAGTTTTCTTTTGGGCACTTAAATGCCACACACCTTGCTTGCTTTTTCTGCAGGGCAGCGTGCGCTGGGCCAGCTCAGCATGCATGGCTGTGGCCACGGCCATGGCGGTGGCCACAGCATGGCCACGAACACCGGGCAGGGGCAGGCACCGGCCTCTTGGTGCTGCCAGATGGCCTTTGCATCTCTGGCTTAACAAGGCATGCCTGGCTCCCTCCTGGATGTGAAGCCAGGACTGCAAATCCAGTTTGGGAAATTCGATATTTTTCTGCCCCCAGCCGCTCACCGGGGCTGGCTGTGCTGTACTGTGCTGAGGCTGTGCCAGGGCTGTGCCATCCGGTGCTGGGGCTATGCCTGGGCGTCAGTGTGGTAAAAGTCATGGAGATTAGGGAGATTAAAGAGAAAGTTAATCATGGACAGGCAGGAGGGGTGAGAGCAGGGATCAGCCTCCAAATTTCCAGGGAGCAGGAGGGAGAGGGATGGGGACAGGCACAGGGACGGGGACAGGGTGGCCCAAATGCATTTGCCCACTTTAGCCTTATTTTACATGACATTTCTTTCTAATCCCAAACCCAGGGTTTATCTGACCCCCAAAGCACAGTTTGGGGGATAGAGCCCTGCCCCTTGTGCATCCCAATGCCCTGCCATGCCACGAGCCGTCGGGTGGCCGTGCTGGCATCCTTGTCCCTATCTCCATCCCCATGGCACTGCCGTGCAGGACCAGGGACGGTGTCGAAGCCCTCGGTGTGCCTTCCTGGGGATATGGCTTGGTAGCTGGCTGTCCCCGTGCCAGGGTGGTGTGGCACCGTGTCCCCGGCATATGTGTCTCGGGTGTGCCAGGGCTCAGCCGCCGCACTCCCACCAGCCAAGTGGCTGTGCCGCACCGGAGGCGTCACGGCAGATTTTCCTCTTGTCGTGCTTGGTCTGTTTTTGTGGGTGAAATAGCAACACGGCGGGAAAATCCAGCAGGCAGGCAGGCCCTTGCCTTGGCAGGCGGGATGGCTGCCCGCCAGTAGCGTTTTAATGCCATTACACCACAGATACAAGCTCTTAAGCATTAAAGATGGCTTTTATGGATCATAAAATCTATTATTACTGCTCGCCACAGTCAGTGGAGCAGCAATCGGCGATGCGGTGGGGCACGGGTGCCACAGGGACTGTCCCCTCCTGCCCTGTCCCACCGGGGGAGGAGATGCCCGGAGTCCTGCAGGTTGGACCGCGGCTATGGGGACAAGGAGGGGGCATCATCCAACCCCTCCAAACTCACATCCATCAGCCAAGCTGGTGTTTTTCAGCCATCAGCGATAGGTCCCCATCACCCCTCCCAGGCACAGCCCCTGCCCAGGACCCCACTGGGTGCCAGGAGGGGGCAGCTCTCACCCCTGCATGGGGCAGGATGGGGTTTGCCCCCCGGGTTTTGGCAAGGACACGTCTTTACGGAGACTTTCAAAGCCATCTGAAAGCTGGCGGTGAGCCTGAAGGAGAAACACACCATGTTTACAGCAAATTGAAAAAAAAAACCCAAAACCCAAATGTAAAATAATTAATGGGAATATTTGCACTAAAGTCTATGGGTTTTTTGCAAATCTTAAATTTAGGGGCAGATATTACCTGCCAGGGCTCCTTTAAAGAGGAATTAATAGCAGCTGTTGTAATTGCTGACAAGGAGTAGCCTTCTGTGAGAAATAAGCTTATAATAAGCTGTCATTGCCGGGTGGCTTTCGAGTATTAACACGTAAGTTAATAAACACGTATAATTGGGTGTCCCCTCCCCAGGGAGGCTTCGGTGCTGCTGGCCCCTGCGATGAGTGGTGGAGCAGCCATGCTGGGGTGGCTGGCAGCAGCTGGCGGCTGGGGAGCAGCATGGTACCCAGCACCCAGCACCCTGCACCCAGCCGAGCCCATTAATTAACATGCAGCTCAGGCTGTGCAAGGTGTCCCTTCGGCTAAGAGGATGCTAAAAGGCAGATGGGCCAAATTTCCCTGCTTTGCCACCTAATTGAGCACAAAGCCGGCTGCCGTGCTGGGCTGTGCTGCCATGAAGGTTAGAAACGACAGTGAGTTATTGGTAGTGTTTGAAAGTGGTGCGCACTGGCCGGCTCGGCGGTGGCCAGTGGCCAGTTTGCTTCGGCTGGGCTTCGGGTGGATGCCACCTCACTGCGGTTTGTTAATCCCTGGAACAGGAGGCTGAGGAGAGTGTCGGCTGTGCCGGGGACCAAGCCAAGGCTGAAATCCCCCACGAGCAGCACATGGCCACAATGACAGGTCGGCAGTCGCTGCCGGTTCTGCCCCAGCTCCCGCCCTGTCCTGTGCCGCTAGCACAAGATGCTCACTGGATCTGGTGCTCACTGGATGTGGTGCTCGCCAGACATGCTGCTCCAGGTGGGATGCTCCCTGGATGCGATCATCCCTGTATGTGAATACCTGATGGATGGGATGCTGCCCAGATGCAAGGTCTGACGGACGGGATGCTCACCAGGTGGGATGCTCGCCGGACGCAATGCTCATCGGACAGGATGCTTGCTTCATGGGATGCTCGCTTCATGGGATGCTCTCCGGACAGGATGGTCACTGGATGTGACGTTCCCCGGATGCAATGCATGGCAGATGGCATGCTTGCTGGGCAGGATGCTTGCTAGACGTGATGCTCGCTGGACAGGCTGTTTGCTGGACTTGATGCTCGCTGGCCAGGATGCTCTCCGGGCTCGATGCTCGCCAGGTGCGATGTTTGGTGGACGCGATGCTGGCTGGACGTGATGCAGCATGCCCGGCTCACCTCTCTTCCACGGCTCAGCTCCCACCTCTACCTGAGCATCCAGCACAGCTGAGAGGGTCTCAATTATATTAGCAACAGTTTTCATTGAAATTAAAAGTATAATTCATGAAAGCCTTTCCACTCTTGTTGGGCTTGGTAAATGCTCTGTGCTTCCTCCCCCTCCTTTTTAATAAAATCTAAACTGTGAAGCTAAACTACTTGACAGAGTCCTTTAAATATGTGCAAATATGTATTTGCACTCTTTCTTTTTTTCCCGGAGGCTCTTCCATTAGGTAATATTTGTTGCCAACATTAATTTCATTAGATTTTCATGGCATTTTAATAGGAGCCCCAGTGTTTTTTTTGCATATATTAGCATGCACGAGGAAGCTATGATCGACAAATTATAGTAAAGTAAAAATCCGTTTTACAGGCAGTAAAGAGAACTTCTTGGGAGCCACGCATGAAACTGGTGAGAAGAGAGGGAGTCACGCTCCCCGGCCATGCCCCATCCCGCTGTGGCATTTTGGGGCTCGCAGCCCGGCTGGGCACCGCGTGCTTTGCCATGGGTAATTGAATGTCGGCTCCGAATCCTGACAGCCACTTAATGAAGATATTTTCAACCTGATTGTCAGACGCGCACATGGAGCCTGATTACAGCCAGAGACCCGAGTGGAAGAGCTCACAAATTAAATATGTGTTGATTATGCAAACTTGATCTCGTGTTTATTTCTCATAAATAAAGCATGAGCCGAGGTTCAGCTCTCCCCTGCATGCTTCTGAGGGCAATATTTATTGTATGCAAATTGGGCACGGGGCTGGGAGGAGAAGTAATCAACTGTTTATCAGATGGCGTATACGATCAGCCTGGAAATAATAACCGGGGTAAGAGTTTTACATAGATTGTGACAGAGATTATACGGTCATCACCTTAAATTTACAGTCCCGAGGGCGGGTGGACACGTGCGGCGGCTGGAGGGTGCCAGCCTCCCCGCGATGCTGGGCAGGTGCAGGGTCCGAAATGCCCTTGGGCACTGTGCCCTGGCAGTGAGCCTGGGATCTGCAGCGGGTTTAGGTGTATTTTACTGTGCATACGGGTATTTTATTCTGCCTAGGGGCATTTTACTGTGCACAGGGATATTTTACTCTACATAGGGGTATTTTATCATGCATAGGGCTATTTTACTGTGCACAGGGGTACTTCACTTGGTGCCATGCAATTCCCAGGGGCCAGGGAGGAGGGCTGGGAGCCCAGCTCCCGTGGGTCCTGCACCACTCGGGTCCCTACAGGCTGCCGGCAGAATGAAAAATGGCATTTAAAGTTTTTAGAAAAACCCGATCTGGCAGCTTGTGTGGTCCTGCCCGGCAGTGCCACTTCGGGGAAGATTTGGGAAGGAACTTGTGATGATGATAAATGCATCCAGAGCACTGGGGGGGGGGGGGGGGGGGGGGGGGGGG
>JAVJGG010000088.1:14481681-14502038 GCA_035590195.1 Aviceda cuculoides
CATCATTTTATAGGAAATACATGTTGGAAATGAAATCGAAATGAAAATGAATAAATATTTCATAGAATACAATTACCGTGGCTCAGGACCAAGACAACTGCAGCAGATCCCGCTGCACACAGCGCGTTAGCAATTCAGCAGCAACGAATTGCTCTCTTGGCTTTTAATCTGCTTTTTTGCTAACACAAATAATCTCCCCAGCCCCCAGCGGGGAGGTGCCCTTGGCAAGAGCCGTGGCAAGGACTCAGTGCAGGCATTGCCCATCACCCTGGGGCCACCCTGGGTGCTGCTGGGCTGGGATGGCAGCGCTGCAGGCAGGCTGGCTTCACTGCCAGATAAAAAAAAATCAAGTTAAATCCAATTCTTTGCCATAAAAGTGAGAAAGGGAGAAAAAACAGCAGGGGAAGAGCTCATATTCAATAAAAGGTGACTTGCCGTCTGCCCTTTCCCTGCCACTGCTGCCCCAGCTCCACGGGACAGTGACAAACATCCCTGCTGGGGCCAGCGGCTCCGTGCCCGGGTTCTGGGACGCAGCGGTTTCCAGCCACTGCCAGTCAATGGAGAAGAAAAAGGGCTTTTTCCGGAGCTCGGCGGGGAGCGGAGGATTTATGGGAAGCAATTTGGTGGCGAGAGTTTATTTTGTTTGTTTGCTTTTGCGGCCGGGGTGGTGTGAGAAGCTGGGCTGTGACGGCAGCTGGGTCTGGGGAGGGCACGACCGCTGGCATCCCAAGGGGCCCTTTTGGGATCTCCAAATTGCTCTGGCTCAGCCAGGGTGACACCAGCTGGTGTCATCTATGGGTGTCCAAACCAGGGCTGGCCGACACCCTGTGGCTCCCAAAACAGCATCCTCCTCCCTCTCCCCTGGGACCCAGGAGGGACCCTCGGCTCTGTCTCCCGGAGCAGATGCCTCACTCGCACACTCCCCTCGTCCTCCCCATCTCTGGCCTTCAAACCAAAGGGGAACCACGTAAACCCCCAACTCCATTCCCTGGCAGGGTCCCAGAGCCAGGCTCTCCCAGTGTTCCCTGTCAGGGGTGTGCTGGGGGGGACGTGGGGATCAGACATTGCCTTTGATGCTCGCGGCAGGCAGCGGCGCGGCAGCACTTAGCCTGATGGCAGGAGGCAGGCGGGAGCGTGGGGCCGGCGGCGACGCTTTGAACAGGCATTACAGGGAAAACTCAACAAAATGGCACAGCCGCAGCGGCTCGGCAGCGTCGTGTTTTCCCAAAGCAGGAATAAAACAGACGCGCAGACAGTACTTTGCAAACAATTTAATTTGCCTGATGCTTTGATATAGATGAGGATGCGGCGAGGCAGGCGCGGAGAGAGATGAAAAGCTCCACCGGATGCGGGGGGTGTCGGCGCGGTGTGCGACGTGCCGGTGCACGGTGTGTGACGTGCCGATGTGCGATGTGCTGCTGTCTGATGTGCCGGTGCGCGATGTGAGATGTGCCAGTGCGCGGTGTGCAATGTGCCGGTGCACCATGTGCGATGTGCCGGTGTGCGGTGTGTGACATGCCGGTGTGTGGCACAAGGTGGGCGACACTGCCCATTTCCAGCTCAACACCGGGGCCGATGCCGGGGTGACCCCAAGCTCTTGCAGGACCAGGGCTGAGCCCGGCTGCTCCGTGGCAGGTGATGAGCATCACATGCCAGTGCCGGGGACCTCGCCCCGGTGCCGCTTGGGGACACCCCCTGTGTCACCCAGCCTTGCCGACACCCACGCTGGGCTGGGGCTGTGGGAAACCTCCTCCCCCAGCAGCCAGGGAGCTAAAGAGACAGGGCTGGGAGAGCGTGAGGAGCGCGGCTGTCAGATATGGGGCACGCTGAAATATTAATGGAACTAACATTTCAATTACCTTTTATCTGTACAGGCTCAGGCTGCGGCGAGGGGGCTGGGGCGGCCCCCCCCCGTGCGCTGTCACCCAGACATTCATGCTGTGCTGGTTCTTTTTATTGGTTTTCATCACTTTTGACATTGCCAACAATGAACCTTGAAGTAAATTTTCAGTAGTGACTGTGTCAGTGGAAAACTGTCTCCCCGTCATTTTTCTAAATTAGGCAATGATTCCAGTCCTTGGGGCTGGAGCGGGAGGAGAAGTGATGGGGCTGAGGAGGAGGAGGAAGGCGGGCCATGGGGAGCCTCTTCCTGACCCCCCTGAGCCCAAGCCGCAGGACCCTGTCCCTGGCGGGACGAGGGGGCTGTCACCTTGTTGCCATCACCCCTCATCACCCCGCAGAGCCGGCTGGTTTGCCGACAGTCGTGGTGCTGTAAAACCTGCCCTGAGCATCACCCAAAAGTGCCCCAGTGCCAGATGTGTGGGGGGATGCCCAGCCTGGCACCGGCTCAGGCCACCGGACGCACTGGGAGTGGCCTCCTCCCAGCATCCATCGGACCCCCACCTGGCCTGTGATGCTCCCGGTCCCCTCTCCTGGGCACTCGCTGGTCCCAGGAACCCCCCGGCACTCAGGACCGAGGTTCCCCTTCTCCAGCCACATCGATCTCCATCCCACACACCACCGTGATGCTGGGATCAGCCTTCCAGCGTGGCAGAGCTGCTCCGGTTTCCACGCGTGGTGCCGGCACGTGGGCACACCTCCGCTGAACCACGGCCCCTCCTCGCCCCAGGGGGAGACTGAGCAGAACTTTAATTTTAATGTTCATTGAGCATGTAAAGGGGAAAAAAAAAATCAATTTAATAACCTCTCTTCACAAACAGTGCCTGGAGGCTGCTCAGCAAACACAGCTTTGAGAACTTCAGAAAGTCTTTTGTGCTGTTATTTATTGCAGGGGGATTAAACGCAGCTGTAAGCGGGAGCAGCACTGTCATCGCCACCGCTGAGCCGGGTGTGCTCAAGCCCCGCGCCGCTCTCATGAGGCACCGGGAGCTGAAGCCCGGCCAGGGCAGAAGAGCACAGAGGGATGTGAGGGCAAATACTTACAGCCGGGAAAAAATCCTACCTTGGCTTTTTCCAAGGGCATGCTGCTCCTTTGCCACCTGCTCTATGAGAGCATCTTTGGGGGGGGCCTGGGGACGCAGCGGGAGCAGGGGGGCTCTGACAGGAGCCACCAGCTTTGCAGACACCCTGGGAAGAATTTATTGTGAAACTCAGTGCAATTCACAGGGGAAATTATTTAGCAAACTTTGTGCGATGCAGGGCAGGAGCTCGGCTGCCGCTGCCACTGTGCTACAGATGGAGAATCGGTTTGCTTCTTAAAAAACAGCCCCTGGCAGCAGCAGCTGGGTGTCGGGAGGTGACAGTGTGATGGGTGCTGTGGTGGTATGAAGGGTGCCATGGTGGTGTGATGGGTGCCATGGTGGTGTGATGGGAGCCATGGCGGTGTGGTGGGTGCTGTGGCGGTGTGATGGGTGCCGTGGCAGTGTGATGGGTACCATGGTAGGTTCCTCTGCTCCTTGGTGTCAGCAAGGTGTGCTGCTGGGTTTTATAAAAAAAAAAAAAAGAAAAACGTAAAAAACCCACCCCAAACCCCCCAGATCTGCAGAACAAGACAACCCCCGCAGAGGAGCAGTGCACCTGCTAGAGCAGGCTGCCGGTGGCACGGCTGCGGGCTCTGGCAGGGCGGCTGTGGGGCACAGTGGAGCCCCGCACCAGGGCTGGAGCAGGCGGCTGCTGGCTGGGGGACTCCTCCACTGGTGCAGCTCTGCCGAGGAGCCCCATGGCAGGATAAGTGTGGCTGTGGCAGGGCCGGGGCAGTCGGCAAGGAGCGGGGTGGGCGACTGATGCACCGTCAAGCCCCTCTCCCTCACTCTGCCAAGTGCCCGAGCAAAGCAATCAATTCCTCTGGATACGATTTGGGATGATAATAATTTTTCATTTAAATAATTCCCCCCTTTCAGAGCCAGCAGAGCCTGCTGGCTCTGCTGAGTCGGGTGGAAACATTGCATCTTATTCCTGACTCCGGTGCTGCCTCCCCTCTCCTGCTCATTAACGCCGCTCTCGGCGCGCCCGTCACTGGCACACTCCTTGCGGCGTGCCTGCCCCAAGTGCATAGTAACAACTGTTTGCCATCAGCTTTTGATTACATTCCTTTTTATCTTTACATTTCAATATCGTTACGAATCCTAGCGTTATTCAAATTACATCAATTATTCAATTTCTGCTGCTGGGAGGGTGAAAGGAAGGCGTCGTGATGGCTGAGCAGCACCCACCAGGCCCCCTTGGAGGGATTCACAATCCCATGGGATCCATTTGAGCCCTGTTAACCCATGCTTTTGGCTTCTGCTAAACCAGTGAATTGCTCCAGAACCGCTTTCAAGTTCATTTCCGGAGACAATTTGAGGTGAGAACAATTTGAATAAACTTTCTGTTGACTCTGATGGCAATTTTTCCAGCCCGGCGCCTGGCAGCCTTTTTGTTTTGCTGCTCCAACAGCGGGAGCAAGCAATGCCCGGGGCCTCCTGGGCCAGGATCTGGCTCCAGCACTCCTGGGCTCCTGGGCATGCTGCTGCTGCCTGCAGAGCTTCCCCATGGCTTCCAGGGGGAAAAACCCCCACTCCCACCTCCGTCACCCCAAGGGTCTCGACCCCGCGGTGCTGCCAGCCAAGGGGCTGCCGTGGATGCCACCACCGCCCCCCCCGCGCCCCCTCCCGCCCCTGTTTCTGCCCCGGCAGTTCAGCGCGGGTGACACGCAGATGGATGGTCCCTGTCATCGCCCCCGTCCTGCCCCAAGGAGGTGTCACTGTGATTTATGGCACTATCTGCGGCGGGCTGCAGTGTACGCCGGGGCCAACTGCCACACTGCCGCAGGGCACCCCGGGGGATGCCGCCATCCCCGGGACCCTGCTGGGCACCGCTTGTCCCCAGGGTTGGGTGCGGGGGGCACCAGCACTGTCCCCATGGGTGCTGCGGGGACCGGGGGTGCTGCCAGCTCTTCCCATGGGGTCGTGGGTGCTGGGGCCGAGATCCCGCTGAGGGGGATGTAAATAAATCACATTTCTGGGGGAGCTAAATAGGGGGGATCAGCTCTCCTCACCACTGCACCCTCAGAGATCAGGCAGTGGCTTCTCTGGTGGCTGCTACAGGGCTGAGCACGCAGCAGTGTTCCCTGGGGAGAGGGACAGTCCCTGCCCTCCGTGCAGCCCCGCGGTCTCATCAGCCTTCTCTTCCACTCTCGGGGTGGAGATTCCCAATGGGACTGAGAAGGAATAGGTGAGAATGCCCCAGGGAGATGCCAGCTCCAGTGCTCGCCCAAAGGGCCCATAGAGGCTGAAATGGCCCCTCAATGCTCCAGCCCACAGCTGATCTCGGGGACCTCACCTGCCACTGCTCTGCATGCCTCCCATTTTATTTTATTTCTGTGGCTGAAGCCAGGGGCAGGTTTTGCCCAAGATCTCCGATATTGGTTGTTTCCCACTGGGAGAACATTTTGTATAAAATCCAAGAGAAATGGCTGCAGCCGGTGCTGCCAGCCACAGACCCAGGGCTACTTAGAAATTGCCTTGGTTAAATGAAATTGAAATAAAACCAGGAACGTGTTTGACATGCAAAGGTGAGCGGCAGCACACAGGTCCCTGCCGGCCCCCTCCCACCCCACTCCTTCCCCATCCCTCCACCTGGCAGCAGGGCACTGCTGGTGTCGCGGGGACCCCAACCCTGTCCCCCATTCCTGCCAGCTGCCACCCCTGTGTCACCACCTCCCCCACAAAGTGGGGGCCCAGATTTCTTTGCTTTCAGTGATTTTTGCCAGGCACAAGTATGATTAACATATCAAAAGGCTGTTTTGCTTTGCTTAACAATATTATATGCTTAACTGCTTCATTAATTGAATCATGGCAGTGTTTGTTTGTTCAGGTTGGGTTCATTGTAACAAGTCTATTTTATTTTGACTACTTTTGTGTTTTATTAGTATTTTTAAATTCTGGCTCTGCTTTGCAGAAGGGCTGGGCAGGAAAAGCAGACACTGATGGACATGAAGCAAGGCCAGCTTTTTAGCTATGAAATCCTGGCTCCCGGGTTTGCTCGAGCACCTGAGCATGGGACTGGCCTAGCATGGCAGAGATGGGACCGCCACTGTAGGCAGAGCCCGCCAGCACGCTGCCCATGCCCACACCAGCCTCCGCATGCGGTGCCATCCCTCCTGTCCTGCAATTGCCAGGTGCGTGCTCTGGCCTCAGGTGCCCTCGATGTCCCTGAGCATCCTGCTGCTCTGGGCATCCCAGAGCGTCCCACTGCCCAGGGAGCTGGTGGCAGCCCTGGGTGAGGGAGATCAAGGGACTCATTTCAGCCCCTGTGCCAGGTGCCAGCATCCTTCTTGCCTTCACAGGTGGCAGATCCCCCTCCTGGCCTGGGAGCAGAGCCAGGCGCATAGTCACCCACCAGGGACGTGCTGGTTGGGGTCCCTCAGTGGGACGTGGTGGGCTGTGGGGACCACAGGGATGGCTCAGGGAGTGCAGCTGCCCTGTAATCCCACTTTGCTTCCCAGTTTCTCAGTCCTTCCCTCACGGAGTGAAAACCAAGAAAGTCAACCAGACTGGGAAAATGGCCCCGGGGGTCCTTCTCAAAGCACCCACCGACCTTTCCCCCTGGTGGGCACTGCAGCAGGGCCTCTGAGACCCCCCTCGAGCCCCCCCCCCGCCCCCGGCTTGCTCTCCGCCTCCTCTCCCAAGGCTCCCCTTTGCAGGGCAGCGTTCCTGCGCTGAACTGCACAAAATCAGATTAAGGGCAGCAGACAAAGCCCCGTGCCGGAATAAACACTGTGGGAGCGGGTCAGGGCTGCTGGCAAGTGGGAAGAGTCCCTGGAGCAGGGTGGCCGCAGCAGGAGCAGAGGTGTCTCAGCCCCACATTCCCCCTCAGGGTCCCCATCCTGTGCTGGGCAGCATGGGGACACAAGGATAAAAGCATGGAAGATGAAGACAGTGTCTTTCTGAGTGGCTAAGCCATTTCTGGAGGGTTTCTGGGCCCTCTTGCCAGTGGAAGAAGATGAAGCGATCTTGCAAGAGCGATGGAGACAGGGGCACATCCCTCTGTGCGGGCATGTCCTGGCTGAGCCTCAGGGAGGGCAGCTGGGGACAGCGACCCCAGGGCAGGACACAGCAAGTGGGATCACGTCCTCACACGCCATGGCAAAGGGCTGCGGGCTCGGCCCAGGCGCTACCAACTGGATGCTTTTATCGTTCCCATTGCAACCAGTGCTGTTGTGTCCCTGCTCTGGTTTTCCTCCCACCGCTGGTGTTTCAGCTGGGCTGTGGCTGGGGACATGCTGAGACGAGGCACCCAGGCACCCGGCTGGGCTGGGTGATGCTGGGAAGTGGAGGGAGCCCCAGCCCCAGGAGGAGGCGGAATCGCTGGAGAATCCAGACAGCAAATAATCTGGCTATGAAAAGAGCTGCTGATGCCTCATTAGCAACTTTGAAAAGCATCCGGTGTAAAAAAACTCTCTGCCCTTGCATTTGGTGTTTTCTGCTCATTCCTCCTCTTGTCCTTGATTAATAAGGACATTTGCATGTAAATTGGCTCCTGGCTCCTTCTGAGCTGCGGCTCTGGTCTGTCCCCACCTGAAGCTCCCCTAGTTTGCACCCACTGCCCTGGAAGGCATGGGTGCCCGCATCATGGCACAGCGTGGCCGGCATGGCATGGTCAAGCGTGGCACATCGAGCTGGGACCTATATCCCCACTTTGCTCTGCAGTGACCGGCTTGAGCCACCAACGTCTGCTGGGCTGGGACACAGGGCAGGGACATGGAGCTGGGATAGGGAGCTGGGACACGGGGCAGGGACACGAAGCAGGGATAGGGAGCTGGGACACAGGGCAGGGACACGGAGCAGGGATAGGGAGCTGGGACACAGGGCATGCTGGGGAAGCCGCCAGCCCCGTGGTGCCCGGGATCCGGCATGCCGCTGTTGTGTGTCATCGCCCGTCGACTCTGCAACGCTACCCTGTCAGAGCGTGAGCAGCTCTGCGACGCTGACTCCGCTGTTTATCGTACAAAGGCATTTACAATTGTTTGAACAAGTTCCCCGCTCCGCGCCTGCGCTCCCCCGGGACTTCATTTTCAAAAACAAATGCATTTGCTGAATGCATATGGAAAAGTGCCTCTCAGTCGGGCAATCCGTCTGGCTGTTTGATGTCTCGTTCCCACATCATGTCATTTTAAAAGGTAACATTTTGTTAATGGAAAACATTTCGTAGCTGTTCCCTCTCCTCTTTCCCGGCCTCGGTGCATGCGGGACGGGACAGGGGATGGGCCGTGTGCTGCCGGGGCTGCCCACGTGCCACTGCTGCCACCATCGTCGTCCCTGCCAGGTGCTCTCACCACGATGGCGGGCTGTCCTGGCCCTGTGCACTCATGCCTGCTGGCTTTGCCGGGTGGCGAAGTGGGGTGGACGGAGCGTGTGTGTGGGGGGGTGGTGGTGACACCGCTGTCCCTGCAGAGCGCAGGACCCCTGCACTGTGCCGTTTGGGGAATGCTGTCCATCCCCTTGCCCTGCCTGGCAGGAAAGCACTGGGGGCCAGTGAGTGGAGGTTTTTTAAGTGTGTAACCCAGTGAATGGGAGCATGGATTTCTGATGAGGAGCAGCAGTGCAAGGAGGAGGAAGAGGAGGAGGAGGGGGACGTGTGGCCCAAACCATGGGTGCTGTGGGGAGCCATGCCTGTCCCCCCAGTTGTGGTGGGGAAGGGGGGCAGTGAGAGCTCACAGGGGACAGGGTTGTCACCTGCACCCTCCCACTGGTAAATACAAGCCCCTGGGTTATGGCCAGGGCACCCCAGAGCAGGAGGCTGCTCCTCTGGGCGTCCCGCGGAGCTGGAGGGTCCCACACATGTTGGCACCTGCCGAGGCATGGCCTACCCTGTCTGCACCCTGACCCAGCCTCGAGGACCCCAAGACCCCCGAGGTGATGCACCCTGCTGCTGAGAAGGCAAAGGCAAGCCCAGGATGAGCCAGAGAGCCACCGAGCCTGTGACAGCGGTGATGATAGGCACTGGAGATATTTAAACATCTCCAAACTTCCAGGAGGAGGGGGTGAGCATAGGGGTTATTTTTAGCCAGGCACGGTGTGCCACTGCCACCGCCTGCCAGTCCCTTGGTGATGGTGGGAGCCGGCACCAGGCATGGAGCTGCTGGCCGTGGGGATGGCCGGGTGCCCGCGCTGCCGTGGCTCGTACGATGCTGATTGTAAAAACACGGCATGTAGCAAAGGGCAACGCTTTCCCGGCACAATGAATTCCCCCAGCCCCTGCTAATCAGGAGCAATTGCTTAATTGGCACATTTCTGCCTGGCTGGGGTCTCTGCCAAAAAAGGGAGCCTCGTCGCTCCTGGCAGCCGCGGTCCGAAACCTCCCGTGCCCTTGGCCAGCAGAGCAGCCTGGGGCGGGGGACGGAGTGGGGACAGGCAGGGTGGCCAGGAGGGCTGGGGCGACCCGTGCACCTGGCCTTGGTCACATCACTTAGCCTTGGAAGTGTCCCCACGCTGGTGTCACCACCCCCCACCCTCCCCATCTCCCAAATCCACCCGTCCTCAGGCACGCGTGATGCCAGATCGCCGGCGGTGGGGCTGGGCATGCTGGCGGCTGGCGGGACGGTTGGGCTGCAGATGCCGCACGTGGGGGTGATGCTGGCTCGAGCCCCCGTTTGTGTCGTTCCCAACCTGCCACTGCGAATCAAAGGAGCTGCCACGCACGCTGCAGCCCTTTCTTCTCATATCACTCACACCACTTCCATGCTACATTGTGACAATGGGGTATAATTAAGGTGTCAGCATATCATTTAGCCTTTTCAATATAAAACCAGGAGACAGGCTGGGAAATCTGTAGTCTTCTTTAATGAGGAATGCAGGGAAAAAAATAGAGAGGAGAAGAGGAGATAGTGGCTTGGCACGAGTGAGACAAAAGGCCCCTCCGCAGCGTGGGGCTTTGGAGGACACGGTGCTGCTGCTGGGCGCTGCCGTGGCCTCAATCCACCAGGCACAGGGTTCGCACTGCCATGGGTGCCTTTGCTCTACCGGGCCACTCAGTCCCACGGCCGGAGGGCAGGAGGGGAGAGGGGACCCTGCCGAGGCCGGGCACTCCCAGGGCTAAGGAGGCGGGGGGCAGCGGCACGCAGGGCACCAGTGGTTCCCAGCGGCTCCCACCTGGAAGTTGTGCTTGCATGTGGCTCCTGGGCCGCAGGGGTCTTGCAGAGACTTGTGGGATGTGTGACAAGCTGGTGGCACGAACGTCTGCAACCAGCTGCATGACAAGGGATGGAGCCATGCGTGCTGCGAGCTCATGTTGGTGCCAGTGTGGCACTGGGTTTGATGGGTGCCAGGTCCACCATGCCACCGATGGTTTGCACAACAGCCATGCCGGCCCCGTTCATAGTTTTCCCAAAGCCCAGCAGCCAATTTGCAGCAGTCGTTACACGGGGTGAGCCTGGCTGCATCACTGTGCCGAAAGCGGGGTGCCCCGGTTCCCCCTCAACATCCCGTGGGCACCGTACCACACTGGGGGGCCGATTGCAGCTCAGAGGGCAGTGAGCAAGTTCAACACCATCAATAATCCTTTGATGGCTATAGAAAGCACTTTCCCGAGGAATAAATTCTTGCTGCATCAAAAGGAAGCTACAAATCAATGCACGAGTTGCCCATTTCTAACGATGGGAACTCGTCTCGCTACAGTGGGAAGCATTAGCTGAGGGCAGGGGGACATGGGGGCAGGGCTGTGCCCCTGTGCTTGCCCCACGGCTGTGAGCATCAGCCCCCTCCATAAATTAGTGACTGGGTGAAACAAGAGGGGAACGAGCTGCCCCGGCCAGCATGTTGGCCATGCTCACCCTTGCTGCCGTGCCAGCCTTCGGAGCCATGTGCCAGAGGACGTGGCTGCAAACTCCTCGTCCTGCTGCTAGCCAGAGCTGGGGTGGTTAGGGGATTTTAATTATTACATTTTTATTTTTATTTATTTTTCTTCTATAAAGATCCCTGTCAACTTTTCTCTATGGTGCATCCCTCCCCAGCCGGCCATGGCAGCTGGGCCCCCGCCGGCGCCCGGCCGTGGTTCAAAGCAGGGCCGTGGTGCTGCCGTCGCGGCGGTGGCCCCCGTGCAGCCTCCCGCCTCCATCCCGGCCTTTGTCTGTGCCGGCTCCGGCTTTGAGGGCAGTTTCGGTGAGATGGATGTGTGGCCCCGCAGAGGCAGACATGTTCCAGGCGAGATCCCAGGAAGAGGTTTCCTTAGCAACAATAATGAAGTGCGAGCGAAAGAAAAGCTCTCCCGGCTCCTCTCCCTCCTCCGGGGACTCCTGAGCAGGTTTGGGTACCTCCGATAGCCGAAGTGCCTTACAAGTGCCTGAGCTGAGTGCCGGTGTGGGAGCAGAGATGCCAGCGCGGGAGCGGAGAGGCCTCTGCGGGCCCCAGCAGCAGGATCGGACCTGGTGAGGTCTGGGCTTTGCTCCCTGGCGTGTGCCGGTGCCGTGTGTGCCGGGCAGCCAAACCAGCAGCTCTCGCCTCCCAAATCTCCGAGCCGCCTCTGCTCAGGAGCACGTAGATGTGCCGTGCATGGCACCGGGGGGGAGCTGCGTGTCACAAAAGTGGCTCTTGCAGCCTGGCTCCAGCGGGAAACCCCGAAATGCGACGGGTGACCCCGTACCCCAGCAATGCATGATGGCACAACCCGCCCGGCAGCTCCTGGCGGGATGCTTGGGGAAGGGGCGCATGGAGGAGCATCCCTCCGGCCTTGGGGCGCTCCCAGCAGTCCCTGCCGCCGGCCACCAGCACGGGACAAGCGGCGGCGATGGTGAGTGCCGGGGCAGTTCCTGGTGGCAGGCGGGGGCGGTGAGACTGGCGCTCCCCTCTGCAGCCCCTGGCAGCGCCTGCCAGCAGCCCACCGCACCACCTGTAATTGCTAATCTGAGTATTTAATTATCTCATTCAAATTGTATTTCTCCCCTTTCACCTCTCCCTTAATGAAATCACAGGTGAGCCGCCTTCCGACAGGATGAATCCATGGCAGCAGGGGCAGGAGGGACAACCAGGAGGGAGCTGCAGCTTCATGCAAATCCCCTCCATGAAGCTGGGGAGGTTTCATGGGGCTCAGCCAGCAGCTGCCGCACCCCAATATTTAGTCTTGCAGGGAAGTCAATCAGCACCTCGTTAGCACCGCTATCCCTCCATCCCACACTCCTCCTTGCAGCACCCTCCCGGCTTTTGGGGGGAAAAACCAACCGATTTGGGCTCTTGTTCAGTTTGGCATCACTGCACCGGTGTCTGTCCTCTGGGAAATCTCAGCTGGAATGAGTGACAGGGGGTGGTGGCTCTGCAGGGACAGCCCCTGCCCCATGCCCCAGGCCTGGTGGGACCCCTGCCCCCCCCCAGATCTCCCTGGGAGCCTTCCCCCCACCTCAGCTATGGCAGTTTGCCAGCCTCACCGCAGAGCGGTGGCAATGCCCCTTCCTCCCTGGCCCCACCGGCTCGCCGGGCGATGGCACTGTGCCTCGAATCACAATTACAGTAAATAAATCCTATTAGAAGGACTTTTACTACCGCATGTGCCTCATTACAATATGCCCAAACCCCCGGCTCCTGGGATCACCATTGTAATGAGGCTGGGATGGATGGATGCTGGAAAATTAATGCTTATACAAGTTAATTTGTTTTTATTAGCACACGCTGGCTGGCAGAGGGGATGGCGGAGGGGGGGACGGGTGCCACCCCACCACAGCAGTGCAGGGATAAGGACCCCCCCATGGGCATCCCTGTGAGAGCAGCATCCAGGCAGTGAGCCGTGTGCCATCGTCCCCCCCAGCCACCGCCCGGCTGCCCTTGGCCTTAGGGACACCCCTGTCCCACACCGGGGTGGGATGGGCATCCTTCTGGCAGATGGTGGCGAGGAACCTGCATGCCGGACAAGGTCACATCTCATTAATAAAGGCTAATTAAGAGGAAATCATCAAAAAGAGGGGATGGAGTCATGCTAAATAATCTATGCTGGTGCTAGCCGGTAATTAAGTCATTAGGGTTGCGATGGCTCCAGCGCATGGTGAGGCAGCAGGGGGTCACTGGGAGCATCCCTGTTCCTGTCGCCTGCCCCACGGCCACCGAGCGTCCCCTTGCCCAGCCCCTTGGCGCAAATACTGACAGCCGTACCTGCGGGGACAGCTGGGCCTTCCTCTGGCTTGGAAAATATAGATCGCACCGTTAATAATACATACATTTATTAAAATTAACCACCAGCAGATATTACATCCAGCAGCACTAAATTATGGATAGACCTCATCCCCAACCTTTGTTTTTAATTAAAAAGCCCCTTTCAGTAATTCCATTAAAGCAGCAGCTTATGTTTTCTTTCTTTTCCCCTCTTTCAAGCGCGCAATCCGGCAGCATTTCGGTTGTGCTGATGAAACGTCTTTGAAGTTTCATGAATTGCTGATGTAATTGAATAAAAATAATATTGAGAGAGAGAGAGAGAGAGAGAGACTTTTCTCTAAACCTAAATCCTAATGAAATCACCTTATTGCGCCGAGCAGAGTGACAGCGAGACGCTGGATTTGTGCATATTCCTGTAATCCTAAACCCATTAGCCAGGAGGCTCCGTGCAAACCACATGTTGCGGATTATGGCTGGAAAAAAGGCTCCGACAAAAACCTGAACCTCCCTTTAATTGCTGCAGGGAGGTGCAAAGATGCCGGACCCCCCGACGGTGGGAGGTGCACCAAGCGCACTGGGGCTCAGAGCCCTCAACCTCCCCCCCCTCGCCACACTAACGAGCCCCCGCAAACACTTCGTTAGCACTTTCCTTAGGAACCGTGTGGCCCGCAATTAAGGTGGAGGGCTTTCCAATTATTTTGCTGCGCGCCGTTATTAATGGAAATATTAATTTTGCATAAGTGCATCTTTCCACTCCTTAAAACAAAGATTCTTTTAAAAGCAGCTGGAAGGCAGCAGCGGGGCTGCAGCGGGCAGCTGCAGAGGGACCGCAATGGTGCTCCCAGTTACAACGGCACCCGCTGCCCTCCGGCCCCGGCACCCCTCAGCAGCACCGGGCTGCCTTCCCTCACCTGCTTATTAAAGGCCGATGGAGCCCAGGGCCGGCTGTGCTCCGAGGATGCTCCTGCTAACAGGGAACGTGTCAGGGTTCTCCCATCAGGTGTAATTGCAGCTTCCACCTTGCAAGGCAATGGCCCAGCACCTCCCCAGCCTCCTGCTCTTTAACTGTAATCGCCCTTAATGTATTGTACCAGCCGCCAATAACCAAATGATAATTGCAACATCGATCTTGCAAAAAATCACCGCAGGAAACCCAGGCTGCTGCATCTCAGTGCAGAGGTGAAGGGCAGTTCAGCGGTTCCTGCTCTGCCCACCCCGGCTGCCCCTAGGCAGGGATGCCTGGCCGGAGACGATGCTCCGGCAGGAGCCGGCGCTCCGGCAGCCGCCGGCAGCTCCAGCTGGCAGAGAGCAGAGCCCGGGTGTCATGGCGCATCCCGTGTGTCCCCATGCCGGGAAGGGGACCACACTCGCCGGGACTGGGAGGACAAACTCATCTTTCCTTTCTTCTCTCTCTCCTAATTTCTTTCTTCCCAATTTAAACTCCTCTCCAGGATAATGCAATAAAGACATGAAGCACCTAATTTTCATTGGGGGACAACAGACGCAATGGTATATTTACCCAGTCATACCATTATGAAATCCTACAATTAAGGCTTCAATCAGATAAATGCAATTACATAATACGATCTTATACGATATAATTAAAAACATCTGCAATCAAACTGAAGCCGATGGTACAGTAATCCTTAATCAGAAATTACCCACCAGCAGCTCCAGTGGAGAGGCTCCGTCCTGGAATCTGGCAGGATGCGGCGGCAGCGTCATGGTCCCCCTCAGGCACAGGATGACGGGTGGCAATGGGTGACCACAGATGACTGCAGGGAGCTGACAGGAGCCTCTGGGCCAGCTCATCCCATCCCAGCCTTGCCGTGGCCCAAAATCCATGCCCAGCTCCCATTTAATCCCAACAGCCCAGAACCACAAGAACTTCATGTTCCCCACTCCCCGTCTCAGACCCAGACCGAAATCCCACCGGTGCTGGCATGGGGACACCGGGACAGCGGCTCAGCAGGCACTGTGGCACAGAGAGGTGCAGGCTGTGTGGCAGATGATGGGGTTCACCCGCAGGTCCCCCCAGCCCTGCCGGGCTCTCAGGCTGGCAGCCCCATGCCTGCAAAGTGACTGGGGAATGCTCCCCGGGATGCACACATGGGAATGGGCCAGGCATCATCAGCCAGTTTTGGTTGCACCAGTCACACCAGCACCAACATCCCGGTGTCAGTGCCAGGACGGGCTGAGCCGTGCTGGGAGTGGTGCGGGGCGGGCAGCAGGGCTGCGTGCCCAGCCCTGGCTGCGTCCCCGCGTGCCGCTGGCTGGCGCCAAATGAAGACAAATGGGCTGGGTGACACATTAGCATCCATTAATGGAACCGTCGTGCCGGGGAGCACTGGAGAGACACGCGGGCGCTGGCAAGGAGCAGCGGCAGCTCCCAGGCTAGTGCGCTGAGCACCGCAGCCCTGGTCCCAGCATCCCCCTTTGTGGGGTCCGGGGGTTCTGGGGGGACTCAGCAAGGCCAGCGCAGTGTTGGGGGTCCCAGCATCAACACCTCAGCTCTGCCCACAGCTGGAGCCTGCCCAGGGCTGTTGGCAAGGACAGCGGGAGCTGGATGGGGTCCGGCCCCACACGGGCTCCCCGTCCCGTCTGCTCGCCTCAGCATCGTCACCACAACTACGTTTTGCTTTTGGAGGCTGAAGCGAGCATCATCTCCTCCTCATTATTTTGGGGCACAGCACACCTCTCCTCACCCGCGGAGCTGCCAGATGTTTTGCTGGCAGATGTGCACACCACGAGGGGAGGAGGTGATGAACAGGGTCAACATCAGGAGAGAGAAGCAGGGTTTAAAAAGCCCTTGGAGTGAGCGTTACTCTTTTAGTCTTTGCACTGGAGCATCCCCCACATGGGAGGATGCCCACAGCCGTGTCCAAGCAGCTGTGCTGGCTCCCTCTGCTCCCTAGCAGCACCAGTCCCAGCCCTGTGCCGGCAGCACCGTGCCGAAATCAGGCTGCCACTGAGCAAAGCCGAGGCATGGCGGTGGGCTGGGGGCAGCCGGGATCTGCATGGTCCCATGGCTCCAGCAGCAAGGCCCCGCCACAGGTCCCCCCCAATTACTCTGAGCCCCTCCCTCATCCTCCACACCCAGCTGGATGTTAGTCCTACTAATTAAAAAAAAAAGACGGAGAGTGAGCATTATAGCTGTTCCTGCCTAACTGCAGCATCAGGGACAGAGCACTTTACATCTCCACCGAGCACTTGCCAAGCTGCCAGCCGGCTCTGCCCCCGTGGCACCAGGCACAGGAGCTCCCTGCTCCCACCTCCAGCCGCAGCCCCAGCTGCTGCCCTCCGCACCCCACCTCTCGCAGGGATGTTTTCGGAGGTCCAGACGTGAACCTCCCTCTGTACCTGCCGACCCATTTCTCAGGTGGCTTAGGCATCCCCGGGACAGGACGCGTCACTTCCCAGCATGCTGGTCGTTGGCAGCTGATGTTCAGCTGATGCGATGTCTGTGCCGCAGCTGCCCAGGGGGATCAGGAGGAGCCACAGGGTGAGGTGAGAGCACCGACCCTGTCAAGCTTCTTTTCCACCTCCTGACCTTTCCTGAGCCCCTCTTGGAAATGCCACAGAGCTCCTTGCCCAGCCGGATTAAATGTCAGGGAAGGTGCATTGAATATTTCCAGCCGCCGCGCTGGGTGCTTGCAGGTGGGTTTCCCCAGTGCCGCAGGCATCTCCAATGGGTGCATGGGCTGCAGTCCAGCCTGTCCCCATCTCTGTCCCTGTCCTCATCCCTGTGCCACCCCATCGCAGGGCTGAGCCGGCCGTGCCGCTAGGGACGATCCGCGCTCGGCTGGCTGCGAGCGTTTAAGCAGGATTGAGTGTGTGTTCAGGCACTTTCAAACACAAGTAATCTTCATCTGGGAGACGGAAAGTGAAATATGTTATTGCCGGCCGCAGTAAATTACCCGTGCCAGCCCTCGCGTATAAAACATCGCAGTCGCCGGCCAGTGCACTCACTCACCCGCGCTGTGCTGCCTGCCGCCTCCCATAAATTACAAAATAAATGGCTGGTGGTCAGCCCTCACGTGGTGCTGGGGCTTGCATGGCCACCCCAGCACCAGCACCCACCCCAGCACCAGTGCCGGCACTGTGCAGCCAGGTCCTGCTGGGGCAGGCAGGGGCAGGCAGGGCCAGGCAGGACCCTGGCATTGGGGGATGGATCCCCCCTGGAAAGCACTGAGTCCTGCCGGCAAGGCCAGCCGGAGCTGGGGATGGACCAGCAGCAGCAGCACCACCGACTCCCCATGCCTGCAAAGCCACGGTGCCGGTGCCGAGCGGCAGCACAGTGTGCCGGACGGTTCATCTCCTGCTCCCCGGGAACAACCCCCCAGCAGGGTCCCGTGTCGGGGCATCCTCGGCGTCACGGCGATGGTGCGTGTGCGCCTGCTTTGTCAAGGCTAACAAGTTGCAGCGGTGGAGTCGGCAGAAGCGCCCAAGGAAGGCGGGAGGCAAGCACGCAGCTCCCGCTCATGGGTTTTTTCCAGGAAAGGCCTTTGGAAAGCCAAACCCAAACTGATAAAATAAATAAAATAAAATAAATTCCTGCAACTTTAACAATCATTGTGTTGGATTTGGGAGATGTTATTCCTCGTGACAGACAAGGGCAATTATCTGCTATCCGCCAGCAGTTTTAGCCTAATTTCATTACTGCTGTGCAATTCTTCCTGAGCTGCTAGTCTATCACTGTCTCACAGAAAGGATTAGCCGGCACTTTCTTCATCTTCAAATGAATTTTAGCTGTCATGCCCTTGATGAATAGAAGAGGGAGGACTGCTAACCCACGCGAGCAAGTGTGGCAGCCTGTCTGTGCTGCAAGTGCCCGCACCGGCACCAGTACCGGTGCTCACCACTGAGCATTGCCCGTGCCGAGCACGCTGGAGCCACCAGAACCCAGCGGTTGGGGATGCTGCCTGCTGCTGTTGGCATGCTGCGGTGAGCAGGGCTTTCCTCCGTGCTTGCCTGCTGCCTGCAGGAGGAATCGGCTGCGGGTTTTCTTTGGAGACCATATGTGGGAAGCGGGCAGGGCTCTAAGCCGGTGCCCAGCCACAGTCTTTCTCCCGGCATCCAGGAGGGATTAAAATGACAGCATCTGTAATACAAGGAAATAATGAACACGCCATCTTCCTCCCTCTCCAGAAGATGCTTATCTGTCAGTCTGGGCCACCAAGGAATAGAGAAAAGCAATTTAAACTTCAGAGCTGAAACTGCAGAGGATGCTGCGGGGAGAAACGTCCAGGCGACGGCGTCCCACGGGGATCTGCCACGGCGGCCCTGGAGCCAACAGGCGAATTGATGCTTCACTCTCCTGGCCAAGCTGGAAAAAGGCGTATGGAGCCCGACTTGATGGCCCCACACCAGCGTGGCGGGGGGACGCCTGCACTGGGGACGCGCCAGGGGCTCTCGTCCCCACCAGAGCCTCCTCCCCCAAATAAAGGGAAAAACAGCTGAGCTCATCAGGGTGGCGAGCCTGGATGCGCCCCAGGATACCTGGGGCAGGACGGCAGGAGTGGGTCCCAGGGACCATCCTGGGATGCGGGACGTCACCTTGCATAAATCAGAAGCTCCCGAGCCAATTGTCGGCAGCGGAGGCTGGCGGCAGCCCAGGGACTCTGTTATTTTTGTAAATGTTAATTCCCAACCAGCGCATCGTCCCGGCGGAATATTTTAGCACCTTTAATGCAATTTCCTACTCTCTCTGAAATATCATTTTAACACACAACCCAGCCACACCGTATACCTGCTCCCTAATAAACCTCTGTGACTTTAATGAACTAAATAGCAAATTACTTTTTTATTCAAGAATGAAATTTCATCATATTCATAATTCATATTTTATTTCAGACATCTGCTGCTGATTACATTACATTTAACTAAAATTAGATGATGCTCAGAATGTAATTAAGCCCCTGCCAAATTCTCTGGCCCACCAATACCAGCCTCGCTCAGCGGGGGCCGCTTGGAACCTAATATGTAATTAGGAGCTATTTTCTAGCTGTTTTTAAAGTCTGAAAATTAGCTGCCTTTATTAATCACACAGACAAATATAAAGCGGAGCCAACGCTTGCTGAAATTTCTAAAAAGGATTTTTTTTTAATTATACACCACATAGCGCTGAGACTCATTTTGAATGTTGATTTGTTGTGCTCTGACATTTTGACAACTAGTTCTCAATTTGTCTGTCGTAGTTAGGCAACAACAAAGCAGACGGTAATACTTAACTTTCAAAACCTTCAGCGTGCCGGGAGGGGAGAGAGAAGGGAGAGATGGGGGGGGACGGGCTCCCCGCGGATGCTTGCCTTGCCGGGGCCCAGCTGGACACCCCGCATGCTCGGTGCAGAGCCCTGGGCAGACCCTGGGAAGGAAGGAACCCCAAAATCCCTGGTGCTGGGGTGGCAGAGAGCAAGGGGAGCCCTTCTGCAGCGGCAGATGCAAGATCGGCACATCACCCTTGAAACGGTGCCGGCGAGGTCCCAACTCATCCAGGAGCCCCTGGGGGGATGGGGCAGCAGCCAGCTGGGGCACCCCCAGCCCCAGGGGGGATCCCCAGATGCCCCAAGCCCTCCAGGCTCCCTGCGCAGAGCCAAGCACGTAACGCGCAGCGTTGAGCTCTGCCAGCCGTGTGTGTGGGGGTCCCTGGCCCCAATCCCCACCCTGGCCCCAGGAGGGACCCCGGGAGTGGCGGGGAGCCCCAAGGGTCCCGAGCAGCCCCCTGGCCCATGGCTGTGCACTGACATTTCCTCTCTCTCACTGACCCTTTTTCTGTTCTCTCCATTACCTCAAATAATGTCACTGCCTCTTCAGCATCTATTCACCAGAGCAGAAAGAAGCCACTGCTGACATAGATTTGGAAAAAAAAAACAAACCCAAAAAACCCATCTGTGCCTGGCAGGGGATGGGCAGCACCCATCGGGCCCCAACAGGCACCAAATGGTGTGGTCTGAGACACCCTGGTGCTGCCTGCTCACTGCAGACACCGTGGCAGCAACTCTGCCCCGTGCGCTGGCAGCATCCACAGGCAGCGAAGGAAAAGGAAGGGTTTTGAAAGGTTTATTTTATACAAAGTGTTTTTCTTCTTGCTGGCAAGAAACACCAGTGTCCCCCAGCTATTGCCGAGTCCCACAGCAGAGGAAAGCCCCCCGTCATCCCTGGCGCTGCTGGCCAGCAGCCCCATGCTAGCCCACACCAGCCTGGCTGGGCAGCTGGCACACTCCCCGATGCATCCTTTTTTTTTTTTTTTTTTTTTTTTTCCAAAACTTGGGTTACAAATCT
>JAVJGG010000088.1:14502138-14562063 GCA_035590195.1 Aviceda cuculoides
ACAGCCTGTGCCTTCCGCAGCCCCGACGGCGGCTCCCGCAGCGACCGGGCCCCGAAGATCTACACGAGGACGGGAGATGCAGGTCATGTCCGGGAGGGCGGCGGGAACCAAGGTGAGCGCGGGGTAGAGCCTGGCCTGATCCTCGCTGGGCCGGGCCCGGCCTCTGAGCGCCTTGCCCGGGCCTTTCGCAAAGGCTTCTCCAGCACCTTCACCGGGGAGCGGAGGCCGAAGGGTGACCGGATCTTCGAAGCCCTGGGAGCTACCGACGAGCTGAGCTCGGCCATCGGGTAAGCCCCTGCCCCAGAAGCCCCTCCCCCTGCCGGGCGGAGGGGCCGTGGAGGCCCAGCCGTGTCCTGCCAAGGTGGCCGTGCTGACTGGTGAAGTGGCTGCCAGCCCAGGGAGCTCTGGCCCTGGGCAGGCTGAACCCAGGCCCCCTACACGCCCAAAGGCTTAGTGACACCATCCCAACCCCCTTCTGTGTGGGTCTTCTGGGCATCCTCTTCTGTTAAGAACGGCTCTCCCAGCCCCACCACTCAGCAGGAGGGAAAGGGATATGCTGTGGACCAAATTTCTCTGGAGGGTACAGCCAGGAGTGTCCAAATTCTGTGTTTTTGTAAAAACGTATATGCACAACCATGGTAATTTTTTCATTTCCATCTAACTCTTTTCTTTTTTAACCTAGGCTTGCTGGTGAATTTAGCAGTGAAAAGGGCCACACATTTGTTGAACAACTTCACAAAGTGAGTATTAATGATAATCCTCACCTTGTCATTAATGATAATGAAGTGCAGTCACTTCATCTGCGCTATTGAACCACATTCTTAAACCCTTTAATTTTAGACACAGTACTCCCACTGACACACGGGAACTTAATAAATTTGGTATTAAAATAAATAAAGACTTAAGGTGCTGGCCCTTGATTATTCTCTAAAAAGTAAATTTCTTTAACTTAGAAGGAAATCGGAAGATTCCGTGATTAGTTATGGGTAGACAAACATACCTCTAGATTTATTCAGACCTGTTACTGTACACGGTTATGGATGCAAGTCTTGTTGTCACATAGCCTCGCATTTGAAATCAGGGCAAAGTAACCACATGGGCACAATG
Organism: Aviceda cuculoides; assembly: GCA_035590195.1. Taxonomy (NCBI): domain Eukaryota; kingdom Metazoa; phylum Chordata; class Aves; order Accipitriformes; family Accipitridae; genus Aviceda; species Aviceda cuculoides. Next base: position 14,503,246 of record JAVJGG010000088.1, read on the forward strand.
GTGGGAGACAGGTCCTGCCATGGCAGTCTGTGAGCCTTGCTAATTAGCTTCGTTGTGCACAAGAATGCAGAAGGAGCTAAGCAGAGATTTTAAAAAGCTTTACCAGACTGTCTCTCAAGTATCCCGGCCTGTGGAGAGATGCCCCTCTAGGAAGTGGACGTGACATCAAGCCAGCACTGTCTGCAGCTCTTTGTCACTGCCTTTCTTCCAGAGGTTATTGGTTCAGTGTCCTACCAGCAAAGGGATTATGTGAGCACACCCCAGTCTGCTTTCTGCAAAGTCAGCCAGGGTGGTTTAATGTGCCAGTGAAAACAAGTACATGCGCTAATCTGGCTTCTCATAAAGCAATTAGGGAGCACTTATCTGATCCCCCCTGCCAGTAGGCTGGGGGATGATGAACAACAAGGGTAGGATCTTCTTTAATCAGCACAACCAGCTGTCGCCTCCCAGAGCTTGCTGCAGTTGTACCGGAGCATCAAAGGCTGGTTAATGAAAGCACTTCTTATTTTTGTCCTGATTGCCACATCTAGGTCCAGTGTATGCTGCAGGATGTGGGCTCCAACATCGCAACACCTCTCTCCTCAGCCAGGGAGGCTCACTTAAGTAAGCCCCACATTACCTTTCCTGGGATAACAGTTCTTGACTCACAGCTGTCCTTCTAGAGTGGCGCTGGGGAGGCTGTTCTGGTATGTGGCAGTTAGAGCTGCCTAAGGACTGCTCTGCTGTGCCTGTCTGGGTGCTGAGTGAAGTCACACACAGTCCTACAGGTTGCTGCGTTTGTGTGACTCAAGCGCTGTAAGCTGGCCTGAGGCGCTGCCCCTACACTGACACCCAGTCACGGCTGCCGAATGGGGAGCCAGCCCTGCTCTAGCAGGAGGATTTTTTGGGGATGCTTTCTTAGGACCTACTGATCCAAGAAGTGTGAAAGTAGAGCTCTATCTGTAGACTGAATCACTTCTGCATTTCTTTTAGTTGAGTCTTCTTTTCCCTCTGTAGAACGAACATCTTTTAGTGAGAAGCCAGTTCTGGAGCTGGAGCAATGGATTGACAGTTACTCAGAGCAGCTTCCTCCACTCAGAGCTTTCATCTTGCCAGTAGGTACTGCTTATGCCTCTCACTGACTGGAGAAAGCTTGCTTTGTTAGGGTGAATCTGCTCTACCATTTGCTGTGGGAAAACAGGTTGTGAGGCCATTATTTGCGTGGAGAAATACCAAAAGAAAAGCGGAGAGAAGGACCCGGTTGAGTTAAACTTCCACATCCTACTCCATTCAGATATCTTCCCAGTTGCCTGTCCATAACATCGGCTTCAGTTGCATGTGTGTGTGAGATGTGATAAGCTTTGCTGCAGTTATACAATAAGGCGGATGGCTATATCTGTTGTTAGCAGACATTGATGCACTGTTTCATTGTTGTTTCAGTCAGGAGGTAAAAGCAGTGCTGCTCTCCATTTTTCCCGAGCTGTCTGCCGCAGAGCTGAAAGGTGGTGAGTGTTGGCTATAGTGTAACAGAATAAAATTGATAAAAGGTGATCAGAATGCTACAATGGTAGCAAATCTTCGCAGTCGGAGCAATCAACCGTAGCTGTATGGCACTCGGCTAGAGTGTCAGTCAAGCTTCATATGTTTGTATTAGTCAAATTCCAGGAGTGTGGTCAGCAAAAAGCAGTCTCTCTTCCCTCCCCTGAACTGGCTCATCTGAGCTAAGAACTTCAGAAAGAACAAACAGGTTTATGCTGAGCTGCATCTATGTGTTCAGCTTGTATCTGGTTTGCTAATTGTATTTTGTAGGCTAGCACACATGGAAGTTGGGGCACTAGAAGGTGTGAGATCCAGGGAAGCTTTCAGTGGCTTAAGATGTTACTGCCCACACCTACCATGTCCCACTTCTCTATTGGAGATGAAAACTCCCCCTGGTAAGGTCTGTAGAAGAAAACTCTTGTCTGCTCATTATGTAAATCACTTCCATGCAGAGTCTCTTGTGTTAGCCTGAACCTGTTCATCAGCAGTTCTAAGTTGCTGGGGGTTCTTCACTGAAGCCACTGATGTGCAGGAAGACGTTTTTGTGGATGTGCTCTGCTGTGAAGATTGCTGCTCTGACAAGATACACTGGAGCAGCATGATCTTCAAAACACTAACATCACAGTCAGCAGTTGCTTGTCAAAAGAAAGCTAGGAAGAGGGTTGTACACCAGTCAGGAAGCAAGGAACAGCTCTGTTCCCTCAACAAAAGAAGGGTTGCTGTTTACCTGCAGAAAAGGATAACAATCCTGCAAATTGCTGCCATTGTTCAGTGATAGCACTGATGAGCATCCTTTAGAGGACTGGAGCTGCAATCCTCCAGAACAGTTAAAAAAATTAGTTGCATCATTTAGCCACCACACATTCCTCTGGGGGAAGGAAACGGTGTTCACACATGCTGTGGGGAGTTAGAATGGGGACTCCAGGTGAGGTTGGGGTGTGAAGGTTGGTGCTGCAGCAAATTGAAGTCCTTTGGGCATTCAGAGCTAGAAAGTTAAATACACTAAAATTTTCCTTTTCTTTTTCTAGCGTGGTTCCTTTAGTACAAGCAGGGGAAGCAGACCCAAATGTGGCCAAATATTTAAACAGGTAGAAAAATAAAATCCCAAACCCTTACTCTGTACTACTGAAGTGTGCCTGGTGGTGTTCCCTTAGTCTTGGGATAAAACTGTGGGGTTTTACCTCTCAAGAAGCTTCCCTTCTAGAATAAGATCTCTGAAGTTTCAACAAGTAGCTTGTTAAAAAGTATTCTTGTGAGGCCTGTGTGTTTACAGACACTGCTCTGGTGCTGAGGGAGCAGTCAACTTTCTTACTGAAGGCCATTTTGGAAATCACTTCTCATGTGGTCTCTCTTTGCCTTCCTTTACCTGCAGTTCTTGTGCTGTAATCAAATGTGCTTTGCTGCGTAGTTGTGCATTGCGGGATACAAATGCACCTGATATGAGAATTGGTTTCACTGCTTTTCCATTGGTTTCCAGACTGAGCGACTACCTCTTTGTTTTGGCACGTTACGCTGCAATGAAGGAAGGGAAGGAAGAGAAAATATATGTAAAGCCTGAACCGTAACTGGGAGGTTTGTTTTCCTTGATCACTGGAAGCTAAATCCAGCAGACTGCTTTCCTCCATTGAGGAAGGGAAAGAGAACAAGTCTGGATTGGAAATGTGAGCTGCCAAGAACTTCCAGCTTAAATAACTAGGACCTTGTTCATAAATACTGTGAGGAACACAGCTGTTCTGTTCACTGGGCCTTACCCAAATACCCCTTGTATAACACCGTGGTGATGGCATCAGAGTTACTGTTTGCCTGGGGTTGGAGTTGAGGCAGGAGACTTCAAAGAACTACAGCTAATTTCTAGAGATGTCTTCATTTCCCTGGGCAGTGGCAGGTGCTGTGGAACGGCTTTGACAGGACTCTGAGGAATGAAGAAGAGAAAACAATCAGCTTCTCTTCGTAAGTCATAATGCTCGTACAGAACAGCAACTGTGTAGAGATTCAGAAACTCTGTCCACAAGCTTTGAAATAATAAATGTGATTTACTTGTACCAAAGGGCCCTTAACTGTCATACTTTTAATACTGAGCCCAGCGTGCCTTTTTTTAAGTTGCTTTCAATCCATCAGCCCTGGCTGAAGCTGAGCTGTGTAGATTTACAGGAATGCACTAAGAATTCTTTGGCTCTGGCTGCCTCTCTTTATGCATGTGAAGAATGTCTCTGTGCTGACAATCTAGTGCATCCTCTGCCAGGAATGGAGCTCATGCAAGATAGAGGGATTAAAGAAGGAAGGGCCAAATCCTACAGGTCATGTGCAGGCAAGATGATTGGATGATTCTAAGCTCTGTTTAGGTAGCTGGGGTTAACTGCACATGGAGCTGCCCCTCCGAGTGCACAGACCCCCCTGAGTTTGGTCACAGCATCCCCCTCTGGCTGCAGGTACCAGCTGACGGAGAAGAGCCCTTGTTTAGTTTGAATATCTCTCTACTGGGGACCACTTCGTCACTAAGTTTGCAGATAAAGGAGCTGTGATGAGTAGCAGGGGCCCGGTGCCCCCTCAGCTGACAGCTAGACTTGGAAGAGAGAGGCTAACACCCAAAGGGCTTCGTATCTCACACGTTAATGTCCATGTTGACCTCGGGAGTGTCACTGTCACGGAGCCCTCAGCAGAGTAGACTAGAGCATGTCCTAGAGCTTGGAGCATCTGGCTGCAAACTTCATGATAGCAGAATGCAGTATTTCAACAGAGAAGAAATCCTCTGTTCCAGCTTCATGATGGACTGAAGACTGCCAAAAAACCATACTCGGTATGTAAACAAGTGCATTACAGCCAGCTGAATAAGTTGATGCCTTGCTACCCATGTTGTATAGAGAATACAGATAATTACAGTTTTACAGTTAAGTCCAAAGCACTTACAGCTTGGAAATGTAATTGGGAAGAATACATGTCAGACATGGTGGTTTAAGTCTTCCCCTCCTTGTATGGAGGAGCATCATGGAAACCTGTGGGCAGTGAGGTGATTACACATCAAGGGTGCTTGTCCTCCACCAAGGGTGCCTCTTTTAGTGGCAGGAGCTTTTCAGTCAGTCATGCAGCTTCCTCTGTTCAATTATTTAAGCAGAAACAACCTTAAACTTGCTTCCTGAAAGAATCTCTGGCTTTTGTGTTAACTTTTTAATCAGAGTGGGGTCAGAGTGAAGAATGCCCGGTGCTAATAGATACCACTGTCTCATTACTCACCCTTTTTTTTTTTTTAAACATATTTCATGGCTATTGTTAATGCACATTTTTCACAGAGTAATTTTCCAAGCCTTAGCCTGTAACACATCCCAATGACAAATGCTCTTGATTTGGACTGTACCGTCAGCTGCAATGTCACATCAGACATTTTCTCAATGCCTGCTCCAGACAGGCCATCCAGTTTTATGATAGCTCTGTCTCAGTGATCACTATTGAACCTTAGGAATCTAGAGGCTTTTCAAGTTTAATTGAATAAAATTCTTTGCAATATAAATTCTTCATGAATGCTATATAAATCAGCTCAAGGATGGATTTATAGTATTTTCTTTTTTTCCAGCTGGGGGGAAGAAATCTCACTACTGTTTTGGGACCAAAGCTAGTATTGTTTTGATTGCAAGGAGAAATAAATTTAGCTACTACACTTTAACATGATGTAGAGATTAAATTTATTAGGGTGCACTCAGCTTCCAGCTCCGCCCCCCCCTTCCTACCCAAAGACGTCTGTGCGATTGTTTCTGCAGGGCTGAAGCAGAGGGAGGCTGATGTCTGGGGTGACACTGTTGTTTCAGTTAAGCAGGCACAGTGGGCCAGGGCTTGAATTTAGGAGTGAGCATAGATCAGGCTGAGCATGATCCCAGCCCCATGGGCTACTGGAGCTCAGCAGAGCAGAACTCCGCAGGGGCCACGCTTTGGCCCTTGGGGAGTTCACAGTGTGCAGCGTTTGTCCTCTGCTTCACCACCTCGTCATACAGCACTCAGCTGTATAAAAAGGACCTTTTTGTCCTGAATGCTGTTCCCGAGGTATGCAGGAGAGCCACTGGCCATGAAGCTGCAGCAAGGCTTGGGTCCTTAGGCCCCAGTGTGTCCTCTGCACTAAGCTGGGAGCAGAGGCCAGTGCGGGGGTGGACACACAGGCTGAAGCAGGGATCTTGTGCATCGATTTCAGCAAAGAAGTTCTAGCGTGGCCGAGCTGGTGTCTGCTAATGATCATGAAACAGCATGCAGTAATGCACAAGAGCCTGTCAAGACAGTGGGCAGGAGTGAAGTGTCACTAAAATGAAATACAGGCTTTAAGACAAATAAAGCTCTGTTACTCTGGGTTAGCATTTGTTTTTCCAAGTCCTTTTTCCCCACCCAGCAAATCCAACTGTACAGCATAGGGATTCCAGTGCCTGCACCTCATTAATATAATGGGAGGAAGGCAGATGCTTTGTCCGTACTGACCGTATGCAGAGCCCAGATACATTCCTGCCTAGCAGGGTTCCTTATTTATGATTACGTTGGAGCTGCCAGCATAGACATATGTTGCTAAGGGTCGTTTATTCTTGTTTGTAAAATGTATGGCTGCTCCTAGCTTACACACTGTCAAAACTGGAAGAACTGGCCCCAAAATCTCTTCCTGCATGATTGGATCAGACGTCTGTACATCTGTTAACGCTGTAGGAGCTGTAAAATGAAATAAGTTTCACTATAACTCAAGCACCTCTATTACCGCCACAATGTGTAAGCAGCAGAGCCGGCTGCTGCTCTTGCAGAAATGACACAAAGGTACATTTTGCCAAGTCATATGTAAATTTATACAAAGGCAGCGTTTCCTCTGCTAATGCACAGAGGAAGGACTAGTATGTGTATGCCTCCACCTTGACAGGATGCGCTGGCTCCCCCCATCCCGGGGCTTGGTGTGGTGCTGCATCTGAAGGGCAAGTTTTGGGGTGCACGGCCCCAGAAATGGGGAGCCAGCAGCAGCCCTGCACTCCTCTCAAGCTGGAGGACCAGAAGGGACCACATCTGCCATCAAGTCAAGTCCTCTGCAGTTGCAGGCCCCTGAAATACCCATTTTGCCTGGAAGTGGTAAAAGAAAAACCCTTCCCACCCAAACACCTTGTGCTACAGCAAGGTGAGACCTGGCTAGAAAAGGGCAGGTTTGTAGTTATGGCACCCCAGGGTAAGAGCCACCGTCCCAGCATCAGACAAGCAGATTCAGCCTGTTTGCATTGACAAAAGGGCTGTCTTGGTCCCTCAGCTCTCTCTCTGCTGCAACCTGGCAGAAAACACCCACCTTTATGCCCCGTCCATGCTACAGCTGCTCTGCAGGGTGTGCATGGATAGGCAGAGTGCCACAGCCAGTGCTCAAACCACCCCAGGGTGAAGCTGCAGTCAGTATCGAAGAACTTGACCTTAGAAACGGCCACAAAAGCGCATTTCTGAACAGCCAGCTAAGTACCACTCACCCAGGAGGTGGCAGTGCCAAGCCAGTGCCACGTAGGTCTGAGCACTCCATCACCTGGTCAGGTCACTAATGCGCTACAGGAGCTGCTGCATGTCTCAGTCAACATGAGCAAACACAAAAATAAGCTGCAGGAATACCTTATCTCATTCGACTCAGGGATGTGGAAACCAGAGCTCAGCATATCCTCCTCCCTCTCTGCCTGAACCTGCAACCAGCCCCAGCACGGAGCACAGGCCAAGAGGTTGTGCAAAACACTGGTATCAAATGGAGGGATTACTAGTCTGTTGTGAGTCAGGGGCTTCGACAGTCTGTGGGAGCCAAAGAGGAGCAGCAAGAAGAGTGTCAGCTCCCAAAACACACCTGCAGTGGCCAGGGCCTGACAGCATGGCACGGCTGGGAAACCCAGCATATTCCCTGCTGGCACCGCCACTGAGGGAGCACCAGCCTCCGGTGATCGTTCCCAGCTCCACACCCAGCAGTGCCCAGTGTGTGCATGGTCCAAGTGCCTCAGCCGTGGCCAGGCTTCACCTTCAGTGAGCCCCGTGGTGCAGCAGAATGCACAGAGCCAGCCCCGGCTAGACCGTGCCGTGCTGGCCTGCCACGTGGTGATGGTGAAGCAGGCATTTTGCAGGCCTGGCTGTTCACTGCCAGCTTTCTGCCTTGGCAGCATCTGGTGTGGGGTTTCTTTTTGCTGTTTCTGATGGCGCCATATGCCTCTGTGTCAAAACAATGGTGCTTGCACACTGACTGGGAGCCCTCTCCCTCACTCCCACTGAGCTCCCTCTCCCTAGCAAAGCCTGAGCACCCACAGGGCTGGCCCTGAGCACCACGGACCCAGGGCGAGCGCGGCATGACTGGCATGGCAAGATCAGGCAGGGAAGGCTGCGGCGCAGCTCTGAGACCGTCAGCAAAGGGCTATGCTGCCACAAACCAAACCTGAACTCAGGGGAAAGGTGGAGCAGCAGCAGCAGGCTTAGCTGCTCGCTCCTACAAGGATGCTCCCAGAGCCAGGGTAGGGGAGAAACGCAATGCCTAGATCATAATATTATTCACAACAAACCCCATGTCGGCTCGCAGCAGCTGGTCCTTAGGGCAGCTTTGAAAATACACAGCACAGCCTTGCTCCCCAAACCCACATCTCCCTATGGCTCTTCTTCCCCACACTAAGAAGTGTAAGATTCCTTGGTGCAAAGATCCAGAGAGTTGGCCCCGCTGGCCATCCAAACCCCGTTCCAGGACTCACAGCAGAGCCTGCGAGGGCAGACAGCTTTGCCACCAACCTCCAGCTTCTGCCTGCAGCAGAGCTCCTGGAAAAGAGCACTCACCCAACAGGGCATCTGCACTGAGCACAGAGAGACATGTGCTGTCTTGCTCTTCTGCACTGGGGGATCTTGCTTGGCTTTCCAGTCTGGTTGCTTCTCCACCAGTGGCCCCAGCCACCATTCCCAGCTGACCAGAGATGTGCACAGAGCACTGCTAACCCCAGCACCTGCCCTGGGCCAGGCTCACCACCCCCTAAATCCAAGGAGCACCTATACTCTCATGAAGGTACCAAAGAAGTCACATCACCCTGCAGGACCAAGTAGCACTTCTCCAAGCATATTCCAAGACACAAGAACAAATCCTGCTTCAACCAACACTGCCAGGTCCCTTCAGGCTCAGAAGTACTTGTATCACCCCGTCGGTAGCGCCCCAAGGAGCCCATCTCTCAGGGGCACCTGAGCACATGCACCAGGAACCAGCCTGGCAAAAGGGATTTCCAAGTGACCAGCAGCCTCCATCCCTTGCCTCGCAGCCTCCTGGCAGAGGAACTAGTACTCCAAAGCACTGCTCTCCCCTCTGCTGTGTGCTCCAAGCAGAAGCATTGCATCAAGTGGTTTCCCTGCCCCTAGGGAAAGGAGACATCCAGTCATCTTACTCATACCAGGTTTATTTTTCTCTTCCTTGCATTTCTGATACAAGGGATGTAACCAAGGTCTCCACAGCAGCAAGTCTTCTATAGAAAAAATAGTCATTAATCTCCCGTGGCAAAACCATCCCTGCCCTACAAAGAACACCCGTGCAGAATACAGCAGTGCAGGCAGGGACCAATACACATTTGCAGCCTTCTGCTCAGGTAAAAAGTTATTAAAGCCTCCCAGTCATACAGAAATCAGCTACTCAAGGGAAATATTGTTGTTGCAAGCACAGCCACCAGGGCAATTACTAGACTTTTTATACGCTAGCTACAAAATTGTATGTAGTGTGTCATAGTGCAGTATTTCCAGGTTTGGAGGGACCTAGCTAAGTCTGCACTAAGATCTTTTCTAGGAACTGTACTCCTGAGGAATGAAGGAAAAAAGGGGAGCAAAGATTTTATTTCATTGTGTTCAACAACTCACTTCGTTGAACAATCATTGTGCTCTATTTAGACATACTGCATTTCCCTAGAAGAAAAAAAGAGATCTTGTGTGATATTTTAAACTATAATTGGTACAAGTCAGTGCCTAAACCTCTCAACTACACAGTCAACAACTGGTTAATGCTGAAATGCTCTATGTAAAAAAAAAATTAAAAAAGACATTTACTATCATCTTTAATTTTTCTGGACTCATAGTCTAGTATCTTGAATCCTCTGAATGCAGACATTCCTGTCCTAACACTTGCGATCACTCCTGTTTAATATTACTGAGTTGACATAGAAAAAGGATCCTGACACTGCTTTCCAGATGCATTTCCAGGCATTGGTTCTAAAAAAAGGGTTACTTCTCTGAAAAACAGCTGAAGCAAGACAGAAGAGAAAGATGAAGCAAAGGCCATCTCTATACTCTTGGTTGAACATTGCCAAGTTATTTTCTGGTCTGTTTGAAAAGTGCAACATATCGTGGTTAAGAGGGTCTTTCAAAGAGCCCAGGGAGCCTTCTCTGTGCAGAGACCTCTGCTATGCTGAGCATGCCTGGGGATGCAAATCCCCACGAGATGGACCAAGGCAAGCCAGAGGATGAGGTAGGGTACAGCAGCCTCGCACTGGAGCGGCTGCTGTGAGCTGACCTGTGCAGCAAGGCTCCAAGCTGATCTGTCCATACAGCGCAGAGGGGCCAGAGCGCAGGGTGAGGGTCACCAGCGCCACAGGAAGGTAAGGAGGGGAAAGGAAGTCCAGGGGAGATACTAGCAGCCTCTGTGGGAGCTTCTTTTATTAGTGAGCAGCAACAGGGGAAGGGAAGAAGGTGACTGGTTTTTAATCCTGTCCCAAACAGTAGAAAGTACATGGCTTTCCTTTGCGCCAGAAACCCAGAGCAGCCCAGGAGACAGCAGTCTCTCCTCTCACCTGGCCCAGGCCGAGGCAGGACATGCAGCAGCACGAGGGACCAAGGCTGGGAAGCTGCAGAGACACTTTACAAATCAGGCTCTGGACTTCAGTAGAAATGACAGGAAGGGTCCACACCTTCACACACACACACGTGCAACACCCCCCACTCACACCCTGCCTTTCAGAACAACCTGAAAAAGCTGCCTGCTACAGGCAAACATCAACTGTTAAAAATAAGGCCAGAAAGAGACAAAGTGACCAAAATAAATAGTTTGGCAACAAAGCAAATGTGGCTGTTATGCAGAGGCCAAGTCCTGGTTCGAAACAGCACATCTTCCTAACAAAAGGGCCTGCAAAAAAAGTGAAACTTCTATCCAAGTAAGAGGAATTTTGCCAGCAGAGATTTCCAGAGGGCTCTCAGCAGCTCAACACATTCCCCTTCCAGAGAGTGCAGGGGGCACCTGCCCCACTTGAGTACTGTGCTGGAGAGTGAGGGCTGCCCGAGCTGTGTGCCAGCTCCTGTCCTCTGGACACTAAATAAAATTAAACCTTTTCTGCTCCTGAGCAAATTCAGACAACAACCCCTTTCGTACAAAGCACAGGCTCTGGCAAGAGCTTGGCAGAGGCACAACTGGCTCAGCACGCTGACCCCCACGCCTGCTGCTTGGGCTCAACCTACAGCACTCTGAAACCTTCCTGAGAATGGTGGGGTCCATCTGCTTGCATTTAACCCGCTGCTTCTCGAGTCTGGGCAAGTGGTTCATTCTCCGAAACAAATGCAAGGGCCTTGCACAGAGCAAGGGCATCAGGAAGCCCTCATGCAGTACCTGTCCTGAGTAAACAGTGCCCATTTGTGGCACATCCATCGCTGCAGCCTCATGCTCGTCTCCTTGTGGGCTCTGTCATGTTTCTGCCTTTGTGCAGCTTCCCACAGACTGACTTACACCCAGCAAGAAACTGGACCATCTCCTGGGAAAGGAAAAAGAAACACTCCCACAGCAGCAGCTGCCCAGACTGCACAGCCTGCTGGGGTGTATTACGGTCACTAATCTGACTGGCACTTTTAACGTTCCTTTTATGCTCCCCCGGGGTTTGCTTTTAAAGATGATTTACGTGGGTGTCAAGTGAAGCGTATTGGGTCAGGCCCATCACGTCCTTCATTCTGGAGAAATGCCCAAGAATAGCCAGCCCTGTCTAGCCCAGAAGATCTTCCCTGTAAACCTCTATTATCAGCTGCATCTCTCCAGCCCTCGAGTGAGCAGTCAGCTCCCATGGAGCTGATCCACCCTCTGTGCATGAAGGCCTTCACCTCCAGCAGCAGTCAGCAGCTCTCAGAGCCCCCATTGTGGAGTCCAGGGCCATGGCAACTACGACAGCTCAAAGCCAGTGTTCATGCTGATCGCGTAGCGCAGCTTCTCCCGCAGGATGCTCTTCTTGCTGTAGTTGGGAAGCTTGAGGAGGTTGAAACATGTAGAGGAGGTTGGGAGACGCCCGCCTGGCTCTTTCTTGCGGATTGTGAAGAAGCCCCGTAGCACACTGCCCAGTGTGTCACCGGTGTCCTGGAACAGGGCAGAAATGCATCACCCTTGCACTTCTCTGCTGTGCTCCTTCCAAGCAGGGTGCCTATACACAGGGCAGAGGTGCTAACACAAAACCTGTCTGCTGGGAACAGGCACAGTCAAACCTCAAAGCCCTGTCCCCCACAACAGCTAGAAAGATGCTCCTTTTGTAACTGCAACTGCCATTACACATGCAGGGTCCCTTCACAGGGTGCACAGGGGAACAGAATCAGAGGTACAGGGAAGTCCCAAAGAGAAAACACAACTCTGGAGACAGGCACTAAGAGCCCAAGTGCTGCTGTGTGTGGGAGGAGGTAGGTGTAGCCGCCCATATGCATCCTACTAGTGTAAGGTTGTTTTCACCTTGCCCTGTAGAGCATATATCTTTATGCCTTAAAGTTTTCTGGTCAGAGATGAGGAAGCTAGGCAGGGAAGGAGGCCTGCCACAAGCCTGGCACACAATGCATAAGACACAAGCAAGCAGGGTGCCTACCTGATCATCAGAAACTTCCACGCAGCGGATGGAAAAAGGAGGCTTGAGGTAGGCAAAGCCCAAAAGTGGAGGCCTGGAGCAGCTGGTAACAAACTGAAAAAGTGATGGGACAGTGAAAGACAGCAGCAGTGCGAGCAGCCTGGCTATAACAGACATGCGGCTAATGCAGTCACAGCAGACAGCTGATTGGACTGGCATTTGAGCACCCCCCAGTACAATACTGCTGCGCTTTAGTGCACAGCTCTGCTAGCCTTTGAAAACCGCCATCTATGCAAGACTATTCATGGTGACACAAGAGCATTTACACAAACTCTGCTTCCATGGCTGCCTCTCTGCTGGGGAGCATGGTGCAGATTTTAAGGTGTCAAGCATTCTGGTACGTCTTCTATTAGCACAGAAAGCACCCAGCTAACTGGAGAACAGCACCAGCCCAACCACCCCAAATCGCAGGCTGGGCTGAAATGACTGCATTTACCTTTAGAAACATGGCTCTCTCCTCAGGGCTGAAGTCATTGGCTAGGATGTCCCACAGCCAGATAATGACCCGGTGACTCCCATGGAAGCCTCCATAGTACACTGTGTGTTTTCTGGGGAGAGAAAGGTTGCAACGTGCTTGTGTCCCACTGCAGCAGGAGGGTCACAGCTGCCAGCTGACAAGCGCGGGAAGGATCAATACCTGCCATGAGTCAGGGTTCACTGCTGCAGCAGACACTGCCAGTACTGAGCCCCCACCAATGCTTATTGGGCACTTGACCAGATAAAAGGGAAGGGCAGAGAGAAATTCTGCTCTCAGGAACCAGTGGAAGAAAGGACCCTTCCCACTCACTAGTACTTTGTCCAAATTAGCGTTAAGGAACATGTTCTTCAGCTCCATTTGTTTCTGTCTGCTCCTCAATTTCAATCAGGAGGGGCAGAAAGTTGTGAAAGAGTCAGTCTCCTGCAAACCTCCAAATAGCTATATAATAAAATGGCTTGGTTTGCTGAGTGAGAAGACCAGCAGACCAATTTGCTCACTTACTTTAAGTCCTCGAGGTCAATCTCAGCATTGTCACCGGAGATCAGCCGCTGCAACTCTGGTGCAGAAAACATACGAATCCATTCAGGCTTAATGATCGACCTGAATCCACTGATGAGTGCTGCTGTCTGACTCTTGATTTGTGTGTGCATCCGGAAGTGAGCCATGAGATGGATGTAGCTGATCCTGTGTGTGACAGGGAAAGTGGCAGTGAGGGGGCCAGAGCAGCAAGGGACACACATCTAGCCAGTGCAGGAACAAGGCTGCTGACCTGTCTCTCCAGCCCCAAAGGGACTAGCACTGCCTAGAGATGCATTATACTTTCCCCTCCAGGGCCCTGCTCTTTATTTAAGCAGAAAGAGCTGTTGTTCTGCCCAGACTTTGCTCCCCCCACCCCCTGCTTCTAGGACTGTCTGCTCATTTCTTAGAGCTCTTTCCCAATCCAGGGACTAGCTGGCTCTAATAACCATTTGTTTAACCTTGACTGGACAGCAGATCACAGAGGGGAGCACGAGCCCAACTCCTCTTTAAAGGATCAGATCCCCAGCCACAGGCATCTCTCTAGGTTTAAAAAACAACCGTCTGGGCTCTGATGCCACCTGCACCAAAATCCATGGCTGGAGAATCAACACACCAAAAAACACTTGGAAGATTTCCACCTTCATCCCAGGAGTATGGAAGAGGTGCACTGTTTATTAGAGGGAGACACCATCAAGGTTCCTCTTCTCACCAGCAGTCAAAACAACTGAGCTTGCTGATTCTTCCTCATCAGCTCCCAGGCAGACACCACCACAATCACATTGACTGGGTCTTCAGCTAGGTAACCTCACTCCACCACTAATAGACAGAACTGTTTCTAGATTGCTTCCATTTACAACGCTTCTCCTGCTCCCTCCCAACTACCAATTTGTGTGCACATCTGCGCAAAAGCTTCAAAGTTTCTGCTGTGAGTAGAGCAACATACACGACTTTCAACTTTCTCCCTGAGCTGACTTCTGACAAGCCAGAGAAAGATCCTTTCAAATGCAAACTCCCTGGTCAGAACTCAAGAAGGGAAAAGACTGGGAACATCAGATTGCAGAGCATGACTAACAAAGATAAATCCTCAGGTAGGATGCAGCTTTCACTTGCCATTAAAGAGAACAACACCCAGATTACCAGTTCAAACACACATCTACTTAATAGATATTTTATCCTTTTATGATCACTGAAGGGTATAGAGAAGAAAAAAAAAAATGAAGGGAACAAAAAGGTGGGTTTGGTTTTCAGGCTCCAGAGTTGACATTTACGATAACTATCTAAAAGCCGGTTATCTGTGAAAATAGCTACAGGGCTCGGTGTCTCCTCTGATTTCCTGTGTCTAAAGTACGACTGTCGACTACATTTGAATTCACCACTGTCTCTTCTGAAGAACAGCGCTTTATACAACTGCCACATGTTATCATTCTGAGAAGATCTGTCTGCTCCAAGGTGTCTTTGAGCATCTGTGCCCTCTATGTTCACGACTGTGTGCCTGAATTGCTTTGAATCCATCTGTCTGTATCTATCACCATCATTAAATCCTGCAGAATCTCACAGACTGTGTGCCTTTGACCTCAGAAGCGCTGTTTCAAGAAGTAAATTGTCAATTTTTATTTTGCAAATCAAATTTAATACAATTTCTGCCGATGAACTGTAACCAGTAAATTCTATTAAGATATTTATGTGCTCCTTCTACTCCAATCTATCTCAATTCATTCCAGATGCAAGCCCAAGGAACTAGAATAAAGTATTTTGCAGTGGTGACCTTAAAAATCTAATTACTTATTTTCATTGTTAACGGGAATGGTCTTCCCTCCAGGAACAAGTTCATGGCAAACAAGCTGAGGGAAGAAATGATTGTATTGCTAATTACTGCCTGGAACCACAATGTAAAGAAATGCCATGCTAAGCTGTTACCTCCCCATAAAACATTTATTTTTACAATAAAACAGTGGGTTTTAAAATTTAAGTAATAATCCTGCTACTGCCTTGAACCAGTTTCACTTAACTATTAACATAATAATTGAACAGTAGGGAACTCCGATTCTCCCACCAGTGGAGCCAGCCCTTCTTTGAGGAAGCCTCCTCTCTAGTCTGATCCATCACTGCTGAACCGCACACAAATCAATTCAAAGAGCCCTGGGGGACTGTCACAAACCCAGAATCCAGAGGCTGAACAAGCTCAGAGCCTTTGCATAGCTCAGTCTAACAGCACAATCCAAAGCTATCTGCTCCACAGGTCTCATGTGGGGCCACCTGAGTGACAGAGCTCCCTGGACTTCACTGTCCCTCAAGCTGGGCACTCAAAGCATGAAGCAGAGAGCACTCTGAAAGTGAGACAGCTGGGAAGCATCTCCTCCCTGCCCTGCCAGGCCAAGGCCTGGGGCTCAGCTGACAGCACTGCTCAGAGACAGCAGCAGGGACTCTCTGGGTGCTTGCTAGAGCAAGAGAGTCATGATTCATCTTTGCACCAATGCTAAGAGGCAGAAAGTCATTATTCACATATTACAGTGGCCTCTGTGCTTCAGTTCCAGGTGACTTTCAAGGTCAGAAGGGAGCCCAGCACAGGGAACGAGCTCAGCTCCTCTGTGCCCAACACAGGGCCGTACCTAGCAGGGACACACAAGTTCATTCAAGAACCACAGGGCTACCCCACCTGGCTGCATCAGCGTGGCCAAAGCACATGGAAAACAGGAGTGCCCTGGTTTATTTTGAAGTTTTGAGTGCTGCAGCCTTCAGTATCTTACTGCTGGGCTGTCATATGCCGTTTCCTACCTTTATTTTTCAGGTGGAAAAAACGTCAAAGCTGAAACCTCAGCAATACTGAGGCAGCAGCAAGGCGTTCAGCCCACTGTGCAGTGGATACAACCTCTCACTCGTGCAGAGCAGGGCTGTATCAATACTTAGCTGTCTTCCCATTCACCCTTGCAGCTTTGCAGGTGCATTTATACTGCTATTTCTGCTATCAGATGTATGCAAGCTAGGTCCAAACTAGTCAGCTTCGGAATAAGAAACTGCAGCATGCAAAGCTCTCAAGGACAAGCTGCCCCAGATAAACACTCCATGACTTAGTGGTCTCTGAGCTCTGTGCCACTGATCAATACTGCTAACAGTGCCCACGCTTAGCGCTAGCTGGTGTCTCCCCACAGAATTTGCAGCAACAACAGCATACACAGACAGCGAAGGCATTTTTATCTTATCTATCCATATTTTCCAGCTATGCACACACAGCATCACAGAACCCAGGGCTCAAGTGCAACCAAGTACCTTCAAGCCTTCATAAAGGACTGACAAACAGCCTTTTCTTCTCAAGGCCAAGAGACCTCCTGACACACTTCAAGTTTCTCTGACAGAAACTGCTACATTTAAAGAAAAGGAATTCCTCCCTACTCATACAGACTCTTCTTTTTAAAAAGAGGGGAAAATCAGTGATGCAGGGAAAGCACAAAACAATGTTTTTCAACTAACAGAAAAAAAAATCCTGGCACTGGAAAAATTTAGGGCAACCTTTTTTGTGGAAAAAGCTGTTCTCTGTCCACAGCTAAATATTGAATGAAGCCGCAGAATCCTATGCCTGAGTTCAGAGAACCTCTGAAGCTGGGCCAGCTTTTCACAGCACAGGCTTTTTTTTTTTTTTTTCAAAAGGACTAAGCAGAGCTTAGTCCTAACCACAATCAAACACAAGGTCATCTACTAGTCAGTCCCCTCAGGATTCTTGTTCAGATGGGCCACACAGAGCATCCACCTGACATATCCAGAAAAACAAGTACCAGAGTAAAAAGCACTCTGTGTAGCGTGAGCTTCAACAGACTGCCTGACTTTTAAATGCTGAAGACTAGCTCTCAGAAAGCTCAGCAGAGAATAATAGCTGTCTTCTGCTGGCAAGTCAGACTGCAGGTGAATTTCTCTGTGCTAAGGACACTAATAAAAGCCAGGACACCTTTGCTCAGGAATCAAACCTAGTTCTGCTGCCAACTGCTTATATTCACAATCTGCCACTTCTGAAACCACAGGCTTTTCCACAGCAGTGGGCAACAATCCTCAGGATGCCTCTCAGTGCTTCAAAGGTTCTTCCTGGTAGCATCAGCCAGACAAGTGAGGGAGACGCTCCTGTGCAGAGCAGCCAGGATCTAACCAGGAGAAATAGGGGCTGCCTGAGCCAGGGCTGTGGACTCTGACTACCAGTGCATAGAACTCTGCTCATCACCATCTAGCATGAGGAGGATGTTTGGAACAAAGCAGAGATAAGGTACAACAGTCATTGAATAAAAACCTACCTGACCCATCACATCTTCATCATAGGACAGCGTTAAGCCCAAGTCACTGATATCACCATCATAACGCTAGAGGAACAACAGAGAAAGGGAAAGAAGATCAGTGTTTACCAGCAGGAACAGCAGTTCTGTGTTTTTTATATTACTCTCCCACTAAGTGATCCCCAACAGGCATGAGGCACCAAAGCATAACAAATACATGAGTTGCTCTAGGTTATGGGGAGACTGCACAAGAGCTGAGACTAAAACTTGGGATCTCCTGTTTGCCAGTTCCAGGTTTACACCTTCAGACCCCTTTTTCATCCCTGCTTGCCCCAGTAAAAACACAGGAGAGCCACCTGTCAACCTGCTTCAGAATCACCACTTACTTCCAGGGTGTTTTTAAAGATGATCAGTACCCCAAAGGCATTTCTAGTATTCAAAGTTCAAAGGCAAATCTAGTATTTCTAGCAGCAGCCAGCGATAAGGGAGTTGAAGAACAGGAAAAGTAATGCTCAAACCTTAATTGAAGTGAGATTTTTATAGAACTCGGAGTCCAAGGAGGGAAGTTCATCTACAGAGCTGTAGAAGACACTGTGGTGGTGCCCAAGTAGCTGACTCAAAAAGAAGGAAGCAAACGGTACATCCACAACTATTCCCTACAGACAACAAGAATGCATAGGTAAGGTCCTGTTGCATACTTGTTTTGTGCAACATGTTTGGTTACCAATGATCATATGTTGTGGAACAAGTGCAAAGATGCAAGACATTGAAATCAGCGAAGAAAACCACATCCTCTTAAAATCCATCAATTAGTGGAGCAATTAGGTGCAAAAAGGCAACAAGGGAACTCCATGTTTCCTTTAAAAGAACTACCTTACATGGAGAGGGTCACTCTGTCATTCTATCCTCCTTTTAGCCACATGTCCCTTTAAGTAAGATATCAACAAATGGATGCTTGTAAGGTGTAACACCAAAATAACAGACTATTCCAGCTAGTGTCCCCAGCACCAAGAAGAATAATCAAGGTATGTCCCAGGTTTTACCTCCAAGACAATTTTTAATACATGCTTGAAGAAGTGCCAGACTGCTCCACCATCAGTATCTTTATCCAAGTCATTTCTTCAAACTCACCTCTTCAGTAACACCTTCCCAAGCATATGACAGACGCCCTCAAAGGCAAGGGGCACCATTCAGAACTGCATCTGAACAGTGCTATACCAACAGTGACAATATCCTAATACGGTACTTTTGTCTCACCTCATATACAGCCTTCCCAAGCATCTTCCCCACAAACTCGAAGAGCTGTAGGTAGTTCTCATGAATGTAGGATGTTGGGGACGGATACAGCCTCTCATCACCACTGGTTGTCTGCACACAAGCAGAGATAACAGCAAAGTGAGCCAGCCTGTTTCTGTTTGCAACTGGTCATCACGGTCAGCATCTGCAGCCCTGTGTCATACCTTGAACAAGTTGAGTGCAGGGTCAAACACTTTTTTTATTATCTCTTCCAGAAACTCTTTGAAGACACCATCTTGATCAATACCAGCCTCATCGACTCCCAGATCATTCACAAACTTCACTCTGATCACTCCCTTCATGGCATTCTGGGAAAGCTGCCGCAGTTGTTCATATCCATCCTACACAGACCAGAAGAGCCAGAGGACAATCATACAGGGAGACACGTGAAACACCCACACAGACATGCAGCAGAGACAAGGAGACAGATACACCACAGAAATATGCATTTGTCATTGAATTTTGTGTTCAAAAAGACCAGCATTTTTCCCAGTCTAAACTCCAGGCTTGTAGCAGTCTGAACTGAACTAAGGTCCAGTATTTTTCCGTATCATCACTTCATACAAAAGCAGACAGAACTGGCACTGGGTCCCTCAGCACCCACAGAGAAGGTAAAAACATATTCACACCCCATATTCTTGTCAGGCCAAGTTACTGGCTCGTTGGTTGGCTTCTGCAAGCCAGGTCACTCACCTCCAGCATACGTGAGCGGCGGATAGTGATGTGTGTGACATGAGGTGATGCAGAGCTGGTTTCAACCAGCCCAAGCTTCTCCTTCTCCTTTGTAACCATGTTTCGGAAAAGCAGCACCCTCTTAAAAAGAAAATAGATATAAGGTTTCATCCACAAGGTTCCTTATCCTCCAGTGCAGCAGGGCTTTCCGATGCTCCTGATGCACACCCAGAACTAGCTCTTGGTTGTTCTGTTCCCAGCTAGGCCCAACGATGCCCCTGTCACCTACTCACTAGAAATAGTGGGATTTACCTCCTTGTTCCCCAGTGGGGCAGAGAAATCCTTGAAGCTCTGCTTTGGCAGGGACAGGGCACGGACAATACTAAAAACAAAAGGACCTTTCCTATCACCACATAAAAAAATCTGTCATCTCTGCAGATTTGCTACCTGCAAAAAGACACTCTGCTTTTTTTCTCCAAAGTCACATCATGCACTGCTGGATGACTCTGTGCAGCTGACCACACAAATAAGCTCTCTCTCAATGACAGCAATGAAGACAGTTTAGAGCAAATATATTGGGGTGAGACGGGGAGGACAAGACTTCTGTTCAACTCGCATTTCAATCACAAGCTCCATGTCACAAAATGCTTAAGATGCATGTCCCTTCCATCCCAGGCCATCCAGGTCACTGGCTTTTCAGCCTCCATCCTCTGCCCCTGTCCCACTCACATTCTTGTGGGGAATGACATGCGGGATGTATTGCAGGAGCAGCTGGGCTCGTTTCTTGTCCTTGTCCAGCTCCTGGAAGAGCACGCTGGGTTTGAGGTCCCTTTACAAAGAAAGGCACAGATTCAGAGATCCCTGAGAAATGCCTAGGTGTGGTAAATAGCTGGGGGTAGGAGAAAAAGGAAACCTGTAATGATTTCAAAGATGACTTAAGTGCTCAGGTGTACACATCTAAGAAGGCCAGAGACACTCAAGCCACTAGGTGCTGAGTCAGCTTTCAAAGTATCACCCTCCATGAGCAGCAGCTAATCCTTACACCACAGAAGAAGAGCACAATAGGAGGGGCATCCTTAAATACAAACATAGGGAGCAGTTCTGACCTTGATCTCACAGGTAGAAAGATAGGCACTCTATTTAAAGTAGGGGATCCCAAACCAGCCACCCACAGGGGAGCTGGTACACTTGGACAAGCACACAGCTGCACACAATCCTTGCCTCAAGCTGGACACTTACTTGCGTAACCAGTGATCCTCAGGAGCAAAACGCCTGCGGCAGTCCCTTTCATATAACACCATGAGCCAGCCATGGACAGAATGAAACAGCTCCAGGGTCTCCCCTCTGGCATTCTCTGAACAAAAGGAACAAAGCAGCAATGTCCAGGCACCCTAGGTAACAGGAGTGTCCAAAAGCAACATGTTGATCATCTGCCCCACACTAATAGGACAGGTATATTTCTCCTAACCTCCACTGCCTTCAGAGGGGAGGAAGAGATTTTGTGCCTCCCAGAAGACAGTCTCTTCTTTGATCAAAGTGAAAAAACTCTTAGCCACATCAAAGCCACCTCAGCCAGCCCCAACTGAGCCATCACAACCAAAATGGACTATCTCATCAAATTACCAGAATTGAGCTGTACCCATATTATACCAGCATATAGATCAACACTGGATAGCTACGGAGACCCTAGCAAGCCTGCTCTGCTTTGTGAATGCACTATATTATTCTCGTCCAGGACACAGCCCAGTCATGCTAAACTCAATCTCTGGCAAAAATCAACATGCCCATCATGCCTGTTACACAAATTCTTATCGGAAATAGAAGAGTGCACTGTATTTGGTGCCAAGCACAATAGTGGCATCCAGACACCAAAACACTGGGACATAGTCGCAAGCCACACAATGTAGTATGGGTTTTCTGTGCAAATAATAATTAGCAGAAGCTTCAAATTCCAAAATTAATGCCATTTGTTGTTCTAATAGTAACATCAACTCAAGCCACTAAAGGTACTTACCTACAATTCCATCCCAGATCATCTTAAATACAAAGGAATTCAGAAAAGACGAGATGGTAACAAGCTCTTCCAGTTTGAATGAAGTCTGCTCTTCATAGACTTCTATATCATCAAGAATCCTATCAGAGAAAACAAATGCAAATGCACAAGTGTAAATTTAATTCCCTTCTGAAATTTTCATAAAGGCACATTATCCTTTAGCAGCAGCTCTTATTTCTATGACAACTGACACCCATGAGGATCTGAAGTCATAAACAACTAAAACTTATTTATTGATTTTGGTCGATATCTGATCCTAACAGAAAACAGTATGAAATGTCTGAGAAACAAGCAAAGCTGGTATTTCATAGTTAAAAGGACCTATGCCCTCACCCCCAAGAAAACTTTTTCATCATTCAAGCTAAGAAAACTCTCTCTACTGACCAGCAAGAGCAATCTTCCACCCCCTCTTCCATCCTTTGTGTTGTGTAAGTCTATGAGCAAGACAGCAAAGGAGTTGCAAACAGAAGCACATAAGCTGGGGAGCTTTCTTGCAGCAGTATTGTACCATTTTTCCTCAAAGCTTATCTTGACTCATTGAAGTGTTTGCTTTGGACTGACACAATTGTTGTCCATAAGCAGCAGCAGAAATGTTTCCTTCCCCTCCCTAGCCAGTGCTGTAGTATATTGTTACCAGTTCAGCAAGCTGCACACGGCTGAGCAGAAAAGTGCTTTTGATGTCTTTTATTTCTCAGGACTCTATCTGAAAAGCTTGCTGCTTTACTCTGCCTAGTTATCTTTATGCAAAAGCAGCAATACCTTAACTATTCTTCTTGAAACATAAGGAACACAACAGCTTCACGTTACAAATCTAGAGAGCACCCTCTGCTTGCTACTTACGTGATAAGGTG
Source organism: Aviceda cuculoides (assembly GCA_035590195.1). Lineage (NCBI taxonomy): Eukaryota > Metazoa > Chordata > Aves > Accipitriformes > Accipitridae > Aviceda > Aviceda cuculoides. Next base: position 14,525,730 of record JAVJGG010000088.1, read on the forward strand.
GCGGGAGCAGTCACAGAAGAGCATCAACATGGCCAGCAGCCTCTTGGATTCCTCCGTATCATTATTCAAGCACTCCAAGAAGAGTTTTAACCCACCCTGTGGCCCCAGCTCACAGATAAAAGCCCATAATTTGGGCAACAGATCATCCAGGTAAGTGAGGCCTAGCAATGGAAAAATATAAAACACACTCAGTAAAGCTTGTTCTGCCTGCTTGTTCACACAAGCTCAAAGAGACAAACGTGACTTGGAGCTGAAAGATCCTTTTGCAAAGCAACACTTTACTTGAAAGGAACATAAACATCACATTTGGCTCCCAAGCCTGTCTGCATTAACAGGAGATGTACAATCATCAGGAAAGCAGAAAAAAGCTTTTAATGAGGCATTGTTTGCACATCTGAAGCCCTTTCCTGCTAATTATTTTGCAACTTCTGAAAAGAATTTATTCCTGTGATCCAGTCACCATTACAACCATCTTAGAAATGAGAACACAGAGAACAGGGCTGTACCTGTGGTCACCACTATAGCCACAAAGCATCCAAGGCTCTGGGACTCATTCCTCTGCTCTAGCCTTTAGACCAAAACAGTGCTTATCTCCTCCTCCATCCATTCCTAAGACAGGTAATTTGTTCTTAAGATATATGAAAGCATTCAGCGTTTCCACCACATAAAGATTAATATTGCTAGGCTTCTCGAAAACACTGACTCAGTCTCAAGTTTGATATGGAGTAAGCAAGGTTTCATTATAGGAAAACCAGCCTCAATTTGTATTCTGGAGAGTTAATGCTTGATAAAGAAGTGATGACTGTTATTGATCAGGTGTATGATTCAGGATGGAAAAAGCCTTCCACCCAGCCAGTCAATAAACTGTTGTCAGTAATAAAACTACCAACAAGTCAACAGAATTTAATAAGAAAAATCTATTTTTTCTCCACATTTTAAGTTATTTGAAAAGCACAGATGTGCCCTGACCTGTGAGTATCTGTAGGCGGATCTGTGTTAGTGTTGTAAGCGTGGTCTGGTACAGGACACAAATACTGCACACCTTCTGCACTTCTGCTGAGTCCACTCGCTTGCCTCCAACAGGCTTGAGAATGTTGCGGACAGATGCAGACTTCTGGAAAGCTCTCTTGAAAAGATCTGGTGACAGAGAAGCACATGAGAAGTGCTACTTGAAACCATTTATCATTCTCAGCCACCTGGCAGCCCTGCAATAAAGCGGATTTTAGCAGACTGGGTCACTCCACAGACAGTAGGTTTTGGTGGACTTTTCTAGCTGAACACTGCATAGCTGCTAGCAACGTAAAGCGTATTTCAGTGGGGATGTTAGTCTAGAGCTTAAAACCCTGCCAGAACTGCAGTAACTAATGACTACAGGATCTAATACTATCGGTAGCAGCTAGAAAATAGCTAGATTACAGCTATCTTATTCCAAATACTCTTCTGCAGAATCACCACACATCACAGGTCCATGAGCTTCACCTTTCTTTTCACCTGGGAAGCTGGCCTCCCATCTTGCCTTGGGAACTACTAAGTTATGCAGTAAGCACTTTAGCTACTTGAGAAACAATGAAAAAACCCTGCTAAAATAAGCAAATACTTTCACAGCACCAAAGAAAGAGACTTGCCCCAGGTCACAGAGGCATTCTGAGCAGGAATTGCAAATAGGAGAGACCATATCTCCACCTAAGCAGCAGCAGCTGCTGCCAAGTAATTAAAGCTTTTAGCATAAGTGGAAAAGCCAAAGCCCAGTGAGTCTGTGAAAGACAGATGTACACACATAGACACAAAAAAAGCAACCCTCCAGAACTGACTCTTCATAGGAAGGCTGTTTTGAGGGGAAACTGGCTGTGTTGGCAGCTGAGCTATTTCCTGATTCTCCAGCAATTTCTTGCTGAGCACATCACTGAAGAGGATGCGGATCATATGGACTCCCCAGAGATGCTGCAGTTGCTTTGTCAGCAGAGGCATGGACTCATTCAATCTAAAAGACAAGTCAGAGAGACATGTTAGAAGGCAGGCTGGAATAAAACACCAGACAGTGACACTTTGATACATTTAGCTCATAGTCAAAATGGAGTATGCACCCACCCTACAGATGGTCCTCATAGGAAGAGCCAATATACAGATCCTGTATTGAGTGTACCAGTACGGCCACTGTCTACCAGTCTAACTACACTAAATGCATTTCCTCATGTAATAGTCTGTATATAAATGCAGCAATTTATATTGTGCAGATACAACCTGAAATATCCAAGAAGTTATTCTGAATAGGGTCACACTGTTCATCTCAACATATAAAACACATTGCAGCATTAAAAAAACAAAAAAGGAAAAAATAAAGAGAAAGGCTTAATCATCTGTCACCATAAGGTCCTCCTCACTTACCCATAATCCACAGTCTGTGAAAACCAGCCCAGAACAGGATGCCAGTGGGTGAGGTTGGATTTCTTTTGTGAAACATACTTCTGGCAGTAGGAGAGCATGTGAATGAGCACACCCACAAAATGAGCTGTCTCCTCCTCAAGAACTTTATCATTCAAGGAGCCCAGGTACACAAGATTACCTGGTGGAATGACCAGCACAGCAAGACTTAAAAGAGGAACAGATGCTGTGGGACAGTGATTACAGACATAATAGACTAAATGAACTCAGATCTGTTTTCAAGTCCAGGAGAGAATTTCTGTGAAGAATGGCTATTAGAGGCTACCTTGCAGCAAGCCTTTTCCAGCACACATCAACCACTAAGGTGGCATGTCACTTTGGCCACCTTCTCATCTCTATCCCACCAACACCTTCTATAAAGTACTATAAGCTACAGACGATCCATGGTTATTCCAGAGTTCAAATTGTTCCTCTTGTTACTTTTACAGAAATGTGAACTAAATATCCCAGTAGCATGTCTCTTTAAGGAAGTTAGATTCAAGTCTGTTACACTACAAGACCTTCTCAGAGTACAAGTGAAAAGCTAGCAGAGATAATACTTCACAGCTGAGGCATGATGACGTGTATACAAGAGCAAGTCTCTGAACCCTCCTCCATTTGCAAGGGCCTTAAACCATGTTTGCAATATCCCAAAATATATTTCAGTTATTATTTAGAAACTAACTAAATAAGGATAAAAAAATTATGAATTGGAGGCAGCTCAGACCCAAGGATAAAGAAGATCTGACTCAAGACTCTCTTCCAAGCACAGTAAAAAAAGAAGTATAACAGGTGCTTACCTAACAAACAAAGAGTGTGACTTCCTTCTAAGCACACACAGACATCTCGGCATTGTGCTTCACGACTTAAAAATAGGATGAACTTGCGGAAAAGATCATGAGATTCTATCACTGCCAGACGCTGAAAGACAGAATTTAACTGCCAGTGAGGCTGAGAAGCGTCACACAGAACAACCACACTTGATCTGGCGTCAGCAATTTGAATTGTATTTTCTTTCCAAATAAAGCAGCAAGTTGAGACCGCTGTACTAAAGAAAGTGTTTGACATGAAGGTGGTCTACAAAACAAAAAACTTTGCAGATGAATAGGCCATGTTCTAGTTGTAGACAGACCTTTGCAACTGCCTGTCTCCAAGAACACAGAACGCCCGTTTGGCACAAAACTTGCCTGTCTGCACCAAGCTACACAGAGGAGCAGTCAAATTAAATTAGATTAGTGGACAGCTTACTAGTTACCATCACAGATTCTCTGCCATGGAAGACTGAGTTCTGCTTTGGCTCTGCCTATGGTTACAGAAATAGAAGAATAAGGACATGCAAAAATTCACACTGTGTGCCACACATGCCTTTATTTTAATTTTATTTATTTATTTATTTAAGGGCAGCTCAGCCTATCAACCCACTGGTGTTAATAACTTCTGTGGTATTAGAAACCCAAAGCATCTGGAGCGTTTAAGGATCAACACTTCCACAACAGAGAGTTGAAACTGGCAAAGACAGAAATGCCAATGCTCTGTTCCAAGCGCTGATAAAACGGAATAACAAGTGGCCTTATGTGACATTCAGTGGATTTTTGGTACTATTACATCACCCACTTACCTCAGGCGTTAGAGTAGCAAGATGAGTCATTACAGCAGGCACAGACATAATATGGATCAGAAACGACCTCAACAGATTGTCTGAAAACTGCGCAGCAACCACAGGGCTACAGAGGGAAAAATACTTCAGTGCAAGAAACCTGAGCTAGCAAAGTAAGACACAGTCTTTAACCGAGCCATCCAGAACTGGTGGCTGATTCTACCCTCATCAAGAAGCATCACTGGAAAAAGAACATTCACTTACACTTCTGTTATCACAGCAAGCTCACAAAATTGCTCATGACGCAAAGGAATATAAGCTAAACAGTTCACAGCATAATGTATTTTCACACAGCACATCCATACCACGCTCAAGAGCCATCCACTGCTACTCTACTGAACATCGCAACCACATCATCCCAGCAGTGACAGCTACAGAAGGGCAGTGACACACAATAAACCATTGAAGTCTGAAAAGAATGCTCATTACTACCAGCAGATTTCCAAAGTGAAGAGACATTGGCTCTGCAGAGATGAGGTCAGGGTAACAGCATACTTCCCTTATTTCTAAGAGAAAGACTGAACCATTAGAAAGACCTGCACCCAACTCGTTTCAGGGACAAACTTTGCTCCTGCAAATTGACTAACAGGTACATCTGCATCAGCAGTTCATCATGAAGAGGCACAACCATACTTATCCAGAAAACTCCAAACCCTTCTGATGGTTTAACAGAAAGACATATAGATACTGTACTCTGAACTGGGATTGCTCTCCAAAGCCTAGGCTCATACTAACACTCATTACTGACTCAAGAGCATTCTGATCTGAAAAAGGATGACGGGAAAGTAAGCTACTTGCCTAAAGCAGCTTCTTTTATGAGGGTGATACTCTCAATGGCACAAAAAGACTGGCAGAACGAGAGTCTTCAAAAAAAACACAATAAAGATAAATTTGGCTGCATATCATCCCAAGCAGCTCTGGCTGGCTTACCGCAGTGCAAGAGAGAAGATGGCAGTTAAAGAGCCTTTGGACAAGGAAGGTCTGGATCTTGCCAAGCCATTAGTTAGCAAAATCTGGAATAAAAAAAAAAAAAAAAAAGAAAACCAAAAACTCCTGAAGTACTCAGAAAAAGATTGTGATTACTCCTGAAAGACATTATGTTTATTTTCAGAGCAGAGAAAAAGAACAACACCAAAGCAACCTAAAAACCAGTTACTACAAGTCAGAACTAGAAGAGCTTTAGGTTAATAATGGCATAACAGAGAAACTGCAGTCAAATCAGAGACTCTACAGTACTTATTTCTCACAGGGTTCCCAGGCCTTTAAAAATTAACAGGCAAGGCTCGTAGCTGCCTGGTAATATCATTCTCATTTAAAAGATTAAGAAAAACTACATCAATTCCTTTCCCCTTCAGAACAGTAAACAAACCAAATCCATACAAAAGGGCATCAGCAAAGTTTGGATTCAAGAGCCCTTCCTGTCCATCTCATTACGAGACAATTAAGTAGGATTTACATTCAGCAATAGTGACAAAAAGGAGATGGTGTATTTGATCTCAAGTGCTTTGAAGAAAAACATGCCCATGTGCAAATCACCAGTGTTCCACAACCAGCTTCTCCCTGACACCATCACAGAGATCATAAAAGCTTCCTCAGAACAAGGCCCGCAGTGCAGGACTGGGGGCTTTTTTTGAATAAAGTGAAGACATAACTGTATCAGCCCGAGACTGACCTGCAGCACAGAATAAAATCCCTTCTGATTTAGATGTCCCATGATGTTTGCACAGATGTGGTTCATAGCAGGCCTCAGGGTTTCACCTTCCGGGTTAAAACACTGATGTTACTAAATCAGCATCACAGCTCCACTCTTTACTTCCTTACACACTATAAAACAGTTTGTCAGTTCATAAGCCCTTCCTGCACAAAGTCCTTGCCCTTATATGCAAAACCACCACTTTAGCAGCGTTTCACATCAAGTCTTGTTTAAGAGTCATATTTCCTCACGATACTTGTCTACCTTTTCTATGGGTATTTCCTACAAAAATCCATAGCTAAAACCACATTCCATTACCCTCTGAACACTTCTTGTGCGTGAGATTTTGGAGCATTATAAAAACATTGTAACTGTTGCTGCTCTAAGGGAAATAGCCTGTCTAATTTCAAGGGAATCCTTGCTGCCCATTCTATGCTTTATGCAAGCACGGAAGCACAATGAATCTTTGTGGTAAGCATGGGGAGAAGAAAACGAGCAGAAACAGCATTCAGTGGATTTTAATAGCAAATCCCAGATCAGTGCCTTGAAGTATTGAATTGGATGCACCAACCTTTTCCCCGAAGGATTTTCCATGTAGAAGTATCTGTGAAGGTGACAAGCATTGTGAGGTGCAAATTGACCAGTCTGGAGTCTTGTAAGATGTCAGGCTGCGATAATAAACACCAGTGTTAATAAATCAAATTAGCTTTGTGCCAAACTACAGAACTGTTAAATGCAGGGAGACAAAACACAAAGACAATGTTCCTTACCTTAAGCTGCTTGAGAAATTCACAGCAAAACCACAAAATATCTTTTATCTGTTTGATCCATAAGAGCGTAAGATCCTTGGAGAGTGCCAGTGACACATAACACACCTGAGGAAGGCAGGATACAAACGGGAGCAGTGATCAGTATTTGTGCTATAGATTGGTAGAATACATTACCAGGAAGTTTTGTAACAAAACAACCTCCTCAGTGTCCTACTGAACCCAGCAGCAGAACCAAGTTATTTCTCCCCCCAGAATTCACTGGTCAAAGCATATCACCCACCACGGAAAGAAATTGCCCTTTAACTCCTATAGCTGGATACAGAGTAAAAATACCAGAGGAATACTAAAGGACTTGTCCAAACTTTCACCATGGAATCTCAGCAGTGTTCAGGGACTTCTGAAAGCTAAAAGTTCAAATATCACCAACCTAAATCCCCACAGATAGAATTAAAAAACCAAACAACCCTCCCACCCCTAAACAAGAAAACCCCATCCTGCTGACCTTGGGCTCATTCTCAACATCCATACTATTAAGAATGCAACGGCACAGCTTTTCAAATCTCTGGGGGAAAAAAAAAAAAAAAAGGTGGCATTAGTTCTAACTACAGGAAGGGCTATTCTGGAAAAGCACTAAGAACAGCTCAGCAGAGGGAGCAAGATACCTCCATATCAAAACAACAAATGTTCCAAATGCATTCCGTACAGACAGTGCCAACAGCTCCCTTCCTGAGAGCGCATCTACAGGTCACGCTACAGCTATACAGAAGAGTTCCCTCCCTGAACACAGTGCTCATAAAAAGGAGGAAGTTCTCAGCCTTCCCTACTAAACTGCCTCCCTCAACAGCACGGGCTGAAGCCAGGAAAAGCATCTTCCTGTTGGGGTTCAGCTAGAAGAGCTTAATGCTAAGGAGTGCAGCAGTGTGTTCCAAACTCTGAACCATCATGGCTCTCAGCAGAACTCGGCGATCACATCCACAACTCCTTCATTATTATTTCAGTCCAGTTGTATTTGCCACATGCTTGCAAATTATAAAGCCATTCTGAGCTACAGAATTGGCTGCTGTGGTTATCCTGACTGAGAGCGGTGTCCAGAAATAAAAGTGGAAATGAGCACAGTCTAGTCCTCGGCCCAGCAAGGGACTTGCTGCTGGAAGGGGAAGGAGAAGAGGAAGTAGAACAGACATATTTCAGCAAGGCACCCAATTGCTGTCATGCAGAACTTCAAATTGATGCCATTGCTTGAAAAATCTGTATGTAATATACACTCTTTTTTTTTGATGCTGTACATACAGAAAACTACATTTGCAGTACTTGCACCATCATCATCAGAAGAGGAGTTTGATGGAACAGAGATTAAAAAAAAAGTCACCCACTGCTGCTGAAATTTAAATACAGCCTCTCAATTTCCAGTTGTTTTCCTTATAATTAGCCCTTGCAGTTTCCTGGGGCAAATATCATAATTTCATAGACACTACAGCAAATGGCTTCACTCTGAAACCGCAAATTCAGAGTGTGGTCAGAAAAGTTGTGATACAAACAGCCTGCACACTACACTCTGCCACGATAGCTCTTTGTGACCTTGCCACAACATACCTGCCTGGGGAACTGATGCAGCTGACAAAATCATAAGGCACTGTTAAGTTACTGAAGTTGGCATGGTCACCAGGAAAAACATTTGTTAAACTATGCCTTGAATACAGAACCACTACTAAAAAATTCAAGGGTTCTTCTATTTCATTCCTACAAGCATATCTCTCCAAGAAGGACTAGGAGACAGAGATCAGATTTCTGAAGCCAAAATATACAGCAGGAATCTACATGATCACTAGATAACTAATTAAACATATTTAACATGTTAAAGTATGTCCTCAAAAGAAAAAAAGCATGTCAGAGTAGCAACCTTACCTCTTTGTCCTCTTTATGATTAAATACAAACAGCAGTTTCCTAGCAATTCTGAAGACAGAAAGAGCACTTCTTTTACTGGAGCCAGATTCATTTGTCCCAAAGAAATCCTCCACTTCTCTCCTACCAAAGTGGGAAAAATGAGCATCAGTAGTTAAAAAATCAAACACATCTCTCCAGAGAAGAGCAAAGCACAGAAGGTAGAATTTCACACACCTTATCTCCCTCTGCAGGCGGCATCGACAGAGAAATCTCCTGATCAAAGCTTGGACCTGGACTGCAGCACGCTCCCTCTCTTTCAGCTCCCTCCGTTCCTCCCGAGCCTGGCGTGCTTTGTCGAGGAACTGGGCTTTGGAGGACTGGCTCGCACTGAACATTTCTACAACCTACCAAAACGTAAATTTAAGGAAACAAAGAATCATTGCAGCAAACACCTAGAAAACTAGGAGCAGAGTGGACAAAACACAAGGGTAATTCTTTACATTACTTCTGAACCGACTACCTGCATCCAACACTTAAGTAGGGGAAGGGAAGTGCCCAACAGCATAGAAAGCAGGGCATGCAAAGTACAGCCTAGGCAAAGCTAAAGTTACTTCTCAATGGGGCTGCAAGAACACAAAAACACTGGTATCAGAATCATTCCAGCAAAGTCTGCAACCTAATGCAGGCAAGTAGACATTAAGAAGAAAAAAAAAAAAATTAGTGTGCTGTCATTGCGTTCCACTCCCTGCAGTCCAGCTCCCCTTTCCAGCCTTAGCTGTTTTCATTTTCTTTTTTAAAGATAACACAGAACAATTCTATAGGCAAGGATATGAAGGAAAGGGCACAAGGGATGCTTGGAAGCTAATTTATTGCCACTCAACAAGACAAAACGCACAGAGTCAACAACAGCTTTATAAATACTTGACAATGAACTCACCTGAGGGCTTACTTCTTCAAAAGAAGTGTATGATAATCATTTATACACAAACATGATCCTCATCCACTGTCTTCAGGCAGCTCCTGCACAGATAAGCACATTACCTGCAGATGATTTGGGGATTTAGTCTTTACCTTTGCAGTTCTAAGTGCTTTTGACCAGACTTACTTCTCACTGCACCCTCAAGAAAACATGAAGTCAGAAAAGCTTCAGGAGAGAACCAGCACCAGTGCTTAGCTGTGATCACTGACACAGGTAGCTCCTCACGCTTCAGAGCGGGGAAGAAACAATTCGATGTGTGACGAAAGCAAAGACCATCCTCAAGCGTGACAGGGCCCTGAGAACCAGCGAGACCTGAGCAGCTACCACCCCAGAGCAAGTGTTTCCCACTCCACCAGTGGAGGCAGGACCCACGGCCCCAGAAATGGCCTCCAACACTTTGGGACTTGCCCAAACCACTAGCAAAGCAGCCAGCAGAGACATCACCCCCCCATCCCCACCTGCCACTCTCACAGCAGTCCGCCCGGCGGCCCGGGGCCCGGGCCCCACAGCCACCCCCCTCTCCCCGGGCCCTCACCCTCGCCCCGCCGTCGCCTACACCACCGACGGAAGTCGGGCCGGGCCGAGGCAGCTCCGTCGCCCGCGAGGCCGAGGCCCGCAGCCCGGTTGCCCGGCAGCCCCCGCCTCGTACTCCCGTGTCCGCGCTCTGGCTCCGGCCGGCAACTCGCGCTGCCGCTGTCGTTCCTCCCGCTCGTTCTCTCGCTCGCCCGCCAGCTCCGCTCGGCTGAGGGGAGAAAGGGAAGCCGACTCCGGATCTCGTTGCTGCCGGATAGGTCCGGTCGGGCCGGGAGGCGGGAGTGCAGCGCGGCACCTCGCGGGGAGACCGAGCGGAACATCGGAAGGGTTTGGTGGCGCACCCGGGCCGCGGCAGAAGTGACACCGGAGGGGCGGAAGTTCCCCCCGCCCCGGCGCTCCCGCTCGCTCGGTCCGTGGGGCTGCGCTGCGCCGTTCATGGTGAGGCGGTGGGGCGGCTGCGGTTGGAGGGCGCGGGTGGGGGTCCTTCCACCGAGAGGGGGGCGCGCTGGCCTGGGGCGAGGCAGGATTTGAGGGTCTGGCCCCCAGGGTGGGGCGCACGGGGAGTGCGGGTGGTTTCAGTCCCCAGGGAGGAGGAGCTGGGAAGTGGGGTGTGAGGTTGAGGGGTGGTCCAGCCCCCGAATGGGGGGTGGTGGTGTGGTCTTAGAGAGTGGGGAGCAGGTGCAGGGCTCCTGGGGGGGATCCGGCTCCCAAAAGTCGGGGTGCCCGCGGTCTGGTTTTCGTGTGCGCGGGGAGGGTCGGGTTCTGCCAGGCTGGCCCTTGGCCAGAGGCTGGTGTGGTTTGGGGCGGGCAGGCCTCGGGGGCTGGGGGGCAGCCCCGCGGCTCTGTGTCTTGTTGGGTGGCAGGGTGCTGGGCTGCGGTCCTGGTGCGCTGGGTCATGCGGCAGCGCAGGATCCCACTCTGGGAGCCTGGGCACGGTTCCTGGCCGAGCCGTGGGCGTGTTCAGCTGCTGGAGGGAGCCAGAGCTGGGGCTGAGGCTGGTGCCTTTGCCCTGGGCAGGCTCCGTGGCAGAGAGAACAGTCTGCTGTGGCCATCTCTGCCCATCCTGCTTCTTTACCTTGTGAAACCCAGCATGGACACCTAACTACAGCTCCGTTCAGATTTGCCATCCCACAGTTCTGCTTTTCATGGCAGCAGAGCAAAAATTACTCAGGGCAATAGTCAGCCAGCGTGCTCTGAAAATTGTAGGACCTGGGTCTGCCTGAGATGGCGGGGCGTTAATCATTCCATCCTGTCTCGTTGTGAGGCAAAACAGTTAACCACAGGGATGCAGCTTGATTAAGGATTTATCGTTAGCAGCTCTCAGAGCATTTGCAGTGCTAAGCTAATGTGTTCCTGTTACAGCATGTGACCTCGTTAGCTGACTGGAGTCCACTTTGTCTACGGGCAGAGGTAGTGGGGGATGTTGGATGCTGGGTTTTGGTGTGCTGAGAAATGTGGGAGGGCAGGGAAGAGAGTGGGAAGCTTGTATGTGCTCTCTATAGAGCCATGTGTGCTTTGAGGAAAAAAAGCCTCAAGAAAATCTGTGGGTAGTCTGCATTTTAACACAAAGGAATCATCTGCTTAAGCTCTGTCTATCGGGAATTGCCCAATTACATACCAGATTATGGATGAAGTAAGAGTTTAAGCTTTAGAAGTTGTGAAAGAAATGAACGCAGTTTTTGTGGGAAAGTGTTGGGTTTTGCAGTGTAAAACACTGCTCAGCATTCACAGGTTCTTTGCTGACTGAGTTGATTTATGTTCTTTGGCTGGTTTATGTCACCGTCAGAAGGAAGAAGAAGTTAAACATCTAAAACGCTTGAGAACTTTGCAAAGAGGCAGCGAGGAGCTGAGGCCGATAATGCCCAGCACATCTATGACTACTTCTGTGTAAAATAACTGATGGTAACATGAAGTTGGGTGACATGCAGTGGAACTGTAAGTCTAACTGGTAACTCCTTGCTTGCAGGAAGAGATGTCGGGAGAAAGTGTGGTGAGCTCAGCAGTGCCAGCGGCTGCGACTCGCACGACCTCCTTCAAAGGGACGAGTCCGAGCTCCAAGTATGTCAAGCTGAACATTGGCGGTGCCCTCTACTACACCACCATGCAGACCCTGACCAAGCAGGACACCATGCTCAAGGCCATGTTCAGTGGCAGAATGGAAGTCCTCACGGACAGTGAAGGTAAGGGGCTGCTCCCTGCGTCCCTCACACAGGCTTCCTTCCTTTTCAGTGAAAATAGGTCAGAAGGGCTTAGAGAGAAATATTAGAGAACAGAGAGGAACATCTAGTCACAGGCCCAGATATTTCTACATTTTATTAGTGTTAAAACTCATAACTTGTACAACTGAGAAAAGATGCGAAACAAAAGACATGTATGACTTGAATAGTTGTCTAAACAACAAAAAGACGGTAAGAAGTCCTGAGGCTCCGCTCAGGCCCAGATAGCACAGGCTGTCTTTTTCTTTCGAAATACTAACACTAAAGCTCTTAAGCATATGGAAAATGGTGGGGATAGTGACTAAGAAACTATGAGTCAGGGCTGGCACATTTACTTGAAAGCTCAGAAGGCAGTTCCCTCATCTTGTTTCCTTAGCTCAAATATAAGTATAAAATTTGCTCTGAAGATTTGGGAGGAAGGTTTATGAACTAGAAGCCAATTTTTTAAATGAAACTATTTTCTTGCGAGAGTATTGATTGTTGGCTTCACTAAAACAAAACCAGTTGCAAAATTTTTAGAAAATTTGCTGTAGTATTACTGACAATAAAAGGAGAGAGCTAGCAAATGGGTCTCTCCACATTAAATGTGTCTGGAAAGAAGGAATGTGCTGTATGTCAAACTACAGTCTTCTAAAGGAGCAGTGCTCAAATACTTCACTTCTTTACCAGATACGTTGATTTTATCTTCTGCTGAGATTCTTTAAAACGTTTATGTTTAAATTAAGAATATAGCTAAACCATGTTTGTTATAACTGCACTGGTAGCATAGTTTTATATCAGTGTTCTGACATTGTGGGAGTGTCACAATGTGTTTAATTGGAAGCACAGCTTTCTATTTGTGCGCTGACGTTTTGCCCATAACTATGTTTATGGACTTGGGTACCTTATCTTTAACAATAGCTACCGCATCGCTGAGCCTTTAGGTTTAACACACCTTTCTTGTGACTAGTTAATTATTTGAAAATTCTGTTTGAACTTGCTGTAGTGTAATATATGTAATGTAGTACGTGGTTAGATGATTGGACTCAGTTTTGAGTGCTTTAGAATAGTCTATATTTAGAGGTCGTGTGGAACAAGTGATGGATTTAGTAGGGCTCTTGTGATAAGCTTACTTGAGATAGGACTTGGACTGGATTTGGAGGAAAAAATTGTAAAGAATACAACCTAATTATCTGAATATTCCTGTTTTAGCTGGAATTCCTCATATTTAAGTTGGGGGAAAAAAGCTGCATTGTGCCAGGTGTTATACCATGCCTTGTGCAAGTTTCAGCTGCTGTAAAGCTGTAACATTGACACTGTGGTTGGTGGGCTCCAGTTCAAAGGGTCTCTGGGTACCTCTCATGGGCTGTGCAGGTTGCATAAAAAACCCAGCCTTTGGTCAAACTGAAGAAAAACCCTGTCAAATTGGAATCAGCACCCTTACTGGGAAGACTGGAGGGGGCGTTCTGGTGGAAAGGTTGTGAACCAGTTCACTCAGTTTGGAAATTCCAAATTAATTTTGGAAGCCCACCTTGGCGTGATCTCAGTGCTTCCTCCTGCCTTCCTGGGTAGGTACCACAGGAGGGCTGGTACCTCACGTTCCCAAGGCTCAGAGTCCGTGTAGGTGCAGGTACTTTTTGCTGGAGAGCAGCTGACAATATTACTGCTAATATGAGGGTAACTGGAGTTTAATCTGCTAAAATATCATGCTTGAGATGTAAAATCACAAGTTTATTTTGCTGTGAATCCCACAGTGTCTGTGTGGGATTGTTCCATTTAGCCAGTTTGTGTTTTAATAGGAATTTGATACTTCCTGTATGTTGTAATTGAGACACTCCCATTGCAGTAGTTCTTGCTTTATCTCCCCTTGCCTGGCGTGATGCTGGAAACTGGGACAATAACATTATAGCTGCTAAAGGAAACTCTTTTTTATCTTAAATTCTTCAAAATACTGCTAATTGGTCACACCCAAAATCTGGCACAAAACAAAGTGTTTCTTAGGAAAAGAAGCCAGACTTGCAGAGAAACTGGAACGAGTAAAGTTTTTAAACGTCTGTGGAATGTGTCACGCGGGGTCCTCCTCTTCGTTTAGATGCATTCTTCTGACCCCAGCACCATCTCCCCAGCTCTTTCTCAAAGCTTAACAATTACAACATGCTGCTAGTTGGGCAATAGGAGAAAAGACTGGAGTTCTCTGGCAGTGGGTGGCAGATGATTATTTTTGGCTTAGAAATTGTTCATGAACTGTAGCAAATCAGCGTATTTTGAAAATTTTATTTTTATGGTAATGAGCAGATAGAAGGATGTGAGTTTTCCAGGTGCATCCATCTGTTTCCAATTTTCCTTTCTGCAGTGTGGGGTTTTTTCCTTACTCCCCACTGCCGTTAACCAGTTGATCAAGATGCATGTTTTTCATTCAGCTGCTAGTAAGACTGTTGAGCATCAGGCAGTCTCCAGTGTCAGGCTGCTATTTCATCTGTCAAGGCTTGGTCAGAAAATGTCGTCTGGTTTAGTCTGAGTGTTTGGATGCTGTCCTTGAGACTTCTTGTAAAACAAGAGATAATTTCCTAAAAGACTAGTGTGTGTATATACAGTTCATGGATTATGTATTCCTACGTAAGTAAATGGATCACAGGACATTTTTGTAACACTGCAATTAAAAAATAGCTTTAAAAGACTACAGCTGAAACCCACTTCTTAGGCTCTGCACAGCCATGACTGAGTGGCAGCAGGGTCGCTTTCCTGTGAGTCATCTGGCTTTGGCTGTATGCTTGGCTGTTTGGTTAAAACAGAAGGTTTTTTGAAAGCTATTTTAGCAGTCACTTGTATTTTGCAATGCTGCTTGAAATACTTTCTCATCCCCCCGCCCCCCTCGCCCCATGAAAATGAGCAATTCTGCTTTGGTTTCACCATCTGTAAACATAAAGTTGCAGCAGATTTTTACAGCCTACAGAGGGAATCACAGTGGAGATGATAACAAAGAAGTTTGGGGATCATAATTCTGCTCTCAGCCTGCCCTTTACCTCCCTACATGTTGGTGTACTCTAGTAAACTCTGTCAATGGCTGCATTTGTGGAATATGTATGTCCTTGTTTATTACCATGTCTTGCACTCCCTCTTCTCTTTAAAATGGGAGATCTTGCTTTATATACCTCTGCATTGACAAATGGGCTTTTTTCTGCTCTGGTTGGTTAGGTATACTGTATTCATTAGCCTGGATCAGTCTTTTGTTCTTTGATTTCTCTGTCGCTAGTTCTCCTGCCTCCAGCTTTCTCATTTGTTATTACAGTCTGTAAAATTACACTTGCGAGCACACATTGTGTTTTATGTAGACAGCAGGGTAATGAGGGAGATGGAAAGCCTGTAGTAAACTGCTTGAGAGTGTCTCAGTTTTCCACAGAACAGCATGAAAGGGCTGTGTTCACTTTCCAAATTGAACCAAATGTTTAGACTTTACTAGTGATTCCATTCATGCAGAACAAACAGGGTCTGCTTTAACCTACTTTCCTTATTTGTCCAAAATATGACTCCTTCCCCACAAACGTTTCCTCGCTGCATTCCTGAGCTGCAGCCCATAAGAGTGGCCATCTGTTCATTTATGGAAACTCGAGCCTCAATATTGCCTAACGTTTCTCAGGGTCCGGCCTGATTCAGGCAACAGACCAGCAACAAGAGGTGAAGTGCAGATCCTTTGATCGCCTGCTAACTGGAAAGCATTTTGGTTGTAGCTCTGTTTTCTTTTCTTCACACCGTTCTCAGTACATAGCAGTGCTGGTGAGCTCCACGGCAGGGGCTGTACATTACATTCTGCTTACACATGCTGTCGTGTCATGTCTTTCGGCAGTTTAAGACATTGTGCTAATCAATACTTTGTTCTACCAAATTAATGCACTTTGGGAATATAGAGACTGAAACAGTGTTTGCCATGACACTGCCAAGTCTGTGCTGCCTTTTTCTTTTCGACCTTTTTGCACATCTACTGGATCTTAGTGGGTCCCCATGTTGTGTTCAGGTGCAACAACCTTTAGATGGTCAAGTCTGGTTGGCTTTAGTAAGCTGCCTGTAAGAAACAGCCACATGTATGTGTAACAGGGCCCTAAGATAGAAGGGAGGAAAATAATGTGTCAGGGCTTCGGGAGTAGAGGGAGAACAGAGCTGGTTGGTTTGAGAATGAGAAGTCTTCATTCCTCCATTTCAGTTAATCATTTGTCAGTAACTGGGGAACTATGAGAAACAAGGGAGCTTCCTGCCTTACTCCCACATACTCTGCACTTGAAACGCAGGAGACGATAAATTGCCTGTGCTTTCTGCGGCTCTGCTCGCCAGCTCAAGCAAGGAACTGGAGTTAGTGTCTTTTGGCAGCAACCTGCTTGGTACAGCAGTCCCAGGCCAGTGTCAAGGCCTTTTGGCACATTTGCCTCTGCTTCTGCTGTACTGTGGTCTTCTTCTGTCCCCAGGCTGGATCCTGATTGACCGCTGTGGAAAACATTTTGGGACAATATTGAACTACCTGCGTGACGGGGCTGTGCCGCTCCCTGAGAGCCGCAGGGAGATAGAAGAATTGTTGGCTGAAGCAAAGTACTACCTGGTCCAGGGTCTGGTGGACGAGTGCCAAGCAGCCTTGCAGGTAGGTTGTAGAGCTAAGGAGGAGTCAGGTTACTCTGGCTGCAATGAGGGGTCAAAAAGATGAGGCTGCTCTGGGTGGGAAGCAGCATCTGGGCAGAGCAAGATTTTCTGCTGGCCTCCACTTGGTGCCTTTTTGAGGCTGGGATGAAATTGAAATACTTCATGTCATTGATCTGCTGGAGTCTGGTCACATCCAGAAAAAAGTATGGAGTTATTCTCAACATTTAGTGCTACCCAGTTACAGTGAGGGATAAACAGTAGCTCGTTTCCCTCCACTGACACCTGGGAGGGTGCAAGGAGCAGCAGCCTGGCTCCTCTGCAGTGTTCTCTGCTGCCATCAGGATTGGGTCTTACATGGTGAAATGATCTGTCATCAGTGTGAGCTTCGAGACAAAAGTTAATACTTCCACCATTGACCAGAAGCAGTAGGTCCTTTGGCCAAACCAGAGCAGCTTCTTCTATCCACAGTAGCCACAGGCCTCTGGGAGTCCTGTTTTGTTCTTTGTTTTCCTCTGAAGTGCTTGGCTTTGGTTTGAAGCCATTGCTACTGGTGTCTTGTTTGAGTGAAGCCATATTCCACATCCTACCATTTAAATTGGTACACACCATTGAGTTCCTGTGTTTGCAGAGCAGAGAGCAGAAATGAGCATTTCAGGTGGTCCCAGAGGAATGCTGCCTGGTAGCTGGAATGCCAGCCTGGTTTAGAGTGTGGACCAGAAACAGGTACTCAGTGTGGTATAGGGATGGATTGCACACTGAACTCTTCAGTGCAAAATATGCAAGACCTTCCCAGTTAATATGAGTGTGCCCTAAGGCCTATTTACATTCAGCTGCTGTTTGATTCTTGTTTCAGCAGAACAAAGATGCATATGAACCGTTCTGCAAGGTACCAGTCATCACATCTTCCAAAGAAGAGCAAAAACTTATAGCCACTTCTAACAAGGTAAGAGAGGCCGGGCTGTGTCGTGGCTTGGGAAGGTGCTGGCCTGCTGCCCCAGGCTTGTATGGGACCTTGACCAAGTATTCTTTAGAAAATGGTCTTTAGTTTTCAACAATGTGCTTACCCTAAAATACACGCATTTCCAACTGTTGAGCTGCAAAGCACTGAAAATCTACAGCAGACTAAACATTTCTTCTGAATTAAAAGTCAAATGTTGCTCAGGCTGGGCCTGGCCATGTATTTCTTTACTTAAGATATTAGAATAGAGGGCGTGTGCAGTACCAGGCTGATTGAGCAGATCCTCAGGGCTATTAGATCTCCCATTTATTTGTCCACTCTGGTTATTAATGACAGACGCTTTCTTTAGCTAAAGTGAACCAATGACTCCTGTTTCTGGAAGGCTGCTCAATATGGCAGGTAGAGGGGAGGAGGCTGGTGATGATGATTAACCTTGGCAAAAACACAGAGAGTGGGTGAGAACAGATGATGATCTAGTCACAGAAGGGGTCAGAAGGGATTGCAGCCCATTGCCGACCTGTGCATGACAGTTTTGCAGCAGCAACAGTAACAACAACAGCAAAATCCCACTGAGCTTGGGCCTGATGGTGTCATGTACCTATTGCAGCTTCTCTGCTGTGGGGTCTTGGACTGAGCTGAGATTCCAGCTCTTACTGCACTTCCTGTAACTGATCTGTGGTTTGTTTTTTACAGCCAGCTGTGAAGTTGCTGTATAACAGAAGCAACAACAAATATTCCTACACCAGGTAAATTACTTCAGCTGGACTTTGAAGTTTCTCATAGACTAAAATCCATGATAAGCATTTGCCTTTTTTTCACTAAGAAGCAATGACAGATTGGTGCTGGCATACACTCAGTTTTTTCCCAATTACTTTCAAACTTGAGTCAGAAGAGATCCTACTGTCATCAATGGAAAGCTCTATGTGTGCTATTTCTGTGGCAGAGGGGTTCCTCTAATACTTAGGTGCAGCTGGCAGAGACTCCTGGCCAACTGCTGGCCTGCATTCCCCTGGACTACAGCACATTAATTGAATACAGGAAGCGTTCCATGGTGCAGTGTTCTCAATAAGTGGTAAAATCATCGTCTGGGACCTTGTTCCCCTTTCCCAGTGTCTCTGGATGTTTCATGACATAATGCTGTTTCCATCCAGCTGGTGCTGAGCTTGAGCTTAGGAATTTTGGGTGATAGAATGTTGTACACAAATTAAATGGCCTGGGACAGTCTTATTCACAGTACTGTTGATGTCGTATTACTGCTTCTTCAGCAGCAGGTTTTCCTGCTTGTACTAGTCAAATGAGTTATCCACTGCAGTCCTGGATACCAACTGTAAACACTACCTTGGTAGAGACACAGTAAGTCAAAGGAAACTGGGCATACAGGCCTGTAAATGCTCACTGCCCGAACCCCCCTTCTATTCTGTGTGCTGTCTTAATTACCCTAACATGACTGCTGCCTTCCTTCATCTCTCACAGCAACTCTGACGACAACATGCTGAAGAACATCGAGCTATTCGATAAGCTGTCCTTGAGGTTTAATGGGAGAGTGCTCTTTATAAAAGATGTGATTGGAGATGAGATCTGCTGCTGGTCTTTTTATGGGCAGGGGCGGAAGATTGCCGAAGTCTGTTGCACTTCCATTGTTTATGCTACTGAGAAAAAACAGACAAAGGTATGAGTAAACCCCTGAATGCTTCCAGCAATGGGCCCAGCTGCTGTCAGACTGGCATCCTGACATCTGTTCCATTTTGAACACTCCTTTCATTGTTTAGCATCTCTATAGAATAATCAATGCCATTCAAAGCGGGAGCAGCACAGTGGAGCTCATCCTGTGGGTTCGTTAGGGCGGGGACTGCTTGGCTGTGGCACTTCACACAGGGCAATTGTGATATTCCATAATGTGAGTTCAGTCCGGTTCTTTATCTTTAGACAAACTTGCGCATTTAACCAAGTTTGGTTTACATCCCTGTGTAAAGACAGATCCTGGTGAGCAGCGGCAGGCCTTCCCTGTGCCTTCTTACATTTCCCAGGAGAAATCAGTCTGAGGGCAGGCCAGTTCTGAAAAAAAAAATCTGGTTGCTGGGTTCAAAAGCTGAAAGCAAATAATAAAACAGAAAAGATTGTGCTAGGAAGGATTTTTGTGGCTAGAGTGCAATTAAGAAATTTTAAGAACAGAAGTGTAGCAGGAATTAAAAATGAGGTAACCTGGTGCCTGCAGTGACTGGCAATAGGTGAGAGTGACCTTGTTTCTCTTGGGGGGGCAGGTGGAGTTCCCAGAAGCTCGCATTTATGAGGAGACACTGAACATTCTGCTGTACGAGTCCCAGGATGGGAGGGGACCTGACAACGCGCTCTTGGAAGCTACAGGAGGGGCAGCTGGCCGCTCCCATCACTTAGATGAAGATGAGGAGCGAGAACGCATTGAACGTGTGCGAAGAATTCATATTAAACGTCCAGATGACAGGGCCCATCTGCATCAGTGAGCCGAGCAACAGCAGCAGACTGCGCAGCTCTGTCTGGAAGGTGCTGCCCTTCGTCTGATCGATTATCTGCAGCAGAGGACCAGGTGGTTTAACTTCTGTTCAGCAAAATCTGTAAATTACGTTTTGTAACAAACTAGATTATTCGGGGTATTTAAATGCAGTAGTTCTAGGACAAGAATAAATAAGGTTACAGGGCATACAATAGATACCGTAAGGACCTATTGAGCATCTGGAGAAATGCCCTGAATTTTTAGCACTCTCGTCTTTGCTATTTTGTGGCTAGAGAGGAAGAGGGCTGGCTTCCTTCAGATTTAGTAATTATCCTGCACTTTAAAAACAAAACAAAAGAAAAAAACAAACAAAAAAAAGGTCAGTCAGCCATACACCTTCCCTCCAGGCACTCATTGACCCTGTCTCCTCCTAGGTGTTCAGGCATGGGAGAAATGCAGTGATCTAAACGCACCAGAGCTACTGCAGAGCTCCTTTTCTCCCAGGCCTGCAGGTGAAAGGGTTGGTAGCTCAGGAGTGCCTTGGTGTGACTCCCAGAAGAACAAATGACACGTGCTGACTAGATTCCCGTAGTGCTGGGGAGCAGAGGGAGCCCTCGGAACGGTGGGAGGGAGCAGGAGGAGCTGGTTGGGCTTAGCTGGCCAGGCGGCTGCTGTGGCTCCCTGCAGCTCTCAGGACCTGCTCCTTAAAAGGTTCAGTGGAGCTTCTACAGCACTGAACCATGGAGACCTACCCCTGCTTTATCCATGCAGTTCAAGGGTGGAAGATGTTAAAATTCCTCCAAAAGGAGGATCAGGAGCAAATTGTATGTGTTAGCTTTTCCTTAGGGTGGTGTTGCTACCAGTTAGAGCTTAGAACTTCTGCCTGACCCTGGGTCTCAGCTGGGGAGTTTATTTCCATCAGATGGCAGGTCGGTAAGCTGTGCTTTCTTTACTACAGGTAAAGCAATAGTCATTGCGGGTTCAAACACTCTATGCCAGCCTAGCGTAGGTAGGAGGCCAGCAGCCGTAGTTCAGTTCTGTAACTGATACAGGAGCATTGTCTTGCTTTGAGCGAGGGCAACGGGAGTACCACAGGGAAGAAGAGTAGACAGTGGCCCAGAGGCAGTTATTCCTTGTTTGACTTTATCCTGAGCATATTCCAAGTCTTTTCAGAAATGGCAGCTGAGTGTGAAAGGGCAGAGCTAAAATGTTGTGTAGAGAAGACCTCTGTAGTCTAATTTTCTAAGAGTACTTTTCTATTATAAATGAATATTTTATCTACCTCCTCATCTCTTGTTGCCTGTTGTGGAGTCAAGTAACAATTATAGTGGAAGATTGTATATTATTCAGTAGGGCTGGATGCTAAAGGATAATGAGCAGAACCACAGCTGTAATGGTTAATGTAACAAATCCTGAGAAGGAGAGAAACCCGATGTAGGAAGTCTTAAACTTGCAATCAGGCTGGCACCTTGGTAGACACCAGAGTGCTGTGGCCTACTGTAGAGATTTTTTGACCCTTCATCTGAAATATCTAGTGCTGCCCTTAATGGCCAGACATCTCATACAGAGCAGCAGCTCTGTGTTCCTTTTCCTCAGTGAGGTGGTTGTTTGCTTTTGCCCAACTTCCTGCTGCAAGGATTCCTGCTCCTAGCTCAGGGCTGTTAATAGCATGTTAACATTTTAAAAACCAAAGGTGTCATCAGCATCACCAGCTACATTACTCCAATGCTTCTATTTCACATAGCAGTTACAGCCCAGACTATGTATAGCTTGTGCATATAGGCTGAAGTAAAGCATTAAATGTTTGCTCAGTGGTACAATTTTGGGTCACCAAGTAAAGCTAAAAAGATTTCAAAGGTAGGCTGAGGTCATCTTTCTAGTAACCAAAGACTTTTTTTTCTGTTACAGACAGCTGGTGTCTATGGCAGATGTGGTTGTTGTACCCGTCTCCTCTACTCTTTCTTCTTTAGTTACTGATTTATAAGTAAGAGCTCAACAGTTAACAGTTATCCTGTAGTTCAGCAGCTTCAGCTATGTCCTGACGGTTACAGGGTTCTATTTTAAGCTGTACTTACTTGTGTTTGCAACACACTTTGTAGAAGTCCATAGTGCAGATTGTCGTTGTGAAGGACCCAGTGCCTCTCCCTTCTTTCCTTCCTTATGTGATAAGTCAGGGAGTGTGGAAGGAAAGTCCTCTGAATTGCTGTGTTTCTCCAGCACTGTGTACTTTGACACTTCCTGGCATGTTGCTGGGCTGTTTATGGGTTTCTGAGCATCTGTAACAGACCTACTGCCCTCGAAGGGGTCTAGACTCTGCACTGTGTAAAGCCGTTTGGTCTAACTCCCACAACTCAGCAGTCCCACTTGTGCTCCTGGTAGTGGTGGTAGTCCTGCAGCAAACCCTGCTCGCTTCATTAATGCTAGAGAGCTGGCTCTCTCCTGTGTGATAGGAGGGAGAGGCCATCTTCATCCTCAGCTGTGCTGAAATACCTGCTTTCCCCATACAGTGCAGGGGAGACTCCAGCAGCGCAGCCCTGGCTGCTCAGACAAAATCCAGTCACATCCTGTGGTATAAGAGGAGGTTCAGCTCCAGGAGGTGACATGTGTTGACACCAGTGCTAAGCACCTGACAGATCACATCTATGTGATTAACTTATCTGTAAATAGATTCTTAACTGGCTTCAGGATTTCCTCTTTGAGGTTTTGCAAACTAAGTTCTTGAAAAACAGGGGATGATTATTTTTAATCTTTGTACAGCAGTTTACTAGCTGTTGGTTTAGTAAGTCACTCCAGGAGAGTTTGAGTAGGTTTCAGTTTTGTTACTGCATTTATGGGCAGACTCTGCCTTAACACACTTCTGACTTAACCCTCTGTATGCTGTAGCTGTATAGTAAAGATGTACTGCTGTTGTGTTAGAACATCCTTTACCTACTGGCCACTTGTCCTTGGTCTGCAGAGAGGGACTTTGTTAAAGCCATTGCACAAATGCTCTCAGCTCTTGAGCCTTTTTATGGTAAATGGTTTTGCCTCCACAGCTTTCAGGTGAAGGTGGGGTTCAGGGCAGCTGTCCTGATCACAAGCAGCTCTTTAGGTTATCTAGTACTGCCTCATATTAACAGGGTGTGCTGACCTGTCTGTCTGCTTTGATTCTCCAGCACCCCACACCAGACACTAATAGTGACAGTACAGCTGAGTAGAGCTGACTAAAATCCTGTGGAAGTGATTTTGTCCATCAGCATAATGCAGAAAAGCTGCACTAAAATCTGCAGCTTGTAACCCAGTTAGGGCTGCACAGTAGAGGCAAGAGTGACCACCAGCCCCTGGGTTAAAGCTCCCCATCAGGGTGTTTACTCCCACCTGTATCAGTGTAGCTGTAGCACCAAAGCTCCTGTATTTACAAAAGGCAGGTTTTGGATTCCACCCTGAGTTCCACCTGCTGCAGGACAGCCCCTGGTTAGAGCCCTTCTGGAAGCTCCAGCCTTATCTTAGAGCACAGGGTAGGTAGAACCTTTCAGTCTTAATGGAGTTCTGTTTCGTGGACAATAGCAACAAATTCATCTGTTCTGTACAATCATTCCCTCCCCCTTTATACTTATGCACAAAAAAAGCTTAAGCTGGATTTCAGTGTATGATTGATATTTGCAATATGTACTTTTTTTTTTAAAATATAACACAATAAATTAGAAGTTATTTCATATTTACATGCGAGTCACTTTATTACTTGTTTGAAGCATGCTGACCTCATGATCCATGGAGCTGGAAGGAACTTTGAGGAAGAAATACCAGGCATCATCCTCCTCCCAGTTGTTAGTTTTACTTCCTGGTGCTGCTCATGGCAGAGGCACCAGCAATCTGGCTGTCAGGACTCTGGAGACCCCCAGATTTAAAGGCAGCAAGTTGAGGATCTTCAGGCTGTAGTTGCAGCCTAGCCAAAGCAAGCTGGAGCTAGAGCTACACAAGTTTGCCTCAACATGAGGCAGCAGAGTAAGTGCTATGAACATGGAGAGTGGCTGTACAGCTGCAGGTTCCGGGCAGGAGGCAGCAGAGAATTCCCATCTTCTACTCCCTCCCCTTGTAGCTGCCCCAATACTCCTCAAGGGAACAGCAGCACCTACCACTCTGGAGTGAGCAGAGTTGCAGCTCTGTGGGTAGAGATGAAGGTTCTTCAGCAGCAGGAGACTGGTTTCTTCTGAACTGGATTGCACCAAGCTAGCACATCCCTCTTTAAGAGGGGACATTTTGGTCATCTTTTATGGTTTGGCTTCCACTGCACCATGCATAGCTGCTGCACAGGGAGAACTAGGACAGCATAACTCTAAAAGCAAAGATCTTCCCCCATGTCAGAGTAGACAAGAAAGCAGCTTACTGATATTTCCAGATGAGCAGCTTCATATGCTGATACACCAAAAATATCAGCATCACCCCTACTGCTACATTTAACCATCTCTCCACGTGCCAAAGGACTAGCTGCTGGTTTTAAAGGCTTTGCCAGTCTGCCCAATAGAAAAGGTGTTTTCAGACCAGAGTTAACTTCATTGATCTGCACTTGATGCAGTTCTCTTGGTGAGTTGTGACTCAGAAGTACAGCTAGAGAAGCCTTTTTGCTTCTATCTTAATCCTTCCCAACTGGTCAGAGCTCTCAGCTCTTACCGAGTCAGCACAGACACAAACATTTTGGGCGTGGAGCTGCAACTTTCGGTTTAAACAGTTCCCTGTGACTATGTAATGATCATCTATGCTCACTGGAATGTTACAGCAACATAACAGAATTTATTTAACCATAGTTGAATAGTTTTAATCTATAAAAGAGAGCCTAAAAGATGCAAGCAAACTTTCAAATCACATAGCAGCCCTATGGCATCAAAGATTCCAGGGGACACGAGTGCTGGTCTCATCCCGCAGGCTCCTTTCTATTCCTAGCCGAGACAGTGACCAGGAACAGGAACTGTTTCTTGTCAAGACTTTGCCTGGGTTGACACCTGAGATGAGAAAAGGAAGAAGTCATTAAATCATGTACAAATATTATGTCCTTGAGGTGTCCTGTCTGTGAAAAAAAGAGGTTGTATTGTTTCTGTTTCAACAGTTGGCATATAAAGACATCTTCCTTCATCTCCAGACTGCAAGGACAGCTAAACAGTGCCCCAAGGGTTTTACACCTCAGCCTGTAATTCTTCCTTGGAGCTGTCAGCTAACAGTAACGAAACACACTAAGCTCACCCATGAAGCAGCAAAGACCCATATCTTTCCTTGTTCCTCCAGCCACACTTGCCATTTACTGCCTTGCAGCTGTGAGCTGAGGTTTAGCACACCTCCCTGCCTGACCATGAGCAAGGACAGAAGCAAAGCTCCCTTGTTTTCCATAGCTATTGACAGAGACAGAATTTGTTCTCATTCTCTCTTCAGTGGCAATTCTGCCAAGACTGCCACTGGGTCAGACAGATCCTTCCTTCTCAGATAACCTGCTTAGGTGACAAGAAATGCTTTCCCTCCGTCCCTAGGCAATTTCAGAAATAGCTTGGTCAAGGGAGGCAACAAGAGGTGGCAAACTTCACCTGAGTCCTCATTTTGTGGGTGCACTTTGGGTTTGGGCTCAGGCTGAATTCTCTGAATGACCAAGCCAGGAGAGAGCCTTGCTCCCTCTCCCCATTCTAGCTTGAGAGAGCAAGTAGCAGTGAGAATTCGTGTGCAAGGTGCATAGCTGCAACTCCCAACACAGCAACAACCATCTGTTATGCATCATCTTGGGTAGGTAGATATTGACTGGGTAGTCACATTGTACACCTCTGCTCTGTAACAGGAATGAAGTTCTCCTGAACCCAGACAAAGGGCCCTTGCTAGAAATTAGCTGTGCTCTCTGCAGGGGTTGAGCATCAAAAGGAGAAAGCACAAGTCATATTCCCAGTGTTTAGATGAGGCCTTACCACTGTTAGTTGTCCATTTTTGGCTTTGAAGACCTGAGGCTCCTGCCCAACTGTAAACACCATGGTCCCTTCCTTCCCAGAGCCAATGCGAAACTGAAGACTGCAAATACAGGCAGAATTACTCATTAAATGCTTTCCTCACAATAGGCTTTGCTGTAAGCCCCGTTTATTTCTGTTCCCTTGGCCAATCTTGTTAGCTTAGCAGATCAGAGCCCTCCAGCTTAGGTAAATTTCCTAAACAATTGCATTATACCACACAACCCAGAAGGGTTTGATGAATGGAGCATGCCTGCCCGGTCCAGGCATTTGAATTTCCTTGGTGCAATTAAGTACTAGAAGATAAGCAGATCTGACCTGGAGAAAAACCACTGAACGCACAGAATCTAATTACAATTGAAATGTAAAGGCCAGAGAGAAAAGCTGGAGCAGAAGTACAGGTTTCATATGCCAGTTTCAATTCATATAGAGATTTGAGAGACAGACTGCATCCACCTGCCATTAGCTTGGTGGCATGACTGAGAGGGTTCCTGTGCTCAGCAATCACATTTCAGGGACTTTTCAATCTTTGAGAGAGAGGAGCATTATCCTGAAGTGACCCACAGGCTCAGCCCAGCAGGCTTTCCTCAGAGCTGGTGCTAATGACATCCGCTGTGAAACCACTAAACCCACAACCTCACGCCCAGGTCACACCAGCAGAAGCCTGAAAAAAGTGTTTTTAAAGCACAGTCACCTATAAACAAGTTTTGGTTTTAGGCGGGTGGGTCATGGGCAGCTCTTAGAGCAGAGTAGTGCACTTAGCAAGGTGCAACCACAACCATCATGGAAGCAAGCTTCATTAGTGTGCAGAAAAGGTGATTTTTAAATATATTTTCTTGTTCCACTGCATCCCATCTTGTTTCCCCTGTGCCTATGAAAGGAAGCCATGAAAACAACTGTACTACTGCAACAGTCCTCATCAGCTCAGGGCAGCTCAGCTCAGACCACCAACAGGTATGCTGGGGTGGTGTTAATAGTTTTGACCTAAGTAGGTCCAGGCATAAAAGTTTTTGAAGGAGGTTCTTCATGAAATACAGCCTTGCGCAATACTACCCATTCAGCTTCCTTCCTTACCTTCCCTGCACAACTTTAACAAGGTTTTGCTTATTGGCCAGCATGCAGAGTTTAGTGACCATCTCAAAGATATGCTCACACTGAAGTATCACATCTCCCTGAAAACAAACAAACAAACAAAAAAGCAACAAACAAAAAACCAAAAACAACAACAAAAAAAGAGGCATAAAGTCAGCTGGCATCGCCCCAGCATGCAAGCCACGCAGCAGCTGGGCATTCAGAGAAACTCCTTTCTAATGCTAGAGTAGTGACTGCTGTGCAGAAGTGACTGATAACTACACAGCAATTACAAGCCATGTACAAGTTTGGTTCGTTAAACATCCTTTCCAGGGACCATTTAGGATTTATGGCAACTTTGGCTCTAAAGAAAGGAAAGTGAAAGCTTTCATGGTGGGATAGCAAGAATGTAAAGGTCTAGCTGATTACAGAATTAGTAAGTATCAGTAATTGTGTAATCCCAGTATTTCTTAGGGAAGTATTAGAATTGCCAGCTACAAGACCTTGCTTGAAACCACAAGCTCACAGTATCTACGTTACAACCTTCTACCTTCTGTTTGTTGTCCTCGGGCACATGAATGACTACAATCCCATCGCTCAAGTTACTGATGGAAATACCTTAAAAAAAGAAAAAAAAAATAAAAATCCAAGAGTTAGAGGAAAAATTACCAAAGACAGTTCCACACAATCATCATCACCTTCCCAGCAGTAGGGTGCTGGTCCCACAGGGGCAGTGACTCTGGTCCTGACTTGTTTACTGAAGGAAGTCACATTCCTGAAGGAGGGCTCTGTACCTTGTTAAGTATATCCCTCTGCTTTGAACAAAATGCAAAGCTACTACTTTGAAGAACTAATCTAAGTTTTCAAAATACCTTCTGAAGGTCACTTTATCTGTCATCGACTTGTCCGTAACACATTTCTGACAGGTGTTATTTTAAACACAGTGCATTAGTTATTTGCTCGGTACCTCTCCATGCTACCTTTGTTTTGGTAAGGGAGGAGGGAGAAAGTATACATTCTACCCCTGGACCATAGTTCAGACAGTGGCAGCATTAAACAAATACCTACAAAACGGGGTAGGAAAGAGGTGGTTTTTTTTTTTTCCTCCCCTCTATTTCAGCAGAAAGTGATGTCCACCTGCATTTAAATATTTCAAAGAACTGTGTCCTCTTACTCATAATTTATACTTCAAGGAACTGCATGCTGACACACAGACCCTTTATCCATCCCCCAGGAAAAAGTGTTCTCAGGTAGATCATTGCTTCAAACAGCTTTGAAAGATCAAGGTTCAGCAGTCCATCTTTCCACCCCTAGGGTCACTGGCAGAAAGGGAAGTCCCACACTGACTTCCACCATTACCTTTCAGAGTGGCGTAGTCTATTTTCTGCTTGATCTTGGCCATTTCCACCACATATGCAGAGGACTGGGTCAGAACAAGTAGCCGGTCTCGTGCTTTGAACCCATTCCTGTCATATTTTATCACGGGGGTCACATACTGAAAACAACGAGTTGGTATCAGCATTTCTCACTACCACAGGGTCCTGCGCTGGAAGCAGTTCAGCAAGGAGCAGCACTGCACCGTGGAGCTGCAGATCCCAGCTCACAACAGCTGCTGCCAACCTCTGCTTATAATGATCTTGTTTCTTTATACTTGGAAATTCAGATGGCAGAAGCATGCTTTGAGAAAGATGGTTTACCTGTGCCCTCTATGCCATAACTATGGGAAGTGCAGTGCACACACCCGCACTTCTGCCTGTTATGGCCCAAATAGGGTTAGCAATGTTTTTTAATCTTTTAATAACTCTGTCCAGAGTTATTTCTCTGTGCAAACTGCTACCCTGCTCATAAAAGGTAGAAATAATGCTCTTATGCAAACGCAAAAGAGCACTTCTTTAATATTTAGGGATTTTTTTCTTTTTAATAAAGGGAATCTTAAGTAATTTTTTTTCTAGCTGCATTTTGAGACCTGTCTCCAATTTAAAAGCAAGGAAATACTTGCTACACTGCTATTCATCAGTCTGCCCTGCCACATAGGCATGGCTGCAAGACAGCCTCAGGCATCACAGATCACCCTGTCTGACAGACCAGTTCCAGGACTCCAACACAGCTGGTCTGAGGGCTGCTGAGCTCCAGCTGTTCTTCCCTTACCTTGATCTTCTCCCCATGGATGAGCTGCAGTACTTTGGGGTTTACATCATTCTCTTCTGAGGAGCAAACCAGAAAGATAAACTGAGTGTAGGTAACAGACAGCCACCACTCCCACCAGCAAAACACCAGAGAGCTGCATTAATTGTCTTCATCCCATTAGTCCTTGTCCCCTTGACACACTCCCTTCTCAGCTGAGGGTGTTCACTTCCAGCTACTCCTAAACCCATCTCAGTGACTCTTGTGCCCGACAAGTAATTTGCTGGGACTGGGAGTTACTGGCTGTTCTTGGGCCAGTTCTGGGTTCAGGCCCTGGCACAGAAGGACTCCTGCTGAGAACCACCCAGAGCATTTTTTCCTTCTGCACAGTGCTCCAGCTGAAACTCTCTGGGAGCTTCTAGTAACGACCCCAGCATTTCACCCACACACCACTGCACCCTACCCAGTCTCCCAGATCCCTCGCCCTGCCAACACACTACTAGGGCTTTCTTCTCATGCCTTTTACGTGCTTAACACCGACTATGTGGATTCCCAAGATTCACATCTCTCCTTCCCAGCAGCTCCAATCCTTAGGACTGGATCCCCGCAGCTGGATCTGCACTGCAACATCCCCGCTCAGCCTCCCAGCTCCATCCAGCACAGCGAGAGTGGGTCCTGATCCATCCCAGCCAACAGGGGATTTTGCATGGGTTTAGGGCTCTCTATCCCAAGAGGGATTCCAAGTACCCCCAGTTTGAGAACAAAGCCTGGCAAGATTGATTGCCACGTTTAGTATCACTAGACATGACAGAACAAGGGAATTCAAATGTTAGGGCCCAAACACAGCTGCCTCTGTCAGATGGGAGTTTCTCTTAGAAACTGAATCTGTTTTGTCAAACAGAATTTTCCTGAGCAAGGAGCACACGGCTAAGTCCTTCAGGGTGTTGTTGTGTACTCACTTAGTCGGGTGTCCATGAAAGGCTGGTTTATGCTCTGCAGGTAGCCCTCCTTCTTCCCTCTGAAAATGGTGCTCGCTACCACTTTTTGCTGTAACTGTTATGAGAAGGAACAGCTTTTACCCTCTTAAGAGTTTCTCCATCAGTAACATCAGCAGTTATAACGTAGGCACCATTACTGCACAACATCATCCTCTCGCTCAAGCAGAATCTACCTGACTCATGCTGCATTTCTTCTAACATCTTTAGGTTATTCCTGTACTACACCAAATAAAGGGGTAGTATGGACTAATCAGTCCTACAGATCGTTCTTATTTATGGATCTTTTCTAGTTAGATGAAGTGCAGTTCTAATGCCATAAGATTAAGACCCATGCGTCTGTAGAAGTGCACTGTGGATTGCAAGGGCCACTGAAACAAACACTGGACTCCAGGCTCATGAATGGTCACTCAGCGAGAGGAGCAGTGATACGTCAGAAGGTGCAGTCTGTATTTCAGACAGTTCAGAGAGCAGATATCACATGTACACAGCGTGTTTTAACTTGCACATTTGCATTCCACATATTAGTTACCTGCACTTTCCTCTCAGCAGTAACACCTCGGCAGTATTTCCTTACTAGGCTCCTAATGCAGATTTTCTGTAGCATCTCAGATGTCTACATTCCAAAAAAAGAAAAAAAAAAAAAAAGTAATGAAGTTATGCAAACAGCTCCCACTGCAGTCCTAACAAATACTTGCCTTGTGCAAGCTGGATTTAACATCTAGTCACAACTCCATTTGAGCTCCCCCAGCCTAGAGACCCACCTACCAAAGAGCTTTGCTACCAGAGAAGGGTTAATACCCAGCAGCAGCTGAAGGACACAGAATACCTAGAGTTAGTACAAGCAGCAAACCCCAACTGCCACCCCCAGACAAGACTGCGGCACTGGCACCGCACAGGTTGTGTGCCATTAGCATTGCTCTTCACCTTACCTTCCACCTGAGCTTTCTAATTTCCTGGCCCTGCCTTGCCCCCCAAGGGCAGCCAGCACAGGGGTGATCTGCTCTGGTCCCCAGCCAGGCTACAGGCAGGATCAAAAGGGCCGTAACAAATGTCAGCAGCTGTTTTTAAATGATACTTCAGCTGGAAGCAATTGAAGTTTGTCCAATTCATGCACTGAGGCTACCTGTCCCACCAAAGCCCAAATAAGATGAAAGACTACAGGTCTATGTGTGCCGCAAGCTTAACACATTGTGGAATTTTATCTATAACAAGGCTCATGAGTTCACTTTCCTGTCAGTGCATCTTCCTTTCTATTGCTTAAAACAACAGCACAGAGCTCCCTCCTCTCCCTTGGAAACATAAACAACAGTGCCGTTCCTCCCACTCCCATCCTCCCCCAAAACCAGAGGATCTCAGGGTCTTCCAAAGGCTCTGCCATCACACCTGAACAGAGGACAAGCCAGCAGGAGGATCACTGCTCTTTTCCTACATGAAGTATGAACACAAGCAACCACAGAACAGAAGCCATCTTCACCTCTCCCAAGCCTGCAGCAACCCTCACCTCTTCCAGGATGGAAGGAGGTTGGAGCCAGCTCTTGTCCAAGATGTTTTTCGGAACATGGTCTCTGAGCTTCATCAAGTAGTTGTACTGCACAAGCTGCACAAATTCCATGTTCTCTGGGCAAAGGGGTTTCTTCCGATTGATGAAGCCATTTATGAATCTACAGAACATATCCAAACCAGAACTTACATGTTACCTTCAGAAATCAATGGAAATGAAAGGCAAGTCGCAGAAGGCACATAACAGGCTAACAGGCTACCATTGACGTTAACTCAGGTACACCATCACCTGTATTACAGCAATGGAAATCTTAAGCTTTATAATATTCCAAACATCATCATTTTTTTCCAAGTTTTGTTGACCAAAATACAGTACTTTGGAGTTAAAAAGGAAGATCAGCACTACTTCCAATGCAGTATTTAGGAGCTGGATTTAAGGGAGTGGAGATGGAGGACAGGATGTGAAGAGAACAGAAAGGCACACAAAGGATTGGTTTGGAGATGCCTTGTACCAATACAAACTAGCAGAGCAACAGAAACTGTGGCAAGTCAGAAAATTCCTGAAGAGGTGACAGACATTTCTGATCAACCCCACCTGGCAACTGTCCTCCTAACTACAACAATAGCTTAGAAATAGGTGTGAAGGAGATGGTTTTGACTCATTCTGTCAGTACTCTGGACTCATTGTCCAGAGATCATCACCGGGCTGTGACCCGCCACCCAAAACGCTCCCCACAACCACCGTGCAGTGATAGTTACTTCCTGATTATCTGAACTGCCCATGTCCTCTTCTTGGCCTCCTTCCGTGCCAGCGCTCCTCGCCAACAAGCCTCCAGCTTGATAGCTGCAAGAATGAATCAGGTCTTTGTATTGGTATCAGAGGTCCTGTGCCATACTATCCTTTAAATTCACATAGCAGAAGTTATAACTGGCTCTTTTGCAGCTCTTCCCATCAGCTGATCTTTATAGTAAGAAGCTGATAACATTTTCTTCCCAGTAGTAACTGGTTGATCCAGCACTACCTGCACTGTAGAGCTCAACATCAAGGCAGTGATGCACTGCACACAGCAAGCAGCTCATCTTAGAAAGCCAGCCTTTGAGCCTGCAGCATAATTTATCAACCTGTCCACTGGGTTAAGAGTTTTGTTTATTTTTCCTTAGCAGTTCATGAGTAATTCCCTCAGTACCCCAGAACACCCCCCTATGCACTGCAGAGGGTGCTGCTGCTGCACAGGGCTGCTCCCACAGCCTGGTGACACCAGGAGCTGCACATGGTGGGAGGAGACGAACAGACCTCTGTGAATGCTCTTCATACAGCTGCCACCCGCATCTGACCCCAACACCCACAGCCCTGCAGGTAAAGCCACGAGCGCCATCTGCAGCAACATGGATTCATGACCTCTCAAAGCTACAACTACTAGAAAGCATAGCCCTAAGAAGAGAGTCCTCAATTCTGGAGCTCATACCTGCTTCTCTCTTCTTCTTGTACTCTCTCTTTCCAAGGCATCCTTTATATTTGGCCTGTAGTCTTGAAACTGGCAAAAAAAAGCAGAGACATTGCTCATATCTACAGGATCACAGCATTCAGGAGCTGTGCTCCCAGCCGCCAGACACCATGTGAAAGGAAGGGCACAGGAGGGTTTGCACTATCACCAAGGAACAAAGGTGCCGAAACACCAACAGGACCAAAAGTTGCCTGTGCAGGTAAACGTGCCCTTAGGCAGCCCCATGCATTTATGCATTTCAAGCAGGTACAAACAGGTAACACTAGGATGAGACAGGCAGTATCCCAATCTCAGGTGAAAGGTACTTAGTGCATCTAGACACGGACCAACAGGTACTGGTAGGACCGAGGAGCTCTAATGCAGATATATACCTAGAACTCAAGCAATATAGCCAGTGATTTCTCCCCACCCTGGAAAAAGATTACTAAGTTTTCCTTGGACTCTCCAGAGCTACACAGACCAGGGGTCTGAGCTCTCACCATGGTGCATCTGCTGCATGAACCTGGAGCCCAGAAACACAGTTCACGAGGCTCTGCTTCTTAAGTCTTTACATAGATAAAGGGAACTGCAACCATACCTAACAGGTGCTTTCTGAATTCAAATGCATCTTCAGTAGCAAACAGAGTCTTTGGGAACCGAATGAATATTTTGGTTCTGAAAAAGAGACCGTGAACAGCTTATTCACAGTGAGCCATCGTTTCAGCTGCCCTAAACAGGCTCAGAGTCCTCCAACTAGCTGTAATGCTGACAAGTTACATCTCCTTCCATAACCACTCTTCATTTGTACAGCTGGCACATCCTGAAAGGGTGCAAAGGACTTGGCAAAGGGTGGCAGGGAGAGGGAAGGAAGCAAAACACCAGTTACTGCACAAGGTCCCAGGTGCCCTAGAAGGTGCAGTGTGGACACCTCTGCCTTTACAAGACTTGTAATTCTCAGTGCTGGTATCCCTGCAAATTTCCCAGGAGCTGTGGAGTTCAGGATAAGCAGCTGAACCCAGCGAAAACAGGTTTCCTTGTCTTAGCTACTACCCACCCTAGACATTAATTCACGGATTCTGATAGCCACAGGTTGAAGGTGACATTAGAGAGTCCTGCCTTGTCCCATGTCTTGTCTTTAGCAAGGAGGACAAGGTTGTGGTTCAGGAGTGGTTGCAAAAGGCAGTTAAGAAAAGAACCCAAGCCCAAGACAGGCAAGTTGCCTCTGGCTGCCCAAGCACGTAGGGAGACATGGAGCTGAAGCAAGGCAGCACATCTGCCCTAACCCAGAGACGGAAGAAACTCAGCTGGATTCAAGCTTCCATGGAAACAGGAAGCTAAAAATAAAGAGGAAATTTATGCATCTGGGATTTTTACCTGTCTCCTTGCTCCTGTGCATTGTATACCTTTGGGGTGAGGTTACTTTGGCCTGTTTTAAAGAAGTCACTAATCAGAAGCTGTCAGATTTGCAGACCCAGGTCGGCCCAGTTCGCATGGTCAAGCAAGAGCCAAGCTAAAGGGCTCTGCTGCCACCACTACATCTTGCAGCTCTCTGGGAAGGGCCACATTGTGGCTTGCAGTCACAGACAAGACAGAGGATCAAACATGGCAAGCACCACACAGCTGAGCAGCAGAGCTCACAGCCAGAGAAAGAAAATTTACCTTCCTAATTTGTATTCCTCAGGCTTGTAACCAATATGCTTGATGAGTCTCTCCACACCCTCAGCTGCTGGTCCATGCCAATGGGGCCAGGTAGCTGGACAGAGGGATTTATACCTGAAACATCAGCAAGACATCAACACAAATGACTTGATATTTGAGAAACCCCTTCCTGAAACTCTCCCCCTCCAGCCAAAATTCCTACTGCTATAATCAAGGCAGAAGGTGCCAAAGCAGATCAAAATGGATACAGACAAGAGACACATACAAAGGTTATCTTTGATGCGAAGAGTATCTGCTGACACCTACACATCTCCTGTCACTGGGACTTGACATTTAAAAAAACCTTGCCCTGCAGCCCTCATGGGAGGGCAAGTTTACCTGGCCAGAGGGCAAAACAGTTCCATTTACCTTTGCAAGAAGAGTTCATACTTCCGCCGATAAGCAAAGCCGGCTCGTCTCACCCGCAAGTGCTCCATCAGGCCCAGGTATTTCACCTGATGTCGGATCAGATAGTCATCAAACTTCCCTGTGGTAAGAACACACATTCACTGGTAAATACTGTCTGCAGGAGCTCCTCTCTTGTCCTTGTATTGGGACAAATAAGGAAGAAATCAAATCCAATTACCCAAGGTCATAACTTTGCTGCCAGCTTAACTAAGGTTTTTTAAAATATATATAATATATATATTTAAATATATAATATAAATATTATATATATATTTATACACGCACACAGATCATATATACAGCATATATATATATATATGCTGTAACTAGCTACATGGTAAAGTCTCCCTCACTTCATTCCTTTCTCTCAACTGTGTCTTCAGCCCAATGCCTTACCAGGCTCCTTGTTCTCATTTGGTTTAATGCATCGGACATAAGAAGGCTCCTTGGACATCAGGATTTCTATAAGACTCGTCAGACTGTTTTTGAACTGGGTTGCAACCTAAGATGACATTGAAAGAACTTTTAGTTTTGGAACTCATCGCTGCAGTAATCAAAATCAACCCATTCCCTGCACCCATTTTAAAACTGTAAGTAAAAGGCTGACACATGCATTAGTACCACAAAGCTTTTGAAGCATAGTCAATCATAAGTTACCCAGACAGAGTGCTTAGCTGGAATATTTGAACTCCTGCCATACAGCTGGACACGCAAGGTAGCCCTTCAGAAACTAACTACTGTTGGATGCTAGGCACAGCGCTCATTTTAGAAGGATGCATTAATAACAACATTAAGGCATGTAACTTTGCTAGCTGGTGTCTCAGAAACATCACTGTTAAACTACGAGTAAGCTAGCATGAGAATAACACCATCAAAAAAAAAAAAACCAAACCAAAAAAACAAACA
>JAVJGG010000088.1:14562163-14598494 GCA_035590195.1 Aviceda cuculoides
AGGACTAAGGACTGGATCAGTGGTTAAATCAAGACTTGGGAAGTTGAGTTTATATTCAAAGTTAGGACTAAAGATGAAACTCACAGTCTCTGGTCTCATCCTGTTGTCTAGCTCTGACAGTAAAAAGCAGTCTCTAATGATGCCATTTTTAGAGTTGCACAGCACCT
This sequence comes from Aviceda cuculoides, assembly GCA_035590195.1. Lineage (NCBI taxonomy): Eukaryota > Metazoa > Chordata > Aves > Accipitriformes > Accipitridae > Aviceda > Aviceda cuculoides. Next base: position 14,562,331 of record JAVJGG010000088.1, read on the forward strand.
GAAACAGGGTAAGTGAAAAGCTGCCTTATTTAACAGGCATGCTATTCCTACTGTGATGCTTCTAAGCCTGAGCAGCACAGCTCTAAGGATGAGCATGGAGGTGCCTAAAGAACATTGCTGAGGAGAAATATACATTCTTGTTTGCTACAGAGATTAAACGCATCTTCCGCAAACCATCTCTGCTTCAAGCAAGGTAACTTAAGAGCCTTTTTTGTTCTTACCTCTTTCAGGTTTCTGTACAGGAGATCATTATTCTTCTCCAGAAATCCTGAAGACAAAAAACCCCCATTTAATTCTTTTTGAAGGCTACACACTTTAACACAATATCTGGAAATTTATATCCTCAAGATTCACACTGCATTCACGGTTAAGACTTTCAAGTAACAGTACATTCAGAGGGCAAATATTTTTTAATTCATCTTTGCGTCAAGTTATTATCTACTGCATTGGCTTAAAAGCTCAGGTAACTTCTAGACTGACACTTTGTTCACACTCACCAACAGCACAGTAAGTGACTTCTCCTGCGTAGTGAAGGAGGCGGAAATCTACCCAGTCAATGGATTTCCGTGTTTTCTGGTCTGCAAGCTTGCGACTGCAGGGAAAAAAACCAACAACCAACCAACCACAAAAAAAGAGAAAAAGCAGCAAAGAGACTTCCTCAGCTTGTAGAAAGTCACCTGCACAAAAAGCAGCTGTAGGAGAGCTGGGATTCTGTTTAATGTCTGTTCTATCAACATGGCTCTGCCTATGCAGTTATGTCCCATAATCAAATCATCATCGATCTGTCCATTCTGAACAGCTAACAGCAAAATTCAGTGCTGAAGAATGGAAGTCAGCTACCATAAACTCCTCAAAATAGCTGCGACCTACCCATTGCCATTTGTCAATGATTACCCTTTCCAGAAGTATTAAGATTTCATTTAATTACATTCTCATTGCCTACATGAGAAAAAGATCACCACCTTCCTCAATTTCAAAGTGAAAACAAGGGGGAAGTGTTGAGATATTTTGCCCTAGAACAAGAACCCAACTACAAAGGAGGAATCAAAATTTTCAAGAATAGCAGGAAAATTTAGAAAGCAAGGACTCCTGGGGGGAGGGGGGAGAGAAAAAAAGAGCAACTTAACAGTTTAAGTTTCAGCTTCGTAAGCAGTCACTAACAGCAGAGTTGTGTGTCACAACAGCACATTAGTACATCAAAATTTCCTTCCAAGAGTGTTGCCAAGTACAGATCCCATTTAAGTAGCTCTAGCACTCCTATTTAAAGCTTTTAATCAGGCAGAACAGTATTAAGGTGCATTGTGGTGACAAGGAAGTTGGCTACAAATTTTCCACTTGGCTGCAACAAACTTCAGAGATGTAGAAACAGTGACAATTCAGCAGCATGACTCTGAATTGATGATTTAGCAAAGCCCTTCGGTAGGCTTCTGCTGTGAAGTGCCAGAACAGCTCAGCGCCAACATGTTCATCTGCCACCAAAACTGAATCTGAAAATACTACAAATCTGAGTATTAACCAAAATGTCACCCAACTGGGAGATCTGAGCAGGAGCATGTTTCTTTCCTCTTTGTACTCAAAGCTCACACATGTCAAGATGGACATAAATACTTAAGTACCCCTCACAGCCTAGGGCATTGGGCTCCTCTTCAGCTTTCCCTAGAGTCAATGTGGGCCAAAGCCATCTAACCATCATGTACTAAAATCATGGGCCAAAGCCATCTAATCTTTAGTCCCTAATTTTAGCATGGAATGAAACCAGACTTAAAGATCAGCAACACGCTAGTAAAGAGACAGGAACACCACCACCACCACCACCACCCCCCCCATACACCAGGTCATACTCTACCAGTGTTAGACAGTGGATGAGTTGCTTGATTTTCTTTGGTATAAAGCAAAAATCATCCCCTCCCCAATACTCTATTATGGGTAAGAGACAGGAAGAGTTTCCTCTATGATAGGATATAGAGCATAAATGCATACGTCACGAAGTGGGCATGATCTCCTACTTTCTCTTCCAGCTTTTCCAAGAAGCTCAAATCAGTTGCTTCACCAGGTCGTAAGCATTCTTCGTCCTGGAACAGCAGACACCAGATCAAACACTGCTCTGAACAGACTGCTCCCTCTTCACTAACATTTAGTACAACTTTGTTACGCAAAACCAAAGGGCTTGGTTACAATCTCGGATTAGTTCTATTTTATACAAGCAATTTCCTAGTTAAATTGAGCTTCATTTCCTGTCAAGATAAATCAAGTTAAGTCAAATCTGACTTTTTCTTCCAAATTTGGCAACACCTTGCCTCATCCTTTACTATTTGTAGTTCATTTAAACAAAAGCAGTAAGAGAAGCACTCATGGTGTTCCGCAGTCTCCCTAACAGTACTCAGAAGCCCGTGTCCCATCCCTGTTGCTGACTATAGCCAGCCAGGTTGCAGGTACTTTTCTTCTATGTCTCAGTGTCTCCAGGCAAAAAAAAAAACGGAGAGAACAGCCTACATCTGCCTTCTCAAGCACTCAGAGTTGCTGTGGAAGCAGCATACCTCCTTTAAAACCCACAGGTCTCTAGCAAGGAGATCCTCTACCTTAATCTTCTTGGTCTTTATTTACAAGGTCTGTCTGTTTACATTCTGAATAATGCAGACCCATCACATACTTAGAGGAAAAAATACAATTACGGACCATTACAGTAGGGCAGAGGCAGGCATTTTAATTTAAGAAGCATAAACTCTGTTCTTACCAGAATGGAGATTATTCCTTTATGTTTCTGCTCAACCAGGTCGCAGATGATCTTGTTGTTAAAATATGGAATTGGTTCCCACTGGAAATAAGAGGAAAAAGAAAAAAGAAGAAAAGTTTTAGAGGAAGATCTTTTCCTTGCAATTTTTAAGTTCTTTGGAGCCAAGCTCCAATTCCAGTAAAGATCAATGTAGTAAATTAGGACCAGCCAAGCTGCTGGGGAAAGAGTGACAGCACAGTGATCTATCACCCCACACTACAGTCTTCCTGCTTTCAGCAGCTCAGAACATCCTCTTCTGTACATTAACGCACTCCATTGTCCAGTGTCTGCACTGTTGTATCTCCTCTGTTCTACAAGGTCATTGTCACTGCTCACCTCCTGAGTTTTGGGGAATGTCCTACTCCTTTCTTAGAAAACGTATATTAAGTCTAGGCTAAATTACACTGCAAGAAGTGCTACAGAATGAGACCCATAGCTATCTTATACTTCCCATGTCAAAAACTCAAACTAAAAAAAAAAGAAAAAGACAGGATGACTTCTTCACTGATGATCAAAAGCATTCAGTGTAATGGCAGTTCAAAGAAAAAAGGAGGGGGAAAATAATAAATTACCTCTATTCCTTCCAGTTCATATTCCTCCTGCTCTGCTTTCAAGGTCATCTCAATCAACAGCTGCTGGAGCTTCTCATTGCAGTAATTAATGCAGAACTGCTCAAAGCTTCAGAGTGGTTAAATGAGCATAGTTTATTTATTTATTTCATGGACAGTTTTACTTCTCCCACCACTACCTACTCTTTTCAAGCCAAACCACCCACTTCTATACAGATCCAACCCATACATTCCTCCCATACTCTTGTACCAACAGCTCAAACCCAGGCAGGCAGTCCAAGCTAAAGCTTTCACCAGGACGTTCAGCTAACCCAGTGCACTCAGATTTTGCAGTCACCTGTAGCTTGCCTTGCTGGGATAAGACTACACTCAAGAAGCCATGTAGGACTTCAGCACGTGTCCCCACCAGCATGAGGAGAGATTACCCCAAGCCTCAGGAACTGTTTTTACCTGTTTGTGTCCAGCACTTCAAAGCCATAGATATCCAGCAGGCCAATAACTGTTTTCCGAGTTGAATCCTGTTAAAGACATCATTGCTCTGTAATTGTTGCTTCAGCTGATGCTTCTTCCCTGCATGTTTCATGTTGTTTCTTTCACCTAAATTTTAAACTTTCTCTTGGAGAGCTTTGTGCTGCATGCCAATGGACTAGTCATTTTAAAGCAGGAAATGAACTGCTAAAACTATTTAATACACCACCTTCCACACCTAACTAAACAGTTTTCCAGGTCAGTGCCATTGGATGCCTCTACATCATTTATCAAGCATCCAAAATATTTGGTGATGAGTGCTGTAGGGCCTTACTGGAGAAACTCTGCTCAGCATGTTAGGAGCACTCCGTGCCTAGGAGGACACTAGAAAAGAAACCAACCTTGTTGGCTAGAGAGCCGTTAATTTTGTTGACTAGCCAAGTGAAAGTTCGTCCATAAATTGCCTTTGCTACTGCATCTCGAGCATAGAATGCCAGATCCACATTCAGTGGGCTTAGGACCTAAAAATAAAGATATTCCAGGGATGATAAATACCACAGATGATCAGAGCAAAGTTCTACAAAGCCAGTTCACACTTATGGCTTGGAGAACCAGCCACGTTGTTGTATACCACAGCACAGTGCTTGGCCTATCTGAACTGTAGCTGCCTACAGCTCTATTTACCATCAGCGTTACTTCAGTCTTTGTGTGACCACAAGCCAGCAGGACTGTGATACCTCATTTTGGTGAGTACTAATTTAGACAAGTGGGGAGGAGTATTCCAACTTCCTTTTAGTTTTATTTTATTAAACTTCGTACAAAATGCTCAAAAACCAGTTTTTCCCAGTGTTTTTCTCTGTTTATGCAGCCCAGTTTCCCAGGCAGCACTCCAGGGACTAAACAAAAGGAAATTGTTTGAGCCAAACACACGGCTGTCTGCAAGTCCCTGTTCCTAGCTTTTTCATACTTACTACCTTGTTCAGCAGTAAAACTCTAATACTGGGAATATGTTTTTATTTAACATCTTGGGCTAGAAGAGGAAGGTGATACAGAGGAGGAGAGAGACAGCCAGAGTGATCTGTTTTTACTGTAACACTGCTAAGAACAGAGCTCCTCATCCATTACCACCACAGCTGGGGTGGCTCCCAGCTGCCTGGGGTAACACAGGACTACTTGATACCTCTTCAGATCTGGCTTCGATCTTCCGATGGGTGAGAGCTTCCTGCAGAATGGACAAGTGCACACCCAGTAGCTGCAGAGAAAGAAATACTTGCACTCAGAGTATGGCCAGGAGGAGACTGCTTAAATAAGCAGTATCGTGTGATCAGTAGGGCATAACCCCCAGTCCATTCCCATTCATTTCAGGGGGATGCCAGCCTTGGTAGATCTCAGGTATACTCATCTTTGAGCAACAATAAGCAAGGAAGTTTCAGAGAGATGCTGACACTCATCCAAGCATGCTGTCACTCTGCCGTAGAAAAAAGGCGCCCTACAATTCAAGATAATTTATAGCATGGGCTGGGTATTTATATAGCAGTCCTTCTGCTTTGGGGAAGAGATTTTTTTGTCTTTAAGAGGAAAACACAGCAAGGTTAAGGCTTTCTTCATAGCACTTGCAATACTGACACTATCTGGGAAGGGCGAGATACCTTTGAAATCCATTTGATCTGTGTGCCATCACGAATGATGGCATGTCCATTGCTATCTTCTTCAAACTGAATGTTCCCAAGGTGCAGGACACTAGCAACAATTCCAAAGAGATGCTAATAACAAGAGATATAGCATTAGAGAAAAGGTTCCCACAGCTCCATGGGATGGTACTAATCTTTCCTACACATGCTAATAAACAGAATATTAGCTAGGCTGAAGGAGGAGAGTCAGACAACCTGCTTCAGAGATACACCACCACCAGTCACCATCATGCTGTACCAAGGGATAGAGCTCTTCACTCACCCACTCCCTCAAACCCCCCGAAATGATGTCCTATTCCATCCTTAACACCTCTCCCAAGCAAGACTTCTTCCATCACTTCTAAGTAAGCAGTGTGCTGCTGTCTTTCCTTAAACTCCCTTTGGTAGGCTCAGTCCCTTTTAACATACATACCTCTATATCTTTTTCAGTAAAGTCAATGATAGAAAAAGCTTTGCGGACTATTTTCCAGTCATTCTTGTCATTAATAGAAAACACTTTGGCACATCGACCCTATAGAGTAAAAGAAAGATGAATTAGTACAATTAATTGGCAAAGCAATTTTATTATCAGCAACAAACATAGCATACTACTGGGCGTACTGCTTTCATTTCCAGTTCCTTCAGCCTGTATAGATGCAGCCTGCAACTAGCTAGCAAGTTTATTTCACTCTTGCTAATCCTGGAAGTGGCTCATTTGATCAGATCTTTCAGATTATACTCAAAGCTTCAGATAACTTAAAGCATTAGATAACTTAAAGCATTGAGCTTGGATAGTGATTACCATAAAACGGCTAAGTCTTGTGAAGAGCTTGAGCTTACAGCCATCTTCCATTTTTATGCTAATAATATCTTTTGCCCAAGTATTCTTCACTACCAGGGAAGAAAGGAAACAGAGCACTAACACGAAGCGAGCTGTATCCTGTATAACCATACCTATGGACCTCTATAATATGAGGTCCACAAACCCCAAGAAACTCATTTTATACCAGGTTCTGACACAGGAGCCTTAGAAGAGATGCCTTCATACAAAGTGTAAGTTGCAGACAGATAGTACTTTGCAGAATACAGAGCATGGGGAAATCACCAGGTTTCTCACTGATTGTGTAAGTGACTTTAAAACTCTGATGGCTTTGCTGTCACTGGGTCACATTGCCCAAAAGCTTGTTTCTGCCCCCACAACTATTATCAGCTGATTCAATAAGAGATATTATCCCTTATAAGCCACTTGTCACATGCATCTTTAGTCCAGCACAGCTAGAACAGTTCCTGCTACAAAAGCACCCAGGGTAGAACAGTATATGACAGCTTCAGGGCAAATATATTTGCAACCACCTTGCCTGCAAGTTTTGCTATAACGTGATTCACAGCAGGCTCTCTTAGCAGCTCAGCAGCACACTTGTAAGTGAGGAAAGCTGCATTTGTAATCCCTACAGTTCGAGATGTAAGACACAGAGAGAGGGACAAGCTCTCACCGACCTGGATGAGATACGCATACTTTTGGGGATTGCGCTCTAGCCCAAGCCAGCAAAGAAGATCCTTGTCTCCACCCTCTAATAACTGGTAGAAAATATGGAAATTCCTTTCTCCATGGTTTTGGTGGACAACTCTGGATTTCTCAATGAGGTAACTGAGGATGTGCCCTCCCACTGGCTCTCCCTGGCAGAACAAAGCAGTCAGATCAACAGCAACAGTTATAAATAACATCATCACAACAGCTATTCTTCCACACCTAGGAACAAGAAGCAGTGTCAGGAGAAGCATGTTACTGCTGTTACTTATCTGCCATCTTGTGTTTAAGAGTTAGCATCCAACTACAGTACAAGCTGTATCTAAAGAGTTTGCTGTCCTTCTAGCATAACTTGTGCTTTACAACAATCTGTATTAGCTTTCTACTGAGCACAGGCGGTGTTGCCAGTAATATCCTATATAAGCTTTCAGGATGTATAACTAGTCACTTTACTCGCAAAATGCAACGCCTGTAAAAACAGGGTCAGAAATCTGCAGTGTAAGTCTTAATAAATCCTACGGTGCCTTGTCAGGGTCCAAGAGGTTCACTGATACAGCTTGTTTTAATAGCAGTCCATTAAGTTTGTTCTCACCTTAAAATCAAATTGGATATCCATGTATTTCCCAAATCTACTAGAGTTGTCATTACGCAGAGTTTTTGCATTTCCAAAAGCCTATGGGTAAACAGATAAATTAAGGCACTTTTTATCTTACTGAGAACGTGACCACCAGCTAGGACAAAGTTACAGTAACAAAGATTTGCGACATCAGCTGATTCCTACTACTGAATTTAGTGGGATTAAAGAAATACAAACTAATGTATTTTCCTAGCTGTAATGTAGAATTCAGCTGAACAAATTATCACTTTCTTGTATGATCTGTAACTGAAGCCACAAGGAACTGTTGTACAGTGTACAGTTTCCTTGTACTCCCAGATTTCAGCTATCCTCCACTATAGAACCCAAGTTTAAATTTCTAAACATTGAGTGATATTAAATCCCAAGCATTCTTTCAGAGGTTGTGCTGCCAGGAAGCTGAATGTGTGTTATTATTTATGTTATGTATACAGGCACAAACTCATGTAAAACAGGAGGCCATTCCTGGATGCAGATGTGTAGACTTGCATGAAAGTCTTGTGGAGTGAGGCCATCTACACCAACTCTTTGGCATTTTGCACCTTTATTTAGTTTTTACCTCCAGAACAGGATTGGAAAGCAGCAGACGATCACGGACAATCTGCAGCTGCTCTGTAGTTGGACAGGTTACTGCATAATACTGCAAGATCTTCTTGGATGCCTCTGTCTTCCCAGCTCCGCTCTCCCCAGAGATGAGGATGAAATGGTTGTTGTACTCACTGCACATCACCCGGTAGGCATTGTCAGCTATGGCATATCTGAACAAGGATCACAAGAAGTATTCCAAGGAGAAGCATCTGTTAGAAATGGCAACGGGAGGCAGAGTATAAAAGGTTTTTCAGAAGTACTTTCTCCTCATCTAACATTACAATTACTAGACGTGATGGGAAAGCACAGCTTGAAACATGAGACTGACTCAAGGTCTCATACTAAAAATCCAGTCTGTATTTGAGGGACAGACAGGGCTTGGTTCCCCCCCTCACTGTTGCTGTAGGATTTATATAAGCTGCATGTATTCCTGGTGAATGCAGTTTATACGCAGCAGGGACTCCCTCTTCCAAAGCAGAGGAGCCAGTTTTGATTCCAGTAAAGGGAAAATCTCAACTTGTGCTGATAGAGACAAATATAACCAATAGTGGAGCTTTCACCAATTTGCCACTTATAAGGAAAGAAAAGAAAAAAGAAAAGAGAAAAACCTACTTAGCAAACCACCCAACAACTTCCAACCATCAAAAAAATTTCAGTTCAGAGTTCAGGTTTCTTCCCCTCCTGGGAAGTCCAAGTGGAGGCTGTGCATGAGCACTGTGCTAGTCCTGTGGTTGCCTGCACTGACACGGGGCCTCAGAGGACAAGGCAAGATGGCCAGAGTGTTTTGGGCAATGGAAGGAAAAGATGTTGACTTGCACATGGACACAGTCAGGCAGTGGCTAGACCATGTAATGAGGAAGACACACTGAGCACTAGTCTGGACAGTTATCTTCAAGATAACCCTTCCCCTGCAGTTTCTCCAACATCACTTCTGCAATCCTTTTGTTCCCCTTTTATTCTCACAGTCAGCTAGAAGACATCCTTACCTACAGGAAGATAAGAATATCAGCATTCACTGGACCTAGTGACTGCGGATACACATCCTTGTTGCTACTACAGAACATTACAGAGAAAACCCAGTTTATTGATATAAACTGAAGTCCTAAGAGTTCTACTTACAGATGTGGTGGCAGTTCAAAAAAGTTTACCCCTCGATAAAGCTGCATCTGTGTCACTGTGTAGATATCCAGCTCTTTGTAAGGGTTGACAGATACAAGAAGAGTACCAATATACGTCTGCAGTGAGAAAAGAATGCAAACAGGTGGGAAACCTGTTCCATCACTACAATGACAGCTCCCAAAGGAGGAGTCAAGTACATCAGGACATTATGCAAGAACAACTGGAAAAGATGGTACAGAAATTGTTATAAGAGAAGGAAAAAAAAACCAAACACAAAAAAAACCCCTCCACAGGCATCACTATTCCAAAGTCAGTACCAACTTCTTCCAAAACCTACCCAGTTAAGATTTGAACAAAGACAGCAAGCTTAAAACCTTACATTTCACATACAAAGTCTTAATATCTCAAGACACTTATGGGATTTTTTTTTTCCTACTTCAAGTTAACATAATAATGCATTTACTATCCCAGCTCTGTTTCACAAAAATCTCTGGAAATGACCAATAACTAATGCTGTGAAGGAAAGCCACGTAGGATGTCTGTTCCATAGATAGCTGATCAATAGAAAAAATTCTTCTTGACTGTGAAAGGTGATCAAATAACACATTTCGGGACACAGTACATTCTTCCTTATTTGTATACACTTTCAGAACATCAAAATGCCTTGTTCTACCTTCTTTTCAATTCTTTCCATTAGTGTTATACAAATATCAGTCCTCATTTGACAAAGGACATGTTTAGATACTACTTGCCACTGCTGTAAGCCAATGTATAATCTCAGGGCAGCTGAGAAATGGACATGGCTGTGAAGTCATCTTAGCTTGCACCACAAAGTACTCAGCACTTCTCAGACAAGTGAGATGTCATGTTCAGCACTGCCTGGCCTTCAAAGATAGCAAGGGAATAGGAAAGTGAAACACTACTGCATATCGTTTGGATATTTGTAAGGCAACTCTGAGCAGTCCGAGACTATTATTTTCATTAGCTAAAGCAGACACACTACTACTGGTTGATCACTGCTGGGTACTACTAACATCTAACAAGGTTTGTGTCAGAGCGCAATGAAACCAAAACTGGGAGAGTATTCTCTGTATTGATAGTGCCTCCTGGCCCTGCAGTTTTAGCTTGCATCCCATCTAGATGGGCAACAATTTTTTTTATTTATATATATATATATATATATATATACATGCCACACTTAAAGACATTTCATCTGCCATAGGCTGCATGAATCCATGTGACCAGCACTTACATAGATGAGATTCTCTTGGTATCTCTTGCGAAGGTTGTTCAGGAAAGCAGTCTCACTGGTATGGGAGTCCAGGAGAACAAAGTCCTGCACTCCAACTCTGTCCCGGGCTATCAGAGCCCCTTCCATGTTTGCGTCAGTGTTATCTTCCACTTCTTCTTTCTACAACACAAAGGTTGTATGAAACAGATTTAAGAGACACCAATTAGGGACCCTAAGGGTCAGCTAAGTCCTTCCCCATACACCAGGGCCAAATCAACCTTGCATGGGTAATGCCAGGAGATTATTATCCAAGCTGTTACTGACACCTTCCCCAAAGATGGCAATTTCATACCAGGTGAGTTTGCAGTCCAACTGCTTTACAGTCAAGATGTCTGAGACTTACTACTGTGATCCGAGAGGAAGACCAAAGTTCCCAGGCAGCCCTCACTAACATAACAGTTGTTTGAGACAAACCTGGCTCCAAAGATGCAGTTAGGATCTGGGACACTTCATTAACTCAGTCTAGACCAAGCAGTTGCAAGCACAAAGTTGGAAGTTAATGGTCAAAGATACCAGACAAACTGTTAGTTTCTACACCACCTACAACTACTTTATACAGATATAACTACAAAAATGGAGAATCTCTGGAAAAGGCTGCATTGAACTTGACCTTTAGGGAAAAAAAGATTAATCCTACAATACTACTCTGCACAAGACTGCTTCATTATTTGTTGTGCCTTCTGCAAGCAGATGGAAGTCAACTTTCCCAGCCGGGCAGCAGATGTCCCTACACACCAGCAAGAGACCTGGGCAGGGAGCAGTGAGACCACCAAGCTGATAAAACTAATCAAACAGCAATTTGGAGAAACAGTTAAACATTTACTAGCACATACACTACCTGTTTCTCAAAAGGCTGAAAGATGCAAAAAGGATGTCACTGACAAAACAGAATTCTTTTGCATGCTCCACTTCCCATTCTTTATTGTGGAAGTTGACTTTATACTGAAAATACTCACTGATGAGGATCAAGCTCTTGTTTCCCAGGAAAGAATAAATTTCATGTTTATTTAATTAAATCAAGCTGGTAATTTCATGCTAGCAAATAGGCAAACAGGATATTCTTTATTCCACAATAGTAAGTGTGCCATTTAGTAGGTTGATAGTTTTGGGGGGGTTTGTTTTTTTTTTTTTTTCTTTTTAAAAGACATCAGGATGACACAGTTCAGAGAAGAATTCCTACCCTAATGCATAAAATATTTCCTTTATGACAGAAATGAAGTTAAAACATTTTGAGCAGCTTACCTTTTTGGGTTCCCGGGTTTTGCAAATTAGGGGAGAGAAGCTGGCTGAGCAGCCATCAGCTGAATGCACACAGCAGCTCCTCAGACTCAGGGACATGCACATAAGCCCAGCACCTTCACTATTCTCATATTGCCCTTTGTGACATTGGGTTTTTTTACATTTTGCTGCTCCACTGCTCAAGAAGATTGTGCGATTGTGTGCAAGATTTTGAACAAGCACTAAAAGGACAGTGATGGGATGGCCTGTTTATGCAGTGCCATATCACTTCCCCCACACCTTTTTTCTTTCTTTTTTTTTTTTTTTTTTTCTTTTTCTTTTAAGCAGAAGCCTTACAAATTGTATATAGGCACAATGTAAAATGTTTCTGCTAAGCTTTGGCAAACCCTGACTCTGGCAGTAGGCTTTTGGGATGAACCTGCATAGCACTGGTGGAAGACAACAGCACTTTGGACACTAAGGCTTGGTGGGTTTAGAAGTGGGGTTTCACTAAAATGAAGAGCAAAGGACCCAACCGCACAATATTCTTTATGACTGAGGGAGGCTTAGAAGAGTCAGCTCTTAAACAGGAATTTTAATGTTAGTCTCATTTTTAGTACAGCCTGTTCTTTACATTCATCTGCTTTTCACATTGAAAGAGTGATCTGAGCTGTGAGATTTACATTCAGCAGTAACATTACCATAATACTCCAGAGAGAAAGATATTCTGAGAGCATACTATTTAAATCCTATCATAGTTTAAAAATAAATAAATCACACCTGCACTAACTTTACACATGAGTAATTACTTTTTTGCCTTTTACATCCACTGCCTCCAGATGACTGTGTTACCAGCTCTAGGTTGGCAGGAGGTAGTATTCCTCATTTCTCCTGAGCCATGACATAATGTTACTGTGATTACTTCTTTCTTCTGCCAGAAAGATACCTACATTTTTTCCCTGTAATATTAATAACCTTTTGTTTTTCCTCCTCTGCACATGATGTATCTTATCCATTTGTTGTACTTGTCCTTAGCTCAGGTTCCATCAGTTTGGAAGACAACATAAAGGATGACTTAGCTTCTCAAATTGATACCTGTACAGACCCCACTACTTATGTAGGGAGGAATGAGTTAGAAAAAAAAAAATCTCTCTCTGATTCATTGTCTTATTAAACATTTAATTTGATTCTACAGACTTCAAGAACATAAGAGATACTCAAACCACTAGTCACAGTCACTACTACTTTCATGCTGACCACTTGCCTCTAAACCAAGTAGCCCGTTTCAATACTTTGTAGTGCTGACGTTCCCCTACCACGAGTCACCCCGGTAATTGTGACATCTCCCAAAAAGATTATTATAGCTTTGCAAAATCATTGGAAGACTTGACAGAATGGCTTTTCAGAGTGCACTATTAAGTGGGATAATAGTAATCATTTCAGTCTCTCTGTTCTGGACTAATACAGATGACAAAACATTCAGTCATACCTGGTTTTGTATTGAGCATAGTTGCCATGGTAATATCCAAATAAAAAAATCTATTCTGCAAACGTTTTTAGCAATCATGTAACTTCACTGTATTTCAAATGAGACAAACGGGCAGCTGTAGTACAAATTACCAACAGTAATAATTTTTGTTAAGTGTCTATCCCATCCAAATAGTATTCAGTATTATTTAGCAGTGCAATCTACAGATTTTTTGTTACCAAAAGATAGGTGGGATTTTTCCCTCTAAAACCACTTTATCTGCTCCACATAAGTTGCTGTGAGGTTACTATTTTTATCTAACATACACAAGTATACATTTCATAAACAAAGTGCCAGAGTTCAGAAATAGATATTTATTATTTCTTTTGCCGTAATACCTTCTTCACCATTTAGCAGGGAAACTTTTGTCTTAGTCATCTTGACTATCTTGATCTTTGCTACAAGGGCAGCTGAGCTTGGAGCCCAGCCCCTGCCCAGGCTGGGAGGGCACGTGGCCTTCTTCAGCACTCACACAGCTCAATCAGGTTTTACCAGGCTTAACAGAGCAGCTCTTTGTTAGCACCAGGTCAAGAACAGAAGGAATTTACCATCACCCCAGACCAGTAAAGATGTGCATCTCTCAAATCAAGCATGTTCAGGCTATAATAAATCAGTATCCAGTGACAGAGAATTAAAAGCAATCAAACCTATGAAGCCAAGGCTGTTGAATGAGTTCTCAAACTCAAGCACATCTTACCAGGTAAGAGATGTCTTTGAATTTAATTGCAAATCCATTTTTAAAGCAGAGGCTTTGGCCTGGCTGGAGGAACAAGACCTCCCCGATACACCTTGCTAGAGGTCTTCTCTCTAGCAAGCCATCGAGATACCCACCCCTGGCGCAGACAGCAACTGCTGAGTCAGCAGCCTCTAGTACCAGACCAGCATCAACACACCAGAGCTTTTAAATCCTGAATTAGCCCTATCCAGACATTTCTAGATACTTGCATATGCCCGTGGTGTCTAACTGCCACGCATCAATGTGCTATACAGGAAGAGCAGTCTCATCTGGGCTATCCCATACCACTTCTTTCAGGGCTTATGGCGTATGAAGCCTCCTGTCTTTCTCAACTGAGAGCTGAAAGAAAACAGTCATTTCAAGTTATTTTTGACAGTCTGAGTAAGAAATAACCTGATTTTTCTCCCAGGGTAAAGCCGTTTTTTTGGCAGAATTGCTACAAGCAAAGAGAATATGTGAACAGCTTCACTCTCAAAATATACACTCCCTGAAATGCCCTGAAACCCACCTTGCTCTACAGATACCCTGGACCAGGCCAAAAAATTTAAACTGAAAATTTTAAATCGAGATTGCCCTAAGGCATATAGAACTCAAACCATATCACAGTCTGAACTATTTCTCCTCATTTCCCCGCCCCCCCAAAAACAGTCGATACTCATTTTTTCCACTCTGGTTTGGTCATAGCACAGCAGCTGCCTGACAAGGTTAGAGTTTGTCATTTCACTAGAAAGATGGACTATAAACAACTTAAGGTGGATTTGTCCTTCTGAGAAAGCACTCGGGACAAGCTGGACAAGAGACTTTTACCTTCTCTCCAAGCTGGGAAGCATGAAAGAATAAGCCTGAAACCGCTGTGGCCATCTACCTGATCAGGTTTCCTTAACCTAATTCTCTCACTCGTATGTTAATTGGTAAGTGACACTGTTCCCTGTTAGACAAAAATCCTGAACTCTTTTCTGGGCTACTCTGTGCTCAGATTTTGCTGTTGCTGAGGTCAGGCAATTTTATTATCACAGTACCATTTGCCACCATGTCCCCCACCCCGTTTCTGGAGGTTTACTAAAAGTTTTGTGCTTACCTGGTATCATCATCAGTAAGAGATATACCCCCTCGCCCCCAGACTTGTCAGTGCACATTACCCCAGCAAGACAGTGCTCTTTTTAAAGGATTATTTTCCTTTCCTCATCACTTACGAGTCAGGAGATTTCTTCCTTGCCTACTGAGACATAAGCTCCTATCAGAAAATCTCTCCCTCGCTACAATGAGGGCTTTTTCTTTTCCCACAGGGATTTGTCTGTCAACATTGAAACTACAAGGAGTTGCAATGGATCACAACACAAATTCATGAGATGTGCAGCTCTTGAAAAAGGCCTAAATTAAGGTCAGAAGCAGCAGACTAGTTTCTTTGACAAAGCTTGTGCCCGTTTGTAACAAACAAACAAGACTTGGCAAGGAACAGTTAGAAAAACAACTTTTTTTTTTTTTTTTTAAAGAAAACAACTTTGCGAAATTATTACTTAGCTTTGCCAGAGGCTCAGAACTCCGTTTTTCAACAGGCTCCAAAGTTAATTGTTGCTGTTTCTTTGGTTTAATGCCATAGAAGAGAAGAGATTAATGTATAGGGAAGAGGAGGATCGGTTATGATGCCACTGCTATTTTGGAAGCACTAGAAAAACCTCAAACAAACCATGCTACATGCTACTCATGCAAATACAAATACGAGGCAAGAGCCTCAGGTGGGCACCATCTCACCCAGCCCATCTTTCAAGTAGCCTCTTATCCACCCGGTCAGGCAAGCACTCTTATCTATAGCAAAATGCCACACAAGCCACCAGACTCCAGATGTACCCAGGCCACCCATAAGGCCACCAATTCCCATGAGAACAACAGAAAAATCTTCTCAGGGATCCTCCACACCCCCCCAACCCATCCCAACCCCGCAGAGATGCTGGATTTCCTTACCACCACCCTACCCATTCAGAAGTGGGTTTTATATCACGCATGCCTCCTCCTTTACCTGCACCCCCCTGGCTGCAGCATCTTCCGTCAACTCCTTCTCCAACCCACACTTCTTCCATAAAGAGTTAACAGGGCTGAAGTGAGGGCCCACTGACACCAAGTATCATGTGTCTCTCCTTGGGCAGGGATGCTAACATCCTCCTCGTTTAATGAATTATCTAACGCGCTGTCAGCACTCAAGCTGTGATGAGGTTTATGCCGACAGCACTGCTTGATGAGAGTTTTAAGATCGCACTGAAAGACTGAAGTCTGAGTCTGAAGATGAAACGATGGACTCTAACCTTTCTGATGGGTAATTTGAGCAAATCCAGGCACAAAATACATCACCCCTGAACAGGCTCCTCAGCCCCTTCCCGCAGCTCCCAGCCTGGCTTCCCACTAGAGGTCACTGCAAAACCCATTTTAATTTCCAGTTTGAAGTTTACACGGATTATCCAACAGACAGTTTCTCCCCCCAAAAATGACTTTCTCGGGTTGGACTCCAGTTGCCACCGACTCCCACACGGTGCCAGCTCTTTCTCCCCCTCTGCCCAGCTGTCAAAAACAACAACAACAACAACTTTCCCGTGATTGCTTCTCTGCATAAACAACTGTCAACAGAATAAAACCCCTCCATTTGGGTAGCCAGTGATCCAGGAGCAGTAGCAAGTGACCTCTCAGTTCTGTTCAACCACCCTCCAGATGATGCTTTCAATCCTGTAAAGAGCTCCGTATTTAAGAAGCTTCACACCCAAGTCCAACCTCACTGACTAACAAAGGTGTCCTCCTGAAGAGACTCATAGGGAGGTCATGGTCTACAGAAGAGGAAGAACCCTTCCTGCACCACAAAATACCTTTACCTGGTCTTACAACAACACAAAGAAGTTAAGGTAGCTTACCTCGTGGCTCGGAGTCATTGAGGAAAACAGGCAAACAGTACGATCCTGGAAGCTGATTCGGGCAAAGGCATTTCTGACTTACCCTCAGTCAATAAATTCTGATTATGAACAAGAATATTAAAAAATTAAACCCCCTCAATTTATATTTCCATAGAGAACTGGAAAGAAACACTTGTTTAACAGAACCATCCATTTCCCAATGGAATCAGGTTTTGGTAACTGAAAGATAATTCTTACCAACAAGAGCACACTTGTGTTATGATCTCTGCAAAAAAGCTTCTCATTCCCACCCCCTCCAAAACTTACAGCTTTATCTAACGCTGGACATAGCAAACTCAAAGCACAGTTCAATCTATTCGTTCAGGTCTGTTTCCAGCTGGCATCCTAGGAAATCTGCTATGATACCAAACATTTATGACCTTTTTGCCTGTTTTTCTGTTGTTACACCCCTGAGATGTAAGCAAATAAGACTTGTGGCACAGAAATGTAGTGCAGTAAGCAGACATTTCTGGAGCCATCTGATTTAAATTAGGCACAAGATTTAAAATAGACATGAGAGCCTCAGACTTGCTCAGGACAGATGAGCTTGGAGCAACACTGCTAATGCAGATTCCTTTAGAACCATCAGAGCTCTGTTTTGGAAATACTCATTTACTGCAAGAGGCAGCGCTCCTTGACCCAGTCCCCGCACCCCTTGTGCGCAACAGGAATTTGCTCATTAAGAGTCCTGAAAACAGGACGGTGGCACTGCAAAGATTACAATAAGGAAACCCTTGGGCTCTGCTCCACCTTCCTCCACCTAAGGCTCTCAAGAGAAGTTGGCCAAAAGGGCAGTGACAGTGCTTTACCATAAAAAGTGGTGAAGAAAGATGTTCCGCAAGAGCCTGCTTGGCAAGGTCAACAGGACAGCACAGACAGGTCCCAGCAATCATGTCTCTTCCTTCGACTCTGGCAGTGACCTCAAGGTCAAGATTACAGCGTGCTGTAGGGCTGCTGGGACAGGGCTACAGGCAGCTGCCTGCACAGTGTCTGCTCCTGGAGGAGCCAGGACCCTGTCCCTTCATCCCCAAAGAGAATTCAGACCATCAAAGAGCTAAATGCTTGGCAATAGGACTTGGAGCAATACATTGCTGCCCAAGAACAACAGTGAGCCCAGGGTGATGGGGAAACACTTTCCTCCTACTGTGGAAACTTTGGCATGGCTTTTAAGAATTAATCTATTCAGACTAATTTGCAGATAAACTAGAGCCACACACAAAACAGATTAAAGCAGAACAGATCTCCATCAAGTGACCAAGTTACGGTTGTCCAATTGTAGCAAAGCCACCAAAAAGACGAGATGATTTTTAGACATTTCAGTAAGATCAGCCCCTATATCTCTGGAAATCTCTTCTACATTTATAATGAAACCGAAATGCTATATATTGACTGTGCTTAGAACTGCAGTGGCAGCACTGTGGAAAAGGGACATCTTGGGTCTGTAACAAGAAACTTGTGCCATCTTGCACTACCATACACATTTTTCAAGGCAAGAGAATTCATAAATACAATTATACTGCGGAAAAATTTACACATTGTAACCTAATTTCTTTTCAAAAGAATACAGAGTAAGAGGGTTTTAAGTTTAATCAACAGCCTAGCGAAATGCCAACAGTTCTTAAGGCCTCTTGTCTGTCTCCAGGGCATAGTCTGCTATAGACTTGTTAAAGGGTGACTGTCTGTCTTTCTCAATAGAGGAGAGGTCGAGGTGAACCACTTCACTTTCATAAATCAAAAGAAAGAAAAAAAGTGAGAAAATCTCCAGAGTTCAAACATTTCTTTAAAACCCAAACTTTAAATACTAAATGGGCTTCATGGCTGCCATTTTGAAAAACATTAGTTTGCCAAAGGACCCTTTTGATTTCTATTTGAAATGTGAGCGCTCACAGATAATCCATTGAGAATCAAACCCCCACAAAAGGCTTCCTGAAACAATTGCAGCGCTGGTGAAGGACAACATTTTTGTGCCCAAAATAAAACATTTTAATGCGCTACAATCCATTACACATATATTCCTACATTTCCTTTCAGTAATTATTCATTAGAAAACATTTAACGTCACTGCAGATTTCACACTGGGCAGTCTGCACACAAAGGAGAAGAGTTGGCCCATTTATAAGGGGTTGAGGCCGCCTTTTCTCATCCGAGAAACTCCAAGGCGGCGGGGGCTGCCGGACACAACGGGCAGGCTAAATTGTGCGGTTAACGGTCAAAGCCCCCCTGCCTACTTTGACACTCATTTAAAGATGACGGGGAACAATAGAGATTTGTTCTTAGCAACTCTTTCTTGTTATGCGGGGTCTACATCGGCTGTGCCGGGCGGTTCAAGGCATGAAACCGGTGCTGATGTTCGGTTCCACCTGCCACCACTCACCCTGCGCAGTCCTCTCCCCCCCCCCCCCCTTCCCGTTTCCCCACTTTAACACAATGAGACAGGTAAAGAATATCATTAAAAAGAGTCCCATTCAGCACATCAGCTTTAATAAAACAATTGCCTGTCAGGTTAATATGAGCATCTCAAATTTTGGGTTGGTGCCAGTAAACCTGCTCTTCTGGGCCACGTTAGTAAAAAAAGCCCTCCTCGCCCCAAAATACCCTGTTCATCTCCAGGTTCCAGTTCGCACCACTGCTCCCAGGTTACAGCACTGTCAGCAGGCACCAATGCATTCAGGCGCCTGACCTAAAGCATAAAACATTTCTTTATAACCTTTCAATTGACAAAGCTGTAACACTGCTAGGAAAGATCCTTTTGCTTTATCAGCTTGTTTTGCATGCAGCAGAGATGCTGCCTGAAACTCTGCTTTTGGCCCTGTGCTCCAGACACACTAGCTTTATGAGTGAGGAAAGCAACAGCAATCACACCTCACTTGGGAAATTTAAGACCCTATAAAATCCAGCTACAAATCCCATCAGGCCAGAACACAGACATTTAACTACTCTCTCAGTCATTGCTTTTTAGATACAAATGCCAGAATTTTCTTCAGCACTGACATGCTTAAATTTACTGCTGCTGCTGGACCAGAGGCAGCTCCTTAATGAATCCTGAATCTTTATTAATTGCAGAACAGGACATCTTATTAGAAAGCACAAATTGCTGATAAGCTCCATAAAATGTATTCCCTAGCTAGCAGAGCACAGATTTCCAGCTGGAAAGCCAACATGCAGAGTTAAAGCTTCTAGAAATAAGGGAAAGAAGATTTATTCAACTTCTAAGAAAGAGAAGGACAGTCCTTGAGTATCTGATGGTCCATATGTTACTGGGAGAGTAGCATTAAACAGCAATAAGTTCATGTAATCAAAAGGCTTACAGATGAAGAGCAAGAGACACCTTGCTAAGGTGCCTTCTGTGTTGACCAGAGCACAGGTCAGACCTTGATTTTACTCTGGTGACTGCAGAGAACACACAGCAGGACAGGGCCACCTCTGGAAAATTAAAACAAACAAAAAAACAAAAAAACACCACCAAAAACCCAACCAAGCTACAGGGAAAATGTAACAGGTATTTCTCTGCCTGGATTAGGCTGCAGTCCCTCTGTATTTACAATTATTGCTTGTTTGGTCTCAACCAGGACTTGGGCTGCTCAGAGCAAGCACACCATTACTCTCGCTTAGCAGAAGAAAGGGAGATAGAGCAACCTCTCCAACCTCTCCCAGCCATGGGGTATTGCAGGCAGGAGGTCCAGCCCTCCAGCTAGGTTGCAGATCTGCACCAGCTGCACAGAAATCTAGAAAACCAACCTTTCACAGTTTGAACACTCTGGTTTTCACAACCACAAATCTTCAATCTTACACTAGAATTCCAGATAGAAGAAAAAAAAAAAGGGGGGGGGGGGGGCAAAAACTCATGACCGCTCAGCGCAGTGCTAAGTTTTACTGAAACACAAGTGATCACACCATCATGGTATTTACAAGTCTTCAGGACAGTCCAAAGAGAGAACTAGAGGAAAATTGCACCCAAATGCACAGTTCTGGACACAAGAAGAAGGCCACAGGTAAAGTAAGTAAGTATTGGTATCGCATTTCCCATAGAAGTGTTCCAACCCAAACCCCAATGATAAAATCCTTTGGGCATCTGAAAGCAAAGAGAAGATGGCCTGTGAAATCACTCCTCTCGAGGGAGGTGACAAGTCAGCATCAAAACTGAAAGCAGACAAGATGAATGATGCCTGGGATAACAAATTGCGGTCCAAAACAAGATTGCAACTCAAGTTACCATAGCAAAAGCCAGTCTTTATCTCTGCACAAGAGGCCCCTCCAAAAAATCACGGGCTGCTTTGATAACGACTACAAAACAGTAACTTGCAGAGGCTACAACACAAGGTCTGATTCACAGGAATTATAGCAAAGGTCACCCATTCACATTAATTTAGAACACGCACTTGCTCTGTGCCTGGTTTGTCAGGCTTGAAGTAACATCAGATGCCAAGATTGCAGTTTTGCACGCACATAGGAGGAACTCAGAGGGTGCATCTGAAGAGGCTGCAAGCACAGACTCATTACCTAGTTGCAAATTTACTGGCAAGTGTAATACTTCAACAGAGCCTGGAGATACAGCCACAATGGAGTGGGGAACATTCTTGGGAGTAAATAGCAAACCTCCTTTAAATTGATCCAGAAAACATCTTTATCAGACCTTCCTTGTTGTTTTAGTTTTCCTGGATTCCCTTGCACACAAACCACTTCACTAACAAGCATTAAAATTCAGAAGTCAAGCACAAAGACATTATCAATAGGCCACATAATTGCTTCATTCCAGAAACTACCACCTGAAGTCCCAGGAGAGCCTCCCGCACCCCACCAGCCAACCAGTCTGACAGAAGGGTTAACAGACCAGATTTGCTTTGCAGCATTAAGCAGCGAACAGTCTGGTGAGACTTAATACAGAGGAAGTGTATGTAAAGGAAAGATTGGGTCTTAACTTCAGAAGACATCCCTTTACTACTCCTCACTATACTTTACAGCACACAAAAGCTATTTTTGAGGGTAGGAAGGGTCTAGTCATAGTACCTGTGAGGAACTTCCATCACTACCTGCAGCTCTAAAACCAAGTGAGAGAAAAAGCAAGCTACTCTGTTGTTGACTTGTTACAGCAACAGAGAAGAAGGAAAAGGAAGAAGCACAGTGATCCCTCTTAGGGCATCCAAGTTATTTTTACTCCACAGCAAGTACAAAAGGTGGTGGTCTCTTCTCCAAGCAGCTGAAAGTCAGTTCCTTCCCTCCTTCTTTGGTCACACCATTCTCTCCAAACCACCCCAGAAACAGTTCTACCTCTCTTCCTTCAAGGAGAAAGAAAATCATTGCCACTCACAGCATTCAAGTCAGGTACCACTTTAGCAAGACAGTTATCCCTTCTCATTTAACCAGAAATTCTCATTTTAAAGCACACATTAGCACAAAACCCTACAAAGAGCTCTGAACTTATCCCCACTTCTTCCATATTGCTACAAAAAGGTAGCCTACAGCAAGTCAAGCAGGAAAAAGAAAAAATAAATTCCCCCCACCTTTGGAAACATAAAACTACGCATTCCCTATATGATATTGCCACAGCAGAGTGGGCTGGAGGCAGGGGTGACTCAGCTATTTGTTCTTACGGTTAAAAGGCTACTGAATGGCTGACACAGGGAAAATTAATCATCTGTTAAAATAGGTAAAACAGGTAAGTGAAGAGACATGTTTTAAAGCAGCAGTAAAATGTTAATCACTTCTTAGACTTAATCCTTAACAAAATAACCACTGTGGTGCAACTGCTGCAAAACCTCTTTCTTTTTCCTCTCACAGGAAAGAAGAAAGGAAGTTTTGGTTTCATATGCTAGCAGTACTGACAAATAAAGCATCATGTTTTCCAGATGAAATTATTTTATTTGTGCTTAACAAGGATAAAAGAAGAAAGAATATATAGAAATGTATATTCTGCTGCAAGCAAATTTTTGTATATAATGCTTGAATTATTTAAAAATAAACCCTCACCAAATAGTATAGGTAATTGCTGTCAAGTCAGATGGTAACATAATTGCAGGCTAACAAATATAAGACCAATATATCAGCAGATACTTTTCTATTATACTATATTGTATATTAGGAGATGATATGAAATCCTTGGATTTAGGTGCACATTTGAATCGGGAAGTGTCACTATTAAAGTATATATTCCTCACCTTGAAAATTAAATCTATCTAAATTGAACAACTTTCTTTTAAAGAGTTTCATACAAGGGCATAAGTAGCTTTATACATTATTTATGTTGTTTTTTATACTTCGAGCTGAATGTTATTTGAGGAAATAGAAATAACTACAGTGATTTAGAAGTAAATGTTTTACATACAAAATAAAACAGAGGGGGGGTTTGGAGGAAAAGAATGTGTCGCCTTTATGAACCCGTAACTCTTTCCTGTAGGAATTCCTCTTCTCACAGAGGACTACTTACAGTGAATGAAAATTATCCCAGTAATCAAACTCAGTATCTCCTTTCTGCTAGGTGGTGAGCAAAGAGAGGACATGGAAGAAAAGCAGTGTAAGTGGGGAGAAAGGAGAAGCCAGGAACGGCTCTTGCATTCCATCTGCAGCCATCGGTCTGCTCATGTTCAGGGCTCTGTGCAGCCCTCGGCTCTCCAGCCTCAGAGGAAGCGACAACAATTATCGCAGTAATGAATGTGCTGGGCCTGTTTGCTGTAATTCTGTCTCGTGTCATTAATACAGTAAATAACTAGATAAGGAGTCCTGTCTAAGGGTAAAAATACAGGCCGTGCCAAACTCGAACCATATGTGAGTTGCTGTTTGCTTCTCAGTAGCTCACGTTGCAGGTAATGTTTTCTTTGTTTTGCCTTTCATTATGTTTGTAAAATCTCCATTTCCATGGCAGGTGGCCACATCCCCCCCAGCTCCCCAAGAGCCCCGGATTGTGTGAGCCCAGCCGGAGCAGCGAGCCCAGTGCTCATAGCTACCAGACAGAGAGGAAAGCAAGCTTTATTTTAACTAGGAGAAATGCCTCTATGCTTTGCAGCACTTTTGCAAATCCAGTATTCAATGCTTAGCAAGTAGGAGGACGTTGCTCCTCCCGGTGCCTGGTGGATTACGGCCAGTTAATAAATTGTTCCAGGAACGAGGAGCCAGTGGTGTACCAAGAGGTCCTGTGGACACCTGAGCACTGTCACAACATGAGAGTTGGTGAAACACGGGGTGAGGATACACAAAGGCTATTGCCTGAGGAATTACTCATGGATCCTATTAGGATTACTGTGCTGATTTTATGGTCTTTAAAGCTGACCTTCAAAAGGACAAATTGAGAAGTAGCAGGGTAATGCTGCTTTGGGTTTTTTGAAATGAGAAATGCAGGTCCTGGCTTGTTTTTCCTGGGAGGATGAATGAAGAAGGAGCAGGTTTAATATCAGTAGGGCCAAAGAAGCTGCACGGGGGTTACCTGACAAGGGTAAATGAGTTTTCCTTTGCGCATTTGGGGTTTTTTTGTCTGATAACTGTAATTTATGTCAAGCATCTGTCATGTAGTACAACAGTGGGAAGGAAACCTTTCACGGCAAAGTTGCAAAAGCCCCCAGCTACTAAAAACTGTCAATAAGCCTGGATCTTTCAAACAAATAGACGTTAAAAGGGAAAGATAAGAATGATTTTTTTTTAAAAATTGGATAAAATAAAATACTTCTTTTTCCTCAGGAGGAATTATTTTCAAGCCTTCTACAACTGTTATTAAAAAGAAATTCTCTCATTCCTGTATCAGTTTAAAGCCTCAACGGCAAAGTACCTATCACATCTCATGGACTATCATTATCTTTATGCTTGAGTTTGGATCACTGAATGAGGTTGTCCACTGTCTCTGATTCAGCTAGACCATGCACTATTGAGTAGCAACACTGAAAACTGCATGCAAAGTAGAAAACCCTTTGGTGTTGCAATAAGCAAAACTCCAATAGATTTAATAGGATCATTGCACAGCCAGACACCCACATCACCTCTGAGTTCAGCAGTCAGTACTTCAACTTGCTGAAATAGATCCCTTTATCTCCCTCTCTGGTACTATGACACATTGAAGCAAAACCACTATTACTTGCTTTCACTCTGTGTTATCACCAGACATAAGATATGGAAGGAATTAATTATAGCTAATTAAAAATAAAATCCTCTCTTGCCTTTGGTCACTGTATTTCTCTCTCTGACTCAGTATATGCAGCTCAAATGCTCTATTACATTCTGCCTCTGTCACCTTCTATTTTGGAATAATTTGCTTACTTCTCTTTGGCTTCGGCATCAAGCTCTGTCATTTGGTCGTTGCGGTGCCAGCTGCAGAGCTCCAGTCTAGCTCCCACCTCTGCTCCCTCTGCTCTGTGCTGCCGCTGCTGCTCACAGCTGACCACCTTTGCTTCAGCACCTCTCCCCATCGACTCCGTGTCACTCCTTACTTCACCCCCCGCCCCATTCTGCAAGGGCCTCCCTCTCCTTATGTGCCGAGCTGGCTCTCTCCAGCCCAATCACTTGATGGAGCAGCTCTCTGCGAAGCTTTTCAACTGCGGTTCCTCTGAGGACACCAGCTCTGCTGCACAACTGACCTTCGCGAAATGCATTGTGAGAGTGAACTCTGTTGTCCCTCCCAAACACAGACAACAATTTTCTGTGGGGAAGAGGAGAAAAGGAGGTGCAAAGGAACCACTTTTCCTTTGAGCAGGTCTCAGCACACTGATGCTCAATAAATAAATGGAGGATTAACCAAGTTACTTTGCAGCACGTAGAATGTTTGCCAAGTAGATCACAGAATTTCACCATGTCATTCATTTGCCTACAAGTCAGCTCTTGACCGAGAATGTCAAGGTTACCTGGATGTCTGTCCCACAAAAACGGCCACCAGGTTTTGTGATGAGACTTGATGGAGATTGCCAGAGGCACAGTGCCACACCAAGACTGCGATCACTGTCCAAACAGGCCAGCTTCAAAACTTCCTAAGCATTTAGAAAGACTAAACTGGACTATATAAGAAAACAGTCTGTGTTAGTCACACAGTACTGCTACAAAGGTCTTACAGAATTTCCCCTGGAAGTTTTGTTACAGTCTATGGCAAGAGAAAGTCATCAGCAGACATGGAGAAACCTGCACCTTGATTGCAAGAGGTGTTATAAACAATTGAATTTTAATATCTTCTTGGAAAAAAGTAGCTGGTTTGATCCTGGAGTTCCATCTGTCATCTTCTCTGTCAAGACTTCATTATCATGCAAGTGAGATGTCACCCCAGTCACAGCTTCCAAGAAATTTCTTTGACAAAGTCCACTAAATTAAATTAGCCAGCAGAGATGGAAAGTGAAAATTTACAAAAACACAGGTATCAAGGATAAAAGTCGTTCTTACTGCTGAAGGCGTATTGTCCGGGCTAAACGCAACACACACTTTTGCACCATGAAGTTTTTGAAATGGGTCTAGATATTTGTGACTCAATTATATCAGTTGTGTGCTTTATAAAAATATTATTTCAAAATCATTATACCATCATCGAGCCTATGGAAATGCACTACTCAATATTTACTAATGCGGTTAATAGAAATGTCATACGGAACTACATCTCTAGCTAGCTGCTAATACATCTATCACTATAGCCACTAAGAATTAAAGTTACCTGGGTATCCATCTTGAATGCTGTTAAAGTCAGCTGTTAACAATTATTCCAGCTAAACCATTCAAAAGGTGCTTTGAACTTGTTTAAGGTTCTTCGTAACACTGTGCACCTAGCTAGGAGAATACGTTCTCACCCAAATACAGTACCATTAATAATTTACTGTGTGAGTCAGGGACTTTGTCCTATGGTGCTTGCATACACTTAGTGGCTGCTTTTCCAAGATAAGAACTAGAAACTGTATCTTCCTTGAGATTACGTTGCAGGCACCAGTGATCTTTGATGAGTCAGTATAAGCATTATATGTTAATTACGAACTACCAAGATAAGTGAGTGCATCCATCTGCTGTTTTAAAACTGCCCCTGGAGTCAGCCCAATCCAGGACCATGCCAATGTTGCAGACTGGATGGTGGGTGCTCATCTGCTTGTTCAGAAACCGGAACGTTAGAGGCTGTACAAGCTGATTCGAGCTGGAAGCTTTAAGGTTAATAATGTATATTCTCTTGGTTATAGTATCTCTCTTCCCAAGCTGAGGCTAAGACATGCTTAAAAATTAAAAGTGCAGATATCCTACAAAGGAGGAACAGATGGTAAGACTACACCTTAATCTTTAATGTGATTCCAACTCACATACTGAATTTTACCAGCTTCTCTGCATTGCCACAACCTCTGCGATCTCTCCACCTGACTGTGCGCTGTGATAGGGCACAGCTGTGGGTGCAGACTTACCCTAAAGAAAACAGAATCCAAACAGTGTTATAATGAATGAGTACTCAACTCTCACACTCACATATTGTGTTCTCCCTTTTTCTTCTACAGGGTCCTGACGTGTTGAAACCAGATCTGAGGAGAGGCAGTCCTACTTCTGCTGGCATCCTCACTGCACTGTCCTCACACTCAGTCCCATGCACATTAGCTGATGAAAAATTAGACCTCGAGCTTCAAGCGATTTCTACAGCTGCTTAAATAGAGATAGACAGGGAAAACGTTTATTAAATTCTTTCAAGATTTATCTAGCAATTCATTCCCCATTACATATCATGTGGTGCATCTAAAGTGCATGTGCATATTTATGTAGGTGTCTGTGAACCACAACAAAGCAGCAGAGTGCATAGCCATGCAGAACAAACTTTCATCAGAAAACTGAGCAGCAGCAAAGGTTCGGGCTAACAGTCCCATAGACTAACCTGTGTAGCTTCTGTGTACACTTGCATCGTAGGAAATGCTGATAAACACTGCAAAGCCACTCAGTTTAGATCTTAGGCACCTTCCAGGAAAGGGAGAGGAAAATGAAAAAATTAATATAATATGACAGTATAATACATAGATGAGAAGCATATGAATGGGTATTATTGACCTCAGGGCAGACACACTGAGGAAGATTAAGTAGTTTATGTAGGGCTAGCCATCAGAGTGGAGTTGAGTGTATCACTGAATGTTATAAGAGATGGAAAACCAAAGCATGCTCATGCCCCGTCAAACTTTCAGAAGTGAGCGCTATATTGATCCCTCGCAATCACTTATTTTGCTGACAGAAGCTTTTGTGCCCATCCTTATCCAAAAGTCACTGTCTTTTTACACAGACAAGGTAGTATATTTTCAGTAAACTGGCCTGGACTGTTTGATGCATTATGGTGCCGTTACCTTGCCCACCAACAAAAGCACTGCTACTCTTTGAGACAGTTACAACTTTGAAGTTGCCATCAGATAAAATACCGAGCAGATCTTTTCATGCCATCCATTCTCAGCAGGGAATGCTGAGGAATTGTTTCACACAGAGTAGGAAAAAACAAGCATGGAATTAAAAGACGGAAAGAAATAATATTCTTTGCTGACAAATGCAAAATGACAATTGTATTTGGAGTCAAAGTGCTATGATGGGCAAATATTAATGAGGGTCTTCAAACACTCTTTGCAACTCAGGCGCGAGAATTTAACCCAGAATCCTGCTTTATTCCAGCACCCATGTTGGCAAAAATAGAGATGAAACTACTGCATTGCATTCCCATCTGCACAACAGAGCAGTAAGTCCATTTCTACAGACAGTTCACAGAGATGTCTCACCCAGGAAATCATTTTAATGTGTCCTGTTCTTCCCCGGACACACTGCAAGCACAGCACTTGGGTACCTGGCCTAATTACAGAAGGAATAGTTTGTGGTTGGAAGTGGCTTCATGCCGCAGTACCTTTGTGCAGAGAGATCACCTTTAGCGATTGTTTATTTCAGGAGTTCAGATTCCTGCCTTCCTGTGACATGATGAATGACTTTTAAGTAACATAATATCTGGTTTCCTCCTCTTTCACACACCCATTTCATTGCCGGTTGTCTTCAGTGACCAGATCCGAAAGGATTGTTTGCAGTCAAAAGGGAAAGAGAAATTCTTTACCGTGTGCCCAGCCTCCTCTTGTTCATATTTAATTGAATTCTTGCTTGTGTTAAAATGCTTATCAATTATTCACCCCTGAACTCATTAATTCCAAACATCCCAAGTAATAAATAGGACTGCTCTACTACTCTGTTAAAAATTCCAGAATACTTAAATTTTCCTTTTTAATCTGTTCTCTATGTAACTGCAAGCTAACCAGTGAATTATATGGGACTTTCCTTTATATATTATTTAAAGAAGAAAGCAGGCTAGCAGACAAGGTACAATACTGGTGCTCTGTCAGCAGGTAGCATGGGACAGAGTCATCAGGTTAGACCTGAGTCTCTCCCATCACTGCTGGGGCTGGTGATGGCTAAACAGCACTGAGAAAAAGTCCTCTCCTTTCAAACCACCAGCTCAGACCTCTCTTTCAGCCTCAGTTTTACCATTTGAAAAGAGTATTTTTTGACAAGCTAAATTAAATCCTCGACATCTTTTGTTTATAACCCACATTCTTTCTCAAGCCAGTTGAGAGGAAACAAACAAAGCAGACAAAAAAACCCCAGAGGGAACAGGAGATAATTTGATCCTGGTAAAATACAGCAAAACCGCAACCTGCTCTCTGTGAGGCTCTCCAAACCACGCTGCACTTCAGTAATAGTACAGTTACACAAGACCAAACATTTCAAGACACAAAGACTCTTCTTCTGTTACTTTAAGATCAGAATACATTATTTGCACATTGCATCTAGGACCCAGACAGCAATTTCAGCACTGCTGAGCAGGAGATGTGCCATCTATACACATGACTACTTGACAGAGCCAGGGGAGTCCCTCTGATAGTCAGCATGCCTTAAGCTTTAAAACCCTGCTGAAAAGAGACTGTTACAAACAGAAGCCTTTTTTTCTTACAATTCTTTAATATCAATCCAGCATGGCCATGACAATCCATGAACCTTACGTAGTAACAAGGTAGTGTTGCGCAAGCCACGGAATCATGAACGTATCCCATTAAGAAGTTCATTTTCACAAGGCAAATGAGACATCATGCAAATGTGATACATCCTACTGAACAATTCACTGAATGGCTTGGTTTTCCTACCTGTAAAATGGGACTTGTTTTACATTTGAATTTTTACTGGCATCACTCAGAATGCTATTTGGAACAGGAAAATCCACCTTCCCATGGCCTGGGTCTCATGGTCTTCTTGTGCATTTGGCATTCTGGAAAAAAATAGAAAAAATAATGTCTGACAAAATGTTGTCTACACTTTTTTCTTTGGGCCATGCAATCCAATAAACCTTTGCTCTTCTCACTTACTTCTTTTAAAATGAGCATATCCTTCTGCTTGCACTTGAAATAGGGAGGAATTTCTTAGAATAAGGATTTCAAGTTTCACCGTAAACTGGAAAACATTCAGACAGAAATTTACTGAGCAAGCAATGTTGTGACTTGACTGGAATACTGGAATACACAGAAGTTAATTAGTACAACAAATATGGAAGTAATATTTTTGTTAACTTTGTTCTTCTGCTAACAACACAGAGGGTGACACGTGAAGCATTTTAGCTCTGTAGCTGAAAGGGGTCATTATGCTCCTGGAGAAGGTGTCTTTCATCCTTGGAAACTCTCTGCTGGCTCTACGCATGTCAGCTCGGGAGCCAGTGGCTCCGGTGTGAACTGCTATGCGCAAGTTCTCCTGCCTGGCATCTGCAGAAGGGCTCAGCATGCAAGACATAGTTTCATGATGACAGAAACAAAACCAGGTGGTTTAAACAGACTGGCAAGTTTTGATTTTCAAATATGCTCCAATAATAACTGGGAATGATAAATAAATTTATAATGATTTAATAAATTATGTAGGGAGCTTACATCTGCTCAGAAAGAGGACTGATAGGGTGGGTCAAGATTTGTGACACCTGGATGCAGCTCTGCTTGGCCACAAGCCTCTAGTGTGAATTTACCCAGAAAATGCTTACTGCACACATGATAATGCTGTACAAATAAAGCACGTGTATAAAAACCCTAGAAACCAGCCTGCTCTCCAGGATCCAAACCACTTAGGTCCACCTTATCTCAATCTTTTCATAGCAGTGTACTCTATCACATAAATATACCCTCAAAGCTTCACTTGCTCCATCTGTAAAATATGACTAACAATATTTCCTCTGCCTTGCGCGGTTGCTGTGAATATTCAGACATAAATTGTTGTGCAGTGCCCAAATGCTAATGTATGAGGAAGCCATTAAAAATCCCAAACACAGATACAAGGTTTTTCTAGGGGCTTGTAAAGCTGTAATAAATCTATTTCAATCTCACTTCTCATGCAGGTCACTAAATCTGTGCCTATAATATTAGAAGTGTGCTGGCTAACTGGCCACAAGCTATACAAAAGCCTTTTCTCTCCAAGTTCAATCAAAAGGACAACAGCATATGACAGACCCCTTGTATCTTTTGGTATTTTAGCCTGTCACAGCAGGGACCTCCTGCAGTGCTAGGAAAAGAGGGTTTTTCTGCTGGCCAAGCTAAAGCTAACAAAAATACCTAATGAGTAGAAGAGCCGAGAAGCTCATGCATTTAGCTATGTCTAAAGTAGCATGTGCATACTGAATGCGGGCATGAAAAGTTAATTCCAGAGATGCTATCAGATATACCTTCAAGTTGGAGTAAATTACTATTTTGGGTAATTATTTTTACTTCAATTAAAAATATTTGGGGGAGAAATTATACCATTCCCCCACATCCTCATTTTCTCTCTACAACAGGGGAAAGGAAATCCTGCCCTACAGCCTGAACACTGTCACTGACTTGTGTCCTGCAAGCTTCTGGTCTGACTCTTCCCTTCCTCTCCCTAGCACTGGTTTCTCTCCTTGCTAGCCTCCATCCCTCTCACCCATAGCACAGTTTCCCACCTGTCTGAGCTACTCCTCCTCCAGCTTCCCATCACTGACCCCACCGACTTCTGCAGGGAGGAAGACGGTGTGGTTTGAGGAGCTCTGTGCCATGTGGCTACCCTACCCACGCAGTGAGTTAGAGAAGCCCTGCCCTGTCCTGGGAAAGGAGGAACTGAACATGCTGGAAATGCGTACGAGGGTGATGGACATTAGAACGCAGTGCACGCTGGGGTCTGGGAATGCGGTGTGTGGCACTGGAGCAGAGGAGCATTCCCTGGAGAGCTCCAGATGGGAGAAGTGTGTGAGAGTATGTCACACCAACAGTACCTGAGATTCCTATTAGTCTTTCAGCATGGACAATATTCCCTACTGTTGCTCTAAAATATAAAGTGCATCCTTGCAAACTAATAAATTGGGGTGAGGAGTCAAATGGTATCTACTAGCTGCAAGTGATAGTCACTCCCCATAGGAAGAATGAAGGTAGAGCAGATCTTTTATCTGTGATGGCACCATTGCTCAAAAAAAGCAATGCAGGGAGAAAAAGCTAGAGATTCAGTCCAGTATAAGAGACAACAAAGTATTCATCCAGATGTTACTCTATGCTGCAGGTGTAACATTGTTCAGAAGAAACTTTCGAGGCAGCTAGGAGAAGTAAGGCATAACTGACTTTTGGTCTGGAAAGGATGACTATACACAGGCCAAGGAAAGCAGTTAGAAAGGTATGGTGACTATATAAACATTGGGTAATCCTTGTTCTTTTTCTCCAGGACAATCCTAGCTTGATGACATACAATTTCCATGATTAAGCATCTGTTAATTAAACACATAATGTATAATTACTAAATGCAAGCTGTTTGAGCTCTTAAGAAGGCTAGAATTCCTGGCGTTCCAAACAGAAGGATACTTGTCTTGGATTGCTAAACATACATTTTGTGAAAATATGTCCAGTTTGATTATGTGTGTCACATCTCATTAGAGAAGTGGTGTAGTTTATTTATTTGACCTTCAAGCAAAGCTGAAGAGGGAGTGCAGCAAATGCAAGTATATTAAAGGAAATGTCTTTTGAAAGAACTATCTGTTAACCTTACCTGTGTAAAGGGAATCTTGCATCTGAAAAACCTAATATTTAATCAAAGCCATCTGTAATTAGGAAACTTGGTTCCACGATCTTTAATCCAAAGAGAAGTATCATTGACAGATTGCCTGCTTCAATCACTCTGGCAAAGCTGAAGATTCAATAAAAATTGACTTTGTCTTGCAGCCCACTGCTGACTCACTACATGCTGCAAAGAAAGAGCACAGAGAATGATTTTACAAACTCTTCTATGGCCGAAGACTACTAGAGTAAGGATGGTGAGACTGGCTCCTCCATCAGCATGGCTTGGTGTGCTCCTTCCCAATGGAAATTCAGTACATGATCATTCATAATATTTAAAGCAACACGCACCTGTGTAACAGCATGGTTCAATTCCTTCTTTATTCAGGGGTGTCTTTACAGAAAAGCACCGCCTGATAGTAACAAAAAAGTTCACTTCATGACAGAAAAAGGCCAAATGCTCTGTTATGAAGCAGTAAAAATGCTCTTGTTGAGGTATACAGAGGTATCTTCATTTTAAAATTGTCAATAAAACTTCCACTCAGGAGTTTTGAGAAAACTTTCAGGCGTTTCTTATATTTGCATGACTAGTGACTGCAAATCTGTTTAAAACTATCTTAACCATTCCATATGAATCTATCACAGACAGCCTGAGGTTATTAGAGAATAAAGAGTTGTTCATCACGACCTTATGCCTACATTACAATTTTCAGTATAAAAGTCTATGTAGTGAAAAGGTTCAACAGGTGCATGATCAGGTCAGATTCTAATTAACGTATGTGTCATCACGCAACAGGCAAGTTTTAAAAAACACAGAGCTCAAAGCAGTAAAACTATGTAAAAGCAAAGCCTGGAACCAAAACCTGTTGTTTCATTAAACTTAAAATACAATTTGACTCTGTCATACCAATGTATATGAGCTATCTGCATTAAATTGTGTTTAATTTAACTCTAGAACTATAGGGCCCAATTAAAAATAATGAGGCCTGTCTCCAACTGTCAGGCTCAATTAGAGATAATGGGAACTGATAGCTCCTGGAATAGATTCATTTTTGTCTGATAGACGAACTGGGGCAGGGGTCTTGGCAGGGGTCATTGGAATAGACCCGGCAACAAAACATGGGTCATTCAGGCTTAAGGAGTCTTAAGGAACCTAGTTATTAAATAAGGAAGTAGGAAGTAAATCAAATCCAAAAGCACATGAATAACTCCAACAGATTCTTTTTTCTGTTACATGCATATATACTGCAATTCATCTAACCATTAAACTTCCCATTCCAAACGAACAAAATATATAACGCATAAAGGTTTAACCTATTTGACAAGACAAAAGAAAAACTAGAAAAGTAAGTGCCCAACTTCATATTCCAGTGCCAGTTTTCAGGAGTTTAGCAGGATCAGTATTTTTCTTAGGTAATTCTCCAAAGATTGTAGCAAAATCACTGAGCTTTTATTTTACATAAGCGTTATAAAAAATAAATCCAGGAAAGACAATTTGAATGTATTATGAAACCTAGCTGTCTTGATAGACGTTACATACGATGAACAGATTACCTCCTATTCAGCCGCAGCAATAAAAACAGGAAAAATTTGTCAGCTTTCGCTAAGCACTTTCAAAGACGTAATTGAATAGTCAGACAGATTCAGAAATGCACCCGAGAGAAAGGAAACCATTTGCCCTTGAAGAAACATGAATGGGCGATACGGCGCCTGACAACTTTTAGGCACTAGACAGTAGCTGTCATTTTAGATGAGTAATTAATCTTGAACTGAGAGGGAGATGTGGAGTCCTGTTGACTGTTTATTCGGCTAGAATGACAGTCAGTGTCTGTTAGCACCATTTGGACCCTGCCTGGAATTGGTAACCTCTCCGAGGCAAAGCTTGCCTGCGCATCTATTGTCAACAGCAATGACTCTGAAGTTTGCGTTGGGCAATCCTGACGCGCCATGCCTTGGCTCGCCTTTTGTTTCTCTGTGAAGACACTTTTTTAATCTAATGATATCTTTCTCAATGTCTAACGATGCTCATGCAACATGCCGCTGATGGCATTTTATCCTCTGCTCCCCTCCCCCCCTTACGCGTACAGGCCTGCAAAGTCATGCTTTGCATTTTAAATCTGTTCTCTGTGATTTCTGATGAAAGAAAGAACAGTTGAGCATTTGAGCTTCTCCCCAGCATGACTTATTCTGAAAGAATGTGCAAATTTATAATTTGACCCATTGTTTTTCTTCATACTTCCCTTCTTGTACACTAAGAACCTCACAAGGGGACTCTCTATGGCCACGTTAAAACAACACAAACACGTCATTGCTAAAATACAGCATAGGCGATACAAAGGACCAATGTTATTCCCTTCCTCCAGTGTCTTCCCTTGGTTGAAAGCACTGAGAGGCAGTCACCCCAGGCTCTGAGTGTCAACCTACTTGACTTGACCCATACATCTGTTTGTTACTCAATGGCTACACTCACATGGGAATCAACACAGCCAAGAGGGTCTTTGGAGCGTAAGCCATGACTATCTCCGCATCTGTGTAACACTCAGAAGAACAGGGTGTAGATTTCAGTTACAATCCTTAGAAATGATAGTTTTAAAAAACTAATATTAAATTGTACGCATTTCCTCTAGTCTGAAGTATACTCAGCACATGTCACACAGCACTTGGGAAAACAGAAGCACTGAGGTTTTGGAGAATTCTGTTATTTGTAGCAGGTGTTACCTGCACTCAGTACAAAACCTGCTCTTAGGATGCACAGCTGTGTGTCTCTGGTGGGAATTCAGATGTATGAGTGGATACATGTACACATCCATCTTTACATGAAGTGTTGACTGTGGAAGATAACAACTTAGAGGGATCGCTGTGGCCTTGCACTCATACACCTCTGTGTGTGTGTATACACACACACACATATATATATATACACATATATGTATATTTTAGCCCCCCCAAAGCATTATTGAATATAAAATCATAGAATCATTTAGGTTGGAAAAGACCTTCAAGATCATTGAGTTCAACCATCATCCATGCCCACTAAACCATGTTATGGAGTACCGCGTCCACACACTTTTTGAATACCTCCAGGGATGGTGACTCAACCACTTCCCTGGGCAGCCTATTCCAATGTCTGACAACCCT
>JAVJGG010000088.1:14598594-14609492 GCA_035590195.1 Aviceda cuculoides
ACTCAACCACTTCCCTGGGCAGCCTATTCCAATGTCTGACAACCCTTTCAGTAAAGAAATTTTTCCTAATATCTAACTTAAATCTCCCTTGACTCAACTTGAGGCCATTTCCTCTCATCCTATCTCCAGCCACCTGACAGAAGAGACCAGCACCCACCTCACTGCAACCCCCCTTCAGGTAGTTGTAGAGAACTATAAGGTCTCCCCATAATATATATTAATTGTTGCACCTTTCAGCAGGAAGAAGCAAATGTTTTGCTAACTTCATTCTCACTTGAGCCCTATGGCTTTGGTCAACGCTAAGAGGTATATTCTGTGGAATTTTCATATCCATCTGGATCTCATCCCGTGAGTCATATAGGTATGTAGCACCTTTGAAAGACAAATGTAAGCATGATGCAAAACTCTAATAATGAAATTCACTTCCTCATATCAGAAATCTAAAGTAGGTTAGCATATTGAAGTCTAAGATTTAAAATATGGTTGAATTAAATTCACAACTTTGAAGGGAGTTCAAGGCATTCGTAACAAAAAGATGCTGCATTTCCTAGACAATTGATCTGGAAGAGGTTGCTTACAGTTCCATTTCTGCAACTTTGAAAAGTCAGAGCCTATTTTTCTGAACTGGGATCATTAGGATTTGTAGAACTGGGTCAAATTAAATTAGATCTTTTCTATAAGGAAATTTAAATTTTTTTCCTTCATTGTAATAGCAAATGATGATGATATTTTTGCATTTCTACAGCATCTTCCACCAAAGTATCTGAAACTTTTATAAAAACTAATGAATGAAGCCCTAGCATAGCAATAGAGATAGGTATTATGTGTTTTACAGAAGTGTTAACCAAGGCACAGATAACCCTATTATGGCACTATCTGTTTAGCAGAACTCACCTAATCAGTCATTTCAGTGATACATTCCAAATAGGAAATTTTTGAGGAACTGAAGTTCACATTTTCAACACCATGTGGTAAATTTGGTTGTTTCTAGTTTTGTTGTTTCTAATTTGGATGTCTAGCTCAATTCAGGACCCAATTCAGTTCTTGCAACATGCTGAAAAAATGAGTTACTAACTTACTTAGCAAAGACATCCAGTATTAGTAAATACTCCAGAAAATGTGGAAATCTGTACTATGCAAGACCATACACATGGTCTATGCTAGTGCTAGGAAAAGGAGATATTATTTCCCAACCACCAGTTTAGACCCATGACTGGTATTCCATACACTTTGCGACATTACTTGCAATCATAAATAAGAATTTTACTTTTGTTTCCAGATATATTTTTGCTCTTTATTCAACAGCCTATTTCCTTTCCCACTAACCAGCTTCCCTCAGCTCTCCAGAGTTCCTCTTGCAGCAGCTTCCTGCAGAACGTCTGCAGTGCAGTGGCCTGGAGCAAGGAACAGGGGAAGTTGTGGGATTGGCACAGGCAGTCTGAGGAGAGGCTGCTCCTCTGAGCTGCTGCACCCTGGAGATCAGAGCATGACCATAGACCAAATTCTTCAAAATTGCTTTTCCCATACAGAACATAAAAAACATGAGAAAGAACGAATTATCTGGTTCCTCAGCTGCTCAAAAATGACCCTCTCCTATACATATTTGGAGGGAATAAGAAGAAACTTTGGCATCAGTTCTCAATATTCAAGGGAAACAATGAAAAAATGAAAAAGATGATGAGAAAAGGCATTTGGACTAGATTTTTTTTTAAATCATAACTTAAAAGGAAAGTAATGAAACCCTAATATTACACACTAGAAGACATTCTGTAAACATTGTAAAATTTCTTAGGTTTTAGAGAACACTAAAATGTAAATATTTTTCAGTTTAAAGAAGTCATTGTTTTTGCTACATTCCTATGTTAATGGGTAAAATATGACTATATATACTCTAATCAGAGCCCCCTGTAATAAACTGAACTACTTTGGACAACAGTGCACACTATGATGAATAAAATCTTAACCAAAGATACAGATGTGCATTCAAAACAATGCTTAAGCAAACCCTCCTGATTACTTCATATATTAAAATTTTAAGTTTGGAGCATCACAGAGAATCAACTGAAGTGTTTTAAACTGTGCTATACACAGTTACAATCATGAAGCAACAACCCTGACAATACTTGTGAAAGTGCTAAGGGTATGACAAAATGACAAAAGTTGGGAAAATCAGATTTAATGTAGGAATTCCATGTTCACAAGACACTGAACTATTTTCATTCCACTCAATGGCATAGTGCCATAATTTAGAATTGCCTGGTATTTTAAATTGGACACTCAGCTTCACAGAAGGATACATGGCATTCAGTCATGCGTAGGAAAGCACTGAAATAATCCACACAACTGGCAACCAGTAAAGACGAGAATGAATACATCAAACTTCCGTTTGCCAGGTTGGCCAGGGATAACATTCTGATACTGAGTAAAAGAAAGAAAAAAAAAAAATCACTTCTCCATGCAGCTTGCAAAATAGTGCTACAATCCTGTGTTTATATAGCACTGAAGTAAAAGCAAAGCCAAATGCCAACTGCTAGATTTCAGTTTCCATGTATCAAATCCTACATAGAAGATAATTTTATTTATGGCTAGTTCTGCCTCCCTCATGAAACCAGAGATTCTTTTGACTTCAACGGCCAGGACTAGACCCTTGGTTTCTTTTCAGTTTCACAAAAAAATCAGCTCACTGTAGCTTGACGGTGTAATCTTTCTTAAAGGGCTCGGAATGGGTATGCCTTTCTTCAGCAGGTGCATCTCCTGAATCGATTTCTATTGCTCCACAGAATGCCCTTAGTTTGGAATAAAAAGTGAGATGTTGTTATCACTTAAATCTGAAGACTGTCACCACTAGAATAATCAGATGTTTATCTTACACTGCCATTTGAAGACAATTTGAAATACAAAGAAACTCAGCATGCAGTCGATGAATTCCCCCTGGCCCCAACTTAAAAAAAAAAAGAACCTTATGGAAGGAAGAGAGAGAGACACATAATTCATCTTGAAGATACTGAAGATTTTCTTTTCTCCTGTCGAGCGGTTCTAGTTTTGAACAGGCTATATTGGAGGGCATCGTAGCACTGGCGCACTTCCCATCATTCAGTTGGTCACCTATGTACTGTAGCAGAAACTGCCAAACAATTGGTTTATTCTCTTGTGATAGTAACCCAGGAAACAAATCTATGATGACACTGTTACATGCATTCGTGAACTTAGTGGCCTTGTAGGTCACTGGACAAATCTCTCTAAACTGAACTGTTGACAGTTCTTTGCAGGGTTCCCCACAGGAAACTGAAGGTTAATTGACCATTCTTTCAAACCATGAAATGCTTTTGAAAATGTTAGTTTTAAGTCTCGTAGCCTAAAGTCTGATGAAACAGCATGTCTGTACTGTGGTGTCTTCTAATTACTGAAATTAAGAATTTTGGTCAGGGAAGGTGCAGAAATGGTTTAATTAGAT
This sequence comes from Aviceda cuculoides, assembly GCA_035590195.1. NCBI lineage: Eukaryota > Metazoa > Chordata > Aves > Accipitriformes > Accipitridae > Aviceda > Aviceda cuculoides. Next base: position 14,602,049 of record JAVJGG010000088.1, read on the forward strand.
TTCTGTGTCCTGACAACATGAAACAACAGTCATCTAAATTGTGATATTGTTCAGAACAGAAATGCTGAGGTAGCAGGATACCTGCTAGAGAAGCTGTTCATAATAGAACTGACTACTTCTTGATTATGTTAATTTGATGATGGCCTTATTAAGAGAAGGGGTCTTAAATTTTCAGTCTTAGATCCTTAGAAAAATATGTCCATGCTTATCTTTGCTCATGTGGATATTCTCACTGACTTCAAAGGAATTATCACAGCGTTGGTTTCTGCAGGATACTTCCACCTGTAAAGTTATAGTTATGCAAATACTCACATACACAGAACCAGGAATCCCAGAAAACACCTCATGTCCTTGAATGACTGGCAGGAAAATAGATTTGCTTTTATGAGCTATGATACATGCATAAAACTAGCTGCATATTCACCTAAGATTTACAGAAGCTAGGAAGAAAATGGAAATCAATCGTTCTGTCACAAATTATGAAAGCCCTTTATCATACTGTATTTGGGCTTTACACATTTAGACTATTACCCCAACATCCTACAGGTGTTATTTTTTATCTGAGATAAAATGTGTCAGTGTATATATGGAAAATATTGCAGAAATAGAAACCAAGAAAAAATTATGTATTTGTTATTAACATTTTTCTCCAGAAACCTTGAAGAGTACTCCACTTGAGTATTACTACTCATGGTTAATAAACTTAATGCAATCAAGAAAATTTGAGTTCTGCAAAATTTTAAATCCCAAACTAGACTTTGGCCTTTTTCTAGCTGCTGTCTTGTCACTACATTTCTACATAAGAAGTATCAGTTTGTATGTGGCCACACTGGGGTCTTCAGATGATGCCTGTCTCTCTGTGAGGCTGTGTGGAGCATACCAAGCAAACTTAATTCCACTCTGTCAAGGTTAGACATTACAGCAGCCTTGCTGGGAAGCAAGGTGGATCAGACTGGACTCTTTCTGATGCTAATCATTTATGCTCCAGGTGTCCACCACTGTGTGAAGCAACTGATTTAGTTTTTCAGGGGCTGAAGATTCAGCTGTGCCTCCAACTGAGGCCTCTCAGAGCCAAAATTCCCAAAGTACTTACGTAGACAATGTTCATTGCTTCTGTGACAAAAAGTTGTATATTTAGCCAAAGCTGAAAGCAGGTAGCTGCAAAGTTTTCCTTTTTTCTTCTTTCCTAACTTTTCATCTACAAAAAGGAAAAACTTTATGTGAGCATAGGCATGGATAAAAGCATTCATTGTCATTATCTGCACAACACAACCCATGGAGATTTGCTGAAAACAATCAGGACTATTTTAGGAAAAGTTCATTACTATGGTGAAGAAATAGGCGAGACCTACACATGATTCTCTGCAGTGTTCTTCTTCAGCTCTAAATAAACCACAGTCTACAAAAGAGCAATAAAGAGACCAAAACTGATGATTTTGCCTGCAGCAGGGTCTGTTGCTGAAATAGTCTCTTTCAATGACAAAGTACATTGTAAATTATATCCATCAGCCAGCAACACACTGATTTCCTTCTGTGTTTGGAAAAAAAAGATAATTTTAAAAATACACATTTTAACCCCAAAATGCAAAATAAAAGCATTAATACTATGCTGACATAGTACAAGGATTTGTTCTAACTTTACTGTCTAAATTTAGGACATTAAAAATTCAGGGTGGCAATACGTTTTTATTCCAACCTTTTACACCCACATGTTTTAAGAAGAGGATATTACCTTCTGCACGTGCTGATACTAATTTTCCTACATGGCACAAAATCTACAGACAACAGAATGGTTCAAGGAAGCAATTTTGGCTTCAGTCCCAATTTTTCTCATTTCTACAATCTTGTATTAGGCACTGTACTTCTGAAAGTAACTATTTTGCTGGAGGCTAAGTAAAAATACACTAAAAGTACATTTCTCAGAGATCACTTTCTCATTAATGAAATTTTGAGGGTTAAAATCTGCTAACAGCCTGTGATAAGAGCAATTACACTGGACATTTGAAGTGGTGGAAAACATGCCAGCCAACCAGAATCCTCTTGTCACAACACTTGCTTCATAATATTGTGTATAATAACCATTGCACTGCACAATTACACTATCTATAAACTATGTTTTGCCCCAAAATAGACATGTATCAAGGCAAAATATTCTTGTAGACCACTCACAAAGATAAAATTGTGCCATGCTTAGGTTTAAGTGGCTAAATTATAAACAGATTGTCAGGCTTTGTGTCCCCTAGTGGGTCTGTTTTTGTGGTTCTGCCAGCTCTTAAAAGCGCATATTGTAATGGCTCTGTATTATTTGTGTTACAGGGGCGTTTAGAAGCCCCAGGCCCGTTTTTCCAGGCACTCTGCAAAGGTACAGTAGTAAGATGGTTTCAGCCTCAAAAGAAATTATATATCAAATACATAGTTTTGTTTAGTATTTTAGAGAAATTCTAAGATACATGTAAGTATAATGAGAAAGTTGAGGTAAACAGAGCAGCTAGCCCCAACTGATTTTTTTTTTTCTAAACTTCAGAATTATTCAGTAACACTGCATTCTAAAAATTGCATCTTAACCCATAGAAAAATTAAGCTGGGATACCAGCAAAGAAGCTTCTCCTTCTGATGACATACCTTACCCTAATGAATCTGGACACACTATGATGGATTACACAGTATGATGGATTTTGTTCCCAAGTATTAACAATTTTACATTAACATTAGTGAGTAGGTCCAATGGTGGTTGTAACTTCATGGCTACACAGGGCAGCAATATCATCTTCATGAGGATTCAACGAAGATTCATTTCTTACAGGACAGACTACCAGCACTTCAGGCAGAACAAGACAACTTTCTCCCTGCTGAATAAAGAACAGCAGACATTAGTTTTAGTAACAAGGACAGCGATAGTTTGAAGATGCCAAACTCCTTCGAAAGGAATCACCATTTGCTTGTTGCCTAAAGTTACAATAAAACAAAACAACAAGAAGAAAAGTAGCAATTGCCTTAGAAAGTAAAAATGGGATCCTAAAGGGAGAAAAAAGCAGGTTTCCCTTTCTTTGTGATACATATTATGAAAGTTTTCAACAGTAAAGGCATTTTTAAAATGTAAAAATTCTTAACAAGCCAGGCACTAGGACCTCCACTGTATTTTCCTTACCTTAGCCATGAGGAAGGCCTTTTTGTCCGTTACATCCATGCATGTAATCAGTGATTGTGCCTTTTGTAAACCAGATTCACCATCTGTATGCTCCCAAGTGGCTAGACGAGTGCTAAAACCCCATCCCTATGGGATTAATCTGCAATTTCACACTAAATGATTTTTAAGTATAATTTGTTACGATACAGTATTCTAAAATTCAAAAAACGGTCAGTGCTTTTGCATTGTAATAAAAGGAGGAAGCTTGTAAAGTTTCCTGTATTTAAAATGGGTTGTACAGAATCCACTTGCACATTAGTTTCATTCAGATATGAATGCACATGGCTCAGGAAAAGAACCTTTGGGTAATTGAAATAGCTGTTTTTTATTTCTGAGGCAAAGAATACAAACACAAACTCAGAATCTGTGCACTGATAGGGGGATGAAGTATAATGTACTTCCCATCTTGTTCATGGACTGAGAATCTGCATGATGAAGTTGCAGTAAACAGAATATTTCACTTCCGTACTGAGGGGAATGGAGGGATGAATTGTAAATACACTGGGTAAATAAAGGAGGAGCTAAAGAATCCACTCTTTCACATAAAACAAAGCTGGCTTGAAGTGTGCAAGGGAATTATTCCTTTTTAAGAAGCACTAACCGCTTTTAGAAGTACCCCATTTCACTAAATAGAGGGCACTGATCTTAATTCACATCATTATTTTCCTCACACATTTTAGACACTCAGACGAAGAAAGATGAAAACCATCATCAGAACACATGGCAACTGAGGAGGAAGAAGATCGAGGGTCAGGATACACTAATGTCCTTTTACAAAAAAGATGATGAGTTAACACGAAGCTGCTTTTCAGCCAGTCTGGGTTCAACATAGAAACCATGAGTCCCAGGCCAAACTGGACTGAAGTGGGGGAAATATATTGATTTTACAGCCTGACTAGATGGTAACACAGAGGTCATCAAAGTCTTCACAGAGTTCTCATAGGTCTCTGCTTCTCCCTTGCCTTTTTTTTTTTTTGACTCGTCTCCTAAAGCACACTTGAGAGTGTGGAAAATAAAACAAACTTGTTTTATGATGACCTCAGCTGCTAGCAAATTGAATTCAGTTCATCAGCCAAAGGAAGCTACTACATTTTAAATGATAGTCTATAGAAATGCAAGATAATTTTAGGAGAAATTCATACAGAAGAAAGTCAATGCCTTTACAAAGCAAATCCCTCTTTTGCCTTTGTTGTTTTACTGCATTATTTATTTGCTACAAACTATTTACTCCAAAGAAAGGAATAATTTATCTGCTGAACATTACATTATTTTAAAGGCTACATGTGATTTTACATGCTGCCTAAGTAAATGAGATGATAGGTATTTCTATTCATCCAATTTCTAATACACATTTCTCTGCCAATATTCACTGTAAAAATAATTTCAGTTGTCAGGCGAACTTGCCCTATTCTTTAACTTAGACAAGACTGTAAATGAAAACAGCAATTGTCCATATCTTGTATTGTCTCATTTTAAATCATGAAAAGGAACCCAGCTAATGTATATAAGAAAATAATACACGCTGATATCCCTTTTCATACTATTCTCTTAGGCAGCATAATGTCTCCCATGTAACATTAACTGCTGAGGAAATACCTAAAACAAGGAAAAATTGGCTACAGGCAATCTCTCTAAATCCAATCATCAATTTGCGGTTTACCTGCATTCAAACTTCGAGCTGACATAACAGAGAACAGTCAAAGAATTTCTGAAAAATATATGTAAGTAACAGCAAAAACATTCATGATAACTTCTAAGGCCAGCTGCTTATTAAGGAAACCGTGCTTTTAAAACTGTTTGATAATTTTAACGGTGTTTCACCTGGTAACTGGCAGACTCCACCACCTGCTCTGCTTAACAGTCACAAAAATCCCAGCCTGCAAATATTCATATGCATGTTTCCCAAGGAGTAGTACATGTCACTGTTATGGAGCCACAGGGTAATTTAGGTTGGAAGAGACCTCCAGAGGTCTGTGCTCTAAACCTCTGCTCAAAGCAGGGCCAAAGCAGATCGATTTGCTCAGAGCTCTGTCCAGTCAAATTCTGAGTATCTCCAAGGGCAGGGACTCACCACCCCTCTGTGCCCTGTTGCAATGCTGGGCTACCCTCATTGTGAAAACTTGCTTTGTAATATTTAACCAGAACTTTCCTTGTTGCAACTTGCTACGTACTCTTCTAAGTGTTTGGAGAACTAAGCTCTTTATCCCTTCACATTTCAGTTTAAGCTCCCCTAGTGAGCAAGACGGGTATAAGCCACCCTTCTACTCCTTACCTGCTATAATCTGGCCGTTCCAAGCAGGAGGTATGCAAATCACCTGAGTAAGAGAAGCGAATTTGTGCACTGAATGTATTGCTACAAGGAAACCAGTCAAGCGAAAAGTTCAACACAATGGCTTGAGCAGATTCCAAGAAAGTCTAATAAAAGAAATGGCGTGTTTTATCTTTACCCCTCCTGCAAATATTAAGCTACAGGAATGCATTTTTTTTTAAAAGCGTTTAAGTTACAAGGTAAGTACATAATAACTATAAGATGACCTTGCAATAAGTTACAAAAGCGGCATGACATACCACTGTAATTAAGGGAACACTTGCAGCTGTGCAAAATCTATGCCTTAGGCTCTAGCAGTACTATGACTTTTACTTTTATTCTGCTTTTTGGTTCTCCAGATGTGCCTGGTATAGTCCTTGATGCTGAGAAGTATTGATTACTCTCCATTTCTATTGACAGTAATTAACAGAGAGAGATTTGATGCTCATCGAAGTGAACAGATTCTCATTAAGAGCAGAAGAAAAGATCTCCCCTGCCTTCACATTTCATTCCCTCTATACCGTGTGGTAAACTGTCAAGCACAAGGAAATAAATTTCTCATGAGTCTTCTGTGTTTTCATGCTGCAAGTATATTTAAAGTATTTCCACACTTATGCTTTGCTATGCAGAGTCCAAATGACCTGGTTTCATCACTGATTTTGGACATAAAAACCACCTTTCATGACAAGTAAGGCTGGCACCTGTTTTGATGATGGGCTTATGGGAAGATAACTCTGGTCTCCAGAAAAGACCCAGCAAGTCCAGGCCAATAGTTTCTGGGGCTGACCCTCCGCCAGCACAGGGTTTGACCTTGGTTCGGCTGTTTCACTCCCATCTCTCCGGTACGGGGAGCTAACACTGTCCTGACCTCAGGCCTTTACTGTCAGACTTCACTGAGGGGTGCATCGCACTTAAAAAGCCTCTGGTGAAAGAGGATGTAAAAGTAGGGCTGTCAGAACGAATTCTTCTATTTCCTATTTATGTTTTATGCATTAAATTAGCTAAAGAAAGGTGCCCACGCCTACAAGGCGCCCTGTCACGGTCTCCAGACCACCCAGGACCCTCCTGGCCGCCTGGCACCCCTGGCCCCACCACCCTCCATCCCCACGGGTGCCCTCCCGCCCTGCCAGGGAGAGGAACGCTTCCCCTCGGCCTCTGCCCACCCCACAACGGGGAAAGCCCTCTCTCCTCCCCGGCCGCAGGCCCACAGGGAGAGCCGTCCCCTCTCCACGGGGACAGGGACACGCTTCCTCCTCACCCCCCGCCAGGTCCCTGCTACCCGCTCCCCGCTCGGGAAGCCATCTTCTCCCCCCCACCTCCGTCCCGGCAGCCGGCGCTGGGCCGGTTTCCTCACACCCCAGCGCCTCAGCCCCTCGCCGCTGAGGCGGCGGCAGGACGGGCGGCACGGAGCCTCCCCGCCTCCACCGGCGGCTGCCCAGGCTCCCTCCCCCCGGGCGCTGCCCGCCGCCGGGCCCGCCTGAGAGAAGGGCTACCGGCCGCTCCCGGGCATCTTCCCGCGGAGGGGCAGGGAGTGGAGGCCGGACCCAGGCACGGCGGGATCAGCGGCGGGGAAGGCGAGCGCTGGCGGCGGGCGGGGAGAGGCGGACCGAGGCGCTGCCTGCCCACCCTTTCCCGCCGCGAACCCAGAGGGGCAGCGGGGTCTGCGGGCACCGGGGACCGGCGCACGCCTCCCGCCGAGCTGCCGCCCCAGCTCGGGCGGGCGGGCGGCTCTCCGCCGGGGCCACGGCGGCCCGCAGAGCGGCCCCCGCCCCACTCCCCCGCACCCCGGTCTTCCCGCCGCCCCGCTCCAACGGCCGGGGCCCGTTTGAACGCGCAGGGTGGGTCCCCCTCCCCCTTCCTCTCTCTGGAAAGTTGCAAGAAGTTGGGCTGCTTGTTTTTTGGGGGTGTGAATTTTTTTTTTTTTTCAGGTTCTTTTTCTTTCAAATTCC
>JAVJGG010000088.1:14609913-14671372 GCA_035590195.1 Aviceda cuculoides
TGGAAGGAGCAAGCAGCGCTCGGCCGGGAGGTGCGGGCAGGCCGGGGTGCGGGGTGTCGGGGCGGCGGGACGCGGGGATCCTCCTGGGCTGCCGCCGCCAAGGGCTCGGGAGAGCCCTCGGGGCAGCTCCGCGGGCACCGGGGCTCGGTTCCCGCCGGGCTCCCTCCTGTCTTCCCCGGGGGGCAGCCTGGGTGTACTTAGACCACTGCACGTTACCGCATCTTGCTTTTCATAAATGCTATGCGGATGCTTTTATGGGAGTTTAAGAGCAACCCCGAGGCGGGAGTGTTCCCCCGGCTGACTCCGGTGCTCCCGATACCGACAGCCCTCTGACACCTGAACTGCCCCGCCGTACCCGTGGTCGGTCAATGCTCCCTCCATCAGGGGCAAGGTTTCCATTCTGAGCTGCTTTTCTGGGGTGGTTGTTTGGTTTTGGTTTTGCTTTTTTTTTTCCCCCGTAAAACCTTTTACTCCATTGCCTGGCCCAAATAAAACCAGTGCACCCGGAGGTAAAGGTAATGTAAGTTGGGCTTTACTTTCCTATAGTCCTGGGTTTCGGCTGGGGTTTTGTTGTCTCCTGCCCGCTGCTGAAGTGCTGGATAGCTACTGCTGCCTGAACGGCTTCTTTCTGTTTTCTTGTCTTTTGCCAAGGAGATGATAGAAAGTGATATCCCGTCCATAATGTCAGGAATCATTAGGAATTCAGGGCAAAATCACCACCCTTCACAGGAGTACAGGTGAGGTGTTTATCGATTTCAAAAATACGCACTGCACTGTCACAGCCTGCTAACTGATGTTTTCTCATTACTTCCTAAAAAAAAAAAAAAACTTAGCATATAGATATCAACTTAAAAAAAAAAAGAGTTAACTGCATTATTTCTCCACTCTAAAGTAGATTTCTAAGGTGGTGAGGGGTTACAATGCATTACATTTAGAAGCATTCCTGTTTAAAGTATTTTGATACTAAACTATGTTTGATAAATACACCTTCAAAACCTTGGGCTGACCTTCCAGTATACTCTCCCTACTGTATGAGTGTTGCCAGAGAAAGATATTCTAGTTAAATAATAATTACTTAAAAGTTCCCTTTCAGTTCACATTTTGCATTGTTATGAAGCAGTCATGGAGAGACTAAATCAAGTGCAATAGACACTAGAAGAGCTTTTCATTAAAACAAGTAGTTATGTAGTACTCCAAAGCACTGACATGTCAAAGGTCTTCTAATATTGGTGGGAACAAACCTGGATTTGTCAACAGCCTTTGATAATTTACCTATACCTCTATGCACCCATTTATTGTTCGAAAGTATTGTTAGAAGTCACGGGATAGTTCTGCATGAATTACAGTGCACTGGGTTAAGTTAGGTTACATCTTGTCACATGATGCAAAGTTCCAAGAAATACAGAATAGCAGAACACGATCCAGTTCTCACAGTAAAAAAAAAAAAAAATCTTGTTTTAAAATTAGGAGTGAGAGACTATCTCCTTCCTCCCAGCCTGAGAGTGTTTTCACCCATTTCTATGGGTAAAAGTGGTCTGCCGCAGGTATTCTTCTATCAGCCTCTCTCTATTCAAAATGCAAACACTGCACTGCAGCCTCTTGCAGCTCAACAAGTGATTTGTTATACTCTTTGAAGCCACTGTGGAAAAAGGTTTGTGGATCTCTGTTTTGCTGTTTATTAAAGCACTATTTGCTCTAGGCATTTTTGTTGGCTATGTAAATATTTGTAAAGAAATTATTCAGTATTTAATGAAGGGTATGTATGAGAGAGACTTCTGGGTACTTATATTTAAGTCTGTATCTTCAGTGCCCTGAAGAACGTACCACCTTAACAAAGACCCTCTTTATGGAGAGAACTGTTCTTTAACTCATAGCTGCAGAAAAAACACTCTTTTGGGGGGAGAAAGATAGGATTTATCTTACTGCCAGTAAAGGAATTGTAAGAGTTTCTTTCATTCAGAAGTCATCTGCTTTTAAAAACTACTTTCAATTGTCTGTTAAACATTTTGAACTCAAAGATCCCAGTTCTCTAAAGTTTTTAACCCACTTGTGATTTCTTTAATGCAGCTTTAAAATGAATTATTTGACCTCATTTAATAGTGGCAAATTCTGATAAAAATGCATAAAATCTGAACTGCACCATAAATGCAGAGCAGTATTTGTCCTACTTCATGAGAAAACACTTTGGATTATGTAAAAGAAAATCTTTTAGACTGAATGATTTTAAGAAAAGAATAGACCTGTCAAATTCTATCAGCTCTGTTTACTCTCCTGCTGTCACCACAGTCCAAGACTGGAACCCACAGTCCTGAGTTCTCCATGGGGGAGCATCAAGGCTCCACAAAATGGGGAATGGCCTCCAATTAGTGAGTGGGAGGCTGGGGCTGTGCTGAGAATACTCTTCTGTCTCACTTGGAATCTTTCAATGGGACAGTTGGACTTGCAGGAGACCAGCCTTTCCTGCGAGTGTGCAGGAGGAAACACTGAAAAGGGAGGGGAGTGTGTGGGCATGTAAGTAGGGGATCAAATCAGCAAATATTGATAAGTTTTCATGCAGCTTATGCTTGCAGTTTGAAACGATGGGATTTTTTTTTTCTTTTTTTTTTTTTTAAATGGATGAAGAAAAAAAAAAATCCCTGATTTTAGCAGATCTTCGAATTCTGTGGATCCAAAGCATCTATAGTAAATTTGATGTAGCACATACAGTAGTGATGAGGATTAGACTGCTATGCAAAGTCCAGGGACTATTTGCACCACAGTAAAATGATTTTAGACAAGTATCTCTTCCACTGGTGCAGCTGTGGGATATAAAACATCCTCCTGTCCAGGAATGATTAAGGGCCATCTTATCTTCTCTGATGCCTATGTTTTTATGGCCTGGCTACCAATGCAAAGTAATACTTCATATTAGCAGATGCCTCTCACTCTCCCAGAGAAAATACCGCTACCTTCAATATTTTCATCATTGTAGTAGTGACATATATTTCTAATTATTTAGTTTCAGGGAGTAAAACTAGAGACTTGTAACACACTGGGATTTTTTAACCCTTAACACTTTATTCTTGTTAATTATAATTAATAATCTAACATTATGTTTCAGTGTAAATATTTTTACATTTAAATCAAAGCAATAGGCAGACTACAAGTTTACTAGGCAGTGGTGTGCTTGTAGTAATTTCAGCACAAAGCTATGTAAATTATAGGAGCCAACTCAAAGGCTACTAATTTAGTGGAGAGCTCCCATGGTCTTCAGTGGGCTTGGAGCTGGTCTCTGAGAAACAAGGTTCTTCAGCTCCTGAATGCTGTGGTCTTCAAGCAATATTTCTAGTTGAAATCTGCAGGCTAGCTTTTGGCAGTCTAATTTGATTTAACATACATAACCAGTGCAAGAGAAGTAAAAGACCTACTGTGATGTACACAAGTGCAGAATGAGATTTAATAGGCAGAGCTTGAGCAACAGAAGCCCCAGGGAGGCAGATGAGAGGCCAAGGTGGGCCTGGACTAAGACTGCAAAAACACTTACAGACCTGTAAGTTCTCTCCCAAATAAGACTTGGTATTATCCTAGTTCAGCGTTCTTGGTTTTCAAATGCAGCAGCATGCTTATTTTTCTCAGGGACTATCCCATTCCCAAACTAGGTACAATTATGTGTCATTTATTACATATCATATAATAAATCATGATATGAAAGCCAGACATTAGAAGGGAGACAAAGAGTAACTTGCTATGGATTACTTGGCATATGTGAAAATCCAATTTAAGAAATCAAATCATCACTCTAGGTAACAATGTGGCATTTATATTTTTGAAAGAAATAACTAAAATGTGCAATTCTATTTGAAGAAATAACATTACTTAAGACGTAAAGCTAACCCAAGATCAACAAGATAAATTAACTTGCAGCTCAATATTTTGTGTAGGGACCATGTTTCTATTTTTTTATATTACTATGTGTTTCCAGTTGATAGAAGCCTTATGTAGCATTTTGAAAGCCTTGCAATGCATTTTCTATACATGTTAAGCAGAAATTCAGTTTTAAATAGATAACTTTTTGATAAAAAGTTGTTACTCAATCATTAATCATTCAACATATTAGTAGACTATATCCTCCTTCACCCCATTTTAATTGTCCCCTTGGTTCTTAAAAAAGGGTCTGTATTCATTGGCTCATTAGATAGTCTGATTAAATTTTTGTTTTAATAATTACTTTATGCGAGCATAGTTTAGCATAAAATCAATTAAGAAGCATAGATACATAAATATGCAACTGCTGTATTCCCTACATTCCGGACGTGACTGCTTTACAGTGGTGAAAAAGGTGGAAAGTCTTTATCTTTACGACACACAGTACATTTGAGCTCTCCTAAGTGGTAGTCTCATATCTGGTTTTGCACTTTGGTTTCTGGAGAGCAAGCTACAGCTCAGGCCTCCTGACAGTCACCACTGGGGATGGATGGAGTCTGGGAGTTTGCATGAAGGAAATTTCTGCAGACAAAAGGTTACAAATGCATAACTAACGAAACTGTAATTGTTCCTGAAGAAAATGTCAGTGTCCATTCCCTTGACACCATGTGTGTCTGACAGGGAGTGAGATAATGACTCGATGTGTCGGAGGAATTTCATCACAGTAGTTGCTTCATTCTTTCAAAAAAATGAGAAACCTCCTAGGAATCAGTTAAACTCAGGCCACTGTGGATTGATTTAAGTGGATTAGCTCAACTGTTTCCTATGCAGTTCCTGAAATGTGCTAATCTGTATTAATAAAAAAATTGTAGCCCTTGCTCCTCAAATTGTCTTGCAGTTGCAGGCAGAGATGGCAAGGACTGGTTTGTACCCAGGCGATGTCTTGCAGGCTTCTCAGGCTCATCTGCCTCCAGTGAAACCAGAACAGAGTTCATACCTCCCCACAAAAAAGGTGCTTGACCCCTTGTTCAAAACAAGGAAGCAGAAAAGGAATTTGGACTTTTTCAGCATTCCTGTGAGATCTCAGACGCTCATGGCACACCGCTTTTATTTTACCCATTTTAAAAATCCTGTACATGCGGAAAGCAGAATTGCTGCATGACCACAGCAGCAAGTAATGCAATTGAGACAAGTTCTTACAACAGTGCAAAACAAAAGGTAGTGTATTTTATATTCCCTTTACACTGAAGTAAATAACTATGCAAGATCCCAGGCAGATAGATCAGTTCAGTGCTAATAAACAGCAGATGAAGCAATGTCAAAGGGAAAAATAGCTTCCCAGATGGACAATGCTCCTGGTTTTTACAGAAAACATTCCTGTAGTGCCTGGTACTTCAACACATTTTTGCATCAAGAAGAAGCTTATTTTGGCATTAGTCACAGGTTTGGGTTTTGTTTGTTTGTTCTTTTTTTAGCAAAACAGATTGCAGAGTCAGATACTGGCTGCATTTGGCAAATCTGAACCTTGGGATGGTTATGTGGGTAAAGCACAGCAGGGAGCAAGTGGCTAGGAGTTCAGTGCTGACATTGCTGCTAACTTCCTCTTAGGCTTAAGCGAATCACGTAGGTCACTTGTAATTCAGTTTCCCTTCATCTCATACCAAAATGATGTAACAAGGCATTGTGAAACTCAGAGCTGAAATGTATAAGAGTCTCCAGGAGCACATCTATAGCCTGTTCTGTTAGCACTAAGTGCTTTTGCAGAAGGTTTTTGGAGAATCATCTTCTCTTCTGAACCATGGTGTAAGAAAAGGAGAACAGCAACACCTGACAGGGTAATAATGTTATTTGCTTTTTCCTCACTAGTTTTGGCTCCTATAATCCAAAGTTTCTCGAGCTGAAGCTGAGGAGAGACTTTCTGGTTGTCCCCGGAAAGCTGCCTAATTTCTGTTCTTACTTCCAGCAAGGCCAGAAATTACTCAAAGAACTTGAAGACAGGGAGGAGAAAAGCGGGCTGGTGGTTTGGAACTGGATGGGTGGTGTGCCTTCAAGAGGCAAAGAGGAATCGCAGCCAGAAAGCAGCAGTGAGAGCTGCTGGCTGAAGTAGGAGAGGAGCTGGTGCAGGAGCGGGGATGAGAGAGGCAGGTTGTTGTGAGTGCGGAAAACAGAACCTGTCACAGGGAAAAGCACCTGCAAGGGAGGAAGGTGGGAAGAGAAGTGCATAGAGGAAAGTAGCAGAGCAGATGGAGTGAGGAGCAAAAGGAGATGGTGAAGTTGACTCCTTCAATAAAATGGAGAATACTCCTCACCATGGAGACAGCTGAAGAGTCACAAAACATAAATATTTTCCTTGTATCAGCTTACATATGAGAAATCACCGCACTTGCGCTGAGGACATTACGTAATCCCAGACAAAAGAAAACAGTTTCTCATCACCACTTCAAGAAGAGGTTTTCTTAGGACTTGTCGTGTTCAATTTTCACTCCCACTGGATAAACCATTTCAAACAGCTAATTAAGAAACTATCACCCCTGATTGCTTCTATTTGTATTACTTAAGCATAGGCAAAAAGCGCAGGTGTCAGTGCTGGCAATGTAATAAAAATTGCCCATTGAGTGACAGACATTTAAAACTATGGTTGAAGGTGAATATGCCAAATGCAACCAAAATGTTTTGGTCTGACTTTGTTTAGAATGGAGGCAATGATGAGTTGCCACCGTGCGCTAATCCCTTTGAGAGAACCTGTAGCATTGGATTTGCCCTACAACATCAACCAGTTTGAGTGCTTTGTATCTTTTAGGGACAGACTCCAGAGCAAACAAGCAGACAGTCCAAGGCAGTGTGAATGGTGCAGTATGCATAGAAATATGTAACTCTGCACACCAAATCATAAACTGGAATCCCCAGTTATTGGCTAAACTATCTGGAGATAAAATATCTTAAAGTATGCTTGTTATCGCCAAGATTTCCTTTAGTCTTAACAAACTTGTTTGACAGACTATTCTAGAATGCTGTTGAAGAGACGGTCCCTATAGTCTCCAGTGACAAGTTCACCATACTATGGTGTTTGCAAATGTAGAAGTGGATAGTTCACCTTGACAGCGGTTTCTGTGGTGATGAACTACCTTAGATCCAGCTCATTAGAACAGCTCAATGTGAGGAAAGGTGATAAAGTTAGATCTATGAATATAGATTCAAATTTGACTCTGATGTTAGTTGCAGATTCCTGCAAAATTATGCCAGGAATTAATTTCATTCCATCTAGCTAGCTGTTGTGCCAGCAGGATGCACTTGGGGGTGGGGGGGGGGAGTAGAGATACATTTAGGTACATCTAAAAGATGATTTTGCACTGCTGACAGGCTCTAGTGAGTTTTGTCAGATGTGCAACCAATGCAGGAGTTCGATTTGTCCGTGACTGCAGGCAGAAAGGTCTGGAGCTCAGTATCGAGAGATCTGGAAAGGGGTTTTATTCCAAGGGGTATTTTTCCTGATTCTGGAAAAGTAAACTTTGTGTGGGCTGGCTGGTGGCCAAGATCTATTGCCCTGATTGGATAAATATTTTGGGCAGCACATGATAGATCAGATAGCAAAGACTAATGCTACCACTGAGCATTTCTGTACCATAGCTCTCAGGGCACTTTTCACAGGAGGCCAGCATCCTCTGATACGTAGAGGAGAACTGGAGCTTAAATCCTCTTCATCATGTGGATTCTTACTAGTGCAGGTGCCTTTCTAGGGTAGAAACACATAGAAACAGAAGGGTGTTTTCCTGCAGAGGTTTGAAAGGAGAGGAGTAAAAGTAGAGTTGCATAATTTCACCACACCTTTAAAAATAATATCGTGTTTGCAACACATTTGGTGTGACTGTAACCTTTTCTTCATAGGGGTTTAGTAGTTCACCATATATACCAGCCAGCCCTGGGGAATGTGCAGCTGGGGACATTTTCAGTAGCGTGCATTAATTACAGCGTATCACTATTTATCTCATTTACATGCATTGAAAGGAAATGGCTGCTTTTACTACAGTGCCCCATTGTGCCAGGGGCTGTGAACACCCATCTAAAGACAGGATCTCTGACTCCTGAAGTTTACCCTCAAACGTGAGACGAAAAGGGTGGTGGAGGGGAACAGAATCAACGTATACACGATATTACAGTATGTACTTATGAATTTGTAGTTGGCTTGGCAATGGCAATTTTTTAGCTCAGAAAGATTGAACCCTATGAGATTAAAGTGTTAGGCATCACTATGCATAACTCTCTTTCTAGAGGCAGTTAGATTAGCATTTTTTCACTAAAAGCAGGACACACATTGAGCCTGTGTACTGTGAGATAAGCTGGTTTTATGCTGCAGGATATATCTGGGCACTTAAAACACCTCAGTCAGACAGCAATGGGTATACTTAAAGCAGTTTCACCTTCTTTAAGACATATGAAATTTCGACATTGGTTTTGAAGGCAACCTGGAGAATAATCCTTAAATGTGAAAGTTTTTGTTCTGATTAAATACACTTTTTCCCCCACTATTAATGAAAACAGTTATTCTGACAACCAACAAATCCGTAAAAAAAAAAAAGTGTAAGTGAACAGACAGCCAGAGGTGATTTTAAAAGAACTGTAAACTCAGAGTCAAATAGCCCTGCCATGCTAGTATGGGGAAGGGAAGGAAACATCTTTGCCTTGGAAAAAGTGCTGGCTTGCACACTTGTCTAGTTATTATATATTATTGCATCTTTGTATCTGTTTAAAATAGAGCCTAATGGATGTTATGCCAACTTAAAAGTTCGGTCACCTTCCTTGCCCTCATCTGGATCCACAGCACTAGCGCGAGAGGCAGGGAGCCGCGTGGGTCTGCATCACAAGGATGCTGAGAGGGGTACGCTGCGCGATGCTAACCGGCAAGTAGGAGAGTTGTGGTTCAAGCTTCCGATGGCATCCAACCACACCCAGGGCATCGCCAGTCACTCCCACAACGAGAAAAAGCACCAGGATGAGCGCATCTAGGGCGAGTGCGAAGCAGGGGCCTTTGTTTCCCGAAAAGCTGAAACCAGGAAGGCCGCTGAGCACCACCGTGACTCCCGCGGTCCTCCGGCGCAGAGATGCTCGTCCCATGCGGAGGAGCGGCGAGGGCATGTGGCGGATTCATTGCCTGACAGGAGGCGTGTGCAGTGGGTGCTGACCCTCGCCGCCCATCTGACCCCGTTATTTGTTGAAGGAGCTGACTTGTCTGAGAGGACTGGCAGGGACCGGGGTGCCAGATGGCATGTGGATGTGTGTTGTGTGTCGGCTGTCATTCAGCCAGATTAATGTGAAGTTTGTAAAAAGGAGGAGGGGGGGAAAAAACAATTAAGCAAGAATCTCAAAAACAATCGAGGCCACGTGCCACCGGGCAGCAGTCGTTGGCAGCACAATGGGTTATCGGCTTCCCGTGAATGGGCCCAACTGTTGCAAACGACATGAGCCTGCCCAGTTTTCAAATCATTTAATGCTCTTGTTTACTTCCAATCCGGCCAATCTCCAGGCCGGGAGAGCCGTCACCTGATAGTCTTTTTATGTATTTAAGTCCCAGGCCTCACAAAATAACTGAACAGCGGTAACCATGGTAATGCTAATTATTGCACTATAACTACAGTAGGAGAAAGAAAACAGGGTAGGCTGGGAGAGAGATTTGAAGGTGTTTTTTGGCCAGGATTTGAGCTTTTGGCTTCTGGTCAGCTGTTGGGTTTTTTTTCCCTTTTCTTCTTTTCCAAATCTTTTTACAGACAAATAAATTACATTCTGCTTTAAAGATCTCTCATATAATAGTTTAGGGAACTTTGATACGTGTTTCTGGAAATCATGAATAGAGGAGCTGAAAGATGGGCAGCCAGGCACTAGAGTTCTGCCTTGTTCTTTTAAGCTGATTTAGAATCGTGGAAAACATAAAAGATGCTTCATCAAGAGACCAGATTTATTTAAGGGTTCTGCATTGTCATTTGGCAATGAAAACGCATTAGTACCATGCAGCTGGCTTTAACATATTTATGAGAGAGCTCTTTAAAGCCTTTGTTTTGAAAGCAAAATCAACTACATCCAACTAAATTATGTTCTTCTGAAAGAGAAAGATGTTTTCCTGGATCTGAATCCCTTTGGATTTACCCTGGGTATCTAATGATAACTTCCTGACTTGTTCTAATTACTGCTTTAGTCCTCAAGATACCCATGAATTCTTCAATATTGTTTAACATAAGTAAAAGTGGTTTAGCCCTTCATTTGACTTTAACTGGAGTTTTGACCGCACAGGAATTTTTGAGTACTGTAAATATATTCCAATATTTCAGATTTGTACCATGCAATCTATTTGAAGCAAATCAAACCAGGTGGGATGGAGCATGCAGAATGTATCAAAAACAGAGCTTTAAACCAAAAGCAGCCTGTCAGCATTATGCCTCGGTTTTGTCACTGCAGGCAGGCTGGGTGGTGGTGTGCATCCAGTCGCTAGCTTTTCGTTCTCATCATTTAGTATGTCAAAAACTGCCTAAGAAATTGTTTTGTATGCTTCATGGTTCCCTGTGAAGTATCAATAACTTCATGTGTCTGAATGGAAGAGATCAATCTGTAAAGTTTTGTTCATGCAGCAGCTCTCTGCTGATCTGTCCCCACTGACAGGATGGAGTGGCTGGGAAAAGACCTCTCCAGGTGTTCCAGCCAGCAGCATACACAGGTCCTTGAGGAGCTAAGCACAGAAACTCCTTCCAAGGCTGGCTGGTCGCTGGACTTCAAGGTTAATGCAAAATTGTCAAGTTAAAAGTCCTGACAGGTTTCTTCAACATGAGGGCCAAACGAGTGCAAATTTCTGACAAATATGAAAATAATAAATCAGCTTTGGTTTTGTTTCTAGGCAGTTTCTCTTCTGGGTTCTTATGCCTTCTTTCCCTACAAATACTGCACAAGAAGTTTTCTTAACCAAAATGTTTCAAGTCGTATGAAGGATCACGTGATTAGGTAAAGGGCAGCAGTAACCAGCCAGCTGTGAAACCAAAGGTCGCATCTGAGTTCCGCAAATGGAATTCCAGCCTGACAGGTTTTCCCCACTGACCTACATGAGCTTCAAAATCCCAGTCATCTCCCCTCGTACCAGGGAGCAGTGTAGCAGCATCTTCACTCTGCTAACCTTCCATGCTTTTTGCAGACTCTTAGCTTCTGATCCTTCCCAGCTGAGTGAAGATGACCTCCCCAGTGACTTACAGTCCTTGTCATGGCTGACATCTGTTGATGTTCCTCGGTTACAACAGATGGCTAGTGGAAGAATGGATTTTAGCCTTGGTGCCCAGAATGCAATGCTACAACAGACAGGTAAACTGTTAGGATGCTAAATAACTGCGATTTAAACAACACAGCCTACTGCCTCCTTTCTTTGCCCCACACAGGATAGCTTTCCTATTAGTAGATTCCTTTTAAACACATTACATTTCACTTCCTGTCAGAAGACCTGGAGCCTGTTGTCTTCCAATAAGGCTATTGCTGATACATTTCCTTCATTTCAAGAGGCACAGTGCCCTAGCAGTGGCAATAGAGATCACAGGATCCAATTGGCTTTTCTGCTCAGTGTAGTTGTTGGTGCCTTGTTGTGTGAACATGGGCCAAGGTATTTAAGACTTGCATTTCAGAGGTTTCAACAGCTTTGAAATTAGGTAATTAGTCTTTCTTGTTTATTTCAACATGGATAAAATTAAGAGTACCTCATTTACCCCATACCTGTTTGCTTCATACAGACTTACAGCATATGTTCACTGAATGCCTTTCTTTCCTTTGTGAACATCCTTTAGGTAAACACACTTGTTCCCTAAGGCATTCTGTTGAGAGAGCTCAGCATATCATCTTGCTTGCTTTAGAGCAGAAATCCTTCTGGAGCACAGATAGTGCTGAATATGGTTTTTTTTTCCTTTTGTAAGATACTGTGTCTGTTACACCACTCTGGACAGTTAAACAGCTGTCATCTTTCATTCCCTGCATAACAAGTTTTAGAAGCGGCTGATGTCATCTTCGCAATTTGTGAAATGCTCTAGGTTCTTTTGGGATGGAAAACCACAGAGAGGTGTGATTATCCACTCCAGAGCTTAGCTGTGTTCAACTGCGTCTATTAAAAATAAATGTCATCTCTCTTTTCTGAAGTGTACTTTCATGCGAACATTCACTGCCTTTGCTTTCTCCAAAACAGGTCCTGTGGCAAGCAATATGCACTCGACAGGAGCACCTGGAGCAATGATTCATGTCCAGGCCAGCCTGCCACAGGGAATCCTGGGACTGAATTCTATTTCAACACACAGAGCAAATGTAAGAGCAGGCCTCGATGGCTTATTATTGCAGCACTTCTTAGGAAAAGATGTTGGTAATTTCAAGATGACATGTCTGTTATCTTTATCTCAGCAGATGAGCCAGTATGCTGTAGGTGGGCAGCCATCTCCTGGTTTACAAACACAGCAACAACTCTTTCCTCCTCCTCATTCACAGCAAGTGTTTGCCCTAGCACAGAACACACAACAGGTACTGTTATTTGCTTGTCGTTTGTGTCTTGAAGTACCTGCCAAGATCATATCTAGAACTCTTTTAAAAGAAAAACAGTAAATATCCCTAATCCTACATACCCACTGACATTCTGCATCCAACATTTTCCTTCTTTTCTTTCTGCATACAGTGTAACCCAGCAGCAATCTACAACACAACCTATGGGACTCAGCCACACTATTCTCAGCCACGCCTGGCTCCTCACTCTGCCCAAGAACTGCATCCAAAGCATTACCCCAAGCCAATCTATTCATATAGGTGAGTAGAGAGCAGAATAGTGTATTGCCTACAGCCTGCATTGGGATGACCGTAACACTGTAGGTGTGGTAGCATGAGAGTGTTTGATTCCTTTTGAAGGGAACAAAAATCCCGTCATCCGCCCAGGAGTTCTGTGGAAGCTGCCTCTGAGGGGTAGCAGGAATGAACAAGCAAACTAGTTCCTGGACATCAGCATAAAGGTAGAGTAATAGCACAAAGGAGTAAAATCTGCAGGATCACAGGGTGACGTCTGAGCACTTGAGAATGGTAATCCCATGATCAGCCAGCTGTTTGTGTCTTAAGAGATGGGTTCGAGGTTGCTAGACCAGAAGAAGGCACGATGGCTAAGTATAGGCAATCTGTTATTTCCTGTCTTTCTCTGTCCTGTAGTTGTTTGATTGCAATGGCGCTGAAGAACAGCAAGACAGGCAGTCTCCCAGTGAGCGAGATCTACAGCTTCATGAAGGAGCACTTTCCCTACTTCAAGGTATGCGTACACTTGAAGTAGAACATCACAAATACTTTGTTCATGGCTTATTTCACTAACATCCTTCTGCATCTTTCAGACAGCCCCTGATGGCTGGAAGAACTCTGTGCGCCACAACCTGTCACTGAATAAGTGTTTTGAGAAGGTGGAGAACAAGATGAGTGGCACCTCTCGCAAAGGGTGCCTGTGGGCGCTCAATCCTGCCAAGATTGACAAGATGGAAGAGGAGATGCAGAAGTGGAAGCGGAAGGACTTAGCTGCTATTCACAGGAGCATGGCTAACCCAGGTAGGGCTTATATTATGCTTTCGTTATGTGTATGAGAGGCAAGGGAAAAAAATGGCTATTTGGCCAGGAATGCATGAATCTTAAGAAATAAGTTATACGGAACAGAGCTGGCTAGTGCAGAGCTCTCACACCTTGCAACTGCCTCTTTCTCTGAGCTGCTCAGCTGGAATACCCCATGCTCTACACTGGATGAAGTCATTGCTGCTGCCCTGAGGTTGTATGACAGGGCAATATGCTACAGCGGGAAGAGGTAACTGAACTGACAGCTATTTTTGGAGGCCCTCAGTGCAAATTGGTCCCCAGCTTCAAAATGGATTGTCTTTTTCCCCCATGCTAACCTATCTAGCACATCCAAGACCTTCTGACAAGTTATGCTGCCTCCAGTGTTAGTATTTATAGTGTCACATTTTAATGCAGCTTTTTGCCTGCTCCTCGGCAAAACTCTCCCTTTACTAAGACTTTTGCATTCTTATTTATAAAGACACATTTTTTTGAAGCTTTCAGGAGCTCAGTATGGGCAAAATCAACTGGAGTTTTTTGCTGGAAAATCTGTAACATACAATCAATGATATTGCATTCTCCTTTGCTTAAAAACAAAAGTGCCATTGAAATCATCAGGAGTTTCTCAACAAATCTTATTTGAGATACAAGCAGAATTCAGAGTATCCCTATGAGCAGGAGACCTACTAAGGATGATTCGTTCTGCAACTGTGGGCCAGCTGCCGTCAGTGATGGCTTGGTTGCTGTGTGTAAGTCTCACGTGATCATTTCTTTAGCTCAGTTAGGGGTAACTGTGGGGGTTGACTAGGGTAGGGAAGTAGATGGCATTTCTTTACTCTCTGCGCAGTCAAAGCCTGCCTTCTGTGCTGCATCTCATACGGTGAGAGACGCTGCCTGTTCAGTTTTCTGGTGAAAGCATGTGGCTGTGCTCACTTGTGAAATGCTTTGGCTGGGCCTTGCTTGAACAAACGGGTTAAACTGTCTCTTCTCTTCCCTGGGAATGGGTATTGCTCGTGCAGAGGAGCTAGACAAGCTGATCACTGACAGACCTGAGAACTGCAGGCGGGCCAGCAAACAGGCAGAGTCTGAGGTCTCCACCCTGAACCACATGGCAGCAGCCCAAGGCCGAATCTCCATCTCCCAGCTGCAGCCTCAGCCGATCATGACGCTCTCGCTGCAGTCCATCCCCCTGCATCACCAGATCCAGACCCAGGCTCGCATTGCCCCAGACTCACCAGCACCAGCACAAACGCCTCCTCTCCATACTCTGCCTGACATGAGCCACAGCCCTCTTCCCCACCATCCCATGGGACGCGCGCCTCCGGACTTCCTGAACATGACAGCAGACATGAACACCGAGGTGGATGCTCTTGACCCAAGCATTATGGATTTTGCATTGCAAGGTATGGGAGAAGGAAGCTGGGGTAGGGGAGGGCATGGTTTATATGACTACATAGTCAATGAATATATAACCAGGGTCCTCAGAAGGATGCTCTGGGGTGGGATGTAACCGAACTGAAAACTTGTGCTGGGTGCTGACCTCTGCAGCATGACTTCCCTGGCCTTCCTTGGTGCATTTCTGCCCTGTGCTAGATGGGACAGCAAACCACCTTCCATGGTTCAAGTGCAGGCACTGCAGTAGATGTAAGCAGGGATGTCCAGCTAGCTGGATCTAGGACACCACCTCTCTCTGCCCATGGGAAACAGTAGCTCTGCTTGTGCCTTGGTTTTCAGCCTCTGTAAACGGAGAACTTACCTGGCTGGTAGCGATGCCTAGTGTGGCCCCTGGGTTTCTGGTCAGCACATGGTAGATCGGTGCTGCCCGGAAAGGTCTGGACTCCTGCTGGAACCAGAGGATTTAGGGAGGAACAGACACTCTTACTGCCTTTGACCTATAAGTGGTGCCATCTGCAAGCAGCACTGGTCCTAAGCAGTGGGTAAAGCCCTTTAGTTATGGACTCACCCCTGCATACAGTGCCTGGGTGGGTTGGATGTGTTGCTGTGACCAGAATTTAATCTTTTAAAGGTAACATATGGGAGGAAATGAAGGACGACAGCTTCAGCCTTGATACCCTGGGTGCCTTCAGCAACTCCCCGCTCCACCTCTCAGACTGTGACCTGGGCACCCCTGGCCTCACCCCTGTCTCCAGTGGCAGCGATCACTCCTTCTCAGACTTGCAGGTCACCGGCCTTTATACCACTTACACAACACTGGACAATGTAGCGGCAGCTCAGTACATGAACACCCAAGGCAACAAACCCATCGCCCTGCTCTGAGTTTTGCACCATTCCATGGACCTCTGACTCTGGGGCCAGTTTCTCCCAACTGTTAAAATCTGACCCGAAAGCAATAAAAGAGCTCCTCCTACAGGCACGTGGAACGTGATGGCTATTTACTGGGACACAGCATGTGATGCCAAAACAAATCAACCTGTTGCTAGTAGAACCGCTTTCACCCAAGGCAAGACTGAGGAATGGGCACGGAGACTGGTGTTGCAGGACTGGTGAGCTCTTAAGAAGGACCTGGAAGACATCAGTCAGTAGGAACTTTCACTAGAATGTAACTGAGCTAAGAATAGTCCGGTTAAGGTAAATACATTTAATCAACACTGTGATCTGGACTTACGTGTGGACGCTGTTGGGTCACCACCTATGCAGAAGCCAGTACAAGTCAACGGGCTGGTCAGCACCAAGTTGGAGTCCAAAATCGTTGATGATGTACCATCCTCTTTTTTTCTTAAATTGCCAAATAACTATTGCCATTGAACAAAAACCACAGGCAGTTTCTGGAGACACTTGCACCACTAACACTGTTCTGACATAACTATTGTTAATTTATTGTTATGAGGTAGGAAAAATGGAGCAAAAATACTAAAAATGAAATATCAAACCCATAGCAGGCAACTGTTACATCTAGGTTTAAAAACAAAGTGAAGGAAGTGGTACTGCTGAATTATTAAACTAATCACTGGCTAGAAGATTTTAGGAATTATGCCTATTTTTAGGATTTTTTTAAAAGAAGATTAGATTTGTTTATAGTCTTGTGTATTGTGCTTCTGTCTATTCTTGTGCTAGGCAGTATTACTATTTGTAAATTTATTTATATTTATTGTTATGAAGAGAAAAAACTATGTAAACTGAGCACTGTTCAATTTTTTAAAATGCTGCAGTAACCTGTTTTACATCCACTAAATTATTCATAATCAAAAATGCAACAATTTTAGTCACTGTTGTTACACTACATTTCTTTTAAATAAGCACTTTTGATACTGTGAAACTCATGTTTTTTTAAAGAAAATTCAGAGACCAAATATTGTAACTGTACCATACCAATTCACAATAGTCTTTCTTTCCTAATTAACCAAGTAAAATGATTCTAACCTATTTTTTTTTAAATTTTCAAGCCCTGCTTTACACTTGGTAACATACATTGCAAAAAATGTGATGAAACATCTGAAAATATACAAGGCAAACTGTATGTTGGAATTTAGCATTTAATTTACTTATACCTCTGTGACCATGAAGTAATATTTATATCTCGTGATTTGCCTGTTCCTGTGCATTAATAGCATTTCCCAGTCTGACCTTTCCTGGTATTGTATCCATGTGCTCACAGGCTCCTCTCTCTCACACCAGTCCATGTACTGAGAACCCAGAGGGTGTAGGACACTGGAGCCACCCCAGTGGGGCACCTTCTTGCCTGAAAATCATTGTGAAGATCAGGGGCTAGAAAATATCTGTGCCTGCATGTTCCCCAGTATGTATGTCCACAGCAACCTCTTCCAAAAGGGCATGATGCTCTGCATCATAATTTATTGTTCAAGAACAAGTGTGATTAATGATCATTTGCTGTGACTGGCGTCATCTATGATGTCTTCATTTTTTTAAATAAATATTTCTTAGCACTAAGCCTGGGTCATTCTAGATGTGCTGCACTATAACTACTCTGGTGTCAGGCAAGCCCCTGCCAGACGGCATGCTGTAGCTGGGCATTAAACAGTAATTCTGAGGCATTTGCTACTGGAAATCCAACGCAATGAGGAAATAGTTTCACACAACTTACTGATGGTGACAAATGGACAAAGCTCAGACATGTTTGACTCCAGCTGTAGTGTCTGAGAGTGTTGAGGAGTGGGGCCTTCTCTTGAATCGAAGACTTGTGTGTTTACATGCCACCACTAACAGAAAAGCATCTCATTCCATGCACAGAGGACGTGTAGTGCCCATCTGCGAGTGGAAGCAAGGGCTTACCTCCAAAAGAGCAGCTTTCCCCATGGTTCATTGCCTTTACAGACATAATACTATGTCCAAATTGAGGGTTTGTCCCTGGCTCAAATCCTCCAGGAGAATAAGAGTTTACAGGTATTTACTGTATGAAATCTTTCTCCATGCTGTCAACCTATTCCTGAAAACCCTGTAGCTAAATGTGTGGAAGAGCTCTGGTTTAGGGACAGGCATTCACAGGAGGATGCTACGAGCTGCTCTCTACTAAAGCAGTTTCTGTGCTGCAGGAAGGGGGCTGCACAGCAGCAGAGGCACCGGCCCCTTCTCAGCTCTGGCACATTTATACAATGACAAAAGAAAGAGAGGTCAGGAAAACTTGCTTGAGAACTGTGCTCACTTTATTGGTGGTGGTTTGGCTCCCCTACGGTGAGCATCAGCACCCCCCTCCTTCCTTCCCCGACAAAGTGCAGTGACACCTTTCAACACAGAAAGCATCTCATAACACCCTTTCCACCCCTGCCCCCAGGCCAGGGAGACCTCCCTGCAGACTCTGGTGGGACCCCCCAGCCCAGGCATGACCAAGGAGGTGTCTGACACCTCCACACCACAGCAATACCAGCACTGCACTTGAACGAGGCGTCCCACCTTCCATCACCATCGTGCCTCCCCATTTGTAAGCCAAAGCTAAACCTGTGCTAGTGAAATGATGCACCCACATAGCCAAAGGCAGGCACTGGAAAAGACATATTCAAATTTCCCCTCTGTGAACCAAACTGATTAAAGGCCACCTGAGAAGCAAGGTACAGGCCCGAGCAGACGGAGAGCTCACCATGGCTCACCCTGTGCCTCAGCAGAGGAAGCGGGTCACTGAGGCAGGAGCACATGGAGCCATGTCCTCCCTCCTCTCCATCCTCCACAAGAGCCGCAGGCTGAAAACCCCTGAAGGAGCTGTGGCTGGAGCCAGAAAGGACATGAGACGGGTGAGAGGAACAGTTGGGTCAGTCAAACCGTGGTGGATCCATTGATGTTCCTGCTGCAACAGCTCCCAGCACAGGTCACTGATGTCTTTTCTGGGCCATCAGCTACTCATAGTCACAGCTAATGATCACTCCCCAACAAGGGGAAGGATGAGACAAACTGCTCCTCATAGTTCTTGAGTTTATTTTATATCAGTTTGAGACTGCTTCTTAAGCAGGGTTACACTTCCTTGTGGTGGTGCCTGGTCAGCCTCAACAGGGCTGTATGGAGACCTTCTCCTCTGTCCCGCTCCCCTGTGGTGCCAGTCTCATGAGACGTGTCTGACACTGGGGCTTGTTTTAACAACTAAGGCCAGGGCTTGCAGCTAAAACACAGTAAAATATTTTAGATTCTTTTTAAAACCAACTTCTGCACCAGGTTCAGACTCCAGACTCGGCTTAGGACACATTTATCTTCTGCCAAGCTGCCCCTCTAATGAACACCCCCTGCGCCAGAGAGAACTCTGCACGGATGGTAAGACCATCTTCATGGCTTAAAATACAAACACTGGCATCCTTTATTTAGGCACACAGGTAAGAGTCCAAGGCTTCAGTTCAAGGGCTGAAGAACTGGGTGAGGATGTGAGGTCTGGCCTCTGAGCAGCAGCATGTCCTGGTGCCTCTCCTGCCCTGTGGCAATTGCCCTGCATGCCACCGGGCATTGGCTCAAGATGGGCCATCATTATCCACCGTTGACAGGAGATGGGCGACCTGGGCCTTCTGCGCACGGGTGATGTACTGAGCCATCTGCATGACGCAGTCCATGGCCATCTCAGGATTGGCTTGGACCAAGCTGCAAGGCGGATGGGAGAGGGCAGCTGCCTTGGAGGCTGAAGCAAGAACTGCCTTGTCTCCACCACCTGCTGTCCCCAACCTAGGGGACAGCATCACCCTTTGCATCCCAGCTCCTGCAACCACTTACCTCTGGATGTGCTTGAGCACGTAGTCCCGCTTCAAGTACTTGATGTTCTCCCGGATGGCTGACTGGGTGCCATCATCCTCTTGCATGTGCTTCTCCAGCCACTCCACCACCACCTGGTTGTTGTCCCAGAGGTAGCTCTGGGGAGAGCAGCACCGTGAGGTGGGGATCCTGCTGCCTGCATAACCTGAGCCCCCCCCTTTCTGCTGTGGTCTCGGGTTTTTTCCTCCCATGACAAAACCAGGCAATGGGATTTTTCTTCTCAGTCCTACACACACAGCACAGCATGGCACAGCACACTCCCCCACTCCCATGTAATGGCCACTGGGTAAAAGGTTCAGCCTGGAAACTGAAACTCAGGAAACCTTCATGGCCTGTTTAAAATGCAAAAAGTTAAGGTAAAACATGTTTCCTTTGGATGCCCTCATTTCCCAGCTCAGCAAGCATAGGACTGACATGGCGATGTGTGTGTCATGGCACTTGCATTTGAGAGCAGCTCAAGCGCAAAGACCCCACATCTCATTTCTGCCCTGGGAAGCCCCGTCTGATTGTAGAAAATGTTTATTTGGGGGCCACCTTGCTACCACTGAGCACCAGCATTCATCTGAGGTCACTCAATTTGAAGAGACAGCCCCAGCCTCAGGGCTGCTCGGCCACCCACCCTGGCACAGGCTGCAGAACAGTAATTCCCTTCACAAATTTAAACCCTCAGAGAGGCACCAACGAAATGGTTGAGTGATGGGAGAGCAATGTGACAGCCCTTGGGACACCTGTGGCTTCAGGGATGCCTCAGGAAGCCGGGGCTGGAGGTACCTTCGCAGCTCCTTCCGTCTCCATGAACCAGCGCCGCAGCATGGACTGGATGTGGATGTGGCTCAGCTCACTGTTTGCCTTCAGGACCTCCACCTTCACCACCTCCTCCAGCAGCAGCCGGCGCAGCCGCCAGTAGAGGAAGGAGCGGGCATTCTTCCACTCCAGGATGTCCTGCAGAAATGGGGACACAGCCCAGGTTTGCCTTTGCAGAAAGAAGAGCTGATGTGCAGCAACTGCTCACTCACAGCTTGCAGCAGTGAATTTGAAAGCAGCTCTGCTGGGCTGGAGCAGAGCAGCACCCAGGGCAGGAATGGCACATTGAGCTGCAGCCCAGACCCCCAGGAGGGGACTTTGCCTCCTGCCTTCATGCTGCCACTGCAAAATCCCCTCTCCAAGCCCCTTCCCACCAATGTCCTGGCTCACCGTGATGACACCTTTCTCCTGCATGCGGCCCGGTGTGTCATGCAGGTCAGCAAAGTGCACGGCCACCTGGTAGTACATTGGCAGTAGGAGCTCCTCCCGGGCCTTGAGCTGCTTCTCCAGTTCCCTGTGCTGTGCCTCAGACAGCTCAGGGGTCCCTGCAGGACACACCGTGCTGAGTAGCCCACCCACCGCCCCTAATGGGGTCCACAGGCCACCGTGGGGTCTGGGCTTTACTCTGTGAAGTCACCTCTAGCACAAAACAGGGCACCCAGTGTCATGTCCCTTTGTTTTGCCCAGAGCCCAGCCACAGAAGGCCATGGCCCTGAAGGGGCTGCACCGTGTTCAGTGTCTGCTGCAAGAGAGGTGGGAGGTAGCATTTGCAAGGACTTTGTGTGACTGTATTTTAGCAGGGTGGTGGGGTGTGGGGGCAAAGATGTCCCAACCCAGCCCCACCATCCGCTGCAGGCAGGAGCCAATCACAGGGCGAAGGGAGACCCAGTGCATTAAAGGCAGCCTCTGTGCAGATCTGTAATGACTATATGTCATCTCATTAGGTACTGATTCAGCATGGCCGTTGCCATCCGTCATCTCAAAGCATGGGAGAAAAGTCCAGCACCATTTACGGACCCCCCAGGACAGGTGTTTTAAAGTACCACCACACCCACTTGGCAGGCTCCACCATCAGAAAAACCATAAAGAATTTTCACAGAGGAACGCTAAAGGATTTCCTGATGATTGCCACCACGGTGTTTAAGCCTCATGTTTTGACTTACTGCTACCAATGCCCACAAGCCGCAATGCCCCCCCTTACCCAGCTGCTCAGCAAGCTTGGCATAGACCGTATCAATCCTTCTCATGGTCTTCACCAAATCTTTCTTTCTGAACTTGATCTCCACTGTTCCTCCAGGCTCCAAAATGCCTCCCCTGGAAGGAAAGTTTGGTAAAGCAGGGACTGGTCTGCACGAGAGAATAAATCCTGGGACAAGAGGTCCAGGCAACTCTCTCTTCTAGGAATTAGGGAGAGAGAAAACCTAAAAGGGTTTTGTTTCCATTCTGGGATTCTTGTCCCTCCTCCCACTCCTTACATTAATGCACTCCTTGCATTAATTCAGGTTAGGGAAAAGGCCTCCTGACCCCCAGAACCATGTTTTACTCTCCCACAGCCTTCACTAGATGCAGGAGGCCATTCCCAAGGACACACTTGCCACGCTGCTCTGTAAGAACCCTGGAACTTTTAGCCGATGGGTTTGATTGACTAAAGAGTAAAAAATACACATCTCAAGTGACTGGAGGTCTCTGTCGATGGGACTATGACTCTGCAGACCCCATGCGCCAGCTCTCATTTCTCTGCACACAAGCTACAGAGGATGCACATGTGTTTTGGATGCTGACCTGCTCTCCTTGTCTGCGTAGAGCTCCACGTACAGGGGGTTGATGGTGGAGTCGATGACCACCCAGGAGCCTCCCCGCAGCTCTGCATGTGGTGGAATGTAGACCAGGACAGGCTGCTTGAAATCACGGAGGCTATCGACAATGAAGGCGCCAAACTTCAGCATTTGGTCATACATGTCTGAAAGCCAAAGGGACTCAATGGCTGGGCAGCCCAACTGCTGTGGGCCAGGCTATTGCCCCTTGCCTCCTCCTAGCTGCCCAAAGCCACCTTTCTCCATTGGAGAGACCCAACGAGCACCCCAAAACCAGCCCAGCAGGAAGCCACCAAGCCCTGGAACCTAGGTCCTGGTGATGCCCCATCACCTCCCCACCCCAATCCCACATCCTGGAACAGTGCACGCAGGACCCTGGTAGGCTGGGTCATGCCATCCCAGGACCCCGTGGGGTGGCAGGAGTGCTGGCTCTACGTCATTTCATGGGGATCTGGGCACCCCAAGGATGGGTACCTTTCATGCCGCTGGAGAAGCCTCGCCAGTTGGCGAAGATCATCAGTGGGAGATGCTCCCGGTTGAAGTCCCGAATAGCCTGGGCCGTTTTAAAAGCAGAATCTGGAAACCAGACCTGCCCAGCCTGCTGGATTATCTGCAAAAGATGGCAAGCAGCAGTGCTGAGGCTGGTGCTGGTACTTCCTGGCACACCATGCTGGCAGGTTGGTGGCATGTGGTGTGCAAGAGCTGGAAGAAAACAAACTGACCAAGAACCCTTGATTTCACCAGTCTTTAAGGAAAATCAAGACATGCCAAAGGATTACACTAAGCTTTTTCCCTGCTCTCCCTTCCAGCCCCCTCCTGGCTGCACTAAGGTCTCCCCACACACCTTCACCTCCGAGTCTGGGTTGGCAGGGTCCGCAGGTATTGTCACCTCCACAGTGCGGGTCTCAACAGCAATGACACCAACCGGGAGACCTCCCAGCCTGCAGTGAGGCAGGGTGGCCTCAGCAGAGGCTAGTTCCCCTCCACGCTGCACCCCAGCCCCAGCGGAAAGGTTCTCCCCATCACCATCCCAAAAGCAGTGCCACAGCCCAGGCTTGAGTGTGCCTGATCATGCATGCAGCCTCCCCACATCACTCTCTGCCCTGGGGCTCCATCCCCTGCTCCCAGCCGTACCTCGCTCTGCCAACCACAACTGTCTGAGCCCACGGCCTCATGATCTCCAGAAAGCTGCCTTGGTCGAAGAAGCCACTCTGCCAGGTCCCCTTGAGAGCTGTAGAACACAGGAAAAAGTGGAGCAGCACAACAGTGAGCATTGAAGGGCTCCCTGTGCACCAACCCACAGCAAAAAGCAGCTTCTGCACCAGGACGAGGGGTCTGCACCTACAAGATACGTTTGGGAGCATTGCTGCTGAGGTCTCAGTTTGCCCTCACTTACTCGGATGGGGTCTCCCTGCCAGCATCCACCTGGGGTCATAGGGGACTTTGGAAGGGACAAAATCAATTTCTCTTTCGATGGGGTCGCTTATGGCCGTGATGGGCACCGGGCTCCGGTTATCCTGCAAGGGAGTCCCCGAAGGGCAGGTCACCAGCCAAGTATGGGGTAACACCCCACACCACCATCCTGCAGCACCCTCCTACCTTGGGTATATATGAGAGCCACTGCAGGATGGTGTAGACCCCCTCAAAGTCATCCGGGACGGTGACATGGGAAATGCCATTATTATGCATGATCTGCACGCCTCCCAGCTGGTTATTGGATGTGTAAACTTCACGTCCCAACACCTAGCCAGAATTATTAACAGAAACACAGATCAGTGTCTGCTAACACAGGAGTTGCTCCTCCTTGCTCTGTTTGTTCAGTCAAACCTCTGTACAGGCACGTCCTCTCTGGTTTGAGGTTGAATTTCCGCCTCTGTCTACCAGGCTGATGTTAAAGCAAATGGATCCTGTTTTAGACAAGTGCATCGGTTTAGCTAAGCAGGTCTCAAATCAGCTCAAACCAGTACGATTCTGCCCAGAGATGGGTCCTGCCCCTGGGACTGGAGCCAAACAGTACCCACGGCAGCTCTGCCATCCCACCCTGCCCCAGGAGTGATGCACCATGAACTGGCCTCTAAAGCAATACCAAATAGCTGCGGGGTGGCATTCTCTCAATTCTCAGTGAGATAAGCACAGTTGCGATTCCCCTGCAACTCCTCCTGACAGGTCCCATGAGGTGACATGCAGGGAACTGCCACCTTGTCCCATGGGACAGGGAAGGAGCCCACGCATGTAGTGGTGTGAGGGACAGTGCCAGGAGAGGACACACAGCTGGAGCACAGTACCTTATTGAGAGCCGTGACTCCAGTGAGGATGATGTGAGAGTTCTCCACCTGGATGACGCGCTGGCCCAGCCTTACCAGGTACGCACCAATCCCGATGGCACGACAGGTCACCTGGGCAAACACACAAGGACACTCGGGGTTACTGGAGAGAAAGGGCTGCAGCACAGTCCGAGAGCACCAGGAGAATGATGCTCTGCAGGGGTCTGCACAGCCGGGTTGCACCAGGTCGCTTGTTCCATCCTGTTATTCCCCCCAGGGTGACCTTAAAAGCAAGTAGGAGAGAGGGGAGGAGCAGAGCAGGGGAAGGTCCCACAGCTGTACCATGCTGATGGTCACTATTTCATCGTAAGCACGAGAGGACTCCCCAGCGATGGTACCGGCGGCTCTCAGGTTTTCCACCCCAAATCCATTGTCCTTCCCAATGATGTCCTTGAGGACATACCTGCAGGGAAAGCAGAGCCACGGTGGTGTGGGCAGAACAGAGGGAAGCACTCACTTTTGTGATGTGTTTGGCAGGATGCTGAGCCAGGACATGGGAGGTGCATCCTGGCGGGGATGTAGGGCAGGGTTTGGGGTGTCTCTGTGCACCCCATGGAACAGCGGGGCTCACCTGGACTCACCCCCTTCCTCCACGTGCTCACAGTGCACTGAGTTCATGGCGCTGATCCTCGTGTAGTCCTGGGGAGTCAGGTACAGGTACTTGAACCCCTGCAAATAAAGAGGAGGAGGGTGATTTGTGGACCCCCCCCTCCATGCACACACTCATGTGGGACACAGCCCCTCTCCAAAACCAACCCAAACCCACTCCATGCATCAACAGTGGCTCAGGGACCAGGGCTGGACAAAGCAGCCATGCCAGCACTGGCACCTTTATCTCCACCCCACTGGGGAAAGTGAAGGGAACTGTCCCTATGGCACTGGGTGCAGGTGTGTGCTCACTCCCCAGCATTGATCCTGCAGTTTCATGTCCCACTTTAGCTCTGGTCCTTCCTTTCCCAAATAAGTCCTCTGTTGTTTGTTGTGATGGCAGGAGGGGAGGTGTCCACACACCTTGTAGGGGTCCGCAGGGTCCACCCAGGCCACGTGGAACATGTACTTTATCTCATCGGCAAAGCCAATGCGGGCGCCGCTGTTGGCGGCAATGTAGATGCGGGGGATGCCTTCGGCCCGCGCCAGCTCAGAGGACCGCAAGAAGACCAGGTCCTCTTCTGGCCCAAAGGAGCCAATCTTGTGCGTGATGTCGTTGCAGATGAGCACGATGTCCCGGCCTTCTGGATACTCGGGGGTCTTGAGCTTCATTTTGAAAGCAACCATCCCCACCTGCCCAAAACAGCACAAGGTCACAGGGCAGGCTCCTCCAGAGAAATGGGATAAGAGCTGGAGAGTGCATTAGCCAACAAATAAAAAGCTTGCTTGAGGAGCATCCCCTGGGCTTTAAACACAGCCAGAATGGGGAAGCCACCAGCCATTCCCATATACCACAGCACAGCTTCCCTCTACCCCTCTCACTTTCCCCTATTCCCAAATCATCCCCTGCTACCTTGTTCCCTCCAGGGACCCTCTTCATCTGCACCAGCTGCCCCTGTGAGTCCAGCACCAGCTCAGTGTATGTCAGGACATCCTTGGGGTGCAGCTCCGAGGAGCCCCACAGCTTGAAGAGAGCCTGCAGAGACACCGCACACAGGATGAGCTGAAAGCATGGGGCTGCAGCAGCTCTGAGGCTATTGCCGAGCACAGACACACACTCCTGCAGCAGGCTGGGGCCTGGTGTGAGCAAAACTTTGTGTTAGAGCTCCCACGCTGCTGCAGACCTCCTTGCATGTGGCTTTTTGGTAAACATCCTCCATGAGTGCAACTATGGCAATTTGCAAGAGCTAGGAATCAGTTTAGAAATGCTTCATATAACCAAAACAGTTGGGGCTTGGGCTCTTTTCTTCTTCTCATTTGCCAGCTCAGGGGAAAGGAGTCTTTTCCCCAGATGGGAGTATCTGGGGAGGGTGGGGAAGAAAAGCAAATACCGTAATTTGGAGCCTCCTGCTCAGCCAGACTGACCTGCCTGATCATCTCCGGGAAGTCATACACATAGGTGGTGCCCAAGGACTGCGCCTGGAACCGCTTGGCCTGAAGCAGGTCCTTGGTGACATAGGGGGTGTTGATGAGCATCCCATGCTGCAGCCCTTGCTTGTCCCCATATGACTGAAACATGATCTGGAGAAAAGGGCAGAGCATTGGCTGCCTTCCCTGGACATGCAGGCGAGTCCTCTTTGCAATGCTAAGCTGCAAGAGCCCCGCACGGCTGGAGCACTGCTGAGCTTTGCCTGGCCAGGATGCTTGTGCCTGTGGCTCCACTTGACCAAATAACATGATTTTCCACCCCGCTCTTTGCTATTGAGGGGACAGAGTGCAACACTGCTGTGCTGCAAGTACCAGTAACACCTTAACGCTGACCTTCACCTCCCAGACCAAAACCTGCCCAACTACGCACCAGCAACACCCCTGGGGCTCAGCACCATTTTGGAGCAAAGCATCACCCCAAGGTGCCCAACTGGATGCAGCACAGAGGGGAGTGAAAACAGGCCAGCCCCAGGAATGCTGCTGTACAGTCCCAGGGGCTCTGGGACAGACCAGCATTGCAGGTGCATGAGGATTTTTGCAGAAACCACCCCAAAGCTTCGCTAGAGACAATAGCTGCTCAAGCAGTCGTGCTTGGGTTCCTGCTTGCAGCGGCCGCCTGCGGTTACTCACACTGCCGGTGCTGGGGTCCCTCACTTCCTTGTAGAGGCTGATATCCAGGTAGTAGCCAGACTCGTTGGCCAGGAAGAGGCGGATGGGGATGGCAGTGGCAGTGGGTGTCAGGCGAATGTTGATCTTCACCTCGGCCTGCAGGACACGCAGCTTCCAGAGGCGGCTGCCGTAGCGCATCACCATGGACCGTACTGACTCCTCGATCTGAGCATGGGACAGCACAGAGATGGGTCCGTGGCCCCAGGAACAGCACTGTCCTTGAGCATACAATGCCAAGACTAGAGCAGCCCTGCTGCATCTCCACCCCAAACAGTCATTTCGGATTTGCTTTGAGCAAGCCCCTTCCCTCTCTCCATGCCTCCATCCCCGGGGGCTGATGCTGCTGTCCAACCTCTCCACTGGAGAGAGGGAAAGACGGTGCCCCACA
Source organism: Aviceda cuculoides (assembly GCA_035590195.1). Classification (NCBI taxonomy): domain Eukaryota; kingdom Metazoa; phylum Chordata; class Aves; order Accipitriformes; family Accipitridae; genus Aviceda; species Aviceda cuculoides. Next base: position 14,637,672 of record JAVJGG010000088.1, read on the forward strand.
GCCTGCTGAACAGACACAGCCCCACTCCTTCAGACCACACGCTGCCTGGGCGAAGGGCCTGCCGCTCACCCTCGTGCCCTCCTGTGAACTGCCTGCTTGTCCAATTCTGTACAAAAATCCCTGATCATTGCAAAGCATGAAATCTCAGCATCTCCCCAGAAAACAGCCCACAGTGAAGGTCTGACAGAGAAATTAAGCTGCAGGAGCCTCTGGGGCTGCCAAACCCACCTGCCATCAAGGGTTGGGTGGGCACTGGACAGGACCAAGTCTGACAGCCAGTGTGGGGGTGGCTGCCTGTCTGAGCAGCGGTACGGAGCATGGGGGATGATGCAGCCTCCATCCCCAGATCAGCAACATGCTGACAGCAGGAAGCAGAACACCAAGAAACACACCTTGGAGGGGTCCATGATGACTTTTGGGACAAAATTGAGGAAGATGTGGTTGCAGTCAGTGCGGACGGCAGTGTTGCTGAAGGCCACCTCCAGCTCATCCATCGCCTCCAGGAGCAGACGCTCACCCTCGTTCTGCAGGTACTCGAAGGAAGCTTCCTGCAGTGCACTGGTCATCTCAGGGGCAGCTGGAGCAACCCCTGCACCTGAAATGTGCCCACCTCTGCCCGCACACCTGGGGGACCCAGCAATGACTTGCCTTGGTGATGAGATCTGAGTGGCGCACAATGGCGCGGATGAAGAAGCGGTAATCGGTGGCCTCGGTGCCCGCCTGCACTTTGGCAGCCCCCAAGTAGAGATGCATCTTGTGGTTGGCACAGGGAATAGCCGTCAGGTCAAAGTTGCGCATGCGGCTCAACTCCAGCTGGAAGGCAAGCGCTGGCTCCAGGTGCCGGTAGATGCGGTCCTCTGCAAACTGGTGCAGCATGGAGGTGTAAGTGAGCGGCTCGTCAGGCAGAGCTGGACGGGTTCTGCTCTAACTGCGGCTCTTACCTCATCCCTGGCTCTGAATGTGAAAAACTTTGGGAATTCTCTCTAGAGCAAAGGGGAGAGAGAGCTCAATGTGAATAATCCTGGCATGCAGAGGATTTTTCCAATTTTCAATGAATTCATTAAAAAGAAAAAATCTTGCAAGCTTCCTCCTCCCCCAAAGGGAAAAAAGCTTGGAGTAATCGACACCTTTTAAAGGCAACTTAAAGCTATGGAGTGGCCACGCAGGAACCATGCGTTACTGGAGACATTAGTGGCATAAAGGATAATGCAGGAGATAAATCACTCATTGAATCCCTCATTAATTAACTCCCAGCTCCTGATGCACAGTAGGTACATCCATCACACAACGCTATGTCTATAAGGTACTTAGAGATGTTTCTAGATATTTTAGGGTGGTGGAAGCACAATGTGTCTAAAGTCAGTCTGCCTGTTGGCAGCTCAGTTTGCACTCACCTGCTGAGCAATGAGAAACGTGATTCTTCGGAGACCACAGCTGATGAGGACATTTTTCTACATAGAAACAGAAGACTCCACCAGTCACGAGAGCTTAAACATCTCCACCAAGGGAGCAAACAAAACCCAAGTGGCTGCCACAGGGTGCAACATTTTGGGGAGCACTGCATGGGGATGAGGCAGTGCCTTGGGATATGGTGCCCTGGATTGCAGGGTCCACAGAAAGGGGATCCAGCCCCAGAAACAGACCTTGGACTGGGCAAAGGTTCTGAAGATGGGCACCAGCTTCTCATCTTCCATGTGGTCAGCCCAGTGGAGCGCGATGTTGAGGATATGGATCGGCTCCTCACGGACATTCTGGCAACAAAACCCCCCAGTCAACGCTGACCAGCAGCACCACTGCCATGCCAGCACCACCTGCAGGGGGACTGCAATGGCATCGTGCCCACCTTGGCATCCTCCTCCTCATAGACACTGGCTCGTGCCTCACTGAAGAGCGTACTCTCCGAAGGCGAGTTGGCAAAGCATGAGACCACTTCATCAAAGTTCCTGCCCAAATGGTGGGGATGGGGTGACACATCAGCACATTGTGCCCACCCCCTGCCCAAAGGGACAGTGCCAGGGACCTGCTGCGGCACGGATGTGGGTACCAGTGCAGCAGCCAGGGGCATGCACTGGCTTAGCCTGGCTCCACCAGCCCACAGCTAAGCCACAGCTCATGAAATACAGCTCTGAGCGCTGCTGTGTTAATGTGCAGATGCTTAACCTGTGCCAGACAAGCTTTCCCCAGGCTCCACATGCCCCCAGAAGATATGTCATGACCCCACCAGTTAACTGTCTTACTGAAAATACCCAGCCCTAACCTCTGGCTGCAGGAGGAACGGGAGCTGCCCCAAGTGCTGCCCAGCCACTGCCAGCTTTGGCTTTTCCACTCCCTTTTGCTCTCTAACGATTGCAGCGGCACCCAAAAGGTACATGCATGACCAGCCAGGCATGTCCTGCACCCCCACCTTGTGAAGTCTTCAAATCTGTTGAAGGCCACCATAGCTCCCATCCGCTGGCTCAGAGGAGAAAAGCCACTGTCCATGAAGAGCTCGGTGCTGTGCCGGGCCAGGTCAGGGTTGGAGATGCTGATGGGGATGGACATCCTGCATGGGGGAGCAAGGAAGCCATTGGCCATGAGTGGAGGCACCGCTCCTGGGTCCAACAGGGACTATGCAGGTCCCACATGGGACCCTGACCCAGAGAGGGCTCATCTTGCTCCACTGGCAAAGGGAGAGTGTGGTGGGTAATTCCCTCTAAGGGTCCTCGCATTCTGCATGGAGAAGATGATACAAGCCCAACAGCTTTGCAAAAAGGACCATGTGCAGGGGGAGCAGGACGGGCGTGAAGAGGCCTCCATACCTGTTTGGGTGAGAGGAGGGTAGCACAAACTGGAACTCCACCAGGCAGGTGCCATCCGAGAGCTGCCGGTGCTGCAGGCTGTTCAGTTCGTAGGCAAGGTACCCGCGCCGCACGTACACCTGGGGGGCGGGTGGGGTGGCAGGAGGTATCACCATGACCCTGCCACCACCACACACATCCATGCTACCCCCCAAGACCTCACATGCCCCCCACGACCCCTCCAGCCCTCACCTCCAGTGCCGCCATGCGCACCACCCGGTTGGTATGGTAGAAGAAGATGGGAAGCACGTCGAAGATGGTGGTTTCCGAGAGGATCAGTTTCTGGGGGGAGAAAGCAAAATTTAGGGCAAGGATGAAGTGGGACCCCCTTGCCCCATTGCAGGATGGGGGATGCACGTTCCAGAAGGGTCCCTCAATGTGGGGCTGAGCAGGACTGGCCACTGGGGTGCCATGGGACACCCAGACCACCATGGGGACACTGCCAGACCCAGATGTGGATTCACATGTCAGTCCCCCACCAAATGGGGTGAGGAGCAGGGGATGGGGACTGGCAGAAACGGGGTGCACCCCCTCCTTTGGTCTGCACAGGCACTGACACTGCAGCAAGGCTTTGATTGCTTTTTGGGCTATTTTTAAGGCTAAGCCACTTGCAGCCAGACCTCCTCACCAAAGTCACCCGAAAGCCAAATTCCCTCTGCGGAAAATCACGTGATTCCCAACCTTCAGGTTTTCAGGGCAGTACTCGTGTCCGTACATGTTGATAGCAGAGAGGAAGATGGACTCCACCTGGTTGTACCGCAGCTCATAGGAGGGCAGGTGAGAGGCGATGAGCACCTGCAAGGGGAGAGGCAGCTGGAAACACAGGGGATGGGGACAAGGATGGGGACAGGGATGCAGATGGCACAGTGTGACACTCACTGACCTGCCGGGCTCTCAGCGCCACTTTGGAGTGCTCGGTCTTGCTGAGCTGCGTCAGCTCGTGGAGGATGGCCGTCAGCTCGTCCGTCAGTGTGGGGTCGCGGCCACACAGCTGGTCCTGCAATGCACCCACCACTATGGTTTGGCTCAGGCCCCTTGCTGTGGGGTGGCTTCACCCTACACCCCCAGCCCCACAGGGGTAATGGGGACAAGACCCGAGGCACTAAAACAGGCAAAAAATGCTGCTCTTTGAACCAAGTGCAGCAATGCAATGCTACAGAGGGGAGATAAAGTCCCCCTAACAAGGCAGGAATGGACACCTGAATGCAAAACCCAAACCCTGAGAATGCATTAAACAGAAAAAAAGTGGTTTCTCAGGTGTCCGCCTGCTTTTAAGGGGAAAGCACAGGGCTATGACAGCCACCCGCAGCTGCATCCCGTCCCACAGTGATGCAGAGCTTGCCTCGGTTTACGAGCTTTTCCCTACTGCCAACCTTTACTTCTGGTGTCTTGGGGCATGGGCTGTACTCACAATTAACATGGTCACCAGCAGGTTCTTCTTTGCAACCTGGGCATGAGAGAAGATGCTCTCCAGCACGGGGTTCATGTCGGGTTTGCACTGCTCCCGTAGGCTGATGACGCACTTGTCGTAGTGAGCTGTGGGGCAGAGCATGCTGAGCCCTGCAGACCCCCCAGAGAGCCCCACAGACCCCTCCGGAGAGCCCCCGAGCCCTCACCATGTTGGAATTGTGTCTCCACTTGCAGGTAGCGCCTTAGCAGGTCCAGCACCACTGCCTTCATGTAGCCCCCAATGCCGCTGCGGTACCTGGGGAGCAGAGAGCCCAGCATGCTGCAAAGAGGTGGCGGTGGTGGGGGGACTGGGGTGGGGCAGGGCCACAGACAGTGCGGGGCTTACTTCTGCACCAGCTGCACCAAGCTCTGCGTGTTCATGAAGAAGACCTCCCGCTCAGCCTTCTTCTGCAGTGTGGCCGCGTGGGTGTCCAGCATGTTGGCGATCTGCATGGAGAGGGCACAGGGTCCAGTGCAGCCTGGGGCCAGCATGGCTGCAGGGCTGCTAGCTCCCTGGCTTGCCTGGGGACAGTGCTGTTGCATGCAGAGCCTTTCGTTTGGGTTTTTTTTTTCCCCCCAGGTGAAAAATGCAAAGTGACAAATAAATACAGAAACGCAAGCATAAAAACACAAGCATAAAACCACAAATGTTTCCCTCACTCATTTAATATTTTATAGTATCTCTTGGCAGGACAAATTCAGGCAGAAACTCCTAACTAGCTCTAGCTAAAAAGGAAGCGAAGGCCAAGCTGGGGAGTGCAGCCCCTGCGCTACTCACCTGCTGGCTGGGGAAGCGGCAGAGCACAGAGGTGATGTTGCTGGCATACTGTGCCATCACTTTCCGGATCGACTTCTCCACGGACAGGGGGATTCTTCCTGAAGTGCTTGTCATGATGTCTTGCAGCTCCAGGAGGGGCAGGGAGGGGTCCCGCAGGGTCTTCATCAGCTGCGCCACCCACTCCTTCACCTGCAGGGAGCAGAAGCTGGTGCTGCCCACACCCACTGGCGCTGCCTGTCTTGCCATCACGGCAAACATGAGGCAATGGGGCAGGACACCTGGACCGCCTTCGCCTCCCAGCACCCACCTTGGTGCTGAAGTAGGGCTCAGGCAGGCAGTACCCATTCATGACATTGGTGAGATTGTCCAACACTTTGTGGAGAACCTGGTGCTGCTTCTCGCCAGTGATGGGGAGGGTCTGCTGGGCTGGGAGGCCCCCTGTGAATGGCTGTGCCTGCAGGGAGCAGAGAGAGGTGGGCTGACCCTGCTCCTTGCCAACATGGGAAGGACCCCCACAAGAGCTTCAGCTGCCCCAGAGAAACCGCACAACCCCTCCAGCATCTGCTTTTGGTTAGATAGAGAGGAAGCACCTAACATTCAGCTTCATGTCTCTGCCAGTGCCCCAACTCAAAAACAATGCAGAAAAACTGGAGATGTAGACAGAGTGCTATAGAAACACTAAAAACTTGCATGTGAGCTTCTGCACACTAGGTAAGTGTGTGTGGGATGCTTACGCAGAGCAACACTGTGGCACATGGAGCAGCCACTCGAGCCCCAGAGCAGCCAGCTGGAGGATGCAGCATGGCCATGCAAGTGCCACCCTGTGCCAGCATGACACATCCCTGCTGATGCCCCAGTCAGGGCAGCTCCTCTGATCGTTTCCCAGCAAGTGACCCCGATGCCATGCAGGATGCTGTTTGGGAGCAGACAGGAAGGAACAGCAGTGTGGCCAGCCCCCAGCAGACTCACAGGCTTCACTTTGGTGGGATCATCCAGCTCGAGCCGGGCTATGACGCAGCCCGCCTCCAGCAGCGCACCCGGCCGCTTGATGTAGTGCACTCGCCCAGCCTCCTCCACCGTCAGCGTCATGATGATCTTCATCACCTGAGTGAGGATGGGTGAAACAGTCACCAAGCGAGCAGCACCCGCATGCTGCAGAGCACCTCGAGCATTGGTGGGTTTCATTTTTGCTATCCACCAGCGTTGCAGGAACGGAGCTCCTCCAGACTCTTTTGCAAAACTCACCTCGATCTCTGCAAAAACATTCCCCTCGGCCACGTGGCCACCATCCTCCACCCTGTACTGCAGCAGCTTCCCTGCGGAGGGTGAACGCAGCACCGTTGGGTCCTTCTCCTTCTCAAAGTCACATGTTTTGTTGCCGATGGTGATGCGGTATCTTAAGGAGAGGGAAAGGTCTCACCAACTGGCTGCTGTTCAGCAGGGAGGGCCAGTGGGGGCCCAGTGAAGAAGTACCTGTCGATCTCCTCCTTCATGTAGGTGGTGTAGCTGTTGCCATCATAGGAGAGCAGCAGCCCGCCGTCGTTCAGCCGGTGCACGTCTATCTCTATGTGAGTGCGGTTCATGATGATGACGTATGTTGTCAGGGACTGGCGGGCAACCTGCAGGCAGCAGCCGGGGAGAGGCCTCAGTGCAAGTCCCTGAAATGTGTGCAACAGCATTTCTGGGGGCTAGTGGGAATGGCAGGGGGTGAGGAACATCTCCCCACACTTGGTGCAAGGGTCGGTGCAGGAGCAGCATGCTGCCATGGGATGGGGCTGTGCTGGGGAGGGCAGGAGGCAGCAACCTCAGGCTGCACCAAAGAGCTGGTTCAACTCGCAGCCTGGAGCTCGGTTAACTCATGGCTCACCTGCTGCTTTCCTTGTGAGTAGGGAGTTTTTGCATGAAGTTCAATTGGGTTTAAAAGCAAGAAAAAGAGGTCCTTTATTAAACTCGGGGCAAAAGGATGTATGAAAATGTCTGTCTAGTTAAAATGAGGTTATTAACCTCATTTTTATTTTGCACACTTTTAAAGGACAACCTTGTATTTATTGCATCTTTTGCCTTCAGGACAGGAGCATGTGTCCCTGTCCCTGTGAGAAGCACCACAGCCAGTTCAGGAGGAGCATGGCCCAGCCCTCACCTGAAGAACATATTTCATGCCCTCATAGATGAGCTCCACATCGACGATGTTCAGCAAGGAGGCTGCTGGCAGCACCTGCCCCCTGAAACACAATGGACGGGTCGGGCACCACAAGTATTGCTTGCCTTATGCGCCAGCAAGGAGTGAGATGTCAGTGGTGCTGCTGGCATCAGGCTGTGCGGCCTCCGAGCTGACTGTGAGAGGGTGCAAAGGTGATCAGAGGGAACAAGCATCTGCTTTAAATTACCAACGTGAACACCTTGTAAAAAAAATGCATCTGGAGGCAGGCCAGACACCAGCAAAACATGCTCAGATAAGGACACGAGGGAGAGCCCCAGGTGTCCTCCAAGGCTGGAGGAATAACCTTGACATTCAAGTGCAAAAACAAAAGCAAGCTGCCTTCAGCCAAGCCACTTTCCCTTGAAAGATGTTTTCCCAAACATGTGAAACTTTTTCCCCTCTCCAGACAAAGTGATAGCTGAGAAGCCAGAGCTGTGAGTCACAGCAGGTACCCTTTTTCCCAGGCTGTTGCAGCGCCATGGCCACTGCCTCCAGATTTGCAAAGCTTTTGCAGCAAAAAGGGGAAGGAAGATGGCCCAGGGAGAGAAAAACTCAGGTCTCTATGCTTGCAGGAGCCACATGGGCTGCCAGGAGCAGCCCTTTAGGATATGCAATCCCTGTAACCCTGTGCCCATGGCATGGCTGAGCCCCCGTTGGGCAGCCCCCACTCCGCACCTCTCCAGTGAGTGCAGGAAGTCAGTCATGCACATTCTGAAGGCGGAATCTGCGACGTTCAGGGCACCGCAGACAACACCCAGCATTGTGTCTGGCTTCTCTGCCTGGGGGGGTGGGTGAAAATAACAGGGCTTGGGTCTTATGCCAGAAGGGGAGCGGTGACCCCAGGGTGGCCAGTCTCCCCCACCTGCACTTTCTCGGCAATCAGATGGTCCAGCCAGCCAGTGTCTATCTCGTTGTTCTGGAAGCTCTCTGTCTCCAGCAGCTTAATCAGATACTCTACTGTGGTCCGGAAATCCCCGCGGATAGACAGCTCTTTCAGGGCAACCACCATGTTCCTTTTAGGGAGTAAAACCTTCCATTAATGACTGATGAGGTGGCGCTTGGCTTTCAGCAGAGAAAACTGGGGAACCACAGGGACCAAGGTGATGAGCTCCAGAGCCCTGGGCACCCTCATGCCTGGACAAAACAGCCCCATAGTCAGCATTGACTTTGACTTAGTGAAACACTTAAATACCCAAGACAGACTCATTAAATTTTGCTCATTACTGAATGACCATTGCTGTTCACTGGCACTAGGTACGTGCTTAGCAGATCACTACAATGTGTCTTCAAGGATCACATTGAGGCCGTAGCACCACCACAGTCCAAAAACTTTGGCTTTGGCCAGGCTCTGCAGCACAAACAACCTGCTCAGCACAGCAGCACCATTCTGGTCCTCTCAGATAAATGCCACTTTTTCCAGCTCATGCATCAATTGCTAGTCTTCCCAGGGACACCTGCTTTCCACACCATCCCACCACACTCACGAGATGGCCTCCTCCCGGTTTTCTCCCCACGAGAAGCAGTGCCCGAACTGGGAATCGGCGAATTCATGCAGCCCCCCGGCCGCCGCCACACTGAAGTACCCCCAGACATTCTTGCTGCTGCGGAAGTTCAGCTCCTGCACTGTCCCTGAGCTGGGCTTGAAACCCTGGGTGAAGACAGAGCAGAAGACATTGAGAAACCAGGCTTGAGACTCATGCAGAGTAAACAGGGAAGGGGAATCCCTGTGCCATTTATCAGCCTGCACGCGGATCTCACCGATCCCACGGCTTCAATGCCCATGAACATTGTCCGGCTGAGGAGGACTGTGCCCAGTACAACCCCGTCCCCACATGCAGGGCCAGTGCACTAGAGTCCATCTCTCAGCTCACCTCCTCGGGGTTCTCACTGGTGATGCGGGAAGCGATGACGTGGCCTCTGGGCACTGGGGTGTTGGTGGGGCTGTGGAAGCAGATGGGTGTATCGCCCCAGGGGCTCTCCCCATACAGCACCCGGATGTCTTTTATCCTGTGCAAGGGGATGCCCATTGCAATCTGCATGAGAAACAAGGACTTCAGCTGCCAGAACAAGACTTTAGCATCAAAATTACAACCAGGAGACATCGATAGGTGGTCTGAATGAAGAGCGAGGGGAAGAGGCATCATGCTGCAGGCAGCTGCTCCCAGCAGGGAGCCAGAAGCGAAGGAGGGATGCTACATTGCTTCTGCCTGCACCCTGCATGCTGTTAAGTGGGACAGCTTACCTCTGCCAGGCTCCAGCCTAGTGCTTCTCCCTAAATTACAAAACTGCTTCACCTAACATGCCTCACAAAGTCACCTGTGTGCACTCAGTTACCTGCAGCTGAGCAGCAGGGAGGTTGACACCTGCGATCATCTCTGTGCAAGGGTGCTCCACCTGCAGGCGCGGGTTCAGCTCGAGGAAGTGGAAGCTCCCGTCCTTGCTGTAGAGGTACTCAACGGTGCCTGCGCTCACGTAGCCGACCATCTGGGCCAGGCGGACCGCGCACTGCAGGAGAAGGTGAAGCCACCGTGGAGAGTAATGACCCTCTGTTCACTGCAGCAGAGTCGGGGTCTCCCAAGCAAAATGGCAGCAGTGTCCTTGCATGGACACAAGAAGACAAGCAGGGCTCGGGGTCTCCTCTCAGCTTGGGGGGTCCCTCCCTTCCTTAGAAGCTTCAGGTGCCAAAAACCACAATAAACCCAGCAAGGATCAAACCAGTTTCTCACTAAAACTTCGTGCTGCCCTAAGACCAGGGCCACTCACCTGCTCCATCACCTCGGTGACGGAGGGTGCTGCAATGGTGGTGGGCGCCTCCTCGATGATCTTCTGGTGCCGGCGCTGGATGGAGCAGTCACGGCCAAAGAGGGAGATGGCACTGCCATATTCATCGGCCAGCACCTGCACTTCCAGGTGCCGCGCGTGCTGTGCCAACTTCATCAGGAAGACAGGGGACCCAGGCGCCTCCGCCTGCACCTGCGGTGAGGGAGAGGGTTGTGCTCTGGCATCACCCCCCAAATTCATCCCAGGATGGAAGCAGATCTTGTGGCAAGCCCAGCTGGGAAGCACAAGATGCCTAGAGTGTGAGCAGGACCCTGCTGCATGGCCCAAGATGGGATGGGGATGGGGAAGGGGATGGGAGCTCTGGGCACCTCTCACCTGCCGGAAGCAGGTGCCAAATTCCTCCACTGCCTCCACTTTTCGGATGCCTTTGCCCCCACCGCCTTCTGCTGCCTTGATCATCAGTGGGTAGCCGATCCTCTTGGCCACCTGAGGGGGGACAAGGACTGGGGTGACTGAAGTGCTCTGGACCCCAACCCATCACTCCCACAGTCCACCCTGCCTCAGCCCCATGCATCCCCAAGCAGGATTGCCCCAAGCCGCATCCATGCAGAGGGACAAACTGCTGCTGAAACATCCTTGCATCGCTGTCACACATGCTGGGAGGCCAAAAGGCCCAGGGCATGCAAGCTCTGAAGAGAAATAATGGTGGATGGGAAACAAGCGGCTGCCTGTGGGCTCAGGTTTACCTCCAGGCCTTCCTCCACATCCTTCACGCAGCCCTGCATGTATGTCTCGAGGGGAATGCTGATCATCTGCCGATGCTTCTGGTCCTCCTCGGACCACTGGGCCACCAGACCTGTGGGCACAGCCAGGGCTACAGTTACCACCAGGGTGAAATGGCTGGGGTGGCATGCTGGCTGTGCCCAGGAAGCGGGGGACCCCCATGTTGGCACATGCCATTTCCCCTGTTTCCAAGCTCCCCCATCTCCAAACACCCCCGTGCCTGAACCAGCAGCTGCTTGGCTGCAGTGCGGTCCCTGATATCTGGAGCCACTCTGCGGCCAGATGGGCCAGGGACTCCAACCCTGGCACTTGCTTTGGGGAGAAGGAGGGGCAAGGAGGAGAGAAATGGGGGAGCAGGGAGGGTGTGCAGGACTGGGGAGGAGGCGCTTACCACTCCCGCTCCACGGCAGCGTGGGGATCTGGACCGTCTGAGCCACAATGGTGGAGGCAACTTTGTCTCCCAGTGCCCACATGGCATCGCAGGGGGGACCTTTGAACAGGGAGGGAAGGGGTGAGCTGGGCCAGCCTCACCAGCCAGCCTGTCCCCATCACACAGATGCTGCAGAAAGCTGCTCCCCACTGAGCTGGCACCATCAGCCCTTCTGCAAAGACTGGGGGCATGGGAAACCCCCCCAAACCCACTGCCCGGTTCAGGACAGAGCTTGAACCTTCTCAAAGTGGGAGCCCAGGCTGTCCTCTGGCTGGACAGCCTACAAGATCTGGTCCTACCCAACGTTCCTCCGTAAATGCTGCATCAACATGAGCATTACAGGGAAAACCCAGAAAACAGCAGGATTCCTGGGACAGCTCCAGGAAACAAGACTAAGGAATGTCACACTGCAGGATGGACATGCCAGACACACGAAACAGGCTTTGACCAGCAGTGTCCCTGAGGAGTGAATGTGCATGCACACACTAGCCCAATGCCCACTGCTCCCGCTGGCACAGGGAAGGCAGCAAGACCTTACCTAGGAAAGCTATCCCATTTTTCTGCAGCAGCTCTGGCAGCTTAGGGTTTTCCGAGGCATGTCCCCAGCCAGCCCACACGGCCTGGCACAAGAGAAGGAGCAGCGTGATCTATTACCTCCCTGCACTGGCATCCTCCCATCACCCACAGCATCAAGCCTGCCTCCTCCGCATGGAGGGATGTCACCCCATTTCTGAGTGCCCCTTCGTCCCCATCTGCTTCCCTCAACAAAGAGGTGGGAGGCCCGCGAGTGGCTGCTTACCTGGACTGGGATTCGTTTGGAAATGTCCACAATCAGCTCCACATTGGCGTAGTTGTTGTTGTTGGCCCCCCCAGGGACAGGCACGTAGTGATCTGCCATTTTGATGTACTCTGAAAGACAGCGCATGGCAGTAGTGGGAGCCAGTCCTCTGAGCCGCATCCCACTTGCATGGTGCCCCTTGCACCCCCTCCCCAAATTCGCCATCCCGGGGAGGTTGGGGGCGGGGCGGGGGGTGTGGAATTATTTACTCCTGGATCTGGCTGCACAAGAGGATAGTGTGTGACTGTGGGCTGTGCAGAGCCCCCCATGGTACCCGGCAGCAGTGCAGGAAGAAGGAGAGTGCTGCTCTGGCTCAGCCCCAGGGCGGGGAACATCTCTCACTGGGATGCTTTTAGGAATTACCCGCATTAGCCTTGAGGTCTTCAGGGGTCACCATGACCACGAACCGAATGGCACGCTCATTTCGGAACATCTCGTAGGCCCACTGGCGGATGGAGCGCATGCACTTCACGGCGGCAATGCCATTGTTGGCAATGAGAACCTGGGGTACGGGGAAGCAGGGTGTCTAGCTGAAACCTCTCCTTGCTGCTGGGGCATGGGGCTGGTCATGCAGCCCCGAGGGATGGCAGCATGGAGGTGAGGGCTGGGTGCAGCTGGTGAGCAAAGCAGGGCAGCTGTGCTAACATGGGCACTTTGCAACAGCCGGTTGTACATGCTGGTGAAGCAGGAGGCTTCTTAACAGCAGCTTTGATGCCTGGCACTGGGGCTAACAAAGGACAGGACTTTGGCCTTCATTTGTGCCAGCCATGCAAAGCTGCTGCAAGCAGCTGCCGTGCAAGGGCAGAGTTGGGAGGGTTTCCCTCTCCCAGTCCGTGAGAGTGGGTGAAGCCAGGGGATGAACAGCTCTGGGCTGCCCCAGGCTGCCATCAGTCCGAGCCTTGCGGGCACGGGAGTCTTAGGCAACACTCGAGGATGTTGCCATGAAAAGCAACGACCCACCACCCAGGCAAAGGCAGAGGTGCACGTGGAAAGACCTTCTCGATGACACGGTTGCCCCCGAAGCGGGTGACGAACTCTGCCGGCGAAGCGACGGTGAAGTCCCGTTGCAGATCCATTTTCCTGTGCTCTCGGCCCCTCTTCGCCAGGTGCAGCCCGGACATGCTAGGCCTGCGGCAGGATGCGAAGGCCGTCAGCAAACCTGCAGTTGCACGAGCAAACCTTCACCAGGTGCAACACATGCTGCTGCTGCTGGCTCTGGCTTCCCTGGGGGGTTGGATCTGCAGGGAGCCCGTCAGCCTGCAGCAGCGGGCACTGGAGACCAGACTGTGCTCCCTCCACAGTTTCTTCTGAGGAAAGCAATAACACCCTTCACCCTGCTGACACACAGGGAACATCTGGATTCACCTTCCTCGCTGCCAGATCCCTGTCATGCACTGGGATCTCTCCAGGGACATTTAACACTCACTGCAACACTGCAGAGGAAAAGTACTTTTGACTGAGTTATATGTGGCAAGCAATTTGGGGTGAATAGAGGTACCGCAAACAGCACCCGCCTCCCTCCACCCTGCGAGGATCGTTACACGCACAAATGTCCCTTTGCAGCAGCCAAGGTCTGCTGCAAAGCTCCTGCAGCTCCTGGTTCGCACCAAGCCCCTTTGCAGAGGTGTATCTATCACCCACATCCCCAGAGGATCCCTGGAGCAGCCTGGCTGGGTGGTGTGGGATGGCAGGAACACGTACAGGGGATGGCACAGAGCATCCCTTCCCCAGCATCTGTGTAAGGCAAGCAGGATTGCTGCCTCTAAACCCCATGGCATGAGCATCAGGTCTCCAAGGGGTGCAGCTGGAGGTGCCCCTACAAGACCACCCCAAGCTGCACTAGGGTCATCTAAGGGGGAGCAAAGAGCAGGCAGTGCTGTACAAGAAACGTTGCAAAGAGTGGGATGCACCACTCCCAGCAGCTGCCTTGGGAATTTGCTCTCGCACAACCTGCAACAACAGCAGCTGCAGCTCCTTGCCAGATCAGACTCCATCCTGCCCGCACTGCCTGCTCCACAACCCGAAAACACCTTCCCAAGCTCACCACGCCGCTGGCCAGACTCACCCTTAACATGGTTTTCCACTGAAGGCGCTTCCACACCCTCCAGAGTCTATTCCCTGTTTCACAGGCCGTCATGCATCCCCAAAGCCGGCAGGTTGGAGTGGGAAGGTCGGAGTGGGCTGCGCTGGCAGCCGGACCAGCCCTTCCACAGGGCTCCACCTCCTGGCACAGTGGCAGCGGGCACAGGAGGCTCTGGCAGCGCCGGCAGCCCATGACAGGCAGGCAGGGACCTCCCTGGCTGCCAGGCACATGCCTTCCTGCAGCTCTGCCCAGAGTTTTAAGCAACTTTCTATTTTAATTAGCAGGTTCACATTCCCCCCTCATAACTCAGCCAGATTTTGAACTGTTGATTGTTATTCCATGGATGAGCTATAAATAAGCAAAGGAAGAAGCACCCCCCCGAACAAGCAGATATCACACGAGTAGCACTTGGCACATTTATTTTAAGGGGAAATGTGTCAAAATCCCCCGAGAGGTTGGGAAATGTCCCAATCTCTCCATGCACTCAGGGTATTTTCCAAGCAGCTGGAGCACTGCAGCACCCAGCAGTGCTGGGTTTATCGCACTCTGGCACATCCCCCGTGCCGCTCGGCAGCTCTGCTGCTCTGCCAGGGCCAGCCGTGCCGCCCACCTCCCTCCCACAACCCTGAACCCCATCGCAAAGTCTGTGCCAGCATACCCATCCCATCCTGCAAACTGCACCAACCACATCTAAAACATGGCTCAGGTGCGACATAAGGAAATTCTTCCCGTGTTAAAGCGCAGATGAGCAGCAGCGATTCCCCGCTGGCAGCATGGTGCATGAAACTCCCCAAAACCCCAGCTAGGCAAGAAGACACCGTTGGGATGTCAAGTTTCATAACATGTCCCCATAGCCAAAGGTCTTTTATTTTTAACCTGGAGCAGAGCAGCCAGGAGGAGCTAGACAGCTGCACTTTGTTTCCAGTTATTTATAATGGCCGTCAGCTGTGCTCACATGGGAAGCTGCTCTGCACAAGCCAGTGGGCAGCAGTGAGCTGCCCCATGGCCCTGCCAGCGCTGGGCAAAAGGCGCTGTGAAGCTACCCACAGAACAAAGCTCATCCACTTTTTATCAACTCGTCACAAAATGAACCAGCAAAGAGCTACTTTTCTGCCTTGAATAATTTATCTGCAATAGTTGCAAGGGCAGAGGAAGGGCAGGAGCAGCTCAGGAACACTCCATGTACCCCACTCCTCCCGGGATGCTGTTTCCCCATGTGCAATAGCAGGAGCATGTAAACATCCCCCCATAGCAGAAGGAAAGTACAGGTGGCAGCAGGAGCAGGTCCCAGCCATGGGGGCACAGGGCAACATTTGCACATGCAGGTGCCCTGTCAAAAGGCTCAGCTCAGCTTATGGGTTTACACACACGCCATGAAATGCCTCCAGCAATGGTCATGCACAAAATGTGCACACAGAACAACAGTGAGCGCAGGGAAAACACCAGCAGCACCTACTGCAGCCCGTCCGCACGCTCACCACCACAAGTGACCCCGATCTTGTCTTGTCACATAGGAAAATCCCTGCTCCCCGATCTACCCCTGTACTGTGCCAACCACAGATGCGGCCAGTGCATCAGCGCAGCCTTTCCCAGCACCAGGAGGTAGTGCAGGGACAGAGAGAAGCAGCAAAGTGAGACGAAGCTGTGAGAAAATGGGAGCAATTGGGCAATTTGGCTGCAGCGCTGGGGATTGCATTTGAAGGAATGCCATGCACACTAAAAGCACTTTCCACCCCATTCCTTGACATCCAAAATCGCTGTAACGGAGCAACCCCTGCCTCGGTCCTTGCTGCAGTCGTGCATGTGGCGCAGCTGTCACAGAGTGCTCGGGCATGTCTGCTCCTCCCAGGGTGCTGCCATTAACCTTATTATCAGAGTTTTTCACACAGCACCCAGCCCAAGGGGGCAGGACAGGGGCATCAATTTGGGGCTCCAAGAATCACGTGCACATGCACCCGCACCCCAATTTTAGCAACAGGTTCCCTGAGAAATGCGCCCACAAGTATCTGCCCACTCCAAACGGGGCATTTTTGCACTACCACTGCTCCCGACTCCACGTGTCATACCTCATGCTGGC
This sequence comes from Aviceda cuculoides, assembly GCA_035590195.1. Taxonomy (NCBI): domain Eukaryota; kingdom Metazoa; phylum Chordata; class Aves; order Accipitriformes; family Accipitridae; genus Aviceda; species Aviceda cuculoides. The sequence continues at coordinate 14,653,928 of JAVJGG010000088.1, forward strand.
AGCCGGCTCCAGCAAGGCAGTCACAGCAGGGGTGTCAGTGCCGGTGCTCCCCGCACCAGCCAGGCTGCGCCGTCTGCCCACCCTAAATGCTGCAGCCACCAGCTCATCGTCGGAGGAGTTATCCTCGAAGGAGCCCAGCACAAATTTGGCCAGGGCTGGCCGGCGGAGAGCGGCAGGGTTGTACACCACGATCTTCTCCTGCTCCCCTGCCGCAGCCTTGCTGGCCTGCGGTGGTGGGTTGAGGGCCAGGGGGCTTGGCCGTGCCAGTGGCTTGGCTATAGTGGGAGCAGCCAGCTGCTCTGCCGGGGTCTGCTCAGGCTTCTCCTCCTCCCCGGGCTGAGGGTTGGACATTTTGGCCCAGATGAGCCGCACCAGCACCACCAGGAACAGGGCAGCCAGCAGCATTCACCTGCCCTGGGGAGAGGCACAGAGACACTCTGTCAGGGAGGACCCCCATCGGCCAGTCAGGGGTCACAGGAGCAGCCTTCTAAAACAAGGAGGCCCCTTCCCTACTGCACCCCACACCGCAGCCCCCCACCATACCCAGCTAGACCCCCCTCCAGCTCGGTCAGGCCACCTGAAGGCTCAGCTGGAGCTATTTTTACTCCCCAAAACAGGAGCAGCTCTGGGCAGGGGGGGAGATGGACACGACAGACACAGACACACAGCTCTGCTCTGCCTTCACATGGCACTAAGGGGGTTGAAACGGCCCCCTGCCTCCCCAGCTCCTCACAGCATCCTAAGGATGGCAGTGAGGCTGCCCTGCCAACCCCTGCCCCAGCTCCTCACGAATCGGGGGGCCCTCAAACCAAACCCCCAAATCTCTACAGGCAGTAAAAGCTACGGGCAGTCATGAGGGAAAACCGCCACAGCCGCACCATGCTCGCCTCAGCCCAGGCCCCTTCCTGAGGGAAAGGAGCCACTCACCACAGGTGCCAAGCTCTGTGGGTCCCCCCTCTCTCCGCCCCGGCAGGGACAAACGCCGGCTGCGCCTGCCCGTACCGCGACTCCTGCTCACACTTCTCTCAGCCGGTCACTCCGTCCACGCCGAGGCTGCTGGCGCGGTGCCAGGCCTCAGGGCAAGAGCCACTCCGCAGGGGGAGCGTGTGCCCCAGTCCCTCCCCATCTCGCACTCGCGTTACTGTTGCGTTCTTGCACGTGACGGTAACGTCAAGCAGAAATATTTCCCTGTTAACGTGCCTGGAAAACTTTGAGTGGAAAGCTGGGGGGGCGGGGGGGGAGCCTGGCCACGGCCAGCCAGGACACCCGATCCTTGGGGGACAAAAGTGCCCTGGCTCCGTGCCTGGTCATGGGGACAAGGAGAAGGACAAGCTCCAGCACCTGTGGCTTTGCCTCCCCAGGGGGGAGCAGGGACACCCATGCACTCCCCACCCCAGGCCAGCACCCATTGCAGAGCCAGGGCCACACCTCAGGCACCGCTCCCTCCCTGCATTGTTCCTATCCATACAAGATCACACCACAACATAAACAAAGTAAATTTTATTTAAAAAACAAACGTGGGGGACAGAAACAAAACCAACCAACCAAAATACAACACAGCCACAGAAAGTGTATACTTCCCTTGTACTAGTGTTACCTATTGGAGCAAATACCAAAGAAAGGTTTACAGGGGTATTCTATAAAAACCGATGTAATTTCCAAATGAACAAGGCGCTTCACTCCCATTAAAGGAATTACAAAGTCAAAGATGGACTGGAAACACAGATGTGCGAAGTCCAACCTCATCTTCATCCTGAAGTCTCAACAGTGGCTAGAAACCTCAATTCCCTCCTATGAATGCAAAGCACAAAACTCCCTCTATTTTCAGATCTTAAAAGATCTTAAATAATTTGCAGCTGTCAGCCCATCAATTGGCAGATCTTGGCAAACAAACCTTCGCTGCTGCCATCGGCAGGTACCACAAAGTTCATGGTCATCACAGCTCACCTGTCATCCAAGTGATTAACACAACCAGTAAGAATCTATAAACTTATGGTTTTCTTCTCCAAATGCCAACAAAAAGCTCAGAGCACAACTAGAGCCTCGGTCGCAGTCTCCCCTTGGCCGCCGGGGAGATTTATCCTGAAATCTTGAGAGTACCGATACACCAAGTAACACTTCTGACAGCGTACAGTCTTTACAGTCCCAAGATGCCATATTTCTAATAAATCTCATAATCTGTAGCAAAAAGCTAAAAACAAAAGCATCTTCCTTTTCTCCCATGGAGTCAGCTCCACACCCCCAAATATGAAGTCTGGATTTGCACAGTAGGAGGCAAAGAAGTGGGAGGAGGCGCAGCAGGGTATTTACAAAAGCTGAACAGCTTCACCTGTAAGAATTGTCATCCCCTCACAAGAGCCTGAAAATATATTCCCATTACAACAACGAACACAAATTAATACAGAACTCTGGTGGGTTTTTTTTCTTTGCATCAAACTAGGCTGAAACCTGTTCAAACAGCAGAGAAGTTGTCTAACACTCCAATATGCTCTTTAGAAAACATTTTAAAAAAATATAACATCTCTGAGATTTTGGTCACTTGCTCCTCAATCAACATCTGAAGAGTAATTCTCAGGTGAGCAAAAGTTTTTCAGAAACGAGACAACCCCTGAAACAGGGGCTGCTTCCAACCATTAGACCCCACCAGGTTCTGAACGCAGCTCAGAGCGCTCGCCAGTCAATGGGCTTCTTGCCAGATTTCTTGAGCAGTTCATTTGTCTTCGAGAAATGCCGACAGCCAAAAAACCCTCTGTTGACAGAGAAAGGCGAGGGATGGACTGTCTGCAGGACATGGTGGCGTTTCTGTAAAGCATTGGAGGAAACCGCTCGTTAGATTTGCATGCTTTCAGTTCCCTGGACAAGGCTGGCTGCTTCTGCCCTGACCAAGCAGGTGCGATTTCCTCTCTACACCTCCTCAGCCACCAGCCTGAGGACCTAAAGAACTCACCGTGAGGACAGAGACTTTTATCCCACTGAGCAGAGGAGGATGGAATATGTAAAGCAGTAGTAATACCCTGGACATTTTTCAATTGCTGTAATCCTAACACCAAATTTTATACTTATTCATGAGCCTTTTCTTAGAAAAAACAGGGCTGTCCTCAGTTGGATGCTTTTCTGACAAAAGGTTACACTTGCTCTACTTTTGTTGCTTAACTCTGGCAAAGGCTAAGCTGGAACAGAAGGGGAACTAAATTTGACCACAGAGTTCAAGCAGGGAGAAAACCCCAATTCTGTAAGGGAAGTGCCCTCTAGTGTCCACCCAACTGAAGAAAAAAAGAATTAGCAAGAGGGAAGAGATGACCTGTACCCTGTCAATGGAGCTGCCTTTCTTCTGGGCATAGGCTCCCCACAACATGAAGACAACCCCATGCAAGTTCTTGTTGAGCCAGGACACCACCACGTCCGTGAACTGCTCCCAGCCTCTCTCCTTGTGGGAAGTGGCCTGGTGAGCTCGCACGGTGAGGACAGCGTTGAGCAGGAGCACTCCTAGCAAACAAAGCAGATACACAGAGGATGAAACAAAAGTCAAGCGTTAACTGCTTTTTCCTGCTTCCCCTGAGAAGTGATAAATTAAATTTGCATTCTAAGGCATCTGCAAAATGACAGGCACTCAGAATTGATTTGCTTTTACAGACGGACTGTTTCCAACCACGGATCTGTCTTCTAGATCAGCTTTTTTATGACCTACAGTGGACACATTACTAGATTGTCTATTAACTCACCTTGCTTGGCCCAGCCAGTTAGATCACCATGACCAGGATGAGTGAAATCCTCAATATCTGTAGACAGTTCTTTGTAAATATTTTCTAAACTGCAAACAAAAACCATCAGAAGTTTTTTAATGTGCATATTTAAAGATAAGAGTAAACAGCACCACTTACTGCTCTTACACTAGGCAAGAAGGGTATTGATTTTAATCTTATCATTTAAGCTAATAAAGCCATTTGTAGAAGCAGGGCAGCAAGGACTGCCCTTTGTGTGTCTGGCTGGAAGCATAAGAAGGAGGTCTCAGCACAACTGAAAATGCAAATTTACATCCAGCATGCTCTTCAGGATACCACCAAACTACATAGCACTATCCATATTTTTGCGTGATGTTTTTTCTAGGCAACGCACAACTCAAATTTAAGTAGTCACAACACACTTTGTATCAGTTATCTGGCTCACAGCTGTGATTAACACAGGACTGCAAATAATTTGTAAACAAAAGGATTTTTGCAAATTGAGTGCTGTCATACCTGGGGGGAGGAGGAACAGGCTTCTGGACACTGAAACAGAGCCCATGAGCTTGATTAGGTCCATGATATGGATCTTGTCCCAAAATGACAACCTTTACCTGAAAGCAGGCCTTTGTTAGCACTGAATTATAATCAGTATTATTCCCCAAAAGAGGGGAAAAGGAAAAAAAAAAAAAGCTTATAAATGAGCTTTATCCTAAAACACACACACAGACAGAAAAAAAAAACCACAAAACAAAACACCAAACCCCAGGAACTGAAGTTAAATCACTGACTTCTCATTATAAACAAGTTGAACACAGTCCCCACCTAACACTAAGGATTAACATCACTTAACATCACCACAGCTTTGTTGCTAAGATTATGAAGATATTTTGAGTGCAGAAGACCAACATTTTCAGAGCGCCACAATAAAACACCTTGTGAAGGTATTTTCCAAGTAAATTTCCTCACATTTTAGTTCTATGCCACAGTCGCTGTGATGTTTTTGACACAGCTTATTGGCAATGGGATTACCTTAGATGCTGTTATTTTTAAAAAATTATCTTTCATTACAGATCAATTAAAATAAAAAACAGGAGATGTACAAGATCCAAAAATCAAGCACTGTATTAAGTTGGCAGCGCTGGAAATACAGTCAAAAGTCCAACTAAGGTTTTAAAGGAAATTCTGTGGCCAGCGAGCGTAATAAAACAAGTACAAGAGATGAGAGATGCCAGGATTGCCAAATTACACGAGAGAAACAACAGCAAGCATCGGTGGATGCTTGGGATTGATGCTTCGGAGATGAAGGCGTGTGTGCATCCCACCCCACGTTTTCATCCTTTTAAAGGCACCAGCAGCTGCAGAGACGTCCCCACACCCCTCCCCAAGCACCTGCAGCTGTACTCACATCCCTGATGTCGCACATCTGCGTCCAGGTGAACACTTGGTCGGGGGGTGGATAGACCGTGTAGCGTTTCCTCTCTTCTGCTACGAACGCCATCAGCTGCGGGGGGGGCGGGAAGGGGAGGAGGTTCAGCCCGGGTAGCAGTGGCCGAGCAGCCGCGCCGTTCGGGACAGACCAACCTCACTCACCTCCATGAAGTATGGCTTCGAGAACTCCCCGGCCAGCTGCCGCCGCCAGCTCTCCCCGAAGCCCGCGGGCACGTTCTTCTCGGCCAGCCGCTGCAACGCCGCCTCCTTGTTCTTACGGATCCGCTCCACCTGTTCCGGGCTCAGCAGCGAAGCCTGGCCCACCTCATCTCCCGCCGCCTTCACTTTCTTCGCGGCGCTGACCTGGAAACGGCGAGCCGAGAGGCGGCTGCAGAGCGGGCGGGGCACGCCGCGGCCCAGCCGCAGCCCGAGCAACCGGAGCCCAGCGGCCGCCATTGTCCCAGCCCGGCCCCGCCCTCCGCGGAGCGGCCGCACCGCACGCGGCTATTTCGCGGCAAAACAACAGCGGGACCCTCCCCATTGGCCGCCGAGCCAAGCGGGACCCGCCCACAAGCAGTTAGCCCAAACTCCCGCTCTCTATTGGTCAACGGGAAAGGACCCGCTCCTCTCTATTGGCCTGCCACAGCCAGCGGAGAGGCTCTCTGCCTAGCAACCTTGACGAAACGGCGGCCCTCAGCGCCCACTGGGCGGCGGCGGAGCGTGGCCTCGATTGGCAGGTCAGCCAGGCGTGCCAAGAGCGCGGGGTTTTTGGAAATGGCCGCGCGGCGCACGGTCTCCCAATTTCCCCCCGCCAACGGCCGCCAGCGCCGCGCGCCCCAACGGCCACCAACGCCGCGAGACCCCCCTCCACGGCCGCCGCCCCCCCGACCGCCAAGTCCCCTCTTCCCCCTCCAGGACCGCCAGTCCTCCAGCTCCCCGCTCGCTACCTCAGCATCGCCGCCCGGCTCCGGCGAGCGGCCGCGCTTCTTTACTGGCGCGGCGCTGAAGAAGGAGTGCAACGTCTTCTGCCCGATCATGGCGGCGGAGCGGGCGAGGGGCAGCAGCGGTACCCGCGCGAACCAGTGGATGGGTGGGCAGGACGGGGGTTTGGCGCCAAGAGCGCGCGCGTGCGCGGGGCGGGGCCGCAGGGAGGGAGGGGCCACAGCCCACCCTGGCGCATGCGCGGCCGTCCCGCACTTCCCCCTCACTGCCTCCGCTGCCGACCTCCCTCAAGGAGGGCGGTTCCCGTTACCGCTCGGTCTCGCTGCCGGGAGGAGGCGTCCGCGTTGAGACGAGCATCCCCCACAGCCCCCCCCCCGCCGCTGTCGGTGCCTCCGAGCGGGGGCTGATGGACAAATACGTGGTTAAACGCCCCCCCGGGGAGACGGGCGGCGGCGGGAAGAGGCCGCGGCCGGAGGAGCGCGCCTCGGGGCAGTCCACCTGGCAGGAGATCCGCGCGGAGGGCCTGAGCTGCGGCTACCGGCTCCTCTTCGGCAAGGCCGAGGCCGACGAGATTTTCCGGCAGCTGGAGGAGGAGGTGGAGTACTTCGAAGGTAACGGCCGTCGGGGGAGCCGGTTTCAGCTCCGGGTGCCACGGACGCCCCCCGTGCCTCTGCCCGGTGAAGTGTTTCCTTGCCCGGCCGGCCCAGGGCGAGTCCCGGAATGATTGCCGTGGCCTGGGCAGAGGTGGCAGCCAGGTGGTGGAGAGGTTTCTGCAGGCGCCTGGCGTTTGCAAAATCTGGCCCAGAGAAGCAAAGAACAAGCACAGGTCTGATCCTGCAGGGTTAGGTTTGCTTAGCTTGAAGCATGTGTCAAGTGGTTTCATTCATGTTTTAAGAGAAGAACTGGGGTAATCCTGGAATGGTGACAGGAGTTTGTTGGTAGATATAGTATACGAGATATCCCCGATCACATTCATTCAGAGTATGATGGGGTGCTACTCCTGTTCACCACATTCAAGGGGGATAGTAAAGCTGTGTCAAACTTGAGAGTTAAGTACTTTGTTGGGACAGAAACACTTGAACATCTTTTGGGTTGTCATCAGCATCATTGTTTGTGTTGTCCCACTGGAGCTTCTGTGAAGCTCCAAATCAAGGAAATTGTTGAAACTGTGAACTGCAGAGGTAATACAGAGTTGGTTTTGATCCTTCTCATCTCTTGTTTGAACAGGTGACATGACAAAATTGCACGTGTTTGGCAAATGGCATGACATTCCAAGGAAGCAGGTAACCTATGGAGACCCTGAGTTAACATACACTTACTCGGGCGTTACCTTTTCTCCAAAGCCGTGGATCCCAGTTCTCAATCGTATCAGAGACCGCATCACTTTGGACACAGGACATACTTTTAATTTTGTTCTCATTAACAGGTATGTCTGATTTCCAATTGCATCAAGCAGCTTGTTCAAATGAAAAATTGCTTGCACAACTCTGTTGACAGATTGTTGACAAGTTGTTTTACATTAATTTAACTAGATTGGTAGGAGAACTAATTAATCTATTCTGTGTACAGATATAAAGACGGTGGGGACCATATAGGTGAACATCGAGATGATGAGAGAGAACTGGTTCCACGCAGTCCTATTGCATCTGTGTCCTTTGGAGCTTGCAGGGACTTTGTTTTCAGGCACTGTGATTCCAGAGGGAAAAATGCAACGCGCCACATTAAGCCCATCAAACTGCAGCTAGCCCATGGTAGCCTGCTGATGATGAAGTACCCCACCAATGTGTATTGGTACCACAGCCTGCCCACCCGCAAGAGAATACTTGCCCCAAGAATCAATCTCACATTTCGGAAAGTGATGACTACAGCCAAGAAGTGAAATACTCAGCAATCAAGCACCAGGTCTTTTGACTCTGAAAATAGAAGCTTTCTTCCCCAACATAACAGTCAATTTCTCATTCAAACACTGTCTTTGATGATCCAAGGTACAAGATGAACAAATTAAACCAGGAGAGGAGGCAGCATACTTGGTAACTTGCTAATAAAGACTGTGACTACTGATATTAAATACCAAGAATACTTTTCCTCCGTGACATGTTGCTGTAGTCCTGCTGATATGTATTTTGAATGAGAAATACCCTTGTTTTGCTCGGGAGGAAGTTTGTTCTCAACTGATCATAATCTAGCTAGTTTTCCAAAATGATCAAAATACTCTATATCCTTGAGATAGTGGTGAAATAGTTTATAAATACCATAAAGTACAAGATGTAATCATTTGGAGTGAGCCTGGAAGCTGATACTGTTCAACAGGTGACACTTTCTTGTATGCTCTGTCAATGAGCTATGGTTTGCTTGTTTTTTTAAAAAAAATAAAATACAAATGAGACTGACATGAAAAAGAGGAGTGCTGAGGATTAATACAGTGAGTGCAACACAGCTGGCTGCATGTTTTACAGTCTCTATGACTTTTGTCTGCATATGTTTCTCTGGTGCTTCACCTCCTCTGCTGACATGGGAGACTGGGTTCTTTCAGTCAGTAGTGTGGTGGGGCAGGAGAAAGCACGAGGTGCTACTGCACAGGGAGAGGGCCTCTTCTTCCTTGGGTCCTTTGTACAGAAACCAGGAAGCATAAGATGACCTTTTGGGGAAAGACTGGGTTGGACCATTTATATGGACAATGCAGCATGAAAGGCTATAACTTCTGAGAGTGTCTGTTTTTCTAAATAATTATTCCTAGGGATTCCATTCTGGCTACCTGAAAGCCATCACCTTCCATGCTGACAGTTAATCCTGCCGAAATGGGGAAACACCGTCCAATGTCACCAACAGGTCTTGCAGAATCAAGTGATGGTAAGTACTGAGCGAGAACATAAACTGATCCTTGTGTAACCAGGCTACAAGCATCTGAATTAGTGATGGGCTCTATCTTTCAGCGGTAAGCCTGTTAGGGCTACAGAATTAACGTCTGTTCAGACAATTTGGAGTTGGTACTTCCCACCCACTGCCACTACCAGAAAACGAAGTGTGAAGAGCTCCTGCATGAATGCTTCTCATCCAGAGCATGTGAGGTGCTGCTTCTATCAAATATAGCAAATGTGGTTTGGCTTATAGCTTGGTCTTTGTTTCAAGACATTACCACAAGTGAACAGCTACCTTTTCTAATAAGTTTGTTCTTTTATTGCTACTGTACAGTTACAAAAATACCCTGAAGTGAAAATGCAACTTCAAACAGCAGTGCAGTGGTTTGACTACAATATCATACATTTTTAAATAATGCACAAAAGACAAGAATAATCCAAACAGAGATGTCATCTTGGAGGTCTTATCTGATGTTTTTTAACCTTTTACATTTTATTAACACCTTCTCCACCATGGAAGCTTGCAAGTAACAGCGTTTGATGAGCCTCGTGCCTGCACAGAGCCCAGTGCCTTCAAAAGGTGAGGGTTGGGTGTCAAATATCTACAGAGCTCTTTGCTCACAGTAGGCTGGGAGTATCTAGCACAGCTCAGGACCCAGGACCAAGGTGCTGATACTTGCTCCCTTCCTCACACTGAGGGATAAGCCAAGACCATCTACTCCTTCCCAACAGTGAAAGCTAGAACAAATGCTGACTACTCAACCCTCATCTTTATAGCCCTTGAAGAAGCTTTCACAGTAAATCTGCAGCTGAGTGAAACTGAGCACTTTTATCAGTGTCATACAGTGACTGTGCTTTCATTCTCGTCAAACTGGCCCATTGGAAAGCAGCTCTATGCAAAAGAAAAATATATTGAACACGCAAGCTTGCAGTAATGTGGCTTCATGTCCCTGTTACAAGTTGATGAGTTTAAGACTTAGTCCATTGTGTGTGTATGTTCTGATCCACCTCCGGCATTACTGCTTTCTAAACAAAGTGACCTGTTCAGATGAACTTCTCAAAAATTCAGTTAAAAACTCTAAACAGACCCTGTTGAGAATAGGTATTGCAGAATATACACTGCTGGCAGTGGAAATGTTTGGAAGTTCTGAGGTACAAATGATAGACCTGCTGGAGCTAGATGCTTTGCATGGTGTTTTTCCTTAGGTGACACCCACCACTGCTTTACAGAGCTCCTACTGCACACCTGTGCTGCCCAGAATGGAGGGCTTTCACCTTCTGCCAGTCAGTTAGGTCTTAGTTCAATGGCCAGGGCATTGTTGGCATTTTGCACCCTTCTAGTTTTTTGGCCAAGGTTTCTTGATTTTTTTCCCATAACTTAAAATAGAAAGGTTAAAACCATGCTACTGCTAGCCTAGCGCAGACAGGGAGACTTCTCAGGAACTAGTATGTCGGTGGATTTATAAAGACTATTTTATGCACTATGAGCATTACTTGGGGCAGGAATTGTGATCCATACTCTGAAATGATGAGTTGTATAAATAGTTTTGCATATACATCCATTACCACTCTTATTTTGGCTGGTTTTGAGCCTCTCGTTAAGGACTCTGAATACCTGTGAGCTTTGGGCAGCGATAGGAATGCATGAGGTACAAAGTTGCCCTAAAAAAACCTATTAAGACAGTTCTTACCATTTGAAAACTTAGTTGCTGTTTTACACTGAAAAAGCTTGTCTGATGAATTAGTCTTTTTCTCCTCCAAGCTTACAAGGATAGAAAAGAGCTAAAAATAGCCTACATACTTTATTCCTGGTAATTTAAAAGTAGTCAGAAGGATAATTTTTGATGCTTCTACCTCTGTGCTTTGGGATTTTTTTTCTTTTTTTTACACATCAAACAATCTAGAGCAGCAAAGCACACCTTACTTCTGTTTATGTGGCAATCTGTGTATCTAATGCAGTGACACCAGTCTTTTCAGACTGCTGTACTACTTCACAAGCCAAGTAAGTGCCCACCAGTCCTAATTCAATTGTTTATACTCTAACTTGACAAGGATGCTTGGGTTGCTATACATCTCAGCTAACAATCAAAACCGGTACAAGCTCTAAAGCTCAATTGCAAGCCAGACAGCATGTATCTGAATGGTTGATGAGAAATGGCAGTTTTCAGCATTAAAATAGGAAGGGCAAGTCTAGAACACCAATTACAGTAGCCTTGAAATCACAGCATTAAAAGTTGTAGTCAATGCTACAAACAACTATATTCAACAGTTCCATAGTGACAAAGGAAATTACAATACTGATTGCTAGCAAACACTTCTGTCTCTTGATTTCAGCTATATTACAAAGATAGAGAGCAATATACCAGGGTCTTGGCTCTTAATAAATAAAAAAATTATCTTTTCTCCTGGAAAAAGGAAACTGTGTTTTGAATCATCAGAAGTACTTCTATGATGTATAAAAAAATAAAATATTGGGAAAATTACATGAACAGGGAAGTCGTTTTTTGGATCATGCATGCTATGTGGAGATGCCTTACTTTATTGACTAGCTGGGCTATCAAGAGAAACCTGATTCCATTAGTAGTTCATCCCGTCATCTTGAGACATTTATCAGAACGCAACTGACATGCAGTGGACTCAGACAATGGTAATGTTGCTATTCAAATAAGCTCAAGGCACTTTTGTTTCTTAAATAATTGCCTTTGATAACAGTAGCTTCCCACCAACTGCTTCTGGGGGTCCCCTGTTCAGAAACATCTGCAGTGAAATGTATGGGATTAAGCATCTCCCTTTGAAAATTTACAGCCATGTCAGAATATGGAATACAGCCTTGGGAAGTCTGTTTAAATTGTCTGTTTCAGAGCTGTGATGTTGACAAAATTACTACCTAACAGAATAAATCCTTCTCTAATACAGATCTACTTTGGACTGCACAACATCAGCAGACCAGCTTTGGGTAGCGTAATTTTGGTACAAAACACAACTCCCAGCAGGAGCCAGCCATTGCCATAGAGGGAGGGGAAAGTTAAAAGGGCCTGTGGTGGGTAATTTGCATAACAGACAGGAGGTGCAATGTAGATCTCATTAGAGGAATTCTGTCAATTTTTGTCCTTCTTCTGCTCTCTTAATCACTCTTCAGCCCTTAACTCCAAGCTTTGGTGCTGTACCCTCGAGTGAACGCGCTCATAAAAAAGCAAGTAAGCACTAGAAGAAAGGACTTCCTGCAAACTAGCTTTGCGAACGGTGTCATCAGAAATCCATAGCCACTGACTGCTGACAGAGAGTGGGTTCTTAGGAGAAGGTGGAGAGCGGCGGTAAGTCACAAAGTGTCCAGAATGCATGTCTCCATGATGAACTACAACTGCCATCAGACGGTAGAGGTATACAGGGGTACTGAAGGACAAATGAGAAAAAGAAGAGGGTCAGTAGCCCTTGTGGATCACACATATACCAGAAGCAGCCCCACTTGCTTTGTCTTCAGTTGCAATTTCTTTTTAGAGCAAATAGATGTCTCCATAAGAGACACACTGCTTTGCAATTACTTTTCAGTATACCAAGTCTTTGCTGCAGTGCTGTCTTACTCTATTATAGAGGAAACGGAACCATTTACTTTACAAGTTTATGCTACAGAGGGTTACTGCCATTTTGTACAGCATAGCTGATTGAATTTTGCAACAGCATTTTCCATCAAACCTACCAATGTGCCAGTATTTTAAAGCACTGCTAATGGAAGCTATTCTGCAAGAATGTGCTTTCAACTGAAAGGAGGTAAAATTGCAGCAGGTAACCCACAGATAACAATGGACCCGCTTTCAAGGACTTGCTCTGCAACAGTCTTCATAACAAACATGTGGCAGAAAATGGTTCCAGGCTTCTTATTTCACACAGTGATTGTGGGAATTGTCTTCCCCATGGGGCAAATACGCGATGGCAGATAGAAGAAGTGGTACAGAACTAACTATACATTTGTCACCAGTATGAAAATAAGTGAACTTTCTCAAAGGCCAAGAAAACAGATTATCAGGAGAAGCATCAAGGCTGATTTACTAAGTAGAATCATGGCAGCTGCAACTTAAGCTTCTTCAATGTTTGCAAAAAATCTGTAAGATGACTACGGATTTCTTGCAATAGTTTTAAAATCAGAGTAAGAGGTAAAACTGAAATGAAAGGTTAGAGAAAAACAGCAAGAATAAGGCTATGGCTATTCAGAAGGATGATTTACTGCACTACGAACCAAAGAAAGGAGATTTTGAGTTTTGCTTGTAATACGTTCTACTCCCTTTTCTAGGAGAGAAATGGAGCCAAAGACAACCACTAAAAATCGGCCAAGAGGAAGGCAAAAAAATTCTGCACAGGAGCTAGGATAGATGTTAGATTCTGTGACTATGCAGCCTCACAATAAAAACACAATAAAGGAAGACATAAATTGAAGGGACAGAAGTTATAAGATAGGGTACAAATCTTTTAACTTACCTGCATTCAGGGAATGCAGCAAGTGGGAAAGTTCCCAAGGACATTAAAAATGAAGAGGGGCAGGCACCGTTCACAAAGCCTGGTTTAGTACCAGATGGCTGTTCTGCACCTGCAAGAGAAAGTAGACATTTAGTAATTTAACTTCAATGCTACTGTTAGTATTGCTAACAACAGTGCTTCTGTTCCTGCAGTGCCTTTCATGACAGAATATAAAGGTATTTTACTTATTTTAATTCATTACATAGTATAATCCCTTAAGAGATGCAGAGGAGTGTAATATCCAAAGATAGTGGTAATTATTTTTACGTGACACAAACATGAAAATGACCATGTTTGCAAAATCCCAACTAAACAGAATACTGAGCTGCTGAAATGACATACCTACTACAGCTAGATTTTCTAATTGTTTTTTGAGAAGTCACCACTCCCAGCATTCTTTCTATGCTTGTCCTGAAGCCTTAGAAGAGATCACTAACAAGATAATCCCTAGGACTTCTCGAGTTTAACATTCCTTCATCCTCTGGACATAAGACATGCGAGTTCTATGCTATCTGGGATTTTTTTGTTTGTTTGCAAGGGTTTTTTAGTAGAATCAAATTAAATTATCAAAACCAAACTGTAAACTTGGAACAGGGTATCCTAATGCTTGCTGGGAAAGGGATTTCTACCTGTCCTCTTTGCACAGATCCAAATAAAGATACTGCTCTTGTGTTCATTCTGCGGATTAGAATGTTTTATCACTGAAACACAGAAATACCAAATAGATTTTATTTTCAAAATAAGTACCTGAAGGTTTTACTGCTATCGCATCCTTTGTTCCAGGTGTTGTCTCTTCAGAGTATCTCTGATTCAGCTCATTCTGGCATGATTTATGAACAGGAATGCGGTATTTGTAGATGTCCATGATCAGGAACTCATTGAACTGTACATGTTCATGACGTTTCAGAGGAGTGCCTTGGTTTGACCAGCTCAGTCTTTGCAGATGGATACACAAACACTGAGGGAGCTTCAGCAACATTCCATAGAAAAGGAGAGTCAAAATACATTTTTAAATGAAGAGAAATAGCTGTTCAAGTTAAAAGCATACTAACAGAACTGGTAAGTCTAGTGGATAAGGAAAAGCATCACTGAACTGTTCCCTTATGTGCTACTTTATCTACGTGTAAGCTTATGGGCAATAGTATCCCTAGGACATGACACTAACTCACAACTCTAGAGATTTCTGATAACACCACTACTGCTCACTCACTAGGCAGTAGGATAGATAGCTAATGTTAATTGTTTTCTCCAAATGGAAGAAAAATCAATAAGAATACATGCGTGTTCCTAAAAAGCTCACCTGTCAGTCTCATCTAGCTTGTTGATAATGTGAGGTAGAAATGAGGATTGGAATTTGTTGGAGTGAGTTGTTTTAAGACATTTCCTAATACTCAGTAAGTAATGGCTTTGCACAGTGAGAGTACCAGGGGAAAAAAGGTCAAGTAGTTATAAATAGCTGACATTCAAAGTCATGCCAGAGTCAAGCTCTATCAATAAGTGCGTATTACTGTTAATGGCACCTGAGGCTCTTAATTACAGACCAGTGCCCTGTTGTCCTCTGCATTACATGATCACAGAGCAAAAAATAAGAGCTTTTCATAGAAATTACACCTGATGTTTAGTACTGTACTCACTTGTTTAAACAAGCTGTATTTAGAACATCTTAATTTCTTTGAAATGTGCAATTGCTAAAGGTGCTACAAACACTGTATATATGAATCCCTTCACTTAGCAAGGAAATCAAGAATTCATGCAAGACATATGAACTGCCACTGAGTCAAACTCACATTTAAATGTCTTGCTGAATAACAGTAGAATACTCGCATTCTTCCAGCTATAGAGTGTGACGTTTTGCTGAATTGAGGCCTCAGTGCCTACAAATACTTGGCAAATGAGCTTACTTTTTAAAGTAAAACATTAAAGCAGTCTAATACCAAGAAGTGGACATCAAGCAAAGAGATCAAAGAAAGAAATGACTGTATAATAGGATTTAAAAATAGATCTGGTGGGTTAGCTTGCCTCACCTTTCCTAACTTCAGTTGCTTAACAAATGTTGTTCTCTGGTTTTCTATGCTCTGTCCATTCAGAGTCCCTTCTGCCTGAATCTGAAATCAAAGGGAAAAAAAAAAAAAAAAGACATCTGATTACCTGCTGTATCAGATTACACATGATAGTGCAGGTCTGCACATTGCAGACAAAAGGAATTGTCTATCTAGAACTATGCTTAGTATATTAGTTACACCTACAGTTTTCTAGGAACTTTCTTAAAAATTTTTGGCCTATCCTAATGGATCAGAATTCTAAACCAAAATCAAGCAGAAACGAGCATTTGCAGAACAAGCCCAGTCTCCAGGTTTATGTGTAGTCATATGCCATTTCTGTTGGTTTTCAAACAAGCCACTTTGGCTCTGTGTTATCATCAAATTACAGGCAGCTGTAAAATACTGTTTAAAATACCAGAACAAAAAAATTGTCCCAAATACTATCTAAATAATACCTGGCAATTATAGAATAAAATATTTGTAAATTTTGTAATACTAGTAATAAATAAAGCTTCAAAATACTCTAAGAACTCCATTTTAAATATAAGAAATCCCAGGCAAGCTAGAGGCTTTCCTGAAGTCACAAAGGAAGGAGTAGAAAACTGAAGCTATAATTCTGTCAGCAGGCCTAAAACCAAGCTAGGAGGTTATGTAAATTAAAATTACATACTTTAGTGCAGTTGTCACATACAACATCCTTTACAGATTCAGAGGAGAAGAAATGATGGAGGCAGTGGTCCAGTGTCATAGGACGACCCTTAGTACAAAAAACCAAAATTATTTGCAGTAATTTTAGGGCGCATACCACTTAATTTTGTGAAAGGATTTTGCATAATTTCTTCCATAAAAAATACAGAACTGCAGACTTGTTTCTTGAGAAAACTGACTAAATGGCTTTGAGTATAGAACACTGATAATGTAACTAACTATGGGGATTCTTCCTTTGCCTGGATTAAACAGGGAAAACAATGCAGCCTGTAGAAAAGAACAATAGCTGTGACTCCCTGTGTGACTCCTTTAGTGGGGTTTTAAGCTACAGATTCCTTGCCCTGTTACTATTTTTCTCTAAAGTTCCAGCACTTCATGGGTCACTTTATGCACTCTGACCCTCTACATAGGAGAAATACAGCATTTAGTTGAATTTAGGTACTCCCTATACTTCCTTGTAGACTCTACCACATGCTGCCAAGTATGAAGGGCATAATCTTCAATGATGGTACAAAATAAAACACAAATAGCAGAAGATGTGTCCAAATCCCAATCCTAGCTGTCCAGGAGTGTATTCTATAGGTGTGAGTCAGAGTTTCCATGAGTGCAAGTCTGGAAAGACAAATTGCTAGCAGACATTAAGTAACAAACCGGTATAGTTCAAAAATGTCCTGCACATTTTGCCCCCAAAATCTACAATGTTTTGTCATTCAAAGTTTTTCAGAGAGCCAAAAAGAAACAGAAACAATTCCCAGTTGAAATCATTTGATGCAAAATCCTGTATCAGGTAACTTGTGTACTATCACCACAGAGACAGCGCACCCAAAGGTCACCTTCCAAGACTGCCAGAAAGGGCCCTCAGGATACAATCTGGTCTGTTCAAATTACACAGAAAGGAGCAAACACTCCACTAGGAGAAACAGAAAACTCTATTGGTGTCAACAAAGTCATGCTTGTTGTACTAATTGGTAATTTGCACCAACACATTAGTGGTAAGGTACTGTATTGGCACAACAGGATCATTTATAAAAAGGCAGGAAAATAAACTGTAGCTACTCATTTACACTTAGGCTGTAGCATCTTAGAAAGATGCTAGTGAAGGTAAAGCTATGACAACGAAGCAACAGGCAGACTGGCTGGATCATGTGTCAGTGAGGGTGTCCTGGTTTCAGCTGGGATAGAGTTAATTGTCTTCCTAGTAGCTGGTACGGTGCTGTGTTTTGAGTTCAG
>JAVJGG010000088.1:14681602-14723279 GCA_035590195.1 Aviceda cuculoides
CCGAGCCGAGCCGAGCCGAGCCGAGCCGAGCCATTCCCGTGCCGCTCGGTACGGGCTGCCGGCCGCCACCGGAGCTGTCCAGCCGCCCGCGCCCGCCCGCCCGCAGCTCCAGCCGTCCCCGCCATGCGAGAGCGATGAGAGCAGCTACTGCAGAGGCAGCCCGGCAATGGAGGATGATTTATTCCAGCTGAGACAGCTGCCGTGAGTAGCACCGATAGGGGAGCGGGGATGCGCAGGATTTCTCCTCGGCGGGATGGACAGATATTGTGAATCCTGGTGATTTTTAAGGGAATTATTTCTAGGAAGTGTCTTAGGCCCTGGGAAGCAGGCCATTTTCCTCGTATAGCTGCCTGGGTTCAGCATCCTGGGGGCATGCAGGGATCTATTTGTTATATAAATTCACTCAATTTTTATTTTTTGCATGAACTTGATGGTGGTAGAAATAAAGAAGGGGTGGAATAAAACTGTGGAAGTGCTGAAAGGTTTTTTTTGAGAGGAAGCATTACTATTGCATTTGCAAGGTGGATTGCATCTGTAACTAACATTGTGCTAGGGAAGGCATCTTCCTCAGCTTCCTCCTTCGTGCCGCGAACTGATTGCAGATCAGAACCTTTTTTGCAAAGGTCTGTTTGCAGTGGGTTCCATCAATATTTGCTAACTGTATGTTTTGGAGAAGCACACGCTGCTGCACAAGCAAAATGCTGTTATTTGTGAGGAACTCTTATCTGTTGGGATGTGGTTGCTGAATCTGTGCAAAAAGGTGATAAAAGCATTGCTGCCTTTTAACATCAGTATTTCCTTTCCTTTTAATGAATGCAAAATGTTTCCTTTAAAAACAAGTGCATTTCTCCTAATGCTCCATTATCAGGTGCTTTGAAACATGTTCCTATTTATAAATCATTGACTCTGCAAAGCAGACAATAAATGCTTAAAGTTGATTTTGAATATTAATGAGCTCACATCAATGACAGAGCAAACTGTCCCATGACGTTTCTAATAAGTTGGAAAAATGGACATGAACTGCAGTTATTTTCAAGTACTTAGTTCAGATGCATTCAGCTTGTCAGGAAAAAGAATAAGACATGATTTCATTAGGCCATTTTTCCCAATCTTTTTTTTAAAAAACAAACAAACAACAAAACACAGAAAAATGTTCTAAAGTACCTTTCAGTGTAGGTCTAATTAGACATATTTGGTGCCATGAGATCTTGCAAACAAATGCAGCTCTCTAGGATGTCTCAGCTGTGAAGAATTTTGCAAGTATGGAACAGTAAATATCACTGTGTGTTTTTTTCTTCATTTGTGTCAATTTGTTTCATAGGTTCCTAAGTGATAAACATATTTTTTTATTTCCTATGATGAGGAATGTGGCCAGATAGCTCTCTACTCAGATTGCCATTGAAGTATTTACAATTTTCAGGTCAGTCACTGCCTTTGCATAGCATCTGGAACCATCATCTCCAAAATGGTCAGTTCTGAAAGTCTACTTCAACAAATACTACAAAATAAGAAACAGTAATACAGGGCGGGGTTGTGATCATGTACTTTAAACTCAGGAAGGATTTTATTGGCAAGTTTATTTTTGCCTGTGGCTTACTAGGACACTAAACAGTTACCAACATAGGTTGTATGAATGATTTTCAGTCATAATCCTGTGGAGGAATGGCACTTTAGACCTCCTGAAATCTAGGGAAAAGGTGTCCATATACTTCAACGAACTTTGCACCAGGCTTTGAGACTGCTGAAGTTATACTAATAGTCTTCCTTTAAAAAAATACAAACATAAAAGTTTACTTCCTGTATAGTTAAACCAGGTGTTTGTAAAGCCTTTGCAAATAAGATACGAATGGTACTTTGATATTAATTGCCCTTTGCAATAAAAAAGTCATCTCATGGGCATACAAATTTCAGTGCTTGTTTGCTGAGGGTGTGTATTTTGTAGGTCATATGAGGATTATATCTTTAGTGACAATTTTAATGCGAGAGTATTAATTACTTTTGTTTGTCCTATAGGGTCAGCAAAAGAAAATTCAAACAAAGATATTTGTATTGAGGTGGAAAAAACAATCAGATGAAGAAAATTTAGAATTTAGTTTCTCAATGGAACTAAATATGAACCTGAATTCAGATGAGTTTGATTGTTTTGTTTGTCTTTTCCTATAACTGAGTGAAGGATCCTCTGCATACCCTGAATCAGAATGTGAGATAAACCCTAGTTTCACTGCAATCAGTGTAGTTTTCTTGTTCATTTCAAAGAGGCTTGGGGTTTTGTTCTGTGTTCTTATGTTTAAGATCTTCAAATGTTATCTTCGAAAACAAAATTTGTGACTGTTGTTTGTCCGCCAAGACATAAAGGCCAGAGAAAAGCTTTCAGTTTCCTGCTGTAGATGAAAGCATTACTAAAGTAGTACAAGGAATATTTACCCCACACAGATCTTGGAATGCCCTGTTTACCTGAAAAAATCATCCCAAAACATCTCAACAGCCTGCAAAGCAGGCTGTCCAAAAGATGAATGATAACCTCACAAAATGGTCACTGTACTTCTCTCTCTCTTTCTCCAGGTTACTGCCAGAATATCATTAGTGAACATGTGCAATTCCCCAGATGGGATGTGGTTAGGGAAACAATATTCGTGCCAGGACTGTAAGAAAACAAAATAATAATGTTTTGTATCCCTCTGCTTTATGTTTCTGCCACAGTGAAATCCTGAGCTGGACTGAATGGCTGGTTGTGGCCAGGACTTCTCTCTTTGTAAAAAAAAACATGGATGACTGAGATGTTAATTCCTCCATCCTCTTGTCCACCATTGGACCAAAATCCATTTACAGGAGTTTTGTAGATTGCTCATCATTTTGCCCTTATATTAAGTATTAATTGTGTCATCAGCACTTGTACGAGAAAATAAGAGTTGAGGTCTTGCCAAATATGAAAAGTCTTCCGGATCACCTTTAGAAATGTCACACATGCATGTCAATTTGCTGCAGCTGCAGTTGGCAAGGATGCTGATAGTTTAGTTTTGCTGACCCTTAAAACAAAGGATTAAACTGAAGTTCAAGAGGCTCTCTGCTAATCTTTATTGTAGAATTAAGGTATTGGAAGTCAGAAGAGGTAGTACCAAGACTAATTTAATCTATTCCAAAAAACTATTTCACTGAAGTCCAAGAAATTGTCAGTTGCCAAGGTGAAAAATTTACGCTGATGTTGCAGGTAAAGTGAAGGAAGCTTGAGGAATTTGTTACATTAAATATGGTAGATCTGTTCCAAAAATCTTTGTTTGGTCACAAGAAACTTAATTAATGGAAAATGGGCCTCGTCTATATACATGAAGCATTGCACAAAATCACTCTAACCAAAACATGAAAGTTGTGTCAATTTAGCAAAGTTCTCTTTTCAGGTCTTACTCTCTCTGTGGCCTTGCTGCAGAGATTAGATGATTATCTCTCAGCTAGTGCCAGAAATTATATAAAATACAGACAGCTGTGAGCATGACACTTATGTGACAATCATCATCTCATATGTCAGGGTTATAGCTGGCAGGCAGGTACACTCTTCAGTTTTGACTTGGACTTAATGAAAAAAGAAGTATCATTTGATTCACTTTCTTATTCTGTCCCTCCTCATTACCTAAGAGATTAAAAAAATGCACAGATGAACCAAGTATTGGAAATCAAATAGTTTCTTACAATACAGGTATTTAATTAATGACATAATATTAAAGACTTAGTTTAAGACAAGAGATGAAAGCAGTCATATTTATAGTCGCAGAATCATCACCATAATGGAAAAAAATCAGTCAGTTCACTGAATTATCATATGAATCTTACTTCACTAAATAATGTTTAAAAATCTGACAAATTTCAGGAGTTCTGCTTCTCCTAAGACACAAATCACTCTTATGAAAGCAATGTGAAAAATTGAATTTGGGCTCTTCTTACAAGGTCAAAGCACGTGAAATTCAATGACACAGCTATGTCTAATTTGCAATAAAAGTCTAGGCACACAAACCATGGTTATCATTAAATATGTATCATTTCATTACATTTTTATAACCTGTATGTTTTTATAACTTTATAGTTAGCATGGTAACTATATTCTTTCTACAAAAATGATAACTCTATCACATAGCAATGTACTCTGCTGTTTTTCCAAAGCCAGTAGCAACCAGCAGGTTAACATATCTAAAAGCAGATACAAATAAAAGTCGCAGCGTTCTCTGTGAATGTGAAACGGAGACAGGAGGGTGGGGAGAAACCTTGCTGCTGTTCAACCAAATAGGGCTTCAAGACTAACCAAACACAGCTTTGACCTCAAAAAACCTCACCAAAGTATTAATCCTTGTTACTGTATTCTTAGGGTGGTCAAGTTTCGCCGCACTGGGGAAAGTTCAAGGTCAGATGAGGATGTCATTTCAGGAGAACATGAAATTCAGATTGAGGGTGTTCGGACGGAGCTAGAGCCTATTGAGCTAGAGGATGGAGCTGCAGTGCCAAAAGAATTTGCCAACCCAACTGATGGTGAGTAGGTTTCTTATTTTCCTGTAAGGTGAAAGGTGTGGCCTCTTCATTTCAGTCATGTTGCAGGTGGGCTGAATACACTGAGTTTAGAGAAGCTAAATATCCCCTGATAAAAGAAGGAGACAATAACACAGGCAAATTATGTTACACCTGAAAATCATGATGTAGTTACCTTGTTCTCCGAGGGATACTTTATGTGTTTGGTTTTGTATTACCAGTAATAGACCCTTTTAAGGAGTTGGGTATCCAGTTGTCACCACCTACTTCATACAGGAGGTTTAACTTAGTTTCCTTTAGAACTGATCAGTGCTACTAAAACATCGCCAAGTTTACTGAAGCAGTTACACGTGGCTTGCCTTCAAGGCTGAGCATGAAGCCTCTGCAGTGTTCCTGTCTCCTCCTCACCTAGAGGACAAGAGAGACAGAAGGAATGTACATCCCAGCCTCTGCTTTCTGCCTAGCAGAGAAGTGCTGATTGCTCTGAAGGCAACACCAATTTAGAAGATATGAGAAGTGTTGTTTTTGTCTCAGCACAAGGCATACTAAAATTTTGTAGGATGACTATTTTCCCAGGGACTTATTTATTAACATATTGATGCAATAGGAAGCCAGAATACGATGGAGTGAGCTCACTGAGTTTCTCAAAAGATTCAGTGCACCAGTGCGAGTCTGCAGATATATGTAGAATTTCAGTTGGCACATCGCCCAAAAAAACGCAAGTGATGCAACAGCCCAATATGCTGAGCTTCAGTGCCATCACATCAAATGCCTGAGTTAAAGTCACAAACTGGGGTCTTATGACACCTCTGGTTCGTTTTATCAGTTAGATTTTGTTTGATTTCCTTTTGGTTTGTATTTCTGTCTTTTGCTTTGTGAGGATGTCCAACTCTTAGCTAGATAAAGCTTTTCTTTGGCAAAAGTACTTTTTAAACTGCTGGAAGTGTTAAAACTTTGAGACTTTAATTGATTTAAACAACTTGAGTATCAAAATTTATTTTTGTTGTATATTTCATTTTGCACCTGAGCAAAGGAATTTGAGGTAGCTCAGCTTCTTCAGATAGAACAAAGTAATAAGGTCATGATAATATGTGGGAAACAAGAACCGTCAGCATTTTTAACAAAAATATGTTTTAAGATACATGTCTTGGACAAATTCTTGATTCAAATAATTACATTTTGACTCTCCATGCAATAAAATATTCTGCACTTTCCATCACTTGCATAGTATTGCTATGTGCTGTTGAACAGCTCATATACTTCTCACCAGAGGAAGCTGCAATTCAGTGGCTGGTGGAGTCACTCCCAGGAATGATAGGCTGAACATGTGCTGGAGTCATTGGTGTTACACTGATATACTTCTATGTGCATAAAATGTTCTAGGAATATTTAGAATTATTTTGCCTTTAGCACAATTCCTGAAGAACAGAGAGATTTTCCTGAGTAGGAATTGTATAAAAGCTAAGTAGCTTTCTGTTATGTATTTTAGACATCGCTAGATTACCCAGTTAGTTAATAAGTAATTGCATTCACAGAAAATGCTGCCTCAAGGGATGGCTCTTACTGGGAAAGGAATACACTTCTGCACTGGTATTGTTTTCTTTCTAGATACTTTCATGGTGGAAGATGCGGTGGAAGCCATTGGATTTGGAAAGTTCCAGTGGAAGCTCTCTGTTATTACTGGATTAGCATGGGCAAGTAATTGTTATCAAGGTCAATTGCATGATCATCAATTAGAGAATCTCAGTGATTTCAAATAATATAGCCATTCTCTGTCAACAGAAAGTCTCCAAACAGATAACTGTAGAATAGAGAAGGAATTTTACTTGAAATTCTGAAATGACAGGTGGACTCAAACTTGTTATGTGGGGGTAATGAATAACTGGTTGATTTCTCTGTCTCTGAAGTTCTTATAAATCAGGGTTTGAAAAATCATTTTGATTCTCTACTTCAAATGCTTGTTTCAAATGGAAAGGATACTAGGCTATTCCTACAGAAGCAGATCTCAGTTTTCATGCAGTGATTTTACCAGATTCATCCCATTAGCTACAATCTCTGTTTTCTGTATTAGTATTATTGTAATCTCAGTTTCAGGTGAACAGCAACCCAGTACTTCTAGTTTTAACCTTGATATGAAGAACAGAAAGACAGGCTTTGTTTTCACTTTTTCTGCTATTTCTGAAGCACTGTATGTTACACCTACTGTGGTGTATTTTAGGGTAATGATATCTGGAGCCTGTATTTACCAGCTATTGTTTATGTATAACGTTGCAAACTGCTGTGGTTTAGATCCGAAGTCAGTAGTGGAATTTGGTCTACAGATGATCTATCAATATATTTGACACAAATCCAGAAGTAGTGTGTAAGGGAGAAAGGGAGTAAGTTATAAGGTAATAAACAGTTCTGACTGAATCTGTGTATAAAGGAGTTGAAAGCTCATCCCTGTAATATGCAATATGGAAGTGAATGAAGCTGGATGACTGACCAGGCAAGCCTCCTCGAAATCACCCACCGATAACTTTTGATTTGGTTCTTTGAATCCTCTCTCTGCCAGTGTTACTAAACATTACAACAATCAGAAATTAGTTTAAAAGTGCACTTGTTGCATTTTTCTCTACACTGTGTACATCCACTATACCTTGCAAACATTAACTGTTTTGTTTCACCTACAGAGTGGGAATGGCACAGAGCAGAAACAAGGTTAATTTCAAGAAGGTATATTTCTGACTGCTATGTCAATCTAATTCTCAGGCAGTTGTTTATTTTTGTTTCTTTTTTACCTTTCTAGATGGCAGATGCTATGGAAATGATGATTTTAAGTATCCTAGCTCCTCAGCTTCATTGTGAGTGGCGATTACCAAGCTGGCAGGTTGCATTGCTCACATCGGTAGGAAAAAATAACTGGCAGCTCCTGTATTCTGTAAGGTTTTTCCACTCATTGTTGTTCAGACATTATGCTTTATATCCCAAAGTTAAATCTGTTCATGGCCTTCGTAGATTGCCTTTGGCTCAGAAGAATATAGGAGGTTTTTTTGAAAGCCAGAGCTTGAAGAAATGAAACTCAGTGAGAACTGAGGAAATTTTGCAATTTTCAGGTTCAAAGTTTCATGTAGTTTCCAGGAAAATATATGAATTGACTCAGACTCATCCTAAAATTCAAACCATTTGATTAACTGAAAAAAAGGATTGGCCAATTTTTATTATCTTCCTTAAAAATCTTTCTCTTTCACCACATTTAAGCTTGCTTGTACATAGACAGACTGGGAACCATGAGAGAGAGCAAGCAATTGCTTTTCAAGGTGGATCATCCAGTGATATTTGCAAGCAGAGCTCTTATAATACCACCTCTAAGTATGGTGCTATGATGTTGGAAACATGCAGTGCCTTTAGGGATAAGACAACTAGTTTTGGGACCCTTCTCTCAGCATATGCCACTGTTGTATGGCATGCACTTTGACTCCTACATTTCTTTTTCCTTTAGCTTTTGATGTCATTCGTGTTGTTGTGTAAACTAGTCAAAATGCTCAGTAGATTTAAGTCAGTTAAGATTATGTCCTTTCCCATACCTGAATACAGCCAGCCCATCTGAAGGAGGGTCTTGTTCCTTCTTTCAGCTCAGCACAATTTTATTATTGGTGAGCAAAATCAGGAGAAGGGGTCAGTGGACATCAGACAAAAGCTTTGATAAACAGAACTGCTTCTCACCCCACTTATTGCTTGAGTATGCACTTCTTTCTCAGACAAAATTCCTGTGGTTTTAATGTGCTGATGGGGGAAACATGTTTGGGTTTTGCCATTACATTTGCTGGGCAGGATTTCATTTCTCCCTCCACCTACAGAATAAACTATACTTTTTGATGTCACCTCTGAAGAGGGTACAATATATTTGACACCTCAGTCTTTTTTCAGACTTTTCTAAAGTTGTAAGATCTAATTTTATCTCCATTCAAATCTGAGACAACCTGCTGAGAATGGCAACAGGAGACTGGAGGTGAGCTGGCTGAGAAGTACTGCATCAGCACGGGGCTCCTAGAACAGCTCTGTCTTGCAGACCCCAAGCAACACTGCTCACCTTTTATTCATGAGTATGTTCATTGGAACTGGCGAACTCAGTATTTTCCAGGGCTGGACTCACAATGTGTATAGTAAGAGAGTGTACATTCCAGTGTCAGACTGGTTTGTCACTGGATGAATCTTTTAATTGCAAAGCTGACTTGAGGGGTGCCTAGTTTCTTCCCCTCTCCAACCCAGGCACTTGCTTCTGACTTCACTTGCTTATCTCCTCAGTAATGCTATGAAACTCTCAGTCAGGCCTTGCTGTGAAGCAGATGAAATTTTTTTTTGTGGGTTATGAAAACCCTTCGGAAAAAAAAACCAACCCAGAAACAAGACGATGATTTCCATTTAGTGGCAAATTGTGCTCTCCAGTCATTTCTTATAATTAATTTTCTTACATTTATCAAAAGCTCAAAAATATTCAGCACTGAGCTAATTCAGAAGTTCACAAATTAACAGCTAAGATAAAGGTGAGGTGATGACAAGTATCCTGGCAGAGATTCAGTTCATTTATGTTGTGTTTAGATTCCCGACCTCAACAAAAGCAAGGCAACTACTGAAAATGGGCCCACCACTGGAAGAAGCTGAGAGACCTTGGCTCGAACAGCCTGCTGACACTCATCCCCATTCCTGGGCAATAGCAATTTCCCTTTCAGGTCAATGGAAGGGAAGTTAGGCTAATGCTGAGTGACTTTTGAAAAATCCCACTATATCAATAATTATCTTGAATAGCCTCTACTGCAAAAGAATTATACCCAGAACACCTGGACATTTTGCTCTGTTGTTAGAGCTGAAATTTTCTAGTTTCACTGTGAAGTTGTGTTCTTTTTGCTGTCACACAGAAATTTTCACTTATCTTGTTGTTAAGGGGAAGATTTTTTTCTGGTGTTTCATAGGTGGTGTTTGTGGGAATGATGTCCAGCTCCACCCTCTGGGGAAACATTTCAGACCAGTACGGGAGAAAAACAGTAAGTGTTCAGCTCCTACTGGAATAATATTTCTACAGTGTGGATGTTTCAGTGCATGATGTTCACAAATGTCATAGTACAGATTTGTGAAGCAGAATTAAGCAGAGCCAGAATTGACCTCCCATGAAATAAAATAAGTTTGAAGCTCTACTTTACATTTTGTTAATTTGTGTTACAGCAGAGACTTTCCTTTCCTCATGC
Organism: Aviceda cuculoides; assembly: GCA_035590195.1. Lineage (NCBI taxonomy): Eukaryota > Metazoa > Chordata > Aves > Accipitriformes > Accipitridae > Aviceda > Aviceda cuculoides. The sequence goes on from JAVJGG010000088.1 coordinate 14,691,340, forward strand.
TTGTTTGTTAAATACAGGGCCTAAAGATCAGTGTGTTGTGGACGCTCTATTATGGGATCCTCAGTGGTTTTGCACCAGTGTATAGCTGGATCTTGGTGCTGAGGGGCCTGGTGGGCTTTGGGATAGGAGGAGTGCCTCAGTCGTAAGTAAATATTCACAAGTCCAAACTTTCTCTTTTCTATTTATTTTTTTAAAAATGCTTATGTTAAATTGAAGACATGCTTCTGTTCCATTGTCCCAAACCCTTTTTTTTTTCTAAGTATTTTGGAACTTATATATTGAACTCTGAGAAGGCTTTGAAGATGCCTAATACATCACTGAGGTGAATCAAATTTACAATGACTTCTGTGTGAACAAGCTGGGTTCCTAGATGTAATATGTTATATGGCTTAAGGCCTTTTAAGCTTCTCTCATTCCCTCAGGTAAACCCTGATGAAAACGAGAGGCCCAAAGAGCCCACCTAGAAGTGGGTAAAACACAACAGACAGCATTTTGTAGCTGTGCCTAAACACTGCATTGCTAGATTGTATTGGCAGAGTCCATAAGGGATGACATGGTCTTGTTGCAAGATAGGTCGTGACCTAAATACTAGCATTTAGAGGCAGAGATGAGCCCTGACTCCTGATTGTAAAACTGCAGATTATTGTTCAGTTAGAGCCTGAACTTTCATGTCTGAACCTGAGTTGAAATTCCAAAACCACACAGCCTAAACCTGGAGCACTGAAGATATATTGATGGCTCAGACACATTTCTGATAAGAAGGTAGCATCAGGATATTAACGTGTCATTCCATTCACTGGAGAGGGGCGTTTCTAAATTTTCCACCTGGAATAAATAACTCTGCTCTAGGCTTTTAATTATAAATGTAAAAGGAAGATATAGCCATTCTTTCTCTGTGTAGTCTTTTATCCTTATTAATAATTGATATTTTGCCCCATGGAGGTGCTATTTCAGAGTAGTCAGAGTCTAACTTTGATCGATGGCTCATAGACTTCTTCACAAGGCCAGTCAATATCCTGTCTTTTCTATTGCCATTCCCAGATAAAAGATTCAGCACTGAGATGGAGCATCACAGTATTATTAATTTTCTTTTACTGCTCTCCTGCCCACCTTTAGAAGCTGCACAAAAGCGTAAAGTGTATGTAAAATTGAAAAGTCCTTAGCCTGCTGTTTATTGATCAACAGTGAGGCGGTTTTTGCCATGCAGTTCCAACTGAGCACAACTGGAATGAGGCAGGAGAACAAGAAAGAGCATCAGAGTTAATAATGCCTTGTACCGCAAACACATATTAATGATGTTCCACAGAGCCCCAGCAGAACAGCTACAGCACAGCTAGCGCCATTTTACAGTGGGGTGGATAATGCACAAAGGCTATGGGACTTAATGAGAGACAAAGAAGAGCTGGTTACAGAACTCGGAGTGGATTCCATTGCTGCCGAGTCTGTTTGTTGTTCCAACCATAATAGTGATTCCTTTGACAGAGGAGTAAATATGTATGAAGCAGGAAAAGTAGCTCCTTTCTAATATCCTTAAGTAGGCTATGTACCTTCGGTTATGAGTGGCTGAATTTCAGTGGAATGACATAGGTATCTTTTTAATTGTATACTCCGTAATAGGTATGAGAAAGAGATTTCTAAGAAAGGTGCTATTAAAAAGAAAGCATCCAGCAATAATAAATTAACTGACTATAGCAGATATCCCTCTCTCTATGCTTAAGCAGGAGCTGCACCTGAGAAGCTGTGGCCTCCTCTGGGAATTTTCTGTGAGGCATTATCTAACACTGAGTATGACTATTCATTCACAGTGCCAACATCCAGACTTGCAAAGATATGGAGTATTCTCTTAAGAAAACAGTTCTGTAAGCATTAATCAGCTCCTGTTTTCTGCTGTGATATATAGGGGACTGCTCTACCTTTCATTGTGTGATTTTACTTCCTTCTCCTCTTAATCACTGATTTAATATAATATTGTGTGCAACTTTGTACTTCGATGAACTGAGTTCTGGGAAGATACTCAGAGATGAATCCGCCATTCGTCAAGTTAGTAGGAGTTTTGTCACAAACATCAAAGAAAGCCTAAGGAGTTTAGAGGCAGAAACAGGATGAGTCAATGGAATGCAAACAGAGTAGGAGCAAAGAACAACAAGTCTTACCAGATGGTTTGAAGAAGACGAGAGAGCCTTGACTGGCTGCTGGCCCTTGTGTTCATCCTCAGGAAATACTCACAGAGAAGCTGTACCATTACTCTTCGGCACAGTCATGAAACAAAGACTCTACAGAGTTAGATGGTTTCTTTTTGAATTCCCACAATAAAAGTATGCAAATTATTTTATACCAGTAACAGGATCAGACCTTGAAAGTATTCACCTCTTGGAGAATTGAAACTTGGCAGAGTAGACTGATGTGAAATTCTCTGAGCCAGTTGTGAAGCCCTGAAGAAATACTTTACCCAGCAAGAGTTTGTGTTGAATGCTGATGGACCACACTGAAAATAATGGGCATAATGCCTGTCCCAGTCCAGAGCAGGGTTGAGAAAACATACACGTCAAGAACTGCTACATTTAGCTAACAACTACACGGTTACAAAATCACACGAACAGAGCAAATTCTGTCCTCCATTGCAATGATGAACTAAAGGGGTTTTGTTCTGATGTAGAAAGGGGAGTCTGAACCAGTGTCTGCAGTCTTGCTGACTCTGAGGGCTAGGAAGGGTTTTGCGTTACTACTATGGGTTTGGCAATTTTAATAAAAGGCAAATGAAATGTTTGAACCTCTGTCATTGTGCTAACGTGGCATTTTTCTTAATGTGCTAACATGACATTTTTCTCAATGTTCACTTTTTACAGGGTAACCTTATATGCTGAATTCCTTCCAATGAAAGCCAGAGCAAAATGCATTTTATTAATAGAGGTGAGCAGTGTAGCTATGCATACTGGTGTCTAGAGGGACAAATTCTGCTGTTGGTTACATCCATTCAATCCTACTGAGAAGAAATCTCACACATAGCTGCAGTCAAATCTTGATTGTCCAAGTTAGTGTGGAGCTGAGGTTAACCTTATACACTAGTACTAGCTCAGGTCCAAAAGCAGCATGAAGCATTCATGTAATGCTCCACTCTTTTTGTTGAATATGCCTTTTTGCAAATTAACTTGCATCCAGTGCTGCATAAGTTACTGCTGTTAGCACATGGGGGGCCATTTGGATGTCACCTAATTTCATGGTGAAATTAATCTATGACTCAGTAATGGATAGTGGAGAACTGGCTGTTCAGTAAATGCAGGGCTAAATTCAGATCCCCATATTCAATCCAAATGTATCAAAGTCACAGAGAGCAGAATTTTGCCCTATAAATACTTTAAGGCAAAATTTGCAGCCCCTTAATGGATGGTTGAAGGTCAGAGAACAGTACTATGACTTGTCTGCACCAGTCAGTTTGGAAGGAGCATCCTTGTGCAATACCTCACCAAATTGAAACAGCTTCTCAATGCAAAATGAGTCTTCTAAGATACCTGCTGGCTAGTCCTACATTCAGTGGATTAAATAGAGTTCAGTAGATGAATTACTCCTTTCTGTGTCACTTTTGTTCTGCCACAGTTTGGCTGCCTCTGAGCAACCCTAGGTTAGAAATATATTCTGAGTGTTAAATAATGAGCTAAGCAGATTCATAATCTAAAGGAGAATAATCCTGCATGGGTAGGATATGCAAGAGGATGTCAGCTCCATTATTTGCTAAGAAGGTATCAATTCTTTCTTTCGTCTACAGGCCAAACTCTGTGGCTTTTATAAGGAAAGCAAATACCATAAATCTCATGGTGGTAGCTGGGAATAATACTCATAGACAGATATATTAATAGCTATTTTGCCTAAGAAACACCACGTGATGAGTCTATTCCTTATGAGAAGCTACCTACAGTTAAACATGAGTGTCTAGAGAAAGGCAATGCTAGGGTTTCAGAAATGAACATTTTAGCTTCTGCAACATTTAAACAAATCCCCTTAAAATGTCTGGACTCTATTTCGATACAGTGGTGCATATTTGAAATGTCTTTGGCATTTCTCTCTCCAGCTGTCCCTAGAGAGCGCGTCTTGGAATGTCACAAAGAAGGAGGCCTTAACAGCGCTCTTATTCTCATTTGTGACTGTTTGTTTTCCCTTTGGCAGGTCTTTTGGGCAATAGGGACTGTGTTTGAAGTCCTCCTAGCAGTGTTGGTGATGCCCACTCTTGGCTGGCGGTGGCTTCTCATTCTTTCTGCCCTCCCACTTTTGCTCTTCGCTGTCCTATGTTTTGTAGGTATTCTTTCAAAGATGAATGTATGTTCCATCACTCTAGCACTTCTCTACCTGATTCTGTAACCTGATTGAAGGAAATCGTGACAGTTTTAAGCTCTCTCGATGTCTTCTTTGAAACGTCTGAAATAATGACAAAAATGTTGTTTCAACAGAGTGCTAGTAAAAACATTTCAGTGAGAGCTGTGTTTATGTTATTATTATTATACTAATGGCTGGAGGACAATGGTGGGCTGGAATTTTGTGAAACCAAATCAGGCCTGGAAACCTCTCCAATTTAATGACTTTGTTTCAACTCAGTGGAATCAACATTTTGTTAAAAGCTGTTGCTATTTCCCTGATTGCTCTTTAGATTTTTAAATTATTTTGTCAAAATCATGACTTTTATAATTACTGTCCACTTAAAAAATCCACTCAAATCAGGGGTAAAACCTGCATAGTGCAGGTCAAATTCTAAAATAAGATGTGTATGAGTTAAACCTGAGCTTCAGTGCGCTGTTAGGTAATATATTTGCCAATCATTCAGTCTTCTCAAAGATACATGTCCTTGTCAGGTTGTTTAGCAGCTCTTATTATTCCTTAGCCACTGACATTGTTTTTCAGAAATACCTCCAGTTATACAGGTGCTAACATGCTTGTTTTCAAAAGGAGCGTAAAAATGCAAATTTTGGAATGCCTAGAGCATCTTTTTATCTGCCCTGGATACTTTGCCCTTCCTACTGAGAAGGTATAATGCAAAGAACCTGCAAAAATGCTAACATTTCTCAAGAATAAAACCAAGGTAACAGAAGGGAAAGATTTTAGACTGGAGTTCTGACTTTATGGTGAAAGTAGGGTTTTGCAGTTTCTTAAAGCCTAATAAGGAGTTTGACATTTGGCAGAAAGATGGTTCTCTGAATTGTTAAAGATCAGTTCTGTAATCCTTTTTGTGTGAGTAGTCTTCTGCAGCCACTGAGATTTCCCACTGTAAGCCCACAAAGAAAATCCCCAGTTTGTTTATTGCTGTGTTCTGACATCATTGTGTGTGTGATCTGCTTTGCTCTCTCAGTGGCTGCCAGAAAGTGCCAGGTATGATGTATTATCTGGAAATCAAGAAAAAGCAATTGCCACTTTAAAGCGGATAGCAACAGAAAATGGAGCTCCAATGCCTTTGGGGAAATTAATTATTTCCAGACAGGTATGTACAGGTAACAGGCACATTAATAATGTGGGATACAATGAAACTGTGCTACATTCAAATTTAATTTTATAAGCAAATAATCAATGTTAAGTTTAATTTTAATATCTCAACCAGTAATAAAAAAAATGTGAGAGATGATCATATATACCTCTTCCACAGTGAGGAGGAGTTAGTTCCTCATTTTTATTTACATGGAAATCCTGAAAGTGAAAAGGACCTTTAAAGTGGGCATGAATATTGTTTAACCTCACTCTGAGACCCTACTATTAAAGAAAATCAAACTTTGAAGCTACTGAAGAACTCAGATCAGAATTCCCAGATCTGAACTCATGAGACAAGATGGAATCTTACTCTTTAGCTGTACCTCATTTTTAATCTAATCCTAATTTTCTGGAGCGGGAAAGCTGCAAACTCCTATTCGGTCCTAATGCATGGAGTAATTCAGTCTGAGCTACATATTACTGTATGAATTGCGTTGGATTGTTTTTCATTTCAGCTTTATATGGCCAACTTTTCAGCACTCCTGTCAACATATAAAGCAGCTCTGCATTTACAGAACCGAGAGTAGATTTTTATAAGAAAAGAAAGTTACAAAGTTAGCCAGCAAGGAAGGACAGCAGAGGGAGACCTGTGGATTTGAACAAGAGCAAAATTGTAAAGCTAGGCGGGAGCCTGTTGGTAATGACAGCGTCTTACTAATCAGGGATGGAGGTTTAATTTTCTAAGGTCTGGATCAGTCAGGATTTGAGCTCCTGTGCATTTCACAAATGCTTGGTTCAGTCAGGGTAATTTTGATGGGCTGTGCAGGAACACTCTCCAAGTTTTGGATGGTTTTGTTTTCAGGGTGGGGTGGGAAAGTACTTTTCCCTAACCACAAGAGTATGAGCTGAGCCCTCCACTCGCTCTCTAAGAACCAGGCAGCTTAAAAGGAGTCTGCTTGCAGGAGGGCTGCCTGTAGTTCCTCAGTACCTCACCCTAGATCAGGAGCCCTGAGGGGCTGCTCTAATTTGCAGGAGCTGGCTGTGGGCCAGCTGTGGGTCGGCAAAGTTATGCTCTACCTCTTTCCAGTTTTGTTCTGACACATCCTCACCTTCCTTGTGGAGGAGTAGCGTGCCCTGTGTGTGAACTGGTTTTGATAACATTATGCTCCTGGAGAATTCCCCTTGGCAGAGGAATTCTTCACTTGGAACCCAGCTCCAGTCTGGCTCCTACAACCTGAAGAGCCCTCAGCTGAAAGCAAATGCTCATCATGAGATAACCTGAGCACATAGTACTGTCTTGTATTACCCCGTGTCGCTCTGCATCCTCCAGTCCAGGACCAGTGAATGCCCTGATCATCTGTCTTCTGCTTGTTTTCAACAGGAAGACCGAGGAAAAATGAGGGACCTTTTTACGCCTCATTTTAGATGGACCACATTGTTACTCTGGTTTATATGGTAAGAGGAAATATAAATGGCTCAGTGCCAGCACAATTCTGAATGGGTTTTGATGGAGTTGTTTTACAGTATCACTAAAATACAGCAACTTCCTGCTCAAAAAATACCCCAGCCTGGATTGATTTGTAATTTATTAAACCACCCAATCACTAGCATTCTCAATCTAATTGCCCTTTCATTTTCTAAATGCTGACAGGAAATAGCTTTGAGGTAGCACTTAGTGGAAGTCCTCACACAGTGGGTTCAATTTTGATTCATGTTGTTTACTGTAGGTTTGACCAGCTGAGACTTCCTCTCTCATTTTCTTCCTTGCAGGTTTTCCAATGCTTTTTCATATTATGGGTTAGTTTTATTAACTACAGAGTTCTTCCAAGCAGGAGATGTCTGCAGCAGTGAGTACTAATCCATTTTTTCTTTTTTAAATATACCCCGTTAAGTGGTGGAATATCTTTTATTAGATCACCTTCTGCTGTTAGTTTGGAAAGGACTGTGGCTGCCAGCCTGAATTTTAAGGCTGCCAGCCTGAATTTTAAGGCATCCACTTAAAGAGTTACTTATTTTAAACATTTCTAATAGACTGTTCCTCATCTCCTGCACAATGCAGAGAGGTCCTGCAGTGTCTCTGAGACCAAAATGTAAAACAGCAAGACAACCTTCAAGGGAGACCTGTTAGAAAAATTATTCTTCTTCTTGAGAAAAAAGTGATTGAATAAATGTAGTTTCCAGATTTGACAGGCCTAATTAGTTAGATAGAGATAACTGCTGCTGCTGTGGAGCTACCAGGTTCTCAAGATGTGAAGACCTGTTGAGAAAAAAGATAATGTTAGGAAACCATCACCCTTTTTGTTGCAGATTTTTTGTGTTTAAAAAAAAAAAAAAGTGCTTTGACCACACTTGAAAAATTTGATTCCCCAGGGGAGGCATGAATGTATTCAGAACACTTGTAATTAGTGGAAACTGATAGTTGGAAAATTATAGAAAGAGGATGGGTAGTATTGAGAGAAGACATAGATCCCAAGCTTGTACAACAGTGTATTAGCTATTTGAGAGGTCTAACTCTGGTTAGCCTCCACAAAGGAGCATGCATCCTTTAAAAATACTTGTTTTTACAAAGCCACGGTATTATTCAGTCTTCTCAAAGTATAGATGAAGTGTTAGTATCCCAATTTATGTAGGGAGAAACTGAATTATTGATGTTAATCCTGTTCACTGTCATGAGCCCTGGACTGAAAAATAACTAAGCCTGTACAGCTGATAAGGAAGTGTAAGTTTTCATTCTGATAGTGATGGTTGCTGAGGTAAGGCATCCTGCCACAAATAAGATTATAAACTGTTCAGTTTCAGCTCTATCTCCCAGGTAGAACACACCTGCTGTGTGGCAGGGTCTTTTCAGTACATCCCCTCTATCAGTTTCATCAGTAAGAGTGACAAAGACATTGCAGGAGTAAAGGAAGGTAAGCAGAGAAGAGATTACTTAAAATATATTAAACACGTGTTTTTTTTCTTTTTCCTTCCACAGTATCCAGTAGAAGAAAAGAAGTTAAAGCAAAGTGCAGCCTGACCTGTGAGTATCTGACAGAGGAAGACTACACTGACCTGCTCTGGACAACCCTGTCAGAATTCCCTGGTAAGTGGCAATAAGAAGCAACAGTTTTTCAGGGCCAGTGGCTCAGTGTGATTGGAATGGGCTCTGGTACAAGCAATGAAATGGGCTCTTCTGTCTGGCCTAATGCCAATGTATTTCCTGCAGCACTGGAGCTCCTTGCTTGGACTACTTGATATATGCAGTACACACAGTAGCTGTGGCTCTCTTCACTGCCCATGTGATCTCTACAGATAAAATCACTAGTAATTGCTTTGTGAAGCTATAATGGCCCAAGCAACATATTAAGCATTCAGAGGAAGAGTAACAATTAAATCAATGGGGTAGAATCACTTGAACTTTTATCCATAAGTGACTTTCCAGAACTATTTTAAAAGGATGGTGGGTATAGTGAATCAATGGAGAACTTGCTCCCTAAAGCTCTGTGTCCAGCCTCAGTCAGGATTTTCAGACAATTTCAGTGAATTTCAATGAACAGTCTGACTTAGGACAAGCAAGATATTTAGTGTGTAATAGCTATTGTTTCTTCAGGTGTAGAAGATGATCTCTCAGTATTGATAGTCTGAAATAATACTGTGAGGCAGTGGTCAGGTTATTTTCACTGTTCTAGATTATAGTTGCTGGGACAAATGCTCAAAGAGAAGCCATTTAATTGGTAAAAAGTTGTAAGTCTGTGACTGATAAATATGCATAGTGGCTACCTAATAGGAGGACTGTCCTGTGTAACAGTTATTCTGGGAAGGATGTCAGTGGACAGTGGACAGAAAAGAGAGTATGTACTCTTGGACTGATGCTATAGCTGGTAGGACTGATTTGATCCTGACACATACTAAAGTAGGAGTAAGAAATATAGGCAGGGATAACTCTGAATATGACACTGGCAACTCTGATGCTTGAATAATCTCCACACTTGGTATACCTCAGCTTTTGAAAGCATCTGGAAAAGTTGCATAAGAGAGAATGCTTAACATTGTGAGACTTACAGAGCTTGATCTATTTCCTTTGTCAAAGAGCAGGTGAAAAATAATTTGATGGCAGCATATAAAGAATGCAATGGAAAGAAAATACTAAGTTCTAAAGAGCCCTTAAATCTAGCAGTAAGAAGATTAGCAGGGAACAATGGTCAGAAGCCGAACAAAAGATATTCCAATGAGACATAAGGCAGGCATTTTTAGCATTCACATTGGTAACCACTGCAATAATCAGTGGTTAACAGATGTCAGAGTTGATTGCTCACTCCTACGTCAGCGTGTAGCCCCTGAGTGTGTGGGCATGTGGATGTGTGGACCAGTGGGGTAGTGAACATGGAGGAAGACTCACCAGCTGGGACAGAGAGCTTCTGTTTTGATGTGGCACCAATGGCTGGGGCAATCCATTCTACACCCCTAGCTGATGCCTCTGCCAGCAAAGTATTTTAAAGAAAGAGAGAACAAAATTTCAAATCTAAATAACCCAGCCTATTTTAAAAGCTAGCTGCTGCAGCCTGCACCTTTGCTCAATTCCCAACAGTCAACTTGTCTCCTTCTACAGGTGTGTTAGTAACACTATGGATTATTGATCGGATAGGCCGCAAGAAAACCATGGCCCTGTCCTTTCTGGTCTTCTCGTTTTGCAGTCTTTTGCTGTTTCTCTGTGTTGGAAGGTAAGTAAAACACGGTGAACAACTGGTATATCTGGTTCATCCATGTTCTCTCTTGATTATGGCAGGAGAACTGTAACTGGTGGTTTGAAAAGCCGTGAAATGGTCGTGCTCAACTGGAGAAAGAATTAAGGATGGTGTTAGGTTTTCTCACCAGATTTTGGAAGGAAACTAAAAGAAGCAGGAGAGGAGAAATCCTTCACTATACTCTTGCAGACAGAGCAATCCAAAGGGGAAAATAAGACCTTATGTCTGAGAAGGAGGTAACCACTGAACAATTTTTAAAATCAGATCTGATGTCATGAGCCTCGGTAGCTGGTTCATGTACCAGGTTCTCTGTCATTCAATACCTATGTTTCCCCAGGCTGACTGTATAAGAGCAGTGCCTCACATCCAAGCCCAGGCTTTGCCTCCCATTCAGATGTTCTGACTGCTTCATTTGTCATGGGCTCTCGGTGGCCTCAGTGATATGGCACAGTTATGTGAAAAGCGATAGACACAGACTTGCACGGCCTCGAAGTTGTATACAGAGTGGCTGGTGCAGCTTGATGCTGGCATTGCAGATACATGGGGCCCAACTTTCAAAAGAACTTGGCTTCACATTTTTGTATTGTTTGGTATCTGCCCTTCATGCAGATTTTCTAAAGAACAACTCAGTTGGCAGCTCTGCCCTTGAATCTTAACAGTACCAAATTTCCAGCTGAGCTCTGAGAGTCTGCCTCTGACTGCATCTGGCCTTCATGCCACATGCATGCGACAATGTCTGTACCTTGGGGCTGACGAACAAGGAAATGACCGAACAGCCAGAGGAGAACTCTGAATTTAAACCTTTTCAAGCACTGTACAAAACCTTACTGTACAGAAACCTTGTAAGAAGAAACCATACAAAGCTGCAAATATCCAGGTTTTACATAGGTTCATGTCTTTTAAACGGGAAAGCTGCAGTCTCATTTCCCTCTCATGTGTGCCATTTTTTCGTTAGCGCCATTCATAATGTGGAATATATTTTTCTTAATTGGATAAGCTTAGGCATTCACTGCTTATTTCAACAGGCCACAGCTGTCAGTTAGAACGAATACACTGATGTGATTGTGGGAATGCAGATTGTTTGGCATCATTATTATATTAAAGGTCCAGAAAAAATACAAAGGGTTCATTAAAAAACAAAATAAATCGTTCTAACAAATTTAGCATTTTTATTGCACTTGCCTCCAAGTTAAACAAACAGATTGTACAGAACAATCCCAAACACTGCTCTCCTTTTTATTCTCACAGAAATGTTCTTACTGTGCTGCTCTTCATTGCAAGAGCTTTTATTTCAGGAGGATTTCAGGCTGCTTATGTTTACACTCCTGAGGTAAGGAGGTTGTTTTTGTAATGAGAATATTTAAGGGGAGTGAGAACATGGTGGGAAAGTAATTTTTATGACCTCTTCACAATGGACCTTACCCCAGATATGAGTTGATGATCTCATTGTCATTGTCTAACAGAACTTGCTGTAGTACCACTTACTAATTTCCATTGATTTAGGAGACCGGAGGGAAGAGAGCTTCCCAGTACCGTTAATGGGCTGATACTTTGTTCACAGGTTTATCCGACAGCCACGCGTGCTTTGGGCCTGGGAACATGCAGTGGAATGGCCAGAGTGGGAGCCCTCATAACCCCGTTCATTGCACAGGTAAAATCCCTTCTCCTGAGACTGAAGGCACAGGAAGGTGGTGAAGAACCTGCTTTTCTGCTGTAAGGGCCAAACCAAGGGCAATCTGTGCATGATGTGTTGAAGGAGGGTTGTTGTTTCCTGTTCCTTGAGCAGATTTCAGGCTCATCTCTGAATTTACCTCTTGCTCCAGAGCTCTATATGTTGGGGGATAGATAACCAAGAAGCAGGCTGCTGCATGGATGAAAGGACACCTTGGAAGCCACTGCCTGCAGATGGGATTTGTGAGAGGCAGGGACTTTCTGTGCATGGTGCAATGCCACCTTTCTCTTGAGATGCCAGGCTGAGGTGCTGGGGGCTACAAACCTCCACGGTATGTGGAAAGAGCTAGACAGGGAGTTTGGGGGAGCCAGGCTCCACAGGGACAGGACTCAGAAGACAGTGTCAGAAGCAGTGGCTCTGCAGAGGGCTAGGTAGAAAACTTGTGATTTGCTTAAGTCCTGTCTAACACATAAGGGCAGCATCACCTCATGACGCTTGTAATCCAGACTGTTTTGTCAGTGTTTAATAGCTATGTGTCATCATTGAGGAAAGAAAGCATGCAGCAGTGCGTGTTAAACATTTTTTCCAATACTGTAATTAAAATTTCTACTACTACATTAGTATTTGTATTTCTTTCTGTGATAAGGCTCAGCGGTACTATTTTGTATTTCCTGCCTTTTTTCTGCAGGTTATGTTGGAATCTTCCGTCTATTTAACACTGGTGGTTTACAGTGGATGTTGCATGCTGGCTGCTGTGGCTTCCTGCTTCTTGCCCATTGAAACAAAAGGTCGTGGCTTACAGGAGTCCAGCCACAGAGAATGGGGACAGGAGATGGTTGGCAGAGGATCTCATTCCCCAGGGGTCGCCAGGTCAAACTCTGGATCACAGGAATGATAGGACATGAAAACCTGCTGAAAGAATGAATGATATGGGCAAGATCTCCTTCACAAAAAGTCCAACCCTGAAGCATAGAAAGCTGACTATATTGTCACTGCCAATGTCACATGTCAAACTGCAGGAACTTTTGGGTTGAACCTAAACAAATTGTGTCTCTGCTGCTTTTTGCTCACACACATAAAAATTTTACTGCTGTATTGAGAGGCATTTGATCCAGATGTCATTTGAAGTTTAGCAGAAGGGGTTTTTCTTAAGTCTGTTGTGCTTGCATGGTCAGCTATTCAGCTTAAAATGTCCCGTGTCAAGCAAATAGCTAACTGAATGCAACTCAGTATAAGCTGTAATTAAAATAATGTACTCTTGATGCCTAAAAACAAAAGATTAATATTTATTGTGTACCTGGCATAGCACACGGTGGATTCCATACACTACAGAATAGGTTTTATGAATTAGATGCCTGCCTTGCACTTTTTAGCCATCAACAACAACAAAATGTGATAATGGCAAACTAACCAATGCTTTCTAGTTCCCTTGCTTATGGGTTCTGTTCCTTGAGAATTAATAGGCACTGACTGATTGCTTGGAAACAGTTTTCTGAATGTTTCTCCCATCCAAGGCAGGTAGTTTGAGTCAGTGAGGAGTGGGATTTGTTGCAGAGATGGAGCCTTATATAAGAAACATAAATCCTCACAGTTTGGAGCAGAATTTGACTTCTCTAACATTGCCAGAAACATTGAGTGCTCTGTCTGTTGCTTGATGAAGACTGCTTCAGCTGTACCGGTGTTTCTTTGTGTGTGGAGATGCACGCTGTGGTTTTCTGCATGGGTCCAGGTATGTTTCTGCTCAATTTGCCTAAGTATGTTCTTGTGGTGGTGTAGCCAAAACCTTTGATAAAAATGCCTCAGTCTGAACAGCTGTGTGTAGCAATTTGGATGGAGCTGCTTTCAAGTGTCTCCCGACAGAAGCTGGTCTCCTGACAGCTGGGCAGAACTTCTCGATAGCTGCTGATTGTACATTGACTCTAACATCAAGCTGGTGACAAAGGAATGTAGCTGGCATCATGTTGTAAACGAACAAAAATCACGGGAAGAGCTGAACTGCAATCATCCTTAGATGAGGAACTTCACTCCTTCAGATGTCGCTCCTCGAAGCTGATGATCCTGCTCTTGTCAGAGAATGTAACAGAGTTCAGGTGAGGATAAGTTTGTCTTGTTTGTCAGAAATCTGTCACTATGCAGGAAGTCAGATTTCAGAGTCTGTGGATGTGCAGTGAGGAAATACATAAGGAAGCTGAGATGTGTCTCATCCATGTCTCAGTTTATTTTCAGGATTCCAGACTATGGAACACACACAACCAAATGTAAGTCAGATGGACTAAATGCTAATCACTAGGCTGTGGGAAGCAATACATTTTTATAGTATGTGTGGTCAGTTGTCTCACGTAAACGTCGGTAAGTGTGCAACAAAATTTTGCACAGTAGAATATTTTAAGTATTCTGGGAACCAGGCCCCTTTTCTGTGGGGCGAGACTAGGTCACTGAGTCCATGTTTGGGTGCAATACAAGTGAACACAGCTGGGGTTCAGCTTTCACTTAGGGTTTTACAGCACTGTAGTGCAGTATAATGCTCCAAGACATGTTAGGCTGTTTGTTTATAGCATTGAAGGAAAATTAGAAGTGGATAATTCCTTAAAGAAACTGAGGAAACTCAGACGAATAAAAAAAGGCCAGAGAGGTTACTGATAGTCTGTGTGTGTGTATTTTCTGCTGAGAAAAGTTAAAGTTTGACACGGCACCAAAATGTCTCTGTCCGTTCATTTACCACTCAATGATGGTGACTGCAATGAAAGACTCCAGAAGCGGTTGGTCTGAACAGGAAACTTTCCTTTTCACAGTAATACGAAAATGCAATTCAGCTCACAGGGGATCCCACTTTAGATGTGGCTGGTGACATAGAAACACAGTCTCTTCCAGTGGCTGTTGCTGTGTGCTGGTTCGGTTATCTCTGTCTCTGCTGTCTCTGTATCCTGGGTGCTCGATCTCCAGCAAGCTCAAGTTCCAGTTGATCAATCCCCAATAAACAGACAGGGCTCTCACAGCACTGACAACCGGTGCAGATAATTTGTTTTTACCTCCTTCTGTCAGGCTGTAGTTGGATAATTCTCCCTAATGCACTGTGCAACTGGGGTAGCTCAAACCTGCCTCAAAGTAGAGAGAGAGACGGACTTGTTTCCCTTTGACTGTCCCTCTGATGTGCGAGAGACGGACAGGACACTGGCAGTGAGGAAGCAGTTCCTGCATGGGTTTAGATCAAATATTAGACGATGCGTGTGACCAGTGAGCTAGAAAACCTGCTTTGCCTTTGCATAGCATGGACTGTTCACCCTTTAATGGCAGTTCTGACTACCATCTTCTTCCTCCAGCTGGTGAAGGCACTTGAGAGCATGTCAGTCCACACCTGAAGGGGGCACATCCAGATACTTACGTGTCTCTTGCCATGGGGGCTTCCCATTAGCTGTGTTTATAGTAAGGTGTACACCCCAAAACTGGATGGTCTCTAGGAGAATTCAGCGGGGTGTCAGTCTGCATTAGAGATGAGAAAGAACATAAAATGCATGACATCCGTGGCCTGAATGAATGCTACCTTACAGGCGCCTTTAGTTAAAATTCTACTTTTCCAGTGTTAATGTTCACATATCACTTCATTTTTTTGAGTCAATATTCAACAGTTTTAAAGGACTGTATTGCAACACCATTCAAAGTGTGCATTCAGAGTGTTTTAGGTGAAGTATATGTATCTTATAGATTTGCACATATGTATACTTCAGATAAAATATTTTCCAGGTAAAGATTTAGAGGTAATGTGAAACCTTTTGATGCTGTTGAGTAGTTCAGTTTTAACCTGTGACATTTACAGTATTAAAAAAAAAAATCAAAGGCATTTTTGCTTTTCACTTTTTATGAATTCTGCATTGACAATGTACATAATGATACAAATGCCAAGATTGGTCCTGCTGAGATATCTTCATAGTCTGGGTCTTTGATTTAGAGACAGTGATGCCTAAAGCATGATCCAAAGCTCACTGAAGTCTGGGAGAGTCTCCCATGGATATTTGTGGACTTTGGATCAGCTGAATAGAGGAAGACGGGTAGGAGCCCGCCACAGCTGATCCCACCTCACTGAAATCACTGAAGAAACAGAAGAGAAGTTCAGGTTTTGCAAGTCCTTGCATATTATTAATAATGGAAAGACATTTTAGATTGTTCACTGAAAAACCGAAGAACAGTTGGGTTGATACACAATAGCCTATAAATAATCACAAGTCATATTTTGTTAATATGGCAACACCATTGATGTATATAATAAGCTTCCAAAGATTGTTTTACACACTGGCAAGTATTTTTCACTGATGAAAGAATTAATATAGCTAGTTCATTTAAAACAACAAAGTGAGATAATTTTGAATTAAAATAGAGAGCAAACAAAATTGTGGGATTCAGAGATTTGCTAACTGTCCAATATATTATTGTGCAAAGCTGTTGTGGGAAAAATAATTCTCCAAGTGTGCTTTGATGGAATGATTTATTATTCCTAAATGCTTGCCGAAAGAACATTGAATGTTTTCCTGTGTTTGAATGTACAGTTTCTAAGCTGGATACATTTTAATGTTTAAAAACTTTGTGTATATCAAGCTTGTTGTAAAATACTCCTTTTGTTCCTATGTTACTGATGCAACACTGAATAGTTTAATTCCACACTAGATATTTTATGTTAAACAAATAAATAGTTTTTCCAGTAAAAATGCTTTTGGCTGTTTTATGGGACTTTTACAAAGGGTCAGTAACTTTAATGGTTTTTGTCTTGATTTTCAGAGATTTGAGATATATGCTGCCCTGTGAACTCAGCTGGATATGCAAGGGCTCAGCACTTTGCAGATCTGTGTTGTGTTGTGTGTGTGTTTCGTGTATTTGGACATAAAAGTCACAAGATTCAGGTTTGCATTATAAGTAACCTTATAGATAATGACAGCTAAATATTTTTAAAATTATCTTAAGATCTGTAGTTGCTTTTTGTATTTAATTCAGTTTAGACAATAAAACCCAGTCAGTTTTGCTTCTTGCCTATGGGTAATTTCTAGCAATGCCTTTAATGCTGCAATATGTGATTGCAGATCACAAAGGCCAGTTGGGAGGAGGTGGTTTAGCATATGTCTGGACTTTGGGGCAGGGAGGGTTCCTTCTATTTATTTACTTTTTAATGTAAACTTTTCTTTTACCTATCTTATTTTTATAAAATATAATTAAGTGCATAACCCTGACTGTATTCCTCTACCCTTTAAATGATATTCTTATTTTGATGTCCAATAATTTACAAACATAAGGTTGTTCATGTCTGAGTCAAAATGACTAATGATCTGCAAATACTTTGCATGCTCATACAGTGTGTTCTCATCTCCGCGTGCATTCATCTTCCTTCTCACAGCTTGTGCAGCTGTTGACAGTCCACTGGGATGAAGAGTCTTATCTCTGGGAATGGAACTGGTTGGTAACTATGGAAGGGTTTGTATTGTGGTAGCAATACTTAGGGAGAATATTCATTCTTCTGTGTTTTCTGTGAACTTTTTGGCATCCTCAGGCATTTCTAAAGCTCATTCTGTTTTCCAGAATGCCAGAGCTGCTGTTTGCTTACAGAGGGTAGCTTTACTGATACTTGATGTATTTCCAGCTTTGTTCTGTGTCACAGGCAATCGTTGTTGAGAACGGCGAGTTTGTAAAATGTGCTGATGCTGGCCACTGGAGATGGTGGTTTGTGCTTGTCAAGAAAGTATGTGCAGCAGCTGTCCAGCCATCCCACTGACTCCCTCTCACCTTACCCTTGCCACAAAAGTGAACTTCGATCTCATGACTCTTCTGTCCCACAGTGTGTCATGTGTGGCTGCCAACAGTGTAAAATACCTTTCCTAGTTTCAAAACGGAGCGATCAGCTGAGCTACATGAGAGTGTCCCAAACATTTCTGTGCGGGAGTGTGAGTTCTTAATGGGCCAGGGGCTGTTAGCAACAACACGCAGGTAACCACGTAATTTCACACGATGGTATTTCACGTTCATTTGTCTGCTGAGAATGTAGAATGATGGCTCTTCCTCCTGCAGGATGAAGCGTTCAGGAAAAATGTGTGGGGAGACATGGAATGATGTTCTACTGGGACGTTTCAGTGGAATTAGCATTTGAGGCCCTCTCCATGCCATCATTAAGAAGAGAAAGCAGCACACATGAGATATTTGAATATTACCTTTATTGTGCATACATATTAGATTATGGCCTTTTAGAATATAAGCAAAATTAGACTGCAAATAAAATTACACATCTAATAATTTCTGTTTGTTTTCTAAGAGGTCGTGTAAGATCACAGGACAGCCGCTCCTGTAGGCTCTAAGATCAGAAGAGTCAACTGCTTATTGCAAGCTATAGAACGATTTGCTACACCTCTGCTAATCCAGGGTAGCTCTTTGGAAATCAGGTAAGTGGCTTTGGATTTACAGCAGTACAAATGGGAGAAGAATATGGTCCTCAATATCTCATATTTGGAATAAGTGAAATCGAGCAGACGCTATTTCACTGAATGGCTTCTACTGAAGTGGTATCACAGGCCATTAGGTTTAGCATTAATCAATGGTAAATTTTCTCCAGCTATTGTTTTTTTTTCCTGTCCTTTTCTTGATTATAGCCCTCTGAATGTGGCTGCGATATATCAGGTGAGCTGCCAGATAAAGTGGGAAACCCTTCTGACAGACTGGACACGACAGGGGCTCCTAATTTTCCTATGTCTACCTTTGTTTTTTAAGCATACTGCAGAGGTGCCTCAGCTACCAGACAACAGCAGGCTCTTTAACGCACACCCACGCTTTGCTGCCTTCTGAGTATGGACACTGCTCTGCCCTAACCTCTGCCACAGCTCCATAGCAGCTAACTGAGTTCCCTGTCACCTCTGCTGCGGCAGCAGCTGGACGGGGCTGTCCTAAGGGATTATGTTCTGCAATTGAGCAACAACCAGAAAGCGCAAATGACCACAGCTATCATCAGGTGGATTATACTTTGCAAGGATGGGAGGAGCACTGGGCCAAAACTGCGGCCAGAGGAACTTCAGGACCTGCTTTCACTGGTGCCTTTGACAGCAAGTTGTTGCCTTGGTCTCCAGTGCCACAAGCATAAGAAATCCCATGCAACATCACTTTGCCAGCACTGCAGGTGTCATAGCAGAGGCAAACATAACCCTCCCACTCCTTTACAAAGGGAAGAGAGGAAGGGAAAGGGACAGGGCAGCAGCCGATGAGAAATTCTGGCCCTTACAGTGAGAGTAACCATTGCTGCTTTTGTAAAAGGGCAGACAATTAGCAGATGCACTCAGCAAAGCTCATCAGAGCTTTCTGACTGCTCAGGGTGTGTAAGCCAGAGTCACAACGGTCACATAGTGTTCAGTGGAAAATGAGGTCACTGGAAGGTCTCCGAGGGCCACGGCTGTGCTGGCACAGTAACCTCTATAGCACTCCTGAAAATGAGACCAGTCTCGTAGGTACCCATGAGGCAGCAGATCTCCTGTGCACGGACCTTCTCTAGCAGCACTGACAGCTCATCGCTTCCTACAAAGCCTTCACAAGTTTCTCTTTTCCTTGGTGAAACTGAAGCAGCATACCAGGAGATGGGTCTTTCAACAGGGAAAAACTCTGGTGCCAGGCTGTGGACAGGAAACATGCACTTTTCATGGGACTGTTTTAAATCCAGGTGCCCAGGAGGTAAAACAAGCCCAGCTGCACTGCAGCATCTCTCATTCACTAGATGCAGCTGCCTGGTACACCACAAACCAGGTTGATGAGCTATTTCTGGCACACGGAATCAGAGGGAGAGAGAAGCTGCATCACAGATGAGTAAGAAACAGTTGGCTGATCTGCAGAAGAGAGTGAGCCAGGCAATGTGTGCTGGGCTCAGGACAACCAGTAGCCTTTGGATCTGAGGCTAATGCTTCTTGACCATTCAGTACCTTGTCTGTGATTATGTTTTTTAGAACAGGAAAGATGCATGGCATGGAAAAATCAGCCAAACTCTATCTTCAGTGCATTGGGTCCCCAGCAGTGTCACTGAACACCCGCAAAAAGTCATACCCTTCTGAGAGCTGTCCCCAACTCCTTCGGGAGGCATAACCTACCCCAAGTCAGCTCCTCTCTCAGAGCTGCTGCGCCAGCCATGTCTCGCGGCTGGAGGAAATGAGAAACTGAAGGGCCCGTGGGAGTTTTAGGGACAAGAACAGCTCTTTTGCGTATGCTCTCTGCTATATATAGAGTCTGGCTGGCAAGTACACAGGGCTGGAACATGTTGCTTTTGTTGCTAAAAACATCATTTGGAAAGCCCATTTTAGGCAATTGCTGCTGTCTATTGCCAGATACACTAACCAGGTGCTGTAGACCCGTGCTTTGTCCTGGCATGAACGTAAGAAAAGCTATTGTAATTGAAGCACGTGCTTTTAGAGCTGTTGTTACTTCCCTGGGAGCTTCAGAGCTTCTTCCTACTAAGGAGCTTTTGCCTCCTGGGGGAAGCTTGCAAATCTAATTACATGCTGGGTGTCGGAGCAGTCAGTGAAGACCTCAGGTGGCACCGGCTCAGTTTCAGATCCTGTCCCATCGTGCAGATGAACTGCAGCACCGTCAAGATTTCAAATGAACTCTGCCTGCCCTTTGCAGACTGATCCCCAGGCCAGAAGTGCACTTTGCCACAGATAATTAGTCCATATTTTAAAGCACTTCCTCTAGGTATGTTGTGCGAGGCCCAGGTGGAGGGAACTCAGCCATCTGGCAAACAGCAGCGACAGAACTGGCAGCAACCTGAAAATGAGACACTACGAACCAGTGTTGGAGCTGGTGGGAGGGTCAGACAGCCCACGTGTATGTGTTATTTGCATCTTTCTGCCGTGATTTCTAAGCTACTGCTGTCGCGATAATCCTGGGTGAGCAGGCAACTCACAAACGGGACTGCGGCGGACTGGCCAGCTGCTTGTCCTGGAGGATGCTCCCAAAGAGCCTGGCTGCTGCCATGGCACAGCCCCAGTGGATGGTGATCCCGAACCCTCCGTGGCCATAGTTGTGTATCACCTGGGGGAGAAGAGAAGGGATCAGGGCTGGGAAAGCTGCACTGGAGCCCTCTGGGGCTAAAGGCAGCAAGGAGCCGCCATAGAGTCTGGGATGTGGGAGCTCCTGGCACATGCCTCAGTGACCCACTGCTCCTTCCCTCCCTCCAAAAGCCACTGGAGAGGCAGGAGAAACTCCATGTAGTTCAGCGGGATACCAGAGCACCCTCTGCACCCCAAAACACAGCAGCAGGGCTCGCAGCCGTGGTCCTCAGAGCACAATATGTTACATCCTATCTAGTGTTTGTTCCTGCCAAGGTAAATTACTTTGCTTCAGCAGGAGCCTGACTCATCGCTGGGATCAATAGCTACACCTCTCCTGTGCCAAGGCAGTGTGGATATGATGTGCTGATAAAGGAACAGAGTGATCCATAAATTAATTCAAATACAGCATTGCTTTGAACTGTGCTCTGGGCTTTGCCTAAATACACTGATTTCTTTCCAAGACTCTCCAGCTAAAAATTGAATATATTTTCATTACATTTAATTACATTTTGCAGTTGTCATCCCCTTTGGAGCTTTAATCTCTTCTTCCAAGCTGTACAGAGACATATGCACGCAATCGAATCAAGGATTCCCTCTGCAGGTCTGCTGATGAGCGTTCAGGCAACAGCGCTAAGGAGCGATGTGGTCCTACATGACAAGGTGCTGTGCTGCGGGTCGGAGAACAGATGGCACACTGAAACTTGTGCCATCACTTGTCTCCTTTCTCTTCAAAGATATATTAGCAGCGCAATACAATTTAAAGAGCCATTGCCCTGGGGAAGTTTTACACTAGACACCCAGCTTTACCTACACAGAGGCAGCTGAATTTTCCAGAGCCCCACAGCAGGTGCAGCCCCCTCAGTGTCCCTCTGGGCCTTCACCATGTTTTATTTTGTGCTGCTGCTGAGCTTCGAGCTGGAAGAAGTCTCAAGGTGTCCAATCTTTTGCACCAACAACCTGGTGTCAGCGCCGGAGGCCCTGAGCATTTTATTAAAAACTGCGTATTGGGTTTTATTAAATGGAGACATGAAGTTTGCATGCACAAGGGCTGTACGCTTATGGACTCCCAGCAGAAAACCGCACTACTTTAAATGCTGACACCAAAAGATGGTTCACATGTGTCTCGTGTGGCTCTGGGAGCAGCAGAGCTCATGCCAGCATTTTTCTACCATATGGGTTTTTTGGTGTCTATTAAGGACTAAGCTCCAGCTGGAGGTTTTCCTTTGGCAGTAGCACTCTCTGCCCACTCTTCCCATAAAATCCATCAAAACTTAATATCTTTGACACTTATCTCTGACACTGGGCTGTAACTGGCTCAGAGATTCACCATTATTAGAGGGGAGACAGAGTGAGGACTGATGAATGTGGGGCAGTGCGGTTGTGGGCTGAAGACCACCAGCGTTAGCTGGATGTTGATGTTGCACTGCCAAGGTCACAGTGACTGATGCACAATTAGTGCGGTGGCTAATGGCACTCGGCATCCAGGGGCTGTGCACAGTACCTCTGCCTGGAAATGGCCATGGCAGACAGTCTCCCGCTCCAAGCGAACACAGGGACGTGCTGGTCTCAAGCCGCTCCACTCCTCTACGATCTTTGCTTTCTGAAAGCAAAAGCACATGAAGCACCTGCGCAGCATTTCTCCAAATTACAGCAGCCAAACGTCACAGCACTAAGCGATATGTGAGATGAGGGCTCTTGCAATGAGTGGGGACAGAGGCTCCCCCATCCCTGCTGCTGCACTGGCTCCTGTGATGCTGCAAGGGGCGACTGGGCAGAACGATTTCGGATCACAGCCCACACATCACCAGCCTGCAGCAGAGGCAAACTGCTCAGTGCAAACGGTGAGGCAAACGGCTGTGCCAAAGCCCCATGCTGCCTTTCCTGCTAATATAGGGTGCAATGGCAACGTCAGGAGTGGATACAAACCAGCCTCACCACACGCCAGCCTTTCTCTAATACAGCAGCGCCAAAAGATGGGGGTGGGGGGGAACGCACCACAACTAAAGGGCTGGGACCTCCCAAAGCTTTTGTTCTAATTTTTTACCAGCTATATGAGTAATTACTTTTTCCTACAAATCTTGTCTCAAAAGTAATGCCAGCCCCAGACGCTGTCTGTCAATCAGCCAGGCATATAGAGCCCAAGACGTGCACAACGAACACGGCCAGGCATGCACAAACACTGAGCCGTGCCACCCCCAGCATGTTTTACCCTCTCACCGAGTGCTACGTGCTGCTGTGGGGTGCACACAAAAAGCCTGGGGTTACTCTATGTGTACACTTCCCCTGTGCCTGGCACATTTCTTGGCGTGGCGGCTGACACTGCATAAGCAATGGTCACTTTGCAGAAACCCCTCCAGCTCTCCTGGCCTGATAAAGGCAGGCGCTGCGTGTTACTCACATAAAGATTCAGATTTTGTGGTTTGTCCTCAGTCCCCATCCCCGTGGCCCACCTGGAGAGCAGGTAGCAGCCTGCAGCAGTTCTCCCAGATGGTTTTGTGATCCTGAGTGCTGTTTTCTTCATTCCAGTTGCCATGCTGATAGATCCCTCCCAAGACCGTGAACTCACTCCTGCACCAAAAGCCAAAGGAGATGCATAGTGGTGAGTGTCCCCAGCTGTCCCTTGCTGGGCCATCATGCGGAGGGACTCCACGTGTGATGTATGGATCCTGCTATGCCCTGAGCATGCAACTTATTCCTGACAGAGAAACTCTCACACCAAGCAGGCAAGAGAGCGGTGCCTGCATGTCTGCTCATGAGCAAGTCATTCATTAAATACTATCAGCACCCCAAAGGCCCTTGCCTGGGCAAACCAAACAGCTAATTTCATCTTCTATCAAACAGGTCTGCTCCTGCCTGGCTGGGGAAGAGAGTTGGAACGAACAGGATGCCACTGGTGGGGAACACAAAGAAACAGATTGCTGCTGCTGCTGCCGCCTCAAAACGCTTGTGGATTAAGAGAGGACAGGAGACAGTTTAAGGCTGGGGGGGAGCTGGGGGTGTCTGAACCTGCTGGACCCTTCTAAAACCTTGCTCAAGCCCTGGCAAGCACAAAGACAAAGGGGCTGCATGCCGGGGCATGCAGGAGGAGAGCCCCCAGAGCCAATCTCTGCAGCATGGAAGAGGTGACCTCCATGCGTGAGTGCTGGACCTGGATGCTTCCTTTGGGAGCCAGCTTGGTGCCCAGCTATGACAGCTCAAGCTAAAATAAACACAGGGAGAGGAATGCATATGTAGCTGGGACTGTGATCAGAAATCACTTGGAATACTTTGCTTGGGGGCTGCGAGCCTTCAAAGTTCCTATTTACATAATGGCTTATTGCCTAATCCTGAAATATTAGCACAATAGGAAGTGCCAGAAATGCAGCATTCAAGTTACAGCTTAAAAAACCCTCTCCATTGCCAAAGCAGGGTAGATAGCTGCTCTCATGAGGAAACAGAGGTGGGATGAACAGCAGACATATTTATTTATCCTGCAATTTAGCTCCATGGGTACATGCATATGCTGCTATCCCAAATAGATCCCAACTCCCCTAAGAAAGCTACTGGTGGGAAGCAGGTGGAAAGTGCAAGGTAAGTGCTGGAAGCTGGGCTCTGCCCGGGCACAGCCACTGCCGCTCGCTGAGCTTCAGAGATGGTGTGTTTGGGGCCAGGATCTCATTTCAGCCCTCCTCATCCCTATGGGGACACAGAAATAAGGTTTTCCCCTGGGATTCCTCCTCGGTCCTTGCAGGGAGGTGGCAAGGAGCACTGTGTGGGTGCTAAACAAAATGGGACACCCCCAAGAGACGTCTCACCAACAGCTGCAGGCATAGCTCAGCATAACAGTGCGGGGAAGGCTGAGCTTTTTAGGGTAGACTTTTATTAAAGTAAAAAAGGATTCCTGCCACCAGTTTTAATGGGAGCATGAATCAGAAGTGCCGTTTCCCCACAATGACCTGCTGTACAGCAGTTTTGTCAACACCATTGATAAAAAAGATGGGTACAAATGTGAAAACAAAAGATCTCCCCCAAAATATTTGCCCCGCTGTCAGTGTTTGGCTCTTCTGAGGGCCTGGCCAGGACTGGCTTTTTACTTTGGCGGGATTTGCTCCTTGGAAAAGCACAGGACCAGGGACATTGAAGCCCCCAGGCGCCACCTGACCCAAGAGCCCAGGACCAGCCCCAGACCCCGCCTCGTGTCCGAGTGCTGAGCCAGGATCTGCACAGGGAGCTCGCACTCTCTGTGCTGATGGCGGGAGCTCCCTCACTTTTCCTGCCCACGTCCTTCTGCTCTCCTCCCAGACAGCAAATAAAAGCATCATCAGGCCAGGTATGAAGCCCAGCCTGGGCCGCTGCAACAGGGCTGCTGCAGGGCAGATGTCAGCAGCTGGTGTTTTAGGAGTGCTGATAGCAGAACATCACTAACACCAGACGGACCGTGCCTTGCCCGCTGTCACCTACCCTGGTATGACGTACGGTGATTTGTAGATACCAGATCTGATGTCGTGAGTGATGATGAAATGCTTCACCCACGGGGCCAGGACCTGGGAGGTGAAGCGGAGAGGGTCAGGGAGAGTTGGAGAGCAGGGCCCCCGGCTTGGGGAGGCAGCAGGAGGGATGTGGGCAGCTTGGCGAACATGGACCCTGGGGGTCCGCATGTGGTGCCCTCCCTTCTGCTCAGGCTCTCTGTACACCACGGCAGTGGCTTCCCTGCATGGCTGCCATGGGAAGACAGGGAGATGGCAGAGCAGGCAGGCAAGCAGAGGAGCTTCCTACTGGCATGAGTCTGTTACCCCAAATAATCGTCCTCTTCTCCCAAGGATTTCATGTCTTTTTATTATTAGCATTATGCCTCTGGCCTCCCCCTACCTTCACCCACTGAAGAAACAGGCTGGAGACTCAGGGTATCCCCACAGCTGAACCAGGAATGGGATCCAGGTTTTCTGCTCTGGCCTCCACGCACATGAGGGTTTTACATGACCAACATTTGCTGGGAATCAGGATCTGATCCCAGTGTGGGTCCTGCCCACAAGCCCGTGATTTGCCCCAGAGGCCATATCTCATAAGGTGGCTAATGAATGACTTCTCCGGAAAAAAAGAGGGGGGACACAAGCCCTGCACCCACCTCACCTTTATGATCTGTCCACGGCCGGGCTGTAGCTCTGGGTCAGGCTGCAGCTCCCCAGCACGAACCCCAGTACAGTTTAATACAACATCCACGCCCTGGGCAAACATCTAATGAGAGACAGACGTGGCGTGGTGAGCAGTGCACACACAGTGATGCTTCTGAGGGCGCTACCCATGGGGGGCACAAGATTCCTGCATCAAAGCCAAGCCAAGTATTCGGTCCAACAGTCTGCTAATGAATAAACCATAAGGGCTGGATCCAGGGCATAGCTTCCCCAGCACAGCTGCCGCAGAGACCCCATGTGTGCAGGCAAAGAGAACTGTTGCAGTTTAAGGGAAAGCTGTACTGCCAATGCTTGGCTGCATCTTCACTCAGTGCTGGCCAAATGCGCTACCCTGGCCCCTCTCAGCCACCTCTTGATGCCCAAGAGTCTTTATCTTTCCTGGTAGAATTTGTTTCCTACATCTTGGCATAGTCTTGCCACTGTCCCCTGGCCCATCATTCATGCCAAGACACATCCCAGAGCAGCCTGTATGTGCTGGATGCTGCTTCTCCATGCCAGGACAGGGCCATGCCTGCTGCCCTGCTCTGCCCCGGCTCGACATCGCCACTCACCTCCTGGAAAGATTCAACCTTCTTATGGAAAAACTTCACTCCTCCTTGCATTAACCTGGGAAGAATGAGTTCATTTTTACCAGCAAATTAAAAGCAAATGTACTGTTCAAATTAGCACCTGTAATTGATACCCAGAGTAGGTACGGCTTGTTGCTCCTTGTAATAAACAGCCATGGTCTTCTTGGTGGTTCCTAACAGCCTCCAGTCATTAGCTCATTTCCCTAACAGCCCAGAGCTACCGAGGTTGATCAGTCCTGCTAAGCCCTGAGTCAGAGCCCAGGTCTTCTGCTGTGGATAGGGCACCCGCTCCACATTAGAAATGGCAAGAACAAAACCAAGCCACAAATACTCCCATAGCTGAAAGTGCTCAGATGCAGCTCTAAGTATCCCATTACTTTCATTTTTGTCACGCACAAATACATTCTTGGGCTAACTATTAAAGTGGGGAGTCTGTTACCCCACTGGGGCAATAAGCAAGAATTCCAGACCCTTTTCCCTGCTTCCCAGGGATGCATCCCTGCCTCCCCTCTCCTTCACCTCATCCTGCCATGCCCTCACTGCTGCATTTTCAAGCCGAGCAGGCCAGAAGTGCAGCAGGACACGTGGTGGTCACCTAAAATCAGTGCTGCCTAAAGTCAGGCACCAACTTGGCATGAGAGAAGGATCCGGGGCAACACCTGATTTGCGGGCTGAAAATCCACACCTGCCTCCTGTGTTCTGCCGGCCAGAGAAATTGGGAGGAGCAGCAGCTCTCCCACGCCGGCACAGCCCCAGCCCCAGCACCATGGCAGCTCTGCACTCACCTGTTGGTGAGCCACGGCAGATAGTTCCTGCACTCCAGCATCAGTGCCGTGTTGAACCAGCCGTAGCTGAAACCAGACAGGGAGAGGAAGCCATAAGGACCTGCAACAGCTTTACACAAGCAGCTGCCTCCTGCCCTGGCACTCCTGATGGCTGCTGAAGATCCAGGACTCCAATTCCCCCTTGCACAACAAGCGCATGACTTTTTCCCTCTGTTTACAGTATAAAACACCTTCTGCTGATTTTCTTCCCCCAGTTTGACAATATCTGGTGAAGTAAGAGAGGGGCTGGAATGTCTTACATGCTGGGCTACTGCTTTTTTGGTTTGTTTGAGGTGTTTCCTACTTATTTTAAGGGAAGTGGCTGTAATGAAGCAAGGCCACTTCTGCACCCGTGGTTTCTCATCCTCGCTGCCCCTCGACAGGGAGGTGCCTGGGAGCGTCCAGCCATACCTTCCCTGCTTGGGGGAAAGTACATCAGTGACTGTCTGGAAAACAGACCGAAAAATACCTATAACCAGGGAAGAGTTCAAGCTCTTTTGGTGTCAGGTTCCTGAATCCCAAGACAATGTTCTTCCAAGACGGGTCCTGCAGCAGGGAAAAAGGTCCAAGCTCATTAATGAACCCCAATCACCATGTCATCATGGGACAGAAGCTGGGGGGGGGGGGCGGGGTGGACGACAGCCCACCCCAAAGGAGCGCGGGTGGGCGTGCAGCTGCAGCACACCACAGCCAGCAAGGCTCTGCTGGCTCCCACCCTCGGAGGGCTCAGCCCTCACTTCATACTGATATTGCATCAGGGGCACAGAAAACACCATGTCCTGGGCAAACTGTCACAAGACAAACTTGGAAGGATTTGGAAGCATTCAGAGCATCGTCTGGGAAGAAGTAAACCCTACTCGCCCCCGGGGCAGCCTTTGAGCTGAGTCCTTCCCAGCCCTGGCTGTGACTTGCTCCTTACCGGCACCGGCTGCGTAAACAGGTTGTAGCCAGAAATTAGGAAAAGTCCCATTTCCTTTGCTGCCGGTGAGCCCAGGTGCCCGAGGAGGTAATCGAATGTCTCTTTATTCCAGAGCCTGCAATGAAAACAGGAGAGCGGTGGCTCTGCCAGCCCCATGGAGCTGTGCCCATGCAGCTCAGCCCCTCGTACACCAGTGGGCATGCTGGTGGGGACATGGCACCAGCCTCCTCCTCCTCCTCCTCACTTACGTCTCCTGCAGGTTGCCGTGGTCGCTCAGGTAGGGCTGCCACAAGCCGGCTGCCCCATCGCTGGTGGTGTGGGGTGTATAGCAGTCTGCGTAGACCTCCACCTCCAGGGAGGGCACCAGGCTGTGGTACTGCTCGTGGATGCACAGGGCGGTCGAGAGGCCGATCACGCCAGCCCCGATCACGGCCACACGCATGGCTTCGGCTCTCTGCAGGGGGAGAAATGCTTGAAGGGCAGTGCCAGGGCTGGGAGCTGCTTGGACAAGCTGGGGCTTTCCAGGAGGGAGGGCATCAGCTCCCACAGGAACCAACCTGGCCTCAGCTCTGCTGCTGAAGCAGAGCTGGGCTGCAGGGAAGGGGCTGAGCTGCTCCTGGGGCATTTGTTTGCATTTCTTGTAAAGCCTCCCAAGTCCTCTTCAACACCTGCCTGTGCTGACCAGGCACCAAAATCACAGATGAGAGGGTGTGTGGTTTGCCATGGTGGCAGGGGAACATTTCTCCATTGCTCGCAGCCCTTGTGCTTGGAGTGGCATCCCTGGCTCTACCCTTGGGCACGCTGTAGCCGCTGGCAAGCAGAAAAACTGCAGCTCACCTGCCCACAGCCGTGCTCCTCTGTCTGGCAGAAAGAGCCGATGCCCTGTGGCAGCATGGGACAGAGTGGCACAGCCATCGGCAACCTCCTCTCCCTCCCATCAGCCAGCATGCCGAGGGCGAGCAGCCAGGGAGAGGTGGGAGCACCCACCCACTCACGCTGTCTCCCACGGGACAGCATGAGCCCTCCATGCCCAGGGACCCAGCCCTCCTCCTGGGTGCTCCTAATTCTCCCCAGCTCCTGACACAGGCTGGAGATGAAAGAGGCAGGCACAGACAAAAGAAATGTGAAACAACAGGTGTTTTCCAGAGAGCAATGCCAGGTGCAATAAATGCAAGGCCGGCTCCTCACGCCACTGTTGCTCTCAGGGCTGCCTGCACCTGAAGGTGGCTGTGCCACCACCCTAAACCCTTCCTGGCATCAGCTGGGAGAACCGCTGATTGTAGACGCTGGCTGCAAAGAGGGTCTGCAGCCCCACCTCGGTCCCCTGACTCTTTTCTCTTGACACAGCTTTCCTGCCTTGCAGCCTGGAAAAAGTGCTGTGGTCACCATCTGGGCAGAGAGCAGCCAAGGACCAACTCAAGGAAGGGCTTGGGGGTACAACGGTGTGGATCACCTTGGCCTGGGTCACATCCCTGGCTGCCCAGCTGCCAGTGTGTGGGTAGGAGGAGGGATGCCAGCAGCACTCCAGACCCTGTTCTGGGCAGCATGAGTAAATTCTAACCCATAGTTTTATTTGGATAAGGTGAAGTGCAGCATCTCTGCTGTGAAAGGCAGCCTGCAGCGGGACTGACATTTGGTGTGATGGAGGGATGAGTCATTGGGATGGTGAAGCACCGACAGCAGCGGGAGAGCCACACTGCTTCCCATCTGCTGTGGTTTTATAACCCGCAGCCGGCAAGAACTGGGGCTGCCTCCTCTACCTGCAGCCATGGGGACATGCCTCAGGCTGCCCCTGAAGCACCAGCCAAGGAGGTATCCACCTCGCTGGTCAATAAATAACAAGAAACACACATTTTTCACCAGCTTACCTGCAGAGTGTGTGGTCCTCAGGGCAGCTGCCGCGGTTTTCAGAGACTTCGACAGAGCCACTTTCTCAGGGTGGCTTGTTTACCGCCCAGCAAACCGCTCACAGTACAAGGTCTAAGTGCCAAGGGCAGCAGGATTGCAGCCCACCCCCAGGCAACGGGGCCAAAGTCTTTGCTCTGGACCCAGGGAGGTGGAGTCCTCCACGCTGGATCCCGTGTGCCACTGGCAGCCGGCCCCAGAGTTGCTCCTCTGAAAAGAAAACGGGGTCACCATGGTCTGTGGCAAAATGCCATCATTGACACTTGTCACCATGGTGACTGCTGGCTGCCCCGAAGAGTCCTGGCAGATGGGGACACGGGGATGGGACTCCCCAGCCACTGGGTTCCTGCAGAATCTGGGAAAATCAGATGCCTCAATGTTGATTTTCGTGTGTTAAGAGAGAAATGGCATTGCCTCCCTCCCGATAGACCCCAGGAGCTGCGCTGTTCATCTTCCCCCTCCCAGGAGTCAGATAGCTTTGTTTTTTGTTTCTAAGCTGCCCTTCCCTTCACAAAAACCACAATTTGGGGTTCTGGGCTGAAAAGACAGGTTTCTGTTGGTGCGGATACTATCAGCAGCAGCGGAAGCAGCCCTGGAAGCACAAGTGGTGTTTGGGCAGAGTTGCTACGATTAGGGATTTTACCATGCCTAAAGCTTTTATAAGAGTTAATAAGGCTAAAATAAATGGGAACTCATCTCCCACAGAGTCAGGTTGCAGACACGTCTCTGGAGTCCTGAGCCCAGGGTTTCGGCCACGCAGCACGACCCACCACAGGTGACAGGAATTTGGTCCCACCAAAGACAGAGGAATGGCACAGGCAGGCGAACGCCAGTCTGAGCAGAAGGATGCTTTACCCTGAGAGGTCAGTAGGGATGGCATGGGAGGGTTAAGTCTGAAGGTCATAGGGTTTAAGCACCTGGTACCTTTAATGCTTTATGGTAGAACATCCTCACACCTCTCCGACCATGAGCATCCTTGCGCCGTGGGCTGCCATCCTGCGTCCCACCCCCCTGGGCAGGAGCAGCAGCACCAGCCAGGGACTGACCCCATCCGGGCAGCCCGGCTGGCTCCTGAGGGTGGGCAGCTGGCGAAGTCACAGCTTGAGATCCCGCTCCGGATCCCATGAAGGAGGATGCTCGTCCATCTGCCCCATGGTCGCATCCTCCCAGGGATGTGGGCAGGAGAAGAAAGCCGCTGGAGCTGATGGTGGCCAAGCCCCGAGCATCCAGGCCCTCGGACCCCGGGGTGCTTTTGCACAGCTCCCCTTCGCAGCCTGGCAGGGCCGGGGCGGGGGAAGAAGGCAGTCGCCCAACGGCCTGAATTATTAAGGGCTTTACATACAATCAGCAAAGCCTCTTATACTAATTACCCCATTACTCGTCTGCCTCTTGCTTTTGGCACCGCTGACCTCTCGCACTTTCTTCGGTCCGGTTTGCAGGATGCTCCCGCCTGCCACACCCCGAAGCCGTTCAGGTGCTTTACGGATGAAGCTCAGACCCTACCAGCACTTTTGGGGGCTCTGGGGACCGCGACACCCCCCCTTCCCCCCTCCCCGTGCCGAGATGCTGCACCCCGGTGCGGTGGGGTGACCCACGGCCGCGACCACCTCGCCCGGCCCGGCCCGGCCCGGAGGTCCCCGGGCCCGGCC
>JAVJGG010000088.1:14723857-14738850 GCA_035590195.1 Aviceda cuculoides
CCTTTTCCCCTGCAGCCTTTCCTGGCCCCAGCTCAGCCCCTCGCAGCCCCCTGGCCATCCCAGCCCCTGCCCAGCCCCGCTCTGCCTCAGCCCCCAGCTCTTTGATGCTGCCAGGCTGGATCAGGCCTCAGACCGTCCAGCCATCTCCCTGCTCTGCCCCGCTGCATGCTGGCCTTCCCCTCCTCGCCCCCATATGCAGCCTTGTTTCCCCCATGGCTGTGCCCTGCTCCAGCCCTCACCCAGCACTAGCTTGGACTACTGGTTTGCTCTTCTCTGCCAGGTAAATCCCTGGGCACTGTGCTGGGCCTGTCTTTGTGGAGCAGTTGTGCTTGCTGGCCCCTTGGCCCCATACTGTCTCCCTCCCTGATACCCCACAGCTGCCACCACCTCCTGCCTCAGGGATGCTCTGCTTTACCTCCAGCGTTACCCCTCCATCCCTGTACAGCCTGTGCTGCAATGGCATTGCCTTTTTCCATGCCATTCTGCCCCACGGGGAGCTCATGCCAGCCCTTTCCCGAGGCAGCTGTGGTCAGTTCCCTGCCGACAGAGCAGCTCCTGTCTTGCTCTATCCTGTGCGACATCCCCATGCTGTGCTGTCTGCTGCCACTCCTCGCTGCGGCGCAGCCTGCACCATGCTGCTGCCCTCTCCTTCCCTCCCAGCTTTGCTGCTCTGGGGTCCTGTACGTGCTGCTTAACCTGCTGCCCCCATAATGCTCTGCTCTGTGCATCCCTGCCCTGCCGGGCACTGCTGCATGCCCAGAAACACCTTCTCCTGCCTCTGCTCCCCTTGGGCTTCTGTCTTCCCTCACCACAGCTGCCACCCACCATCCAAACACAGCTGCACTCTCCAATTTCTTTTTCTTCTTCCCCGCGCATCCCTTTTTTTCCTCCTAACCCATCTCTTTCATGACTCCCAAAGGCAGGCCTGGTGTTTCCCTGCATATCCTCCCTGTGCATCCCTCTCCTCCCCCTCCCTTTCCTTTGACGCTCCCTGCCCTTGGTTTCGCTCTGTCCCCACTCCTGCCAGGTAAACAATCCTATTTGTCACCTGTCAGGTCCCTGTGACTCCCCCGATTAGCTGGTCTGAGGGGGGGTAGGCAGGAGGGGGACAGTGCTGTAAGGCTCACAGGTTCTCCCTCACCCAGAGGGGTCGCAGGGGCTCCCTTTGCACGGCCCTCGCTGGAGACGTGACTCATCCCTTTCTTTTGCCGACTGTTTTGCTGTAGATCCCTCTGATGTGGTTTGGGCTCCTGAGGCTGCAGGGACCCAGTGTTTGGACCGCACTGTTTTCATTGAGAAACTTGGAGACAAGACTTGTGCTTTTCTGAGGATTTTTCAGAAGGAATTTTGTTGGGTTCTGGTTTAGACAGAGTCTTAAGCAAGACCTAGTGGCCACTTGATCTACACAGATGTAAATGAGCTATGACCTTGTTGCAGGCAGTGAAGTTAGACTGGACTTAACTGGTGCAGGTGGGAGAAGAGTCCAAGCAATATGCCTCTCACCTTGCTATGTACATCTGCATTAGGCATTGCATTGTGTAGGAGCTCTGTGTTGGTTATTATTTTTTTCAGTGGGGTGACCATACGATTCTCCCTTTCCCTCTCAAAAATGCTACCCCAAACTTGCTGCCTAGTGTTGTCCATGGCAGGGCACTTCTGCCACTAGCATCCATGGCTCAGGTGTACTTCAGTGGCTCCCAGAGGAAGACATCAGCTCCTGTTCTGTTTGAATGGTCCCTTCTGGAATGAAATATCATAAAACTATAAACTGTCTCTTTCCAAATTCAGCGTGTTGTTTTTACAAAGTTAATTTCAAAGAAAAATCCCATCAAAAAGGGTCAGCGTGCTCCCTGATCTTTTATGATCTTTCTCTTTTATGATCAGGGATCTTTGGGGCTTTTAGTCTATATGAATAATTATTAGAAGATTTTTTTGTTGGAAAATGATGACCATATGTCCTTGCTAAGTGTGAACAAGCTGCTGCAGCCTCTCAACTCATGAGCCTGAAGGAATTTATAAAATGGATGCTGCTGCCTGTGAGAGGCTTGCCGCTGCGTTAACATAGCATGCCATAAATTCTTAGGAGAGAATAGTCCATACGCACTTGCAAACTTGCATGCACTTCACTTGTTAGCTCCGCTGCCATCTCCCTTCCATACCACCTCCCGCTCCGTGACAGGTCCTTCAAGCCTGGCTGTGCTCTGCATAGTCCCCAGGGAGGGATGTGGATGCGGCTGTTGGAGGTCTGGCCCCAGCACTGGTGTCTGTGCCGCGGTGGGATCCATGGCGCTGGTGAACAGCAGCGGTTCCACAGCATCTCGTGCATGGTGCACCATAAAACCTGCCAGCTCGGAGGGATGCTCTGACCAAAACAAGGCAGACAGCAACAATGCTGAGTGCTTCTGCCTTGTTTTGGGTTTACCGCAGCTTTTTAATAGAAAATACCAGGAGAGTCGATGTTGAAAGCAAGTCAGCTTCTGCAAAAGATGAGCCCACAGCAGATTCGGGGGCCAGCTCTGCTGATGAGCCTCAGCTGACGACACTCATGACTTCACAGTCACATTTGTTTAAAAAATAAAAAAGTTTTTCTCCCCCTTGTTGCTACATGACAGACCCAAACAAACAGGAGGGTGACCTTACAAAGGCCAAAAACCTGCTAGACCTTCCCAGGGCTGGGGGGATCTGCTGGTGGAGGGCACTGGGGCTCGGGGTGTTCCTGGGACTCTGCCTGCTACCCTGGCCAGACTGGCTCTGTGCTGCCACTGCACAGTGTAAACAGACTAAAAATAGCGATGGTATGTTTCTTGCCATCAGCTGCAGTCATTTTGGATAGGCTTTATGTATCTTTTTTTCCTCCAAATGGCTCTATTTCTAATATCCGGCCTGTGCAGTTGCATTTGGGGTTTTTTTCCTGGCATTACTTGGTTCTTGCAGATTGTAAACAGAGCAGCTCCTGTGTGCTCTGGCCTCCTAAGTCTCAACTTGGGGTGGTGGGGAACACCCCAGGTCCTACATGCACACAAAACTTCAATCTTGAACATTTTATGTGAAACTATTTGCTTATTTTTAACTTCTACAAAATGACCTGGAAACAAGTAACCCTTACGGTGGCCTTATTTGATGTGGGTTTTAAGCAACATTGTAGTAAATAACAAAATGTTCCCTGAGTGTTAGCGCTGAGGGAGCATGATTTCTTAAAAGTGCACCTGCAGCTTCGTTAGGCTCTGGTGTGTTGCAGGTTTGAAGGTTTTCCTATTGCAGGGCGATGGGTAAGGTCCCTGCTTTGCTTCTTGGGTCCTAACCATCTCCCCAGTGCAACCTTGCAGTCTGAGGGGATGCTCCTGGCCTTTTCTCTTCTGTCTACTTACACAGGACCAAAGGATGAGAATTATCTTTGAGCCTTTTTGGGGGGGGTAGCTCTGGATGCAATTAGCCCCAACTCTGTTTTTCTTTAATATGAAATTTTATCCAGAAGTTAATAGGGAAGTTGAAGGGGGTGGCTCGAAAGCACGACTATGTCAAATTGTTTCTCTCTGAAAGTAAGCTGAAGTCAGCTAGCATGCTTCTGTTTTAAGGAGAGCAAATAAAGTGCAAGGGCCAGTAATGTCACCTGAGCTGCTAGATTTGCTTCCAGGAGGACTTTCCACCAGTGCCTGGTGAAAAAGTGGCCATTTTAATACATGCCTGCCATCAAAGCAGTGTCTTTATCAGGAAGGCGGCAGACGTAGGACTTGTTGATGACTGGGCAACTAGGCAGGCATTGTCCTAGCCTCGGCACACATCATCTACCAGCATCCAGGTGGAGGTGGCCTCACTGGCGAGGTGGCAACTCCGAGATGGCAGAGGGGCTGCACGTCAGTGCCAGGTTGGGGTTCAGGTGCTGGAGGCTGGGGCAGTTCCAGCTGGGCAGTTTTGGCTGCAT
This sequence comes from Aviceda cuculoides, assembly GCA_035590195.1. Taxonomy (NCBI): domain Eukaryota; kingdom Metazoa; phylum Chordata; class Aves; order Accipitriformes; family Accipitridae; genus Aviceda; species Aviceda cuculoides. The sequence goes on from JAVJGG010000088.1 coordinate 14,727,780, forward strand.
CCACTGGAGGGCACTTGTGCTGTCGCTGCACTCTGAATTACAGCATTAATTTGTGCCCAGCTCTTCGTTAGCAGCCTTTCGCTTGGGACAGGTTCTGCTCTCACGTGTGTGCTCAGTGGGAGCGATGTGTGCTGCACTCTTGGTGACGTCGAGGTTGGCGATCTTCAAACCGATCTGTGCTCTAGGACCAGCTTGCAGGATTAGGACCTAATAGCTTTAAAATCCCCGTGAGCCCCTTTGTCACCCGGCACTGGGTGCTGATGGCATACATGGCCAGGGAGTCTCATTTATCCCTGGCACCAGAAAGAGAAAACCCCGCAGAAAAGAACCACTCAAAACCTGTTGTTGCAGGGATGGTTTTAAAAAGCATGGGGATTTTTTTTAAAGTTGCATTATGGAAACAACCAGCATGTAACTTTCTCTGTATCTTTCTTTTCTCCCGTCAGCTGGAGGTTGGCAGTGATGAAGAGCGTAAATTAAATGTGAGGTAAGCAGAGCTATTTGGCTGTAAACATTGTTTCCACTGTTGTTAATTGTCCGCTGTGTAGCTGAGTCCTGATGCCACTCAGGACTCCAGCGTGTACACTTGCCTGGAGGGGACTGCATGGTCTGCAGAGAGATAAACGCTGGGGATGCTCTCTCTCTCTTATCAGTTTAGTTTTGAGACGAGCATTTAATGAACTGCAGGCATAAAAGTGGGTTTGTGGTTTTTTTCCTGGTGGGAAGAAACTGGAAAATTGCACATCAGCTCTGGCCACAGCACTTAACTGTTATCACAGTGTCTTTCTCTGCTGCTGTTGCTCTGAGGCCGGGGCTTTGGGTTGGGAAGGGGGGTATGCTTCTAGGGTGTGTAGGGGAGAGCTCTGCTCATTCCTGGGTATTAACCATCAGGAATTTGACTCCTTTGATATTGGGGTCATGTAGAGCCACTTTCTTCATACAAGGGGGGAGGAAAGGGCTGAAATATCTTGCTGGAGAAAAGGCAGGCTTCTCTGGCTGACATTGTGCAGAGATCAGAAGTAGTAATGATAAAGCTAGTTTGGTGGGACCCTGGCCTGATGGGGCTCTGAGTAATTATGTGGATTGTTCAGTCTAAACCCAGCTGTTGCAGACAGCTCTTACCCTCTAACCTGTAAACTGCAATCCAAGAGATGAAGTGTAAAAACACAACAGTGGTTCAGCTTGGTCTCTTCTCCTTATTACTACTTCCTACTTTACTTATCCAGGCTTTAGGTAAAAACAAAGCCACTCATGCTGCTGCTTGGAGTTCAATCTTGTTGTTTCCATCCCATTTTATGCTTTGAGGCTTACTGTTGCAAAGATATAAAACTGAGATGCTGGTGGCAGTGGGTTTTCCGTCTCAGCCTGATAGACCGAGACTAGGACAAAGTGGAGTTGATTGGAAGTCTGGTTAACCTTTTGCTTTTGGGAGCAGCAAGTGGATGTTAGGGCCTAGACTGTCTTTACCCTTCAAGTGAAGTCAGAGAGCAGAAAAGCAAAGGTGCTCCTTTATGAAGTAGGAAAGTGTCAGGCCTTGCCACTTCTGTGTCCCAGGGGGCATTTGTTGTGGCTGCAGCCCACTCTGGGAAGCCTGGCGTTCGGTGGCTATCCTGCTTGCAAGGACATGGGTCAGAAGTGTTGTATGTTTGGTTGCTGTGTGGTCTCTGGTGTGCGGGCATTTAATGACAGTTTGTAATGTCGTTTGTTAGCTTATTTTGTGGAGAATGCATTTTATATTGGTTAAAGCAAAATTCAGGATTCCTGGTTCTGCTCCCAGCTTGCTCATGGGCTTATTGTGCAATTCAGGGCTCAAGCAGGAGCCCGCTGAAGTCACGAATAGCAATACATCCTTAATTCTTGTGCTTTTTTAGTTGTATTAAAGATATAAAATACTTAACCAAGCAGTATGATGGCCTCTTGTTTTGTGTATTTTGTTCTTGTGCTGAAAGAGGAAATAAAACTTTATCCCTCTTCATTACAAATGAACTCGATGAGAATGTACAGATAAATCGCTGGGAGATCATTGGTTTTGTGGCTACCTTTGGTCTGTCTGGTGTTTTTGCAAGCCAGGCATGTGCATCCATCACTGGCCAGAGCAATCCTGGGGGTGGATGTAGTGAGACTGGGCTTAAAGGCTGATACTTTTCTACTGGCCACTGAAAAATGCTGCAGCACTGACTTGAGATACTGAGATCCCAAGAGCTTTCTCTGACCTTCGGTCTCTTCAGGTTGCTCTTCCATACACAATTTTCAGGATAAGAATCTGGTAATTAAATCATTAGATAGACCTCGAGAATAGAATGGCTTTTGTGCAGAGCTTTTGCTATACTCAGAGGGAAACACCGCCAAAGACTGACAAAAATGTGTGGCGCAAGTGTGGACACAGTGTAGATGATAAATGAAGCTTCTCTCGCAGGAAGGTGGGTAGATCCTGTCTTCTTCCTGCCAGCAGCTGCTCAGGATCAATTTGCTGAGACTTTACCCGGTGCCCATGGGGTGGCAGAATTGTTCAACTTCATTGTGCTGCTTCTCCAACAGCTGAATTCAGGTCTCCTCTGAAAAAACTGCAGGAACAGGCTATGATGATACTTGTGAATCTTTAAATCCTGGTCTAGCCTTGGTGGAGACTTAGGTGGCAGCTGTGTTTTGTCACATGTGCCCTGAGCGCAGGGGTCGGCAGTCCAGCACCTGACTTTGCAGACCTCAAAGATTCTAATGGTTAGAAAAAGGGAGAGTTGTTGGAAACAAGACCCCATCTTGCTGCCAGCTCAAACTGCATTTCATCGGTACAGGATGAATGTGCTATTACACATTTATGACATAACTTGCTCATCCGCTTGCTGAACAGATTATTTTCATTCATTCCAAAAAATTCCAGGATTTTCATTTGAGACTGCATAGTTGGATCTGGTTATATGAGCTATCTGATTTTTTTTCTTGGAGGAACGGGTCTGTATCGTGGTTTTATAACCAGCTGCATGTCTTGCTGCTCTCTGGTCTAAGAACAGCAGACCTTCCTTACGGTTTCTGTAATTCCAAAATGCTTTTCTTTTCTGTTTTCTCCCTGAAACAGGTTCTACTCTAAAATAGACCGAGGGAACGTGTTCTAGGTTCAACTTTTCTTTCAAAGATACTGTTTCTATCTGTGTTTTCTTAGATGTTAATGTGCTTTAAAGACTTTTCTCTCACTTCCCAAAAATTTTGCAGAAGCCTCAATAAGGTGACATCCACACTGTTTCCAGCAGACAGCCGGCAGTCTATTTTGCTCTCTGGTGGGTAAAGATTCATAGCAGAAGAAAAATTAAGAGCACAGACTCAGATATAACAGCCCAGTCAGGCTTGGTGCAGCTGGGGCAGACAACAGCTTGCATGTCTGATTCTCTGCTGTTATCGGTGTCTGCTGAAATCTTCCTTCCTGAATGCCAATCAGCCATGGGATGTTGTGGCTTGATCCCTTTTTTCCCTAATGATGCAGTGCACCCACAGGACCTTGAGACATCTCACCCAAATCTTAATAAAACTGCTGGTGTGGTTACATCAAGTCTATGGGAATATGCATTAGCTTAGAGTTAAGCACAACCTTAAGTTTTACAAGATCAGGGTCCACTGAGTTCAACACAACCCTTGTGTGCACAGTGCCTGCCACCTTATTGCAGAGCCATGTTGTGCTCTTTTAGCTCAGAGCAACCTCAAAGAAGATGATGTCAAGTGTGGGGGAGACTGAGAGCAGTGCTGAGCTCTTTTCAAGCAGACTGCTCTGGGAGAATGGGGTATGTGCAATTTTTCCTATGCTGCTTCTTGGTGCAACCCGATTGATTTTCATCACTCCCCACTGTTGGTTGGCTCCCCAGCACCAAGTCAAAGGCGGTGCTTTACAAAGCCGGTCATGTTGTGAGGGTTAGCTGTTTCTCGGATGCAGTTGGCAAATGCAGCAAGATAATAACTAGTTTTAATTACAAACACAAGTAAGTTTGTTTAGCTAGTCATTCTGTAGTCTTTGCCATTATTGGCTTTCCAATCGCAGTCTCAATGTGGTCAGAAACAGGGCCAGGTGAGTGTTTTCAGGCACGTTCTGCAGAGAGATGGAGGTCAAACTGCTACAGAAAGGCCTGGGAGTTAGTTGTCTTCAGCCTCTGATCAGGCCTGAAGATCATTATGGAAAGTACTCTTCTTGTTTGGCACCGCTAAACCCAGTTTTAGGGCAAGAGCAGCTGTGGAAGGTAAAGGTTTTCAGGATCGGGCTTGTATACATTTGCAGAGTCTTTTAATGGTATATGCTGATCTGCTGCTTCTCTACATGCCGCATGGCCACAGCCGAGAGTGAAGTGGAGACTCTGTGTTGAGAGCACTGCCTGGAGTATCCAGTGCCCTGCTGAACAGAGAAGTGTTAGAGGAAGAAGAGGAGACTGGAGGTCTTCCTCTCCTTCCTGATGCCATCTTGTGTACCTTGCCAAGTTACTTAACGTTCCTGAGCCCCTTTCTCCCATCTGCAGCCTGGCAGATGACTATTAGCTCATCTTCTGAAACACTCAGAGTAAAGCATTAGGTCTGTTTGGTTTTATTCAGGATTAAAACCTTTCAGCTGTAAGGGTCATACAGCTTTTGAGCTCTGAGTTACTTACGACTGTTTGTGATGGGTAGAAGGCACCAAGTCCCCCTGGCTTTCCACCTCACTTACTCGCCTTTGTCTTTTGCATGATCACCTGGTCGGGAACAAACATGCTCCGCCACGCTGGTTTGATAACCAGCTCTACAGTTCCTTTAGTTACTGCTTTTTTGTTGTAGTTTAATGAAGTAAGGTAATTTTCTCTTTTGAAAGTAGTGGAGTTACACTGGGCATTGGTTTGACTTCGTTTTGCATCTTGCATCCACTGTAGGAATTGGGTGGAGCCCTCACATTGATGAAAACTGCCTTTGCAGCTCTGTGATCAACGGGATGAGTAATAGCTGCAGAAAACCCCTTTACAGAGCATCATCGGGTTTAGATTGGGTATTAGGAAAAACCTCTTCACCAAAAGAGTTGTCAAGCACTGGAACAGGCTGCCCAGGGAAGAGGTTGAGTCACCATCCCTGGAGGGATTTAAAAGATATGTAGACGTGGAGCTTAAGGACAGGGTTTAGTGGTGGACTTAGTAGTGTTAGCTTAACGGTTGGACTCAATGATCTTAAAGGTCTTTTCTAACCTAGAGGGTTCTATGATTCTATGATCATCCTGGCTGGCACATGCCACAGGACTCATTAGAAGGAGACTGTTTGGTTAAAATCACTGTAATGAAACAGATTCCTCGCTGGCGCTAAGGCTGGCTTCTGCAGTATGGAAAGTCGAAGAGCAAATGCAACTCCAGCCTGCTGTTCAGGCTCTTCTCTGTGCAGCTGCATGTTTGCTCAGCACAGCTCTCCTTCTGCGCTGCACTGAGTGCCCGCCACAACGGGGGATGTTTATACGTTATACTTTTTTGGTGCATTAAAATACAATATACAATAACTATTATTAACACCTTGATCTTTAACTGTTTTTAGGGATTTATGAGCCTGCTTTTCTGGAGGCAGCATTGAGTGAATGGCTTGTATCCGCAGCTTTGAGTGGCCGTGTTTATGGTACTGGGAAGGTACATGGGGTGAGGGTATGCCAGGGCTGCTGTCTCGAGGATTTATTTGTGGGGACAGCAGCTCATTACATACTTGACAAGTCCAGCTCGCTGAAGTATTTATTGTCTCCCAGTTATTTGGTGGGAGATCTTGGGGCAGAAGTTGCTGACTTCATTAACTGTTCAAAACAGGACGCTGAATCACATCCTGGCAAGGCTGCAGCATCCTGCCTTAGCGTGCTCCATACAATGGGGAGGCAAATTCACAGGCTCGTGACCCTCAGTAGCTTTCTGGCCTGTAGGTGTGGCCGTGGAAGCCGCTGGAGATATAATTAGGCCTTTACATTTTGTGGTGGGTTGTGTGGGGACGTTCAAAGACCATGGAGCCGAGGAAGCATGCTCTTACTTGACACTTATTTAAAGATCTGGCCTTTTCAGGAAACTGTTGCTGACTTGAAGTTGAGCAATGAGAGGAGTTTACTTGGATGTAGGTAGAGTAACAGCAGGAGGCCTGCCAGTTTGAAGATGTGGTGAGCAGACCCTTTTTGGAATTATATATAAATTCCCCCCCCCGCTTTTTTTTTTTGCCTTTTTTTTTTTTTCATGAAACATCAGCAGTTTGGCAAAAACCAAAAAAACGGGCCCTCTTATCAAAAGTACTGGCTTTGCACTGAACATTTTTTTTTCTGTAAAAGGCCAGTGTGCTTACTGTTTACTTAGGTGTTAGAGCCGGGTCGGAAAAATATTTTGGTTCCAAATGCCTCTTGATTTTTTTAAATGCCTTAATCTTTGATAATTGGTTGCCAAGATCTGCGAGTCAGGGATTTCTCATACAAATCAGAGCTGTGGTCTGCCTGACAAATGCTCTTAAGATGTTTTTGGAGAGCGTGAAATGGACAGAATGCCTTCATAGGCATGGCTTTACTTTTAATGAAGAAAGTGTTGAGTTTTTTATTTCCCAAGCGGTTATGTATCCCTCTGCAGCGTTTGAATCCCTGATGCAGAATCACTTTACTTCTACACAAAAAAATCAGAAAGCAAAATAAGCCAAAAATAAGCCCAGCCTCAAATGGATTAGGATGCAAACTGTATCCGTTAGTTGTTTAGGTGTATCTAGGATCAGAAGGACTCTTCTCTCTTCTCTGCAGAGCTTGCATTCCCTCTCTGAAAGTTTTTAGAGTTGCAGTCCAGGCAGAAGGCAGCAGTGTTGAGCTTGTGCAGCCTGGACAGATGTGCATCAGCTCTGCATAATAGAAGGTATAAATGTCCATAACCAGGGTGTGAACTGACAGTGGTTAACGGCTTTACTGGAGCCGCTTGTGTGCACAGATGTCTTCCCCTTGCAGCCAGTGCAAAGGGTTATCTTTTGCCACAAGAGGGTAGGTTTCCCTGTATCCTTTCTGGGACAGGAGCAGAAACACAAATCGTGCCAGCAGAGCAGCTGGTGTGCTGTGTGTTTGTACCCACCTCAGCTGCTCCTTGCTGTTGGTATGTCAAGGTATTGCTCGTTGCACCAGACCCTTCCCCAAAGTCCCAGTACTGATGTAACATTTCTTGTAGGACCCAGAGTGTGTGCCTGATGGTATCTCACTAACACAGAGACCCAGTGCAGAGGGACTCGCCAAACTGACAAACGTGCCAAAACCACACCAGCTCACCTATGTTTATTGAAGAAATCCTTGCTGCAAGTGTCGCTAGTGAAGGCAGCTGCTGGGGGATCTGTGGTGGTGTGCTGCTGACTGCTGGGCAGAAAACCTCTGGGGCTTAGCACTAGGGGCCAAGGCATCCAGATGCAGGGAATGGGACAAAACGTCCCTTTCAGATTTTCAGGAAAGCTGCCAGGTTGCTTGTTTGCCCTGTCTGACTTCCAAACGGTCACATCCAACACTCGCATCCCTGTGGAGACCCGTTGCTTGTGGGGCTGCTCGCAGTGTGCCTGTGTGTGGGCATCTCCCTCCCAGCCCTGTAAAACTTCTTGGACTACAGATGTCTGCTTCTCTCTGCAACACTGATTCTGCTTGTAAAAGATGAGTTTGGAGTGGAGGGGAAAAGGAAGGATAATCCTGAGGTTTTTACCAACAGTTTTCTGTCTTGAGGTAGCTGTGCCCCTGGCTGGCAGTCTCCTAATTTCTGGGGTGCTGGCTGTGTACCCTTGGAGCAGCTGGGAAGGCAGGCTGCGGTCTAGCTAAATGCTAGAGGGGGTGTTGGGGTTGAGCTAGAACTTTTCTCACTCTGCTTTTACCCTGCATGATCCATCTAGATTTATTTTATTTTTACACATTACCAATGTGTCAAGTACTCTCTGGTCTCTGCTGCCTTTTTTGGAGTCATTCTGAAACCCAGCAGCTAAGCTATTTTTTGGGTTGCTATGCGCCCACTGCCTGTAGGGTTCACAGTCGTGCTGCCCGTGCAGTTGTCTGTTTCCTGGCTGACTTCGCGCGCAGCGCTTGGAAGCTGCTTTCTTGATCCTTGAAACTATTATTCACCTTCCTTTTCTTTTTCAGTGGCGCCGTTGGAGAGTTTCCACTTATTTCTCTAGCCTGTCTCTGGGAGACACTGCTGAGTGGGTGAAGTGGGGACTTTGTAAAATAGTTTAAAGGATTAAAACAATGAGTTGACAGGAGGAATGCAGGATTGGCCGATGTGCCAACAGCTCAGCTGGGGAGGAGAATGGGAGCAGGATCGGCTCCTACCCAGGAGTGTGGGCAGGAGGCTTTGCCTTTAGTGTGCCCTCGACAGCAGGAGCCTGGGGGCTGGCATCATCCCACCTCTGCTTTAGTTTGGACCATGGCTCCGAGACACCTTCCTGGTACTCCCAGGATTGTGGTCTGTCCTCCCTAACTGTGGTCACAGAACAGCTATGGCAATAACATGGTAACAACAACATCCAAAAAAGCAACTTGTAGGAAAACACAGGGTGTCTTTTGTGTCTTTTAATGAGGGCAGAAAAAGGAGCCAGTGTTTTGGGAATAGCCGGCTTCCCTCAGACCACCAGGATGCTGCATGGCAGAGGGTGCACTAGGCTGGAAAACCATGTTGTTGCTAATGCTGGGACCTCTGTATATGCCTCTTGTGCTTCCCTTTGCTGGCTGCCACCTTCCCTAGCCTTGCCTTTTGAGTCCCTGAGTCTAGGCAAGCGTGAGCCGCTCCGTGTAGCTTTATGGCGAAGCATTGCTCAGCCCTCACCACAGGGTGGGCGGTCGTGGGGCTGCCGCAGAGGGCTGGGGTCAGTCTGCAAGTGCGCCCTGGGGACGTGGATGCTGGGTGTCTCTGTAGGGTTAGTACTCCTCTCCTAAGAGTGAGAGAAAGGTTTCTTTATAGCAATTGAATGGGCAGTCATGCAGGCTGAGGTTTGGAGAGGATCTGGCCCTGGCCTCCTGAGACAGCGCCTATCACAAAAATGACATCATGTTTCAGTGGGAATCTCAGAAATGCTCGTTGTGATTCAAACCGTTCCAAGCACATCACATAGCTGGATGGTGCTGTGCTCAGCCTCATGCCTTTTTGAACTCTGCAATTAATGGGATGAGCAAAAAGGATTTCTTTTTGCTTGTGAAACAATCTCTTATTTTATTTGGCTTTTCACCATCCAAGTACTAGGGATTCCTAGAATTTTCTTTCCTGGCCGTTTGGGAGCTGTTCTGCTAACTTATTTTGCGCAAGTCTGCTGGAACAGGGAACAATCCTGCTAATTTGTTTGCTTCCCTCTTCCTGCCCTTTCTCTTGGATGGTTTATCCGAGCTGCTCCTGCGTTGCCTGCAGGCACAGCCTGGGTTGTGCTCTGCCCTCAGAGCTGTGTGCCACCCCAGCGTGGGGTGCGCACGGCTGACCCAGTTCGGCTCCTTGTGGAGCTGGGGTGATCGCTGCTCAAGCCTGATGCATCACTCACCCGGTGCACGGGAGCGGCTGGAGGCACATCATCAGCAGTCTATTTATGTTAGGAAATTAGCTTTTGTGGCCTTCATGATTGATTTCATTTTTTTCTTTTTCCTCTTTGTGCTCGAGGAGCATTTGTATCTGGCGCTGTGAATGGCCTGCAGTGTCTCCAACCCTTCTTAGCATTCTTCTGCTGTGGATGTGGCCCACGCCTTTAAGCTGAACAATACATGCTCAGACTCCCCTTTTGTTACTGCACTGCTAAAAACACAGAGCGAAGCCTGCCGGGTCTTCCTGCCTGCCTGACCATCTCACTCTGCCTTGAAATAGATGGGGAGATGTTTGCCCCTGCAGGGAGGCCTTACAAGACACCCCCCTCAGTAGGGGCTGCTGCCTGACCCCCTTGCAAGCAACTTTTGGCATTGTGTGATGGTGCCTCTGCTGCGTCTGAGGAAGGGGAGATGTTCTCTGTGTGTCTGAAGGAACGTCAGACCTTGCTGTGGTTTGCAGGTTACATTTTGGGTTTCTTCTTGGAGTAACTTGTCTTCAGCTCAGGAAGTCTGAGAGTGATGACTTTTTATAGCCCATCAAAGCTGCACCCTAACATAGCCATGAGTATGGAAAGAGCTCTCCTGCCTTGCATTTTTGGTAATAAAATAGTATTTCAGAAGGCAAACATTTCCAAAAGTTACCCTGAAGATAGCTGCAGAGATTTTGGCAGAGGTAGAGCACCGCAATCCAAGTGATGCTGGCAGCTCTCGTTGACTTTAGCAGGTGTGTTGGGCACCTGCAGTTCTGATCCCAGGTCAGTTTATCAGCATATCACAAAGTGTATGTGATAGCACTTTGTTTTAAAACAGCACTGCGTGTGTTGAAACTGTGACTTCCCTGGTCCTGCTGCATGGGGAGTGCTCTGCTTGTCCCTCTGCACGGCAGCCTGCTCTGCGTTGAGTTAAACAGGGATGGTTGTAAAGGTGATTCCTTTACGTTTCATTTAATCTTTCTGTGGCACTGGACTCTGCCTGATTGGTGTGTGACACAGAGCAAAGGCAACTTGGAAACACACTAAGTACTTTTTTTAAAAGCATGAGAAATTACCTGCTGCTGCTGCTTTTAAAGGCTCCCATTTCTCTTTCTTGGGTCATACAGTAGCATGCGAGGGAGTAGCTTTGAAGTTTGTTTTTCCCTGGCGTTGTTTTGTGTTGCTCAGACCCCTTCTGAAGGCCCCTTTCTTGGTCAGGAAGTGTTATCTGATGTGCCTCCTATCAAGCCAAAGCAAGCATTCAGCGTGCTTTAATTGTCAGCTTGGCTTGGGAAGCAGGGGCCGCGCAGCTGCCGCCTTGTCTTCCTGCTATTTCTCTCCCCGCATCTTCCTTTCTATTTGATGTGCTTGTTTCCAGTTTAGTTTATGTTGCTATTTCGGTATGACTGCGTGATGGCCTTCTGGCTCGCCACAGCAGTGCCCTGTCTTAAAATCCACCCTCTGGCACGTCAAGGGCCCGGCCAGGCTGCGGGAGCATCTGAGGGGACTGGCTCAGTCCCTGAGCTGCAGGAGAGAGGTGCACCGGGGAGCCCACCCTCTGGGGTTGTGTTTTGTGTTCTTGCTT
>JAVJGG010000088.1:14738950-14754624 GCA_035590195.1 Aviceda cuculoides
TTGTGTTCTTGCTTAATTGTCTTGAGATGGCTGGGCTTTTTCCAGACAGAGCAGAAAACAGGGGGGAAGAAAAGGGGGGGGGGGGGAAATCATTTCTCTTCCTCCTTATCAAAGGAGCGGTGGAAAAGGGAAGTGTGTTTAATTTTGTGGAGCTTGAGGTGCCTGTTTTTTCTTCACTTTATCAGTTTGGAAACATTTTGAGCAGAAGATGCTGTAAAACTCGAGGAACCGGGAGGTACTACCACGTTCATGCCTTTGTAAAATTGCGACCGATTTTGAGAGAAGCAAATACTGTTTTGGTTTGGGTTGGTTTTTTTGCCTAAAGCACAGACCTGGTTGCAGGAGGGCAGCTCCTTTGGCCATGGGGAGAGGTCTGCATGCAGTGGGTAGGAAGGGCAGGACAAGCATGCTTGCTCCTAACCACAGCATTGCTGGATGCTCTGGTGAGGGCATGATACTGCTCCAACACTGCTGCCTGGGCAGTCTGCTGTCAGATGACCCCAGAGGCCATGGCCGTCCCCTGAGTGTTTTGGCTCAGCCCTGACAGATAGATGACCTTCTTTGCCCCTGCACCACATGTACATTTTGTTCCATTAATGAGGGGGAAATTAAGAAACTTAATTTGACAGAGAGTTAGTGCCCAGAGAGCATGATGTGCCTGAGTAGGCTTCATTGCAGAGATTTTCTGGAACATGGAGTTCTGCGCCCAAGCTGCACAAGCACTCAACAGGTCAACAACGTGAGAGTTACTCAAGATGAAAGGTTAAATAGAAACAGAGAAAGCTTCAGGTGGAGCAGGTACCTTGAAAGGACATCTGGAATATTATCTCTCTGGGAGAGGAGTGTATAACTTCAATGTAATGGCTAGGCAGAGGTGAGCTCTGAATGTTAGCTGAAGCAAGCTTTTGAGACCCATCAGGTACACATGCTTTGGTCCTCAGGTGGTGCTGGCCTGCTCCTGAGGACAGTCTGTGCCCGGGTGTGTGAGGAGCAGCTCCCCTTTCTCCTCCCTGAGGTCCCTGCCCTCAGACCTGCCTCTGGCTGTGCGTGGCTGTCTGTAACCCTGGGGAAAATGCAAAGTGAAGCCAGGCAGAGCGGAAGTCTGCTCTTGTTCACTACGTGAACTCAGCACTAAAATATGCTCTAAGAGTAGAGCTGTAAGCAAGCAGATCTGAACAGCACTTGCACTGAATGGGCTGCTCAGTTGTGATCAGCGGCAAACACAAAGAGAACAAGTTCATTATGGCTCCAGAAATACCGAGGGTTGTTGCACGTGTGGTGATAAGCCAGGCTCCTTTGGCGTCCCATGCACCGAGCAATCCCACAGCAGTTCTGGGAGCAGCAGGGATACCTGGCCAGATGCAAACTCTTGATGTTTCTGTGTTCTGCCTCTTTTAGTTATATACTATTTTTTAATTCTTAGACTAGCAAGAGACTGTTGAATCAACCTCAGGCTTGGCTGTGTCTTCCCAGGGAAAATGGTTTTCTCTCTACTAACTTCTGTGTATGGATATTTATTTTGAGATGAGTTGTATAGCTGTAAGATACATTACTAGATTGTTTTCTTGTATCCTGCAAGATGATTACATCTTATATGAGACTTCCCATTAAACCAGGGAACTCGAATACCCGAGGCATACAAGGTTTCTTCCTGGGACACACCACAGCTTGAGCCACAATGGCAAAGCAAGCTGCTTAGGGAAAATTGTTCTGCGACTGGCAGCTGGCTTCCAGCTCGCTCTGTCCAGTAACACGAGCAGCTCTGTCTCTTGATCCAAAATGCAGTATTTTTAACAGATTGCTTATTGGCATTTGTGGACCCAAGGGGCGGCATTTTGTAACAATTAAAAGGCACTGCCTATTGTGTTCTTAAGCAACTTGAAATGTAATTGATGTGTGTTGCAGCCACGCTCTTCTGCAGCTTTCCCAAAGGGGAAGAAATATTTCCTTTTCAAGTTGAGTGGTGTGGAGTCAACGGATAGAGCAGGGGACAGTGAAGCAAGAGACACTGGAGCCTGCTCCCAGCAGTGCTGTGGCCATTAAGCACCCTCTCCTTGCCAGCCACTGGGTGCCATCCCTATGGGTGCAGAAGGGCCCCAGCTTTATGGACAGCAAAGCACTGTACCTGTCTGTACCCTCCTGCTGATACTCTGGGCATTTCCCTGATGCTTGTAAGCATAGGTTTTTACCTCCCTTAGGGGGTTAATGCCATTAGTTTAGTAAGCTGAGGTTATGGAGTGGAAGGAGGACTGGTCTGCAGCTGTACTAGAGCACCAGGGAGCACCCGGGCCCTGAGGCTGTTACAAAAACTCGTGGGCTCTGTGTTTGAGAGCCTGGAGTGACTCCTGTAAAGTAGCTGTGCTGGTCAGGATTCCTGGAAGGGCATCCAGGGAATGGGTGGTTTCTGTTGTGCATGCCAGTTGGGCTGGGTGAAAATTGAACAGAAAGCTGCTTCTCCCCTTGGTTAGGCTAGTGGTACTGGTGAAATGTGAGTGTGTCATTATGGTTTAAGCCTAGAGAAAGAACTAGGCGGAGGTCTGTAAGAAACAAGTCTTCAGTGAATTTGGTTGTAGCTGGCTCCTAAGAAATAAATTCCAAGCCACCTGAAAGACTTCCTCATTCAGTAGTAGCTCAGTAACTCGTGAGTCACTCTGAAAATCAAACCATGGTAGCTGTACAGTAAGTGAAGAAGCATTTTAATTTGACAGCTAATGCCTTTGTCATATCTATATTACAGTGGTGGCATGCAGTGTTTTAATTGTAAAGAAACAAACAGGCATTAGTTGATACGATGCTTTTTATCTAGTCCTGTCCCAGGGAATATGAACTTTCTACAGCAACAGGCTGCTTCATTTTGTGGTTGCTGATAGGTGCTGCGTTGCCTTCAGAGCATGCAGGAGGAAGCAAATAAACAAACAAGTCTGGAGGAGGGAAATGATTAGACGAGCCTCAGCTGTTTTTTTCCCCTCTTGAATGGCCCTCTTTCATCAGGATATGTTAGGACAAGTGCTTTTTCAAGCCAGGATATCAGTGGAAGACACAGTGTTCTGTAAAAGTCATCCAGTTCCTGGGTAGCATCAACAGACGCGGTTTCTCTGCTCCACACAGAATATACGGTCAACCTTTTCTTTTCCTTCTTTTCTTTTCTTTTTTTATGGGTTTAGAATCAAAAGGATGTGAGTTTTACAGCTAGTTATGAATCTTTTTGAATTTACTGACTTCTGTCTGACTCTTGGGCCAGCACAATGCTTCTGCTGTTCAAAGAAATCCAGTCCAAATTAGTATGTATAAGCCACTCGTTTTTATGCTGCTAACAAATGCTGCTTACTAGAGCATTTATTACTGCTGCTGAGGGTCAAAAGTTGGGGATGTTCTTTAATGATAGGATTTCTCTGTTCTTTAGGAGATTTTTTAAAAAGGCTGAAGTTTTAGTTGTTTACTGGAACCACAGGATTTAAAAGCAGTTTTTAAAACTGGGTTGGAATATTGTGCCTTGCCTTTTTCTCCCTTTTATTTTGTTAATTGTCTTTTTAGAGCAGTTGTATGAAGTCACTGAGAGCAAAAAGTGTTCCTAGAGCGGAGATAAGGGATGGTGTTGGGTAATGTTGCTGTTTTGATATGGTGTAAAATACGAGCTTTTGCAGAGAGGCGGTTGGATGTGTTTGTTACCTCTGTACAGCACCATGCTGGTTGTACGTAAATGGGAGCTAATGTGGAAATCGGGGAGCACGGGTAGTGCTGGGGAGGTACAGGCAGTCCGAGTCACAGCAAGCCGCGCTTTGTAAGGTTAGTGCGCAGTTTAGGAAACAAACATTTAAATTAAAAAAGAAATCTTGCTCTTAACAGGTTCTTTGGCTTAGCTTTCCAGTTTGTTTCCATGCAGATGAATATATGGTGACAAAAATTTTGCTATCTGGGTTGTCCTTTTCCTGCAATCGCTTTCTGCTCCTGCAGCGCAGCTTTCTCCTTTGATGGCAACTGGCAATATTCTGCTTTATTGTAAAAGATTTCCTGGATGCAAGAAAGGAGAACATCAGATGAGATGAACCATCAGAGCAGGAGTTACCAATGCCTTTGAGAAGGAGCTCTGTCTCTTCCAAGGTTTTTCCTGCTGTAGAAATCCCAGGCAGTACTTTATTAGGGATAAAAGAATATCCTTTGGGATATGTTTTTCACTTTCCCAAAGAAATACTTCCCAAAATTCTTGGGACAGGAATACTGTGAACTATCTCCTCATGTGTTACCTACCCATTCCCTTCCTCCTGCTGAAAAAAAATGAGCGTGCATGAAGCTGGTATCTAGCTGAATATCCTATACATGGTGTTGGTGTTGCTGCTTTTGTGTAATTTCTGGCCTTTTTTAATGCTTTCCTGTGAGATCTGGTGTGCGAAGGAAACAAGACTCTTCCTGGCTCATTTATGGAATGAACCAAATTCCTGTCTGCAGAAATTCTTGGCATTAGCATGTGTGCCAGGCAGAGCAGAGCTGGCGTTTTGGATCACAAGCAAACTCTGCGCGGCTCCTGTTCAGACACAACTTGCTAGCGAAGTGAGTGGTGAGTGCTAGAATACTGTGGGAGTGTAAATGGAGAAAAGCTTGTTTTAATTAGAGTGCAGTTGGCCTGCTGGCATTTTATTGATCTGATATATGACTTGTGGAGCCTGAAACTTAGGCGAAAATTTTAGTTCACTTTTTAAAAGCAGCTGAAATATCAAATTTAAACTGATCCAGATTTTTCTGGGAATTTTGCACCTTGAAGATTCAGTTGAAAAATGAGGAAGCTTTGCCTGGGAACCTTGGCTGTGTTCTCAGGGAAGGGAAAAGCTGAACTTGCAGCAAAAGCTGAAAAGACATGAAATTCATGTCTGTCTTCACAAAAACACTAAGGTAGAATGGAGTATTAGTGCTCACTTCTGCCCAAAGGCAAAGACCCCAGATAAGGTACAGAACAGAGTACTGGGAGTAGTAACTCCTGTGGGATCATTTTCTCTAGCATAAGTAACTCCTGTGTAGTGCAACCTCATAATGGAGCATTTATATTTAGTAGATAGCAGACAGTAATTAATGATGATCTATGTTTGGAAGTGTAGGGCGGCAGAAAATTGGGCTTTGTAACAAGGAATGTCTCTTGTGATGTTTTGAGCGGTGTAGGAAATGCAGTGTAAGCAGTTACTGTGGCAACTAAAAGGTAGCTTACTAGATGTTGATTTTCAGCCTTGTGGGAAATGCTAACTTTACCGCTTATGTCCAAGTCTATTTCTAAAATGCTCGCAAGTGCATTATGGTACTATGTAATTAGGCTTGTGCTGGTGCTTACTGTAACTACTGATTTTGTTCAGCCTTCTCTTCAGTTGTGTTCTGGGGCCTGTATGTCATTTGACTCTGGAAGTATCGTTATGTATTTGCATGCACTGTGACCTGCCTTCTTATCAGTAGCATTTTGCAGGATGGCTGTATCTAGCCAGAGCAAAGCAAAATCTTTCCTATTGTGTCAGTTGTTTTTTCCTCTGAGGTTTCAATGCAGTTTCCTTTCTCTTGTGATGTGTCAGTTTCATCTGCCCTCCCTTCGTCTTTAAATCTGCAGGCAATTCATGCAGGTTGCATGTTCTTGTTTTTGCATTCCAAAGAAATCTCAGGAGCTGAAATTGGTAGAAACTGATTGACTTGGAACCTGATCTTCAGTCATTTTACAGGTCTAAGCCTGTAAAAAGTCTTACCCTCTACTGTTCTAATTTGCGGAATATGATAATCAAATGATAAAGTCATTTCCAGCCCATGACGGCTCAGGCAAGTATCTCCTGCAATGGCCAAGTAATAAAATGTTGGTGGAAAATGACATATGAATAATCCATGAATAATCCTGGAGCCATGCCATGCAAGTGGCAGGATCAAACTTTGGGAACAGCTTCTCATGGCAAAATCCTACTACGTTTTAGTGAGGGGAAGCCCTTCCTTCCCTAGGCATACAGACCTGAGCACGCATTTTGCTGATATTTCCTTTCAGTTGACTTCCTCTGTTATTTGTTTTCCAGCCTAAGCGAGAGCTTTTTCATGGTGAAAGGCGCAGCCCTTTTCTTACAACAAGGAAACAGCTCCCAGGGCCAGCGAAGTCTCCAGCATCCTCACAAACATGCAGGTAGTGGATTAAATCACCTACTGAAATTCTTTTTCATTCTTGCTTTGCTGCTCATCCCTACACGTGGACAGGCTAATTGCATGCGTGGGTGGGTGGATGACTCCTCTAAGTGTCATAGTGGGCCTTGTACAACCTGCTGAATAAAACCAGGTTTTCAGCCCACTTGATTCGAATGGGAACATATGATTATTGAGTCTTTGTTTAAACTTTTGTCATTATCTCAGAACTGGAGTAGAAATTTATTCTCAGCAGACATTATGGCACTCAGCATGGCAATCTTTAGGCAGGGAAGCCTGCTGAGCCAGAAGATCTGTGCTGAATACATATCCCTGTTTTCCATAGCTGCAGATCAGGAAGTGTCACTTGTGCTTCAGTGATTTGATATTGTCCTTCCCCCTTGGCCTGTGGGGAAGAAGATTGGTTGGGCTGAGTCACAGGGCTCTAGCACCTCTTCTGTAGTTGTTGAGGTTCTGATTCAGCAAGGCAGGGACATTTCTCTAAGTGCTCTCCCAGCCCCCAATAATCTGAAACTTGGGAGTTTCAGTGCCAGCTGACAGCATTTGTTCTTTTGAAACTACCCGCTGCTGGGTTTGTTTTATGTTGCTGGTAAGAGAGGAATGTTTTAACAGGATTTGGGTCTCTGGACAGATGTGTGTTTCTTAGCTCCTTATATCCCCTTTCCTGGTTTCAGGAAAATCCCCTTTTCGGTTAACTCGTCACAATCCGGCCTGTAAGAGTTTGTCAGAGTTTGAGAACAGACTGTCCTTCTTCCCCCAGTCCCCTCCAGTGTGCCAGACTGATGGGAAGAAGTGGTGGGTAGTTGTATGGTGAACGTACGTAAGGATTGATAAGCAGATAGGGTGTTCAGGAAAGTGGATTCTACTTACCCGGTGTTTTTATGCCTTCTGTCTTCGACAGTTTTGGAATAAGTGATTACTGGGAAAGAAGAAATAAGATCATCGGGGCATTTTGAGAGCAGGAGCATGTGGGAAAGGCACAGTGTGGTACTGTGTGTCTGCTGCTTAGTAAACACTCCAAGCACAAAGAGGGTGTTTGAGTGCCAAGCTTGGCTTTGGGTTTCTTTAATTGTCAGCAATTTCATATAACCAGCAAACATCCTACAGAAGGAATTTTATGTTGTATGGAAAGTTATGAGTGCATTACAGAGTTATTAGATGTGAACTTGTTTAGTTTTCTTGTAGATACCTTGTTCCTTTCACTTGCTTTCACCAAACAGAAATGTACCCACTGCTCTAGAGCCTAAGGGACTTGTTGCATGAGCAGCACTTTGTTTGAGGTAGAAGGGATCCATCACCCAAACCAGGCCACTCTTGCAGCTCTTCCTCCTCAGAAGTCTCTTGTGTTCAGATATATACCCTCCATAAGGCCAGTGGGGCTGATCCCACAATGCTATGTGTGTTTCACAAGTTAAAGTGTTTCTTTTCTCCTTTGTTCCTTTTTTTTATCAGAGTTGTTGTTCCTACGTCTGCCTCCCCTGTCCTCAGTGCCCATATCTTTCTGTCTTCTCTAAGATGCTGTAACAGGAAGAGTATCATCATTTGTGCCAGTCATACGTGGTCTCAATATATTTGGTAGCTTCTGAATACCGTAAGGTCAAGTTCTTACACAGCCAGATAACGCTCATCCAAGAAGCTCACTTCTGTTAGTATTCTCTGGGACAGCAAAGTTAATTGGCCTCCCTTAAATGGTATTTTTTGACTTAGAAACATCTAGTTTCATTAAAGGTCAAGACTGCCCATTCTTAGTGCAGCACGTGTTGAGACCCTTTCTGATTTTTTTTTTTTCTCTGCTTTCTGTCCAGGTGATTTGCCCCAGCACCTCCAGGTGATGATCAACCTCCTTCGCTGTGAGGATAGGATCAAACTGGTAAGAAAAGATGCATTTTCCTGCTCTTCTTTCTGTTGGAGGCATTTGAAACAGACCTGTAGGGTTTTGTGAAAAGCATTGGCAAATCCTAGGTTTCAGAGTCAGCTTAACTCTGTGCTGGTTGCCAGCCCTACACCATTTTCCTGTCCGCTCTTTTTGCCCTGGTCCTTACATCCAGGTAATGAGTTGGGTCAGGAAACTGATCTGTCTGAAGTGTGTTTGTTTTGTTAGATTTAACTTTCCAGTCAGCTGACAAATACTAATACCGGGAAAGAGACAGGAGCTTGCTGATGCTAGTGGACACTCTTAAGTCAGTCTTGAAATTGCATCCAAGTGGGGCTGGGTTTTCTTTTAAAGAAATCTGCAGAGGCTATAAAACCCACTGCAGAAAAGTCTATGTCAGTTATCCCCTCCAGCATGACTAACATATTTCAGTGAAGGCTTGTGAGTGGAGGAATCCACTGAGCCTGCCTCTGTTTTCAGTTCAGTGCATCACCAATGTTTTTACCAATTTTCTAGTTGAACCTCTTTATAACAAATCTTCAGGTTACATTTTGTAGTATTTCTCCAAACTGAGGCAGGTAATCTAGGCTAATCATCCTGCCCGATGCTAAGTCAAACAGGCAGCTAGCCTTGCTGGAAGATGGACCGTCTCTCTCTGTCTTTCATACTGCATCTAAATAAAGCTTTTGGGCACAATTACACCTTAAAAAAAATATTAGGCAGCAATCAAAGTCATAATTATCAAAAAGCTAGTTTGCAGAGCTTGATGACCTTTCTCTAGGCTGTCCGTTTGGAAAGTGTGTGGACAGACCGAGTCCGGTACATGGTGGTTGTATACAGCAGCGGACGACAGGACACAGAAGAGAATATTCTGCTGGGTGTGGATTTCTCCAGCAAGGAAAGGTATGTCTAAGGCAACGCTGGGCTTTGAAATCAGGCAGGCTGGGTTCTCTGGAAAGCCTGTCAACACCAAACTGTCCCCAAGCAGTTGGTTTACATGTATCTGCAAATTCTAGCAAGAGAAAGGATGTGTGTTGAGTCTTCTGGCCAGTTCTGAGGGAGAGAGGGTTATTTTTGTTCCAGAAAGCTTTCCCTTTCTTGGAATCTCTGGGCTCTCTGGGCAGTTGTGAGCAAAGCATTTAATCCATCTGTAGGGCTGTGGGATCTACTTCATCTGTGGTAGTTTGCTGTCTGCTCACTACAAAATGCTCTTGCAGACACGTTTGCAAAACTGGAACTTATTCTATGCACCAGACTTAAGTCTGTTGATGGTATAATGCAACGGAGCTGGTTTTTTGGGGGGTAGCTTAGTTGCCAAATAACATCAAAGAGCAATACTGCAAAAGTACCTCCAAAACCAACAAATGTGTCAGTAATGAGCTGTTTCTTTTGTCTAACCAATAAGACTACATAATATTTTGAAAGGCAAATAAAATATTTTGTTATCACAGACCCTCTCACATTATTCCAGTTCTAGGTAAGTAAACGAGGCAGAAGAGCTCTTGGCTTGGAGAGACAGGGCTGGTTTGACAGAACTGGAGCTAGAAGTCAGAGCTTCCAGACTGTTGTTTCTGTTCTCTGACGATCTAGCAGGCTGCCATGTTGTGCTGGTGCAGCCAGTGTGACTTTTGTTTTCTTTTTGGAAAACCTTAGTGGTTGTTTCCATGGCTAGAAGTGGAAGGGGAGAGCTTCTGCACTGCAGTGAGACCTGTAGGGAAACTCCTAGCCATGCCTTTCTAATAAGGTTATTGTCATTGGCTTTGATGCTGCCTCTTCTATCTGCTGATAAATTACTGCTGTTAGTATTACGGAGGAAATTCTAATGTAGCATTTCCTCATGGCACACTTAGTGTGCAACAGCAGTGAATGTTTGCTATGTCACATCTTCAAATCTGAAACAACTTTGCAATAATTTGCTCCTGGTGATTATTGATGTGAGACAAGAGGAAAGATGGAAAAGTTATGACAAATCCATTCTAACTGTAAGGTTGGCTGCCATTTCAATCCCTACCTCCCCTGAAAGACAAAGTTTTTGTTAATTAAGGGTAAGTCTCATGCATAAAGGAAGTCAGTTGGCATTAATGACTTCATTGAGTGACTCTATGTTGGGGCTGTAAGTGTTCCGACTGCTGACAGTTTGACTAGTCAGGCGCTTTTGTGGGTTTTATTCTTTTTACATGTGTTTAATAAAAAACATTTTTTCTCACAAAGCTCTAAAAGTGCACATTGTCCACATGTGTCTTCAAACTGGCCTGTCAAATCCTTTGACCCACTGTAGAAAGAAGCTGAAGGCTTAAAAAAGAAAGAAAAAGAACAAAACAAAACCTGAGTTCTTTGCTAACTGGCTGTTGCTGAATGCATCCCGATTTCCTTTAAAACTTTAATATCTCAGTAGCTTAATTATTTGCTAGTTGAAAGTAACTGGCTTCCATTATAGTATGGTTTTCTTGCCAGATTGCATCTCTGAAACGAAAGTGTTCTTTTGGGTTAGGTAAACTCATAAAATCTGTTTTTGTCTTTTCTACCAGCCAGAGTGATGAAGCGAAAATCGAACACGCAGTCCTTTGAAAGGCCCCTTGGGTCCTCTTTGGAAAGGGCAGGTGGCTGCTCTGCCACCTACCAAAGCTTGCTTTCTGC
Organism: Aviceda cuculoides; assembly: GCA_035590195.1. NCBI lineage: Eukaryota > Metazoa > Chordata > Aves > Accipitriformes > Accipitridae > Aviceda > Aviceda cuculoides. The sequence continues at coordinate 14,749,614 of JAVJGG010000088.1, forward strand.
CTCGATTTAGTGAGCTGAATCTCTGCAGCCAGATTGCATGATCTGCTTTTATGTCCTGTTAGGAACTGCCTTGCACTGAGCTTATGAGGCTGAGAGAGCAGGAAAGATGATGGGGCAAATACTGCAGTGCTTTGTGGCAGGCTCTGGAGGGGGAGAGAAGAGCTGGTAATTTTGATTCTTGTTTCTGTGATGTTTCTCCAGTCCTGTGGAGCAATCAGCATGCTAATATCAGAGTAGACTTTAGACTTCAGCTGTCGGTCATCTTGTGTGTTACACATTTGGTGGCCTAAGATATTACTAGGAATTACTAGAACAAGACTTGAGGATTTTAAAAATTAAAGAGTATTAATAATTTAGGATATTGGCATGACTGCATTGTGGCCTATATTTAACATCCTGTATAACAATCTCTCTTCCAGTAAAAGCTGCACTATAGGAATGGTTCTTCGTCTGTGGAGTGATACTAAAATCCATCTTGATGGTGATGGGTAAGAAACCACATTAAAGAGATAAATGTGAATGTCCTTCCCTACTTGGGGGCTGCTCTAGGAGAGATTCTTCGTCACCTTGCAAATGAAGTTCCAATTTTGGATTCATGGCTGCAGTCCTCTTACTCAGACAGTGAGTTTTTGTCTTGCTGCCCTCAAACTGCTTGGTGGAACCTGTGATACCCAGTGAATGTTCTCTGAAATCCCACTTGAGAGGTGGAGCTCCCATCCCTGACAGACTACACTGGGAAGGGTGTCTGCTTGCCATTCTTATTTGGGAGGATGTTGGAAAATTGGTGATACAAATTCTCATCCCTCATACTTTTGGACTGTAAGTGCTCCTATAGCTGCCTTGCAGTAGCTGGTTGTAGAGTGCAGCCTGTGATGCAGAGAAGAGCAGGTTCTGACTGGGTTTTTTTTCCTCTCTCTGTTAGTGGCTTCAGCGTGAGCACTGCAGGGAGAATGCACATCTTCAAGCCAGTGTCGGTGCAAGCCATGTGGTATGTGTGTTAATTAGGTTTACTGAGAAAGAGACTGTCATTTCTGTGAATAAATTAAAAATAAACAAACAAACTGAATTTTAGCATTCTCCGTAATTGGTATTTAGTGAGCTGCAACAGAGATGCTGCTTCCCTATGTCAGCAGGTAGCAGTACTATAAAGGGACTGTGAGAATACTGATCCAAAACCAGGAACTTCTGCTTCTGTTCAGAGCAGCTATGTGCTCTTCAACATAAGGGAAATGGCACTAGTGAGATGACAAAATATGAAAGACCAACTTCAATTCATCAGGCTGCAAACCCAGTCTTTCTTCTCTCTGCATATTTTTCTAACTGGCTGAAGGAGGAGTCTCGGGACCCATTGCCAATCTGATGGCATCCCCCATGTTCTGCCTCGGTACTGGGGCCAGGCTGGGGTTCCTGCCACTCAGAAACTTTCCATGCCGCCCCAGGTGCCTGTTCACCTTTCAGCTCCTGTCACCCCTCCCATGTGCAGGGATTCCAAAACACTGAAGCAGAGGTGGCTGAATCAGCAGCAGCTATGCCAGCAAATTCCTCCTTGAAGAAACTGCTACCCAGCCCCATGCAGAACAAATGGATCTCTTTGGTCTGGGCAGTTTTCTGGCTCCTGTTGGAGCCTCGAGAGATCCCTGTCCATGCAGCACCTGATAGCGAAAAAATACAGATGTAGAGAAGGGTGTCATGCTAGGGATGATTTTGTAGAGAAACAAGTGAAACTCTTGTTCCTGTCAGTTTTGAACTTGGCCCCTCCTATTGGCAACCTTAGATGTGGTTAATGTATTCAGTACAATGACATCTTTGGAGTAAAGCCTTAAAAAAAGAAAAAAAAAAAAGAGGAGGGAAGGAAGGAAAAAGTAATGCTAGAATTTGCAAAAACAAATGACCCAATCTGGGCCTTGTCCCTGGAGCATGTCAGGGGCCAAGAATGCTGGTAAATATGCATTTGACTCCTTGCTGAAGGTGGTTTGAAAATTGTCCATGTTCTTTGTTTTTCTTTGGTCTGGCTTTACAAGTTAACTAATGATTAGATCCTGGAGAGACTTGTGCCTTGTGCTTGCCTGTTACTCAGGAGAAGATTTCAGCCTCTGCCTTGGACCGGCTCTTGAGAAGGCCTCCAAGGTGCAGTTTGTGCCCTCTTTGAACTCTGATACAATACATCTGCTGCTCTCAGAAAGCATACTGTAATAAACAACGCTGAAAAATCTTTTCCTCTGTGAAAATCATTTGGATTCTACTCTGTCTGTTCCTGCTTCTCACATCTGCACAAATTTGTTCTCCAAACTTGCAGGTCTGCTTTACAGATCCTCCACAAAGCCTGTGAAGTTGCAAGAAGGTACAACTACTTCCCAGGTGGGATGGCCTTGGTCTGGGCCACGTACTACGAAAGCTGCATCAGCTCTGACCAGAGCTGCATCAATGAGTGGAATGCAATGCAGGACCTGGAGTCCACCCGCCCCGACTCTCCAGCCCTGTTTGTTGACAAGTCAGTTCTGAATTTTATTAGAAAAAGTTGGCTTGGCTCACAAGAGAAATCTCCCTCTCTCCCTTTTCTTTCTCCAGTGGTTCATTTCCTTCCTCTTCATAAAATGTCTTCCGTTATGCTCATAAAAATTGCTTTTAATACAAGTCTTTACCACCACTCCTCTGTACAGTATGAGTTGCACCGTACGTTTACTGCCAGCTTAAAGACATCCTCTCCTTTTCCTTTTTAGGCCAACTGAAAGAGAACGAACAGAACGGCTCATTAAAGCCAAACTCCGGAGCATCATGATGAGCAAAGACCTGGAAAATGTGACTTCTAAGGAGGTAAATACAAAAATTCTTGCTATCTTATTCTTCCTGCTAGACTCCTTTTCCAGAGAGTGCTGCACTGATGGAGACACCATATGACTAGGTGTCATTGGCTTTTTGAATGTGTGTTTCCAACTGTTCTGTAAAGGCTCTGCTCTTTGGCTTTGCTATACCTCTGTTTCCCCAGCAGGGAAATCAGGGTAATATCAAAATCAGAGTGCATTTTTCAAGACCTTAGTAACAAGTATGTGACCTTCAAGCACATAGTGCCTGGTTCTTTGCCAAAAAAGTGGCATCAGAGGTGATGCCTGCATTACAGCTGGTTGTAGCACATGTAGGCCTGTCCAAGCGATGAATTTTCAGACACTTATTCCTCAGTGTGTCCCTGTGAATTACGCAAAGGCAGCACTCAGAAGATGCAGTTGGTGGCTGAAGGCCTTGCAGCTGTTAGATGAGTGTCCTGATCCTCACTTGCTCATGGACAGTGCAGAGCAAAGTATGTGCCTTCCTTTCTCCTGTCAGCTTCATTTTAAGGTTTTATTTTCTTTGTTCCTGAACAAATATCAAAGGGGCTTGCAGACAACATTTTGCTAGTGAGTTTATGGATGGAAAATCGCAAGTCAAGGCTAAAGCTAGTTTGGATCCATCCCAGGCTGGTATAAATACATCCAGCTGCAGTGCAGACATACTCAGAGCAAATGGAAATAGTTCTTTTTGGGTTGGGTTTTCGTTTGTTTTTCAAGGGAGGCTATTAACATGCAGGGCTTTCCTTCCTAAAGCTTAGCACTGAAGTGTTCGGATACGTTCCTGTGTAACAGCAGCGTTACAAGTTGTAGGTGTAAGCTGAGAACTTGTCTGTCTGTGTACGTGTTCTTAACCCTTGGTGCAGTCAAGATGCTTTGATTTTGCTGTAACCTTTTTCCACGTTGGGTTACACAAAGTTGTGCTGTTTTGCATTGCACCTTCCTGAAGCTGAGGTGCAGTGAGAGGACTGTATGTCTGCGCCCTGGTGTTTTAAAATGGGAGAGTACTGGAAATCTCTCCCTTCACCAATGCTGCTGCCATTATTCACTCCTTGCTTCTAATGGGTTTCACGGTTTTTTTTGTTAGTTGCTCTCCAAGGTCTTGTTTTTTATCTCTCCAATTATTTTTAAGAAGCAGGTACCCAAAAGACTTTTTTTTTTTTTTTTTTTTAAACTCAGATGTTATCTGAAGCTTTATTCACAGATCTTAAATTTAGGGGCCTAGGATACTTGGAGAGATGCCAGGTAGTGAGATTCCTTGTCTCCAAAAAGTCAAATCCTTCTTGCTGTTTTTAATGAAGTACAGAAAAAGTGTTTTACAAAGGAGTGCCAACAAATGTTTCTATTGAACAGACATCATTCTAGGTGGTATCCTTTGTTTTCTGCTCTGCAGATACGAAATGAGCTGGAGAAACACATGAATTGCAACTTGAAGGAATTCAAGGAATTTATAGACAATGAAATGCTGCTTATCCTGGGTCAGATGGACAAACCGTCTCTGATTTTTGATCATTTATATCTGGTAAGCTGCTGTGTTAGAAGCTCCTGAATAGCAGGAGGCTCAGTGGGAGTGATCTGACAAGTCACTGGGCTTAGAGGAAGCTGGATTCGGTGTCAAGGCTGACTTGTGCAGCATGAGCCAAGAGGTGCAGCCTGCTATCCCACCCTTTGTGCAGACTTTACTCCAGGACCCATATTGCTTGTAAAAGCCTGCAGTAGAGAAGCCTTTTTTTCTAGCTGTGTTCTTGTTTCGAGGACTTGACAGCGTTCTTTCCTGGCAGGTTGATCCTAGAATCATAGAACCATTTAGGTTGGACAGGACTTACAAGATCATCAAGTCCAACCATCATCCATGCCCACTAGACCATGGCACAGAGTACCCCGTCTATGCACTTTTTGAACACCTCCAGGGATGGTGACTCGACCACCTCCCTGTGCAGCCTGTTCCAATGTGTCACAACCCTCTCAGTAAAGTTTTTCCTAATATCTAACCTAAGTCTCCCTTGCCTCACCTTGAGGCCATTTCCTCTTGTCCTATCTCCAGCCACCTGACAGAAGAGACCAGCACCCATCTCACTACAACCCCCCTTCAGGCAGTTGTAGAGAGCGATAAGGTCTCCCCTCAGCCTCTTCTTCTCCAGACTAAACAGCCCCAGCTCCCTCAGCCGCTCCTCATAAGACTTGTGCTC
>JAVJGG010000088.1:14754724-14768136 GCA_035590195.1 Aviceda cuculoides
GGCGGCTCGCAGGTCTGCCGGCGGGGCATGCCCGGGGCGGGCCGGGGCCGGGCTCTCCCGCCGCGCCGGGGGCAGCCCCTGCGCCCCGCACACCTGATGCCCGCTGCCAGCCCCGGCCGCCTTCTGCGAGGAGGGGATGGGGAGAGGGATGGGAGGGTGTTTTTTCTTTTGTTCGGCAGGTTTTTTCCTTTTTTTTTTTTTCTTTTTTCTTTCTTATGGCGATGCAGCAGCAGCTCGATGGCACCGGCTGTCTGCGTGTCCCCCGCATCCCCGCTGCCACCCAGTAATGTTGCAGAGGACAAAAGATGACTGGAGGGTTTAGTTTGTTTTTTTTTTTCTTTACGGTGTATGTCACACCGTTATTAATGGCTCTTCTGAGTCTGCTTGGGAGATGTGTAAAGTCCTGGGTTGTATGACATGTTTCTGGGCTTTGGTTTTCTGTGCAGAAAGCCACATTGTTTAACAGCAATGTCTCAAAGGCCAGAATTTAAAGGTTAGTACTTATCCGTGCTTTGTGAAACTAGCTGCTTCTCCACTCAGGATACAGGGAAAGACGCCTGACATGCAACCGCACAAATGTTCAGCTGTAGTACCCTGGCTAGACAATGTGATGCTGTGACTGCACAGGAGACAGGTCTGAAAAAAAAAAAAAAAAAGAAAAAAAAACAGGACTGAAAGCTGATGGGAAACAAAAGTAAAACTGATTGATGCAGTTTTATTGTTAAAGATAACTGATACGCATTAGTGTCGTGGGTTTTTTAATAGCTTTAGTTTCAGTCCTGTACGTGTTTGTTTGAGCACATCTATTCAGCCTATTCATGCAGATGTGTGTGTGGATTAGTGTAAGCAAGACCAAGGATGTTAGCAAAATGAAAGAGTGACATTTTGAATATACTAGGCTGTGGCTGATTTTTCAGTTTGCCAATACCGATTCTGGTTTAATTTTAGGCTAGGCTGTACCCAAACTACCTGCCATTATCCTTTCTCCTCATGTGCCTCTCTAAGCACATGCAGAAGAGAAGCTCTGTGCCTGCTGGAAGTGTGGGAAAATGGTGTGAACTGGCACAGTCCATCCTGTCAGAAGCGTGTTCGTATGTGCTGAATGTGTGATGGCTAGAGAAAACAGCGGGTATCTTGTGTGTGAGGCAGGAGAGGATATATGCGATTTTCATTTGAATAACAAGCATTGAATCATCTTTCCTGCTCAAGGGTAAAAAACAGATGGCTGTGCACTCACTGAGACATTTTATTGCAGCTAATATTCATGTTTGTTAAAGGCTGTGTACACAAAGGTAGAAGATCAGCTAGTGTTGTGATCAAGTTAATGCGTATTTATTTTGTGTATATATGCTTTTAGTATTTTCAGTAGCCATAGTAAGACCTGGCACACTTGGGTACATGTCAGGGAGCATTTGCTTTGTGTTTGTTTTAATATAGCACTTCATAATAGTAATTTTTCAGTGGGCACTTGTAGCCTTTTATACAGATTGCTTTAATCAGCATTTGTGTGTCTCTATGTTGGCATTACTCTCACTTCTAGTGAGCTGCCTTTTCAGACATCATTGGACTTTTTCAAGTTAAATCTTCATGCTTATTGCATCTGTCACTTCTGGGATTCACTCCAAGCAAAAGGCAGAGATTCAGTTTAATGGCAATGAGAAGGAATGCACAGAAGGGTAAAATATCAGCTTTCCTGAGTGATGCAGCAAAGGACGTGGAGAGATCTGCCCTCAGTAACTGTTCCATGCATCATTTTCAAGTTTAATATTAGACTTTAATGATGGCTTCATAAAATGGCTCATTAAAGCACAGTGTTGCATTTTGATCGTTAAGAGAATTTATGTTATTGGTTTTAATTTGATTATCGATTCCGAGGACCATAACTTGGATGCCAGCTTCCTATTTTGAAGACATGAGCAAAACACTTCCTGGCCTGAGTTTGCAGCTTGGTGAGGTCATCAGCGCACCACTCCCAGGGCTAGGAATGTCCTTTTAGGCAAACTCACAGGCACATTTTCACTTGACTTTTAAAGTATGGGTTTGTTTGTTTTGATTTTGTTTTACTGAGGCTTTTTTGATAATCTCAGTCCTTCTCTCAGGATGTTGGAACAGCAACTCACTGAGGATTTGAAGTGCCCCAGTTTAAGCCTTTACAGGGCATACGAACAAGAATTAAATGTCAGTGTTCTCTTCTAGCTCTTTCCCTGTAGTCTCCCCCACCTAATATTTTTGGTCTGCTTGTATTGTGGTTGTTTACTCTGAAATTAGTCTGATTAGAAACTGCTTACAGCTTCAGTTTACAGTCTCCCTGGTTATATAGCCACATGTGAAAAGTCAGACTGTCGGTGGCTTTAAGCTGAGAGGACATGAACTGGTATCTTATTTTGTCATGGTATGCACAAATGCAGGTGGTGGTGGTGGTGGCATTGCTGGGGTGAACGCCAAGTCAAAACTAGGGCAAAAAGATTTAGGTTAGCTGAAGTGACTCAGGAAAGCTAGCATTGAAAGTTGATTATTCTGGATGTGTTGAATATACCAGTATAGTTGGGAATCAGTTACTGGGCCCTTTCTTTCTATTTGCTAGTAGGATTGCTTTGTTCTACTTTTTCCTTATGTGAGTATACTGAAAACGGATTATTTGTTTCTTTTTGAGGTTATAATTGTTCAGTACATGACTTTGCAGGTGTTTTTGGATGATAGCGTTAGGCACATAAAATACCAGGGTGACCCTAGAATTACTTGGCTTCTCGATGTAGCAGTGATGAGCCCGAGAGGTCCCACTGGTAGCAGGTCTGGCTTTGCTCTGGAGGATTCTCTGATGCCAAGTCTGGCACTGATGGTCCTCGGAGGAGCAAACTGTCTGGAGAGATTCCTCACAGAATATACCAGCCATTAGTTCTATTACCAACCATTAGTTGCGTATGTGCCATTATGGGTTTGTGTAGTGAATACATATCTGATTAGAATTTTTAGTGGCTGGATGTGGAGGTAATGATGTAGCTATAAAGTAGAAGGTGAGTGTTGGGCAAATAGATAATTTTCCTTTACACCTCAGCCATGCAGTTCTTCATGCCAATAAGACAGATGTCATCTCTTTACAGCAGACAGCTTCCTAACAAGTCACAAAGTGCTCCTGAAATGGGAAAATTACATTTTGTGATGGAATACCATGAAAGCTTTAAAGTCCTGCTCTGTAGGTCAGGAACTATCAAGGAAGTTGACAGAGAAATAATGAAAATGGTATCTGCTGCTGCCGCCTCCTAAGGGGAAAAAAACCCATGTTGTTCTTTCAAAGGCTGCCAGCCTGCTGATGCTCTTATGGTGCTCATCAATAGAAGAGCTCTCCTTGGTTTAGAGGTGACAAAGTAAAACATGGGCTCTTTCACCATTTTTCTTCTTTGCTTTTCTTCTCTGTTAATGAGTTAGATACCAAGGTAGAATCACCTGCATTGGAGAAAGGATAATAGCGTTTCTTCAGCATTATCCCTTTGCTGCTTCAATGTTATTTGCTTTGTCTTATCCAAATTTTGTTGGTGATAACAGAAAATGATACATAATATGCTTTTTGCTATAAACATGTAATGACTCCTTTGAGGTCTGGCTCTCAGTGGGAGAAGCTGGATGTGGTTGGATCAATTATAGTGGCTCTGTTTGACATTGAGCTGGGCCTCTCAATCCATCATAATTAGGTTATTCTTGTTTTCCCTTTTAATAATTTAATTTGGAAAGCAATGGAAATAAAATTAAAACAGTGGTGGGATCTGACTTAAAGTGATTAAGGTTCAGCCTGATGCAGTCAGGCATGTCGAGATGAGCTTGCAGCTTTCATCTGGAGTATTGCTGAGCTGCGCTTAAGGCCAAGTGTTCCCTTTAGGAAGGATCATGTTTTCCCTGTGGCTCTCCAAATCTTGGCTGGCCATAACATCTTTGTAATTATGTATGTACAAGCATATATGTAGTCTATGTACAGTTCTTCTTAGCTGAATATTAAGGCAACCATTTCTGCATTCTTATCAAATACGCCTGAGCAGATTTCTTAAAACTAGAGGAGAACGGTGTGCCTAGAACTAGACCAAGTTTGCAACCACGTATGAACCTAGGCAATACATTTCACCTGCAATTCCCGGTGTAAGTAGTCTCTGGAAAACGAGCTTCAAATCACTCTGGTCAGAGTATTTAGAAATGTGGGAACTTCCCCTCCCTCACCCTCCATCCCCCTAGTTCTGTGTATAGTTGCCATAGAGACTGTGTTCTGGAGTCCTTGAAAATCCATTGTTTATCTCGCATAAATGTATAAACCTGCTGTATTGAAACATAACAGTATGAAGCATCCCCTTCCCATGCAAATCTGATAGGGACTTGACATCCTAGGGTGCTGCACATTTTGATATTGGACATGCGTCAGGCACAATCAGACAAACTGAAAGTGGGTGTAATTAGCACCACCAGGGATTAGCAGGCAGTAACAAATTCAAGCCATAGTAAGCACTCTGTCCCTTGGGAGCTGGGCAAACTGGCAGTGCTGGGCAGATGATCACTTGATATGGAAGATAGTCATCAGCAAAGTCTCCATGGTGAGGGACTCAGCTCAGTGCTAGTATTACCTCTTGAAATTGCCTTTTTTCCACCCCCACCCCCCTTTTTGCTTTAAATACTTAAAAACCTCACAGTTTATTAGTTCATACTGAAATCTTGAACGCCCAACTGACTCAGGGTATATGCTTGGCATTTACTTGGCATTTTTCATCATACAGTGGCCAGTCAGCATTACAGTTGTTTCTTGCAGTTACCTGAGTGGAACAGATTGATATCCTTGTTTTCAAGTTGGAAATGTGAGGTTAAACGTTTTGCTCAGGGTCTTGCAGGTACGAGGCTGGGAATACTTCTAGCATATAATACTAAGTGTACTTGTTGTTTTACAGATGGTTCATTTTTTTGCACCAGCACACATGGTGTGATCTGTGTGTGAGTGTATAAATGGCCATTCTTACACTTAGCTTTTCAACTGTTAATTTCTTACACTATAATTAACATAAGTACTGCAGTATCTTGGAGGTTGGAGTAAATGGGCACAAAGCTGTCTTGTTCAGAACAGGAGGTGGATTAAATTTTTTGAGTTTTCAGTGATTTTTTTTTTTTTTTAAGGTTTATTTTCATTTTTGGATCTGCTGAGATCAGTTTGCAAGGCAGGAAAAAATCCTGAGACAGCTTAGGCAAACATGAGTTGCCAGACGTACTTCAGCAATATATACTTCTGCTTTAGCACAACGTGAAGTGTAGGCAAGAAACACTTCTAGCTGAGTGTCATTGTGCCTTCCAGCATCTTTTTTTCCTGGCCACTGCTGCTTTCTGGAGCAATTTGTTAAAGTTCTGCATGGCGTTTTAAGGTGCTGTTGTTTAAAGGTGGGCTACCCTGGTCTGGCCTCCTGTTTCACCATGCTCTGGATGCGTGTGTGTTATCTCTATACTCTCCACTTTGCTCTCTGATGTTTCCTTGGGGGTAAAGGTTATTTTTTTGTTCTTTATATGCAGTGCTTGCCACATTGATTGTCTGGTCTACTAGGGGAATTCTTAAGCACTATGAAAGATCACATGAAAACCAGCTGGGGCTTATCTCAGCGTAATACTGCCTGTTGTTTTGGCTGCTCTCCTCCAGAATTGCTGTAAATGCCACAGGGACTCTCAAAGGGCTGGAAGTGTGGCTTACACGTGCAGTAACATGACTGTCAAGCCAACAGGTAAGTACAGCTTAAAGGTCATCAAATATGGGCTCTAATTCTTCATGCCTCTGGCTGAAAACAAGTTCCCCAGCTGACAGCAGCCAGCCGCAGGTCCCTTCCCCAGGAAACCAGCCTTCGCCCAGTGTGTATTGGGGTGTGATTCTCCCCATTAGGTAGGCAGAGAGGTGCTGGGGTGTCACGGACAGCAGGTACATGCCTCGTCCTTGTCACAGGGAGCCTGTGGGTGTAGGAAGGTGTTCTTCCTTCTTGCATCTGAAAACTTTCTTCATAGTGTAGCAGGAATGTTTATTAGAGCTGCTTAGTAAACTAAATAAGCTTTCCTAAGTAACTTTTTTTTCTCACCTGCCTAGAGAGGTGAGAAGCTTGCTCTGTGATGCACTCATGACTTGACACCAGCTTGCCCAGGCTGCTGCCCTCTTAGCTACGGTGTGCGGCAGCTGGGGCTGTGCTGCAGCACAGGACAGCCTTGGCCTGAAACGGATCAGCGACAAAGAACATCTGTAGGACAGAGGAAATGTGTTTGAACTTGGAACCCTTTGCTAACACAGATGTTTGAAGGGCTGTAATTGGTACCACAAGATAGGGATTTAAAATCAAGTTAGCGAATTGAACTATCTGGATTTGAGTTTTAGCCTCCTCCAGTCCCTTCCTCCCTCCCCCAGCCCTGATTTCAAATTGCATGTTACGGAAATGGGACAGAATGACAATGGTACTCTTTGAATTATAGGCTGCTTGGCCAGAAGAGCTGGCAGGACAGCAAATGGAAATCTGGAGAAATACACGCCAGTTCCAACTGTGAGAATTGAGATTCATTTTGCAGCTTATTTGTACAGCGTTAAAATCTGAAATGCATTTGCGTTGTCCAGTTTGAACCTTCTGTGTTCTTCTATGCTGAAGATACTGTCTTGTCTTTGACAATTAACCATTTTTGGTTTTATTTCGAGAACATCAAAAGCAGTTCAACGTGAGTGCCTCACCTGTTGGGTGGGTGTTGCTGTGTAGCTTGAGAAGTGAAAGTTGCTAAATTGGGCTTCAATTTAGCTAGCATTTGGATGAAAGTGTTTCTTAGGGTATGCTAACCAAACACATCACTACTTTTTGGAGTAGAGTGTCTCCATTCAAAATTGCAGTGTGATGGACCACACTGATCTGTGCTGCAACTCCAGTCTAACCATGATATTGTCCAGGTCTCTGGCCCATCACATTTGCCATTACAGGGCTGGAAACAAACTTGAGACACCACGACAGCGGTGTATGGTGGCAGTGCTGGTCCAAGAGGCACTGCCATTACACTTGGCCATCCTCCTCCTCTCTGATCACATCCCCCAAGGCAGCGGTGTCTTCTCAGCAGGCTTGTGGCAGGTCTGGGTGTTGCTCTCCATCCAGCAGACCAGCAGAGCCATTGTGGTCAGGCAGGGCCATCTGGAGAATGCTGCATCCTCGCTTGGTCAGTCTGACTCACACTTGGCTGGTCTATTTGTGAGCCTCGGTTGTGCTGATCTGTTGTTTCTGCTTTATTTCTAAGTTGTGAGGAATTTGTGTCCCAGCTAACTCTGTGTTTATAGCAGAGGGCTTTCTGCAGGTCTTGATTTCCTGATGGTATCTCTCAGGCTATAGTGCTACAGCACCCTTAAAGAACTGGGACCTGTGACCTTTTGTCTACGAGACTGTTTATCTGCTTAAAACATCTATAACATTTATAGGTTCTTCCTGTGGATACCATAGCATGTTGTAATTGAGGAGGAATAGAAAACAGTTTATCAAGTCCTTTGGAGATTTCTCCATTTGATAATTCTTCTTGTCATTTTTTTTAAGGAATGATCCAGTTAACTGTAAGCAAGGAGAAGCAGTGTGATGTTTCCAATAATGTCTTAAAGCCACTGGAGTTTAACAGGAAATGTACTTACCTTAGCAGATACTGTGTTCATCAAATCGCCTTCATGTCTGCACTTCTTGACTTCTGCAGAATGGGAAATCTGCACATGTTATTCTTTCTGTGCTTTAGGCTCCCAGCACCTGGGTACTGCTTTCTGCTCGACTTCTAGCTTAAGCTCATCATGGAAGAGGGCAGAATACATCCTGTATTGGGAGCTGAGTTTCAGGTCTAGTGGCTACCGGTGAGCTCCTCTATCACATGCGTAGAAAGGCTTATGTTTGCCCTTTATTTCATTTGGGCACATTTGATTGCTTCAATTTGGAGGAGAAAATACGGTTGTTTTCCACTGTTAGTGCTCTGTCATGTTAGGAAAAAGTGCTTATGCCTTAGCTGGTTAGTTGGGAAAGGTGGGACCTGGTGGTGATTTGGTGAGCAATTAATGAAGCCATGCTGGGGAAGTGCTCTTTCTCCATTCGTAACTATCATCCTTAGCTGGTGGTAAGATTTCTCCCAAAATTAGGTTTAAAAAAAAAAAAAAGCAAGCTTGTGATGTGTCTCAGGAATATGGTCTGGAAGAAGCTTGCATGTAACCTTCAAGAGAGCCGAAAAATTCAGCAAATTGGGGTAGCAGCACTGAGCAGATTGATACTTCCTTGTTAGCTCGGTTGCACTGATAAGAGAACTAGGTCAGCTCTATGGAGAAAGCATTTTATCTGCATGCTTCTCTTAACTGGAATCCTGGCGCTTGGCTGTTGTCACAGGCTTGCTGACTTGCAGCTCTACACAGGGGGTTGTGCTCTCTGTCTCATGTTTTCCTTGGGGTCAAAGTGTGGTTTGAAGCCCTGTTGCTTTCCTCTCTGTGGCATGTGCTGCTTTTACTGTGGGGGTGATGCAGTCAGTCCCCAGGGGTGTAAGTAGCATCTTCCATCATGCTGGTGTAATGTCTCTGGCTGAAGTTCATAGGGCTGTTGTTCAGCTCTGGAAGTATATTGCTCCATCTCTTGGCAGTGGATGAGGATACAGTGTGCGAAGAAGTATCTCTGGTGTTTATTCCAGTGGAGAAAGTAGAGGAGAATGAAAGTTCTTGGTGGGAAGCTTATGAAAGGCTATGGCCTTCTGTGGTCAGCGGTGTCTTAAGGTGGGAGTCTGCCTACTCCAGTGCAAAGATTCTCTTTCCTTACCCTGTAAAGCTTGTTTGGTGCTCACCAACTGTGTAATTCAGTCTCCAGTGGCAGCAAAAGTGGAAGCTGAAATGTGGAGATGCACTCTGGTATCTGGGATGCTTAATCCACAGGTACCCTAGTCTTCTTTTCCCCATGTATTCTGTATGTTACTTGCCTCTCTGAGGTTTCGTCCTGGGTTTCAGTGAGATTTTTTGGATTGGTCGTTCCCCCCCCTCCCCCACTTTGCTCTCCTCTGCCTTCTGTTTTTATTTTTGCTGACCTTTTATTGCCCAGTGTGTGTTAAACTGCTATCATCCAAATACATCACACATTGCTGCCTACAAGGTAGGCAGCTTTAGTGCCAACTGACAGAAGGTGCTATAAAAGATGTAAACCCAAGAGGAAGTTGGTTTGGAGGTTGTTGCTCTAGCACCCGTTCATGCTCCTCAGCTGCCTCACCATTTCAGATCCACGGTTTGTATAACTGCTGCAGTCTTTCTCTTTGCTGGTTACTCATCCCATTATGGCCTCCTGATAAATTATTTTGTGTAATGATTTTTCTGTGCGTTCTAGCTGTTCTAGCTTTATGGTAGACGACACAGATTAAATGAAGCCAGACAATGCTCTCTGTTTGGGGTAATGACTTTCAACTGTAGTGTCCTTTTGTCACTGTAAATTATGGTAAATGACATAATGTTAGACCATAAAGATACAAGCTACAAAATGGTATGAGCAGTAAGATCCCCCAAGAAGATAAATTGCATACCTGGAAATCTTCTAAGTGAAAATATCCATTGCATCCCTATATGCACGTGAAAGGAGTGTCAGCCACAGCATGGGAGATGCACGCTTGAGACAAGCATGCACAGGGTAAACACTTAGGAAATAACATTTGCTTCTTCATGATGCCTAGAAGGTTTATGCATTATAGGCACTTAGAGTTCTTCATATTATAATGGTCTTAGTATGATTGTTTCAGGGTACAGCTCTGAAAAACAGAATCATATCAAGTATTTCACAGGTTAGAACCAACACCTTGCACTTTGTCCAGAATAGCAATTTCAGCTTATTTTAAGTTTGGGTTGTGTTACATTTTCGAATGTGCTGGGCTCCCCAGTTGAGATATAATCGAATTCCCTGGTAGTTTGTGGTTTAGGTTCCCATCCCAAAATAGAATCTCACCAGTGGTATAACAGCTGGAAATTTCAATATTAAGTTCATATTCCAGCTTTTTGTCTTTAAAATGAAGTGAAATCAGATGGCAGGGTCTTGCTCAACCTAGACTAAAGTAACCAAAGACTGAAAACAATCTGTGCACAAATATGATGTATTTTGGAATTGTGACCATCTGTAGTAGTGTTCACCCTTGGTTTAAATAACTCTGAACATCTGAAAACAAAAGTTCTGTCAGCAATGGACTTAATATGAATTGATTTGAAATGGTATACCATAGAGGGAATAGCATTATATTTAAAAGTAGAGGACTGCATCAAGGTATTCGTGGCTGTTCCTTTTTTCTGTTAGAGGTTTCATGTGAAGTCGTAGGAAGAGCTGAAATTTTTGTGGCCATGTGATTATTTATTTTTTTTTCCACTTCCTCTGTTGCCCAAATATTGCAAGACTTAATATCACGAGACTGAATTAATTGATTCCCTTGGTACTTGGAGAAAGAGATGAAGTCCTCCTTCAGCCTTGCTGGTGGCACAGTGCTTCTCCACCGTGACAATGGTGGCAATTTGTTTCTGTGGTCTAATGCCACTCATGACTCTCTGTAGGACACATGCTTGCTGTGGTCTCCTGTGGGGTTAGCTTGCTCCATTGAGGCTTGTCAGTCTGTGCTCATTTGGTTTCAAAGGACGGATGGTCATCACTCTCCTTGCCATCTGTGTGGCTCAACTGGTGGAGCCAGTAGCAAACGCTCGCCTGCTTGCTTCCCCCATGGATATGTCTTGCTTTCCTTCTTCTGCCAAAGGTGTTCTCAAAAATGCTATCCTTAAAATGATCTGGCAGACTTTTCTTCTAGATGAGTGAGTCTTCTGAGACATTTGTAAGACACTGTCCTGTGCAGTATGCTAAGGCTGTAAAGTATTTCTGTGGAATATGTGTGCAACTAGACGAAGCACTAGGCAGTGTATGTCCACAGGCACGTATATATGTGTTTGTGCTTGTGCACAACGTGCTGTGCACACGCATGGGTTACAGAGAACCCACGGAGGTTGCACAACCAAGTGCTCTGAAGTTAAGAAATGCCAGAAGTGAGCACTTAGGAAATAACCTGGGTAGTATTTGTTCCCTTTTTCACATGGCTGTTAGCTCAGTCCCTGCTCCGCTGGCCCCTTGCTCTGTTGGGCATGCAGTGATGGCTGTGGCAGTGGGATGGAGTCCTCCTTGCCTGTGTGGAGCAGGAGGTGTGATGGGATGGTGGTCTTATGGCTTGAAAACCTCTGAATGCTTACATCCTCCATTTCGTATGCAGCTCTGTACCTTATTTACCATGTGATGCTCAAAGTGCTCTGAAGAGTGAATTACTAGATTCTTTGTGGGCTTTTCTCTGGTGCTTATCTCCATGATGGCCAACTGCTTTGCAGATGTGGCTCGGCCCTGCTGTGAGGGAGGGTGTTTTCTCTGTTTAGGCCTCAGGTTGAAACATCCATGGCCTGATGATTGGCTTAGGATTATAACATACTTTCTTTTTTTTTTTTTTTTTTTTTTTAAAGTTTTCAGCTCTGAGCACTCCTTGTTTTTGCAGTTGAGGCCCAAGCATCTCAGCCGAGGTGTCCAGAAAGCCCTTGGGCTGCACAGTCAATGCCTGGGTACTCGAGAAACCTCTGGGCTTCCCCACATCAGGCGCCCATGGCGTGGGCTCTCCCGTCTTGCAGTTTCACCAGTGGGATTGTCCCCTCTTCCCACTGGCATGAGCACCCTGTCCAACCCATAACAAACAAGGCAGGTGCCCCTGCTATTAATCATCATTCGTAAGCAGTGCTGGTGGCACTGCCTATAGTGTATCTGGATTTTTTTTTCTCCTTATCGGTTTCTCATTTGTTAATAGTTACCAGAGACTGTACATTTATTCCAAAGCTGCCGTTGAAGTGTATCCAACCTCTTCAATAAGGCTCTAATTCAGAGTTTGGGGGCTCACCATCACCAGATGCAACTTACCTTGACATTTTCCACTTAAGGGAGAGCCTTTCCAGTCCCAAGTACCACCCTTTTGTAAGTGCCATTCTCCCTGTCCAGTGGATTTGTATCTCCTCACTCCCTGGCTGCCTGTGACTTAAACTAGCCTTTTATTTCAAATGTCTCCCTTTCCAGAAGGGATCACAATCACATGGGCTTCGCAGGATTTTGCCATTAGTGGGGGGTTTTCCTGTAAGTGTTCCCTAGCAGGATGCATTTCCTCTTGCATAAGCAGGCTGAAAACCCTCCTAAGCCACAGAAATACATCTGTTGGATTCTTGAGACAGATAAATCCTTTATAAACAGGAAAATGGGCAAACGCATGGTAACTCTTGTGACACATCATGATGGGAGATCAGAAAGAAATGGAATGAAAAGTATTACTGTGCAAGCACAGCTGACGGCATCCTGCATTTCTAAGGTCCTTTTAAACACTGAAACAAAGGCCAGTGGCTGAGCTGTGTGGCAGGCATAGACAGTGGGAGACAAATTAAATGTTTGGTAAAATTCAGCTGGAACTCACTTGACATTTGGGGGGAAAAAAGAAGAGTTTTGAAGGCTCTTTCCTATGTCCCCACCAGGATGCGTAAGATGCGGTGTGTTGTGGAGCAGGATCCAGGAGATCAGCACAGTCATAGATCTGTCAGCACTTCTATTGTAGTGGTCTTTGCAGGGTGTCTAACGCTTCTGTTTTAATTTTGCTGAGGGCTGTAACTCTGGCAAAATTTAAACTCCTTTCAACTCCTAGTTGTGAGGTTTTAAATCCTCCAAATTTGTACTTAAAAAAAAAAAAAAAAAAAAAAATATTTCCTGTCTAGCAAGTGTATGGAGATCGTTCCAGCTCTGTAGCTAAGACTTAACAGCACAGACAATGATCTAATTAACTTCCTCTTTGAAAACTCTTGTTCCAAGTCCACTTCCTACGAGTAAATCCCTAGCACAGCCCCATTAACCATGGATGCTCTTGCTTGCCTGCTCGGGTATTTCCAAAGTCACTTCCCAAAGGGCCAGGTCACACTTTTGCACGTGTGATAGAGGCTGAATCAGTCTTTCCTTATGGTGAATCATTTCAGATGTTGGTGTCTCACCTGACAATCCTACAAGTGGCCGACCTGGGAGCTCCTGCCTGCAGCCTGCCTCCAGCGATGGCCACACATGGCCATCTGTGGCAACCAAATTGGGCTGTGGTTTTCTTGCAGATGGTGGAGGAGGGGATCCTTTGCACTGCAGTATTGAGAAACGAATGAGGATGCTAAATGCCCTTCACATTTTAACAAGAGGCTGGGGTAGGGAGAAGATGACTTTTTTTTGGTGCTCAGGATCAAGCTAACCCTGGTCTGTTTTTCACCTGCTCCCTTTCTGTGGTGTGCTGCAAGATCCACCGTCACTGCTCTTCAGAACTACAGTCTGCACCTTTGGGGGGGGGGGGGGGGGGGGGGGGGGGGGGGGGGG
>JAVJGG010000088.1:14775334-14788867 GCA_035590195.1 Aviceda cuculoides
CCGCTCGGCGGCTGCGCTCCCCACCGCGCCGCTCCTCCGCTCCCTGCCCCCGCGGGGCGGGCGGAGGCGGGGTGAGGCTCCCTCCGGCAGGCGCCGGGTGGAGGTGTGCGGAGAGCCAGGCGGCTGCGTCCGCCCTCTCTTCCTCCGTCCCCCGGTGCTCCCCGCAGAGCGCGGTGCGGAGCAGCAGCAGCAGCCGGGGCTGGTGCAGCCGAGACGGGCTCGCTGGCGGTGGAACTGCTTTGTCTCAGCTTCCTGTTTTCTTGCATGCACATGTGCAGGGTCTTTGCCAGGAACTCGCCATTCCCATGCTCCGGCAATAGCCACGGCCACCGTCTGAGTTGCTGAAAATTGCAATTCCCACTGGTTGGTTGGTCTGCAGAGAGATGGCCTCCGTTTGGAATGAACCACATATTTTTAAAAAGCTGTAACGTGTAGCAGTCGATGGTGTGTAGACGATAAAGAGTAAAGCTAATCAGCATGAACTGTACACACTAGGGAGAAACACCAAAAACTTGCGTGCTTATTCTGAACCGTGGGCTGAGTGGTACTGAGCAAAGCATTAGGTGTAGAATATTGCCATTAAACTGGAAGCTTGCAGGCTTCTAGAGATGATTTTCTTTGAGCATTATCCCAGGCAAAAAAAGTGGGTGCATGGGGAAGGAGCCCCAGGATAAAACTCTTCAGTCAAAGTGGTGCATGCCTCAGCCGTTCCTGCTAGATTAGATGACGGTCACGTCCAGCATGGTAAATGTTGTTAGGGAATTAAGGGAGAGTCAGGCAGGTAAGGGAAGAAGCGATTCGCCTGCTTACATTCCCCGGAGATCTCCGGTAGGAGCGGGATGGGTGTGTGCTCAGTGGCTCTCAGTGCCCAGCTCAGCCAGCAGGTTGGTGCTTTCACAACAGCGTTGTGCAAGGGCTGAGGGTCGGTCATTCTGCCTTGTCCTTGCAGCCCTCCTGTGCTCAGCCTGGACCGGGCAGGTTGCTTGGTGTTCGCGTGGTGGTGGCTTGTCATCTTTGCTTCCGTGCATCATTCCCAGCGGAATGAAGTCAGGACTGCAGGTTATCCTCTGGGATGCTGTTAGGAAGGGCTGTGCTCCTTGCTGTGCAGTGGTCAGGGTGCTCATGTTCCTTCAGATGACCATTGAAACAGCAGGACAGAGACCCATCTCCCTGCCTCTGCTGTCAAAGGAGAGGGGTTGTGGGGGAATCTACCTGCCCAACTCAATGGGTGATCCTTGTTTTACAGCCCAGAAGAAAATTTTCTGGGTTTCTTGTTGTGTTGGGGAAAGTGACATGCAAATACCTGGGTTTAGTGCATGGTTCTGATGCTGGGTCTACATTACAGCAGAACTGGATACAATTTTTTTTTTTTCCCCTCCTTGAAAAGTCTTTGCTGTTTGTATCTGCAAAGAAGAAAGTTGCTGCAAAGGGCTCCTTTTTGTTTCAGTTCATCTAGAAAGATGCCTTCAGCTGAAAGTCATGTTACGTAAGGCCTTTAGAAGAGGCTTATTTAGTCCCCTTTGGATATACCTTTTATTAGATTTTCCGTTTGTGTGCCTGACTTCTTACTGCACTCCCTTTACATAGGCAGCATTCCTACAGAAGCTGCGATCAGATGGGTGCCCTGAGAGGCAATTAGCATGTGGGTGGGTGAGTGCACACCTCAGGAATGATCTTCTTGAAGGAATATGTTGTTCTGCAAGTGACATGCCTTGCTGTTCAACCATGGCATATGTAAGTTGTTAATCAGCTGTTCCAGATTTTCATTCCTCCAGGAAGGACTGGGGAGAAAAAAAAAAAAATCTTTTTCTGAATTGTGTGTAAAATAAAATCAGGAGGTACTGCTGTGATGGGTTCATTGAGCCCTTCCAGCAATTTTAGGTGGAGTGTGGATGGAAGAATACGAATTAAAATGAGTTGCTGTCATCTTGACTTTGGCTACCATGGAGCCCCTGTCAGTACTAGTGCTGTAGGTCTTATTCATAGCAGTGTCCCTGTGAGAGAAGTTGGCAAGGTTAAAGTCTAGGAAGGGATATTTCCCCTTAAATTTTGGTCAGACTTCCATGCAGCTCCAAGTAATTTTGAATGTTGGGTGGAGGTGATTAAAATTCAAGACAACTCTGCAACAATTGAATAAAAAAGCAAGACATTGGTGTTTTTTACAGATCTGAGTTATCTCGTGACTAGTGGAACTGCTAAAACCTGGTTTCTTGCAGATTTTTCCTGTATCCACTCTGCATAGAGGAAATGTTCCCCAGCTCCATTACACATCCTTTCTCTCTTGGCCCATCAGCACGTGCCCACCTCCCGTGGGTGCCTCACTAGCCCAACTGGGGTGCCTATGCCACTCAGGAGGGATGTGGGCATGAGTTATAACTGTACCTTCCCTAGTGGGGCCCTAATTTGGATGTCTTTCTTTTATTTCACCTTAGATTTTTCTCTAAAGCTGATTAAAAAAAAAAGGTTTGTATTTATCACTGTCAGTTTGATTCCAATGGATTATCAGATTCTAGTGTACTAGGGAAGAGAGGGCAGGCAGTGTGGCTAATAAATCTCACTTCTCTAGGAAAGCAAGCAGCAAATACTGTCCCCTGCCTTATGGGCAATCAGTGGTTTGTATAGATATTGTTGCAGTTTTAAGGCTTTGTCCAATAATGAAAATGGAAGTTGTGCTTGATAGTTTTGTCTGCAAGCAGGTACAAAAAAGAGATTGTTGCACTTGGAGAGCACTACGCGTGATCAAGGTCTGCCTTCCTGTCTGTGCAGTGGTTAAAACGGAGTGTAAGGAGTGGAGTAAGTCCTCAGAAGTTGTGTATTTGCCCAATATTCAGATGAAAAATAATGTTGCTCTGCCAGCAGCATGAATTTCTGAGTTGTTGTCTCCATGGTGTAATGTCATTGGTTTGTGTAGGATACAAACATACATACGCAAACCATGCATACAGGCACACTTACAGCAGGGCTGCAGGTGGGCCTGAAATGGAGAGTAAAATCCTGGTTTAGCTGTTTAAAGCTTCCAACTAAACTGAGATCTTGGAAGTCCAGGGACAAAATGAGTTCAACAGAAATGGTTGGAACAGAACAGCTTCTTTCCTGGGATCTGTCCAGACTTTCTTCTATCTCCTCCTTCCTCGTCTGCATTTTTACTGGTCCCAGTTTGTTTCACCGTGGCCAGTGCTGGAGTCCCGGATTGTCCCCAGCTCTTCAGGATGAGTGTGTTTGGGTGACGCAAGGCTGTTATTCCCCGTGGATCCTTTCTGGGCACTGCTTCCTTGCACAGCAGCTTTGCCAATTCTGGATGGGTGCTCGTCTTCCACCGCCCCCTGAACTGCAGCTGGGTTTTAACACTTTATCCCAGAACCCTAAACTTTTAGGACACGGATTAGTTTTCCTTCAGTTGGAAAGGTATTACAGGGAATTGACTGCTTTTGAAATCATACTTTAGGGATGGAACAAAAGAGCAACTCTGTATCTTGTTAATTTTAATGTAATTTCTGGGCAACAGGTCTCTTTGTTTTGAATCTCTGCATCTTTGCCCAAAGGGCTTCCTCAGCTGAAAGTTAGCTGAGGCTGAAATTTGATTTTGAAATGTGTTTAGAGCTTTCCTTTAGAAATGGGGATGGACATCAGCTGAAATGCTGGAGCTGTGCTGCACACCCAGCTCCGAGTGATAGGAGTCAGCAGTTCGGGTTGGGTTTTGGGGGGTAGTTTGTGTTGGGTTTTTTCCTTTTTTAAAGCCAGCATGTGAGTAGCTGATTGTCGCAACTAATGCTGTGAAGGATTCTGCAGAAAAACTTACCCGTTCCCAGTGTAAAGCATCCTGCAGTTGCAACCAGCTCTTACATCTCCATTCTCCGGTCAGCTGCAAGCACCCACTGCAAAGGATGGAGTGAGTCCCCCAGCTGCCGCAGCTCCTCTCCCAGCAGTGAGAGACGAACCTCACCATTGCTGCCTGCTCCACCTGGCTGCCCACATGCCTGAAACCCTCCAAATTGTGCTTTGAGCTGCGATGCCAAATCTGGTGGGGCCACGCAGTGCTGTGGTTTTCAAAGCCCTGCTCTCGCTGCTCAGACAGGGTTGGCTTTGTGCAGGATTCCTGTCTGTCACCGCATTTTTCTTCCCTTCTCTTTGTGCATCCATTTAGGTCTGGGCACTCCGGAACAAGGACCTTTGTCTCTATTCTGTTGCAGCTTGTAATGTCTACTGTAATGTCACAGCCCTGCAGCTGTCAAGGTGATAAAAAGAGAACAGGAGCACTGCTGAGGATTTTTTTGGAGGACACAAGCAGTGTTTGTAGTGGTCTAGTTTGAAAGCAGTGTGTAGTTTTGAATGCCTTAAAGTCTCTTATTGCATGGCATTACAGGAGACGTTTTGGGAGTAACACTTCATAATCTTCCAAATTAGTTATGGATGCCTTGATTGGTTTGCTGGGTGACTAATGTCTATTTGTCATGGTCACGAGAGCGCAATGCACTTTCATTACATCCTACTGCAGTTTTTTTTCCCAACTGCCTCCTGCATGACCAGCTGCTGCAACCAGAGGTAGAGGTTCAGTGGCCAGAGCACATTAAGCTTCACTCGACTGGACTTTGTGAAACTTGAGTTTGTTGTAAGGAAAATGCACAATTTAGCTAAGAAAAAGGGAGTATTTTTCTCTTAACAGAGAAAATGTACTAGTCGGTTTGTATTTCAAACTTTGCAGTTGTGACCTGGTTTCCTTCCTCAAACTTCTGCAAAGTAAGGGTGGGGGAATTGCTTTCGCTTGTGCAACTTGATGCCACTTCCCTATTTTAAATGGCGATCTTAATAAGCACGACTATGGGTTGGGGGAAGCAGCTGTTCTCAGTGATATTTTTACCATAATCCATGAGCTGTTTCCTGCAACCAATTGTCCTTTTCTGGCAGAGAAGCAGTTGTAAGACAGTCACATTAATTCATAAAGCTACTGCTTTTAGGAGCAGTTTTCCTGTGCCACTTACCTGTCCCTTCTGGATTTAATGACAATTTTTTTTTCTTCTCATTTGTCCTTTTTTTCTGCTCTGGGGTACATGAAATCACTAAATGGATTCCATTTGGTAAGGTCATCTTGCCACCTGCTGAAGGACTCGAATATTGAGTGTGCTTCTAGTCAACGCCATCCAGCATATTAATAGTAATCCTCAAGTTCACCTTTTTGGCTAACTTTTTATAAAATACAACTCCGAGTTTCAAAAGTTGTTACTGTGATGTGTTGCTCAACCAGAGTTGTAATGGATTATGAGAAGGATTTAATTTCTTGAAGTCATACCGAGTTAATTTTAAGCTATGTATCAGCACTTGAGATTTATTCTAAATACTTAACTAATTAAAAGATTACATTTAAAAAATAAATAAATCCCCAAACCTGGGAGTATTACGGTAGCATGAAAACACACCCATTTGGCAGCAAAGTTGCAAACCTCATGGTGTTCTTGTGGCAGAGGCATCTATTTTAAAAGGAATTGCATTTAGAAACATTGAATTTGGTAATTTTACAAACTGGCATTTTTTTTAATACCCTACTTGAGGCTTCCTAGTCTTTCCCTTTTGGCAAAGCCCTCCAAATATTGTTTTTAAAGCTCTTCTATGCACAGCTAATCCTGCACAATGCCAGGAATAGGAGTCCCCTACTCTGGAGAGGGCAGCGCTGCTGGGAGGAGAAAGCCTGTGGTGTAGCCTACATGGATGGTATTTGCAAAACTGGCTTAGAGAGGTGGTGAAGTAACACATTTGAGTTAAAAAACTACTCATTTCTCACCCTGCTGGGTGGTTGAGGGGAAGGTGTGCTGGGTCAGGCCCTGGGGTGGTGACATGGGTTGTTGTCCTTGGGCAGCCCCCTCAATCCTCTTTGAAGGGTTATGCTTTCTAATAAAAGTGTTGTTTTCTTAAAGTAGAGCAGATGAAGTGCATTTAGAAGTGTTGCTGAGGAGACCTCTTGCTCTTTGTTATGTGTTCAGGAAAGCACCATGGTTTCTTCTGCCCTGTGAAGACGGTTTTGTGTCTCTGACGACAAGTTAGTAGCTTCTCTGAAAGTGGTGGGACTTCTCCTAGCCAAACTGCAGCTTTGAGCAGTGCTGCAGCCTTCTGGCCAGTAAGCCCTTCTGTCCATTTACTTCCTTATTTATTCTCATTTTGCTGTTTTGACGCTATTCTTCGTGGAACCTAGTGAGCAGCTGAGTTGGTCTTCTTGTGCAGTAGTGCCATGCCCAAGTGTAGAAGTTGATGCCGCTGGGCTGTGCATCTCCCCTGGCATTGTATTCCTCTGCCAGACCCTGTGGAGCTGCTGTGTTTGCAGGCAGTGTGACATCTCCTTCTCTTGTTTGTACTGTGCTTGCTTGGTTTTGTAAAATTTTTGTGAATAAATATGCTTGAAGTTATTGCATCCCCCACACTGCTTCTAAGTAACATCTCATTTTCCCCATCCTTACTCTGTCTGTTCCCTTGTTAGAAATGGTTTTCATATGTTACTAGCCACATCCAGGCAGGGAAAAGGGTGCACTTTACAGATTATGTAGATAAGCATCTATTTACCTGTACCATGGTGCAAAGATATTTCTGCTCAGTTTGGTTTAACTTCCCCTTTGTGCATCTGCAATTTCTTCTTGATCCAGATGGCTCTGGCCCGAGAAATGCATGCTGTCCTTGTCTAAAACAGCTGCGCCTGTGCATCCATCTCAAGTTCCTCAGCTTGATGACAAGACTGAGTTTTATTCTAGCTTGGTGACAAGACTGAGCTTTACTCTAGCTTGCTGCTTTGCCTGCCAAGGGAAGGGGACTTGCTCCCCCGTGGAAGCCCATGGCTGCACTGGTCGCTTCTGCTTTCGGGCATCGGGAGCTCCCTCTTGCCGCGGGCTCACACGGAGCCTCCATCGTCTTGTTTTCCTTGCTGCCCTCGGAACACTGCTGTTTAGTGAGCTAATGGAAGTACAAGATAGCTGGTTTAAAAAATAAGCTCCGTTTTAGGTGATCAAAAGCAGGCGGTGGGGTTGCCTGGTCCCTGTGGTCAGCTGGCTGTCACAGGCAGTTGGCTGCTGCTGCTCATGCTGTTCAGGTTCATTGTGATCAAAACTGAAAGGTGAAGTTTGTGGTTTGATTTGTTCAAACTGAATTTCTCCCCCACCTCCAGTAATAAATTACTGTAAAAACTCTAAACTAAACTGACAAGCACTCGTGCAGCCTGCAAATAATTACCGTAGGCTCCTCTTCAAGGATTACTCTGAGCCCTGCCGAGGAGCAAGAACAGGGAGTCACTGATGTCTCACAGTATTAGTCGTATTTTTTATTTTGATTTAGGTCTATATTTGTATTTAGCCTGTAATGTGACTTCTGAAGTACATTTGTGTGCATATGCTCTGCATGGTTCTTTTTTAATTAGATAAATTAAAATGGATGGACTATACATGTCAGTTGGCTGTATTAATTTTTTAAATCCTATTTCATGTTATGGCATCCAGGAGGGATTACACAGACTTTAATTTTTGAATGTCTGGTTTATGACTTTTCATGTACAGCACTTTCACTTTTAATAATTTCAAAAGCATTTGAGTCACTGAGTGTTTTTTCGAAAACTAAATTTGGCCATTTAGGAAATAATGGTTGTTTTGTTTCTGTAACTTAAGTCTGTTGGATCTGTATCTTGTTTTGTTGCTAGTGGAGGTCTTCAGGTCAGTAGTCTTCAAAAGCCAGTATCCAGCATTATTCTGTTTCTTTGTATGTAAGACAACGTTGAATAGGAACAGCCTTCCGCATGGAGATGGGTAGGAGGCATATATTAAGAGGTGTCACCTCCAAGGTTGGGCAATGTTACCACCGAATGGCAGAAGTGAAATGCCAACCATTTCTTCTGCATGTCTAAACATGAAAGAAGACGACCCCGTCCCAGACCTCTCCTTCCTGTCTCTCTTCTCCCATTGCTCATGAAAAGGCCATCGCGGCATTCCCCGGAAACAAAACCCCTTGGAGCGGGACCCGGGTTCTGGCCCTGGAGGAGGAGGAGTCTGCTGCTCATCCTGACACTTGCTTCCCGTGTGTGCAAGACTTGAACAAGAGCGATAATGATGATTAGCTGGAGTGATTTTTATTTCCTTTCACACAGAGGGTATTCAGTGCATCAGCAGCCTGAGGGGGTCAGGTGCTTCAGGATATGAAGGGACTCCATCAGCAAAATGTAGACCCCCTTGGCAAAGTTGGTGTCTTTGCAACAACTGTGTTGACATCGCTAGATTTGTCTCAGTCAAGTGGGAACATCTCATTACCTTGTTTTCTTGGAAAGTTTATTTGTATAGTGAGCTTGACTTTGGCAGCGTGCTGGTGGCCTTCGTCCTCTGGCCATTGAGAGGCAGGTATGGATCAGGGGTGGGTGGCTGTGACAGTCTGCATCAGCAGTATTTATTCCTGAAAACAGTATTTTACTCTGCACAACTGTGTCCTAAAAACTTTCCATCTAAGCAAAATACTTCTATGATGAAAACAAGCAGACTTGGTAAATTCAATGACTAGCAACAGCCTTCAATTAAAATTTTAGCTTGGTTATCTTTAGCTGTCTCTGGCCACTGTTGTGAAGCACAGACAAAACCAGAGCTTTACTGGTTGGGCAGAGCCCTCTTCCCAAAACATTGGGGATGGACAAAGGGACAGTGTCGCAGCAAATGCTGAGATATGGGTAGCAAAGCGTCCCTGCATCCGAGGGGCAGTAAAGCCCTCTTGTGCTGAACCTCTGAAGCCTTTTCTTGCACTGTTGGGAGTTTCTAGCTAGTCGGTGCTAAAGAAGAGAGTTGCTGGTTTGTTTCCTCTACCGATACATGAGATGATTCAAATTTCATAAAATTGTGAATGCTTAAAGAGTTGATGGAGAATTGGGAAGCATCTTCCTCTGCTCTGAGATGTGCTCTGTGCTGTCTGTGTATTACAGCTCTCTTTCTTGTTTCCCCCCTTCAGACAGGCAGAATTGACAAGTCCTACCCAACAGTGTGTGGCCACACAGGACCGGTGCTGGACATAGACTGGTGTCCTCATAATGACCAGGTCATCGCCAGTGGCTCTGAGGACTGCACCGTCATGGTAAGTGTATTTAATTTGTCTTGCGGGGTGGGGTTTGCTTCATGCTCAAAATGCTGCTGTGAATGACACTTGTATTTCTGAAGTTATCTCCTGTTCTGATACCGAGGATAGAGTCCTTGCTGATGTGAGAGCGGTCATGCGCATTCTGCACATTTTGTCTTGGCTTACAAAATGATGCTATGTCGGCTGCAGGACCTAGCTAAAAATTGGAGGAAAAATAGCAGTGAGCTTTATTGCCTGCAAAACAACAGAATTCGGACTCTCACAATTGGTACTTTCTTCTCACGTTACTGTTTGAGAAGGTGCAACCTCAGACTTCTGAGAAGACTCTCTTCAGCACTGAGATGGCACTTCATGTAACGGACTTGGCCTGTGTCTCCCTGGCTTTGTTTTCAATTGTTCTTCCATTTTTTCTTCCCCTGGGGATTTGTCTGATGTTTGGGAAGAGGAAAGAGAAGAAAGAGTGCCTGTCAGTGGTGAGGTGTTTTGATTTGTAGTGCTTTGCAGAAGACAGAGGTGGTTCCTTACCTCAAACGTCCTAATGGATGCAGTGGTGTGTGTTGCGAAGAGGTGGGGACTGGAGGGGAACAAGCCCATCATCAGGTTTCAGAATTGCTTCAGCCCTTGATTTACGGGTGACTCTTTAATTTTTTCCTGTATCTACAGGTTGTGAGTAGATGTCAAAAGGGTTTTTTTTACTAAATAAATAAAAAATAATCCAAATTCTGCACCTGCCAACCTTGATCCTGAGACCTATTTTACCTCAGTCGGAGCCCGCTAAACAATAGACGACCTTGCTCCGTGATGGATGTGGAATCCTGTGTATGCAAACACAGCAGAATAAATGAAAGAAAATCCTTGTAAGATGAAATAATGCCAAATAACTTCAGTGATCTTTGGCCATATTTAGAAATGCTGTAGGCTGAATGTTATATTGAAATCTTATTATAGATCATGTCAGATAAATTCCTTTGCTTCTGTTCATCGTTAAAATGTTTGAGAGGGGATTCATCCCAAGAGGCTTATCCTGGGACAGCTCTTGCCTGTGATCTCTCAGTCTTGGAAGCTGAAGCATGTTAACAAAATGTACTATATTTAATATTAAACAAAACAACAAGCTTCTGTGTTTGTAATGTTCACTACTGGGCTAGAACTAAGCTTTGAAGGATGGAGGAATGTTCCTTCAGAAACCAGGATCCAGAAGGGCTGCGAGTCGCAAGGAAAGGTTTCTGAAACATGAGCATCAACAGAAGCGGGCAAAGCTAAGGTCCATAGCTGCCTTCTTGGAGGCAAAATAAGACTCTAATCCAAGTGCAATGAGAAGTATGTTGTGAGGCTCCAGAGGGATTGAATTATGTAGAAAAACCAACAGTGTTCAATTACAAGTTGTCCAAACGCTCCTAATGTAGACACAAACTGTCTGCGAGAATCTGAGCCTACAACTGCGCAAACAAGCTCCGCGGGGTGTGGGTTCGCAGTAGGTTGTCTGCTCTGCGGTTGCTGCTTATCCACACACACTGAAGCAGGGGGTGAGCTTCCCCTCTGTCCCTGGAGACAACACACGTGGTCAGGCACCGTGGTGTAGCTGGCTGTGAGTTTGCACACTCGTGTTTGTGTACGGTACCTGTTTGTGTGACCGTGTCTTGAGTGGAAGGCAGCAAGCAGCTGGGAGGGTGAAATAAGTGAGTCCTTGCTGCGCTTGAAGGAACAAGCATACACAGCTCATGATTTGGAAGATGTTAGGTGCATGTTAGCTGGAGGTTTAAAACGCAGTGAAGCTGAGTGCCAACAGTAGCAATGAAGAAAGCAAAGTGGACTAGATAAAGACTTAAGTAGAATCTCCTGTTAAGTATCACTTAACTCCTGATGGGAAATGTTGTATCCCAAATAATTTGGGACAGTTGTTAACTGGGCTGGACAGAGCTAGAGTATGTCAGGAACAACCCTGGCCTGGACTATTTGGAAACAAACTGCATGAGCTAATGAGCCTTCCCATTTTTAATTGCTTTTCTGTCCTGGCACGGGTAATTTAGCATCCTGTTTTCTTTGCTTTTCTTCAATAAAAGTTTTGGAGTCCTGCTTCCTGAACAGCCTGTCACTGAATAAACTCATCTTACTTTAAAGGATACATGGCTGTTCATCAGCTCTGAACTCTTCATTAGCCAATGTGAAATGAGGAAAAGTGATGTGGTAGAGGAAATCTCAGGGCTTTCCGCAGAAGTGCCAGCTGCTTTTAAAAAAATACCTTATGTTTTTTGAAGACCATCTATGCCTTGGCACTCAAGGATTTAGGATGTTACCCTCTGCCACAAAAGATTTCGTCAACGTCAACTAGATTCGTGTTGAGGGAGAGAGCATGGCATTGAGGTGCTATCTAACCAACATCTCTGGGATGAAGAGGGCTGATTCCCTACAGCCTTAACTTTGAACTGCCTGCAGCCTTTGCGTTGCACTAGGAAGGTTAACTTGGCCCCTTCAAAAGCTGGAAGCATTTTCATGTAAATAAAACCTCAGATTTGTAGAAGTTGGAAATACCCTGTGAGCTGCATATAAACCTTGAACCATTGAGATCCTTAGACTAGGGGCTGAAATAAGGGACAGGGGAAAGAAGACATCTTTCTCTGATACTGCTGGGCTTTGTAGCTTGGACAGCCTTAGAGGTTTAATTGTTTGTAGCTGCATTGAGATTTTTCTGATGAAAGGCACTTGATCTGACAGTTTCAGGTGATATGCTCATTAATTTTACTGTCACATCTGATGCAATCAGAAATTATCTGGAGGTGAAGAAAAAGATGGTGGGGGGGAATGCTTGGGACAGCTCACCCTTGCAAGACCAGCTTTGTGCAGGTAACGGTGCTAGTGGGTATAAGCACATCACTGTCTGGTCCCAGCAGAGGGAAGAGTAGAATGGACCCCTCCAGAACACGGCCTGCTTTCTTCTCTGTGGGAGCGTAGGCTCGTGGAGGAGCGAACACTCTTCCTTCGTCCCACGCTGGGTATTCCTTGGGGCACGCGTTGACCTCTGTCCCCTCCTGCCTTTGCCAGTTGGAGTGTGAAGCCAAGAGATTCCTTTTGAGTTGGCAAATACAAATCGCTTGAAGTGGTTTGAGATATAATGACATACTTGTCATCTGTAAGTGTTGCAGTATTTCCTCTTTGTGCCTTGTTCTCAGTTCTCCAGAACATGGCCCATTTCATACGTCCAGTGTAACACAGGAGCCCTAATCAGACAAAGCAGTGCGATATAGGTAATGGCAGCAGCCTCTCTGCCCCATTTGCTTGCTTCTTGCTGAACTTCTCTCTTCTTTTGCAGAGGAGCGGGACAGGGAGTCCCCATCTCCTCTGCTCTGACTTGTTCTCGGAAAGATTTCCTTTAAAACACCATGGCATGCGATACCTTCTGTGGCCTCTTCTGGTGTTCTCTTTGAAGAATTGTTATCTTGTGCCAACAAATAAGGAATTACTTAAATATACATGCTTGATATTGAGCTGAATGACTGTAATGTACTGCAGGTTTTTTAATTCAGCTGGAAAATGTTTGATTGTATAAAGACTTGTAGATGGTATCAGAGAGCCTTTCTCAGATACAGAAAATTTGCTTCCTCAGAAGATGAATACTAATGTGTTTGCATGTAATAGCCAGAGTAGAGTTCATTTCATTGAGCAAATTGTTTTAAAAATTAAACCAGAGCCCTTGCAGTGACCTGGGACACCAACCTGTTAGCAAACAATTAAGACATGGTACCAGGACAGGATGAACCAGGACCGGCTAGCTGTGGAGAAGGTCTTACAGCTACAAAAAATGGATGTACAAAGTGACTTTTTCCTGCAGCGATACCAGGGCAGGGAGGTAGATAAAACCCAGCGCTCAAACTCATTTGTTTCCTTATGTAATTTGAATATAGGAATTGATGTTGTTTCTAGAAATTGACTTAATCTTCTCTGCAGGTTGGTGCAGAGCCAGAAGAGACAGTTTTTGATTCTCTTTAAAGGGTATAAAAAAAAGTGCTGAAAAAGTTTGCTTTGTTTTCTTTCTCACATGCTGTTTGTGCAAAACCGTTCCCTCCCGCTCTTCCTCTGGGACCCAAACCTCTACACACCACTGTGGTGTGACTTCACTTCCTCGATCGCAAACAAACCAGCCATGTTAACTTAACCCCCCGCCCCCTAAACAAACAAAAAAAAACACCCCAAAACCCCCACAAGTGGGAGAGTTGACAAACTGTTACTGATGCAGTATTTTAAGGTTTCCTTTGTGTACTCATCCTGAGTCCTCACCTTCAGTAGGCTGAGTCCTGCATCTAAAGCCAAAGTTCCTTAATTTTGCCCTGTGACTCTCATTTCATCCCACGCTGAAGACAGGCACCCCACCCTATGCAGGAATGAGTGGGCCAGGTCGCTTGGGAGCATACCCTGACCTTTCACACTCCTAGTCTTTTTTTGTTGGTTTTTTTT
>JAVJGG010000088.1:14788967-14806354 GCA_035590195.1 Aviceda cuculoides
GGGCCAGGTCGCTTGGGAGCATACCCTTACCTTTCAAACTCCCAGTATTTTTTTGTTGGTTTTTTTTTTTTTTTTTTTTGCAATACCAAGCAGGATTATTAGGTCAATAGTTTCTGTAATCTGCAAAGGATTACACTGGTCTGCAGCTGCTGTAAACTATAGGGGCTTTCCCTTAAAGAAAAAAGTCTGTCTGTCTTCCAGAGGCTTTAAAAAAATCCTTTTCATTGGTATTTTGCCTCTAATACCTCCCTTTCCTCTCCCACTCCATGCATTTGCTGGCTCGCTTTTAGACGTGGTCCTGGAGTTTTCTGGCATGCTAGTTACTTTGCTACAAAGCTGTGCTTGCGCGGAAGGATCCCTGCGCCGTTCCTAGCTGAGACAGTGCAAAAGAGAAATGGGGATCTCAGGGACCTGGTCCCTTTGCTCCAGCTGCCCCTCGGCAGGGAGGCAGGTTGCCTGCAGCTGCAGGCGTAGAAGCTGCTCTGACCCTGCTGCTGCTGTCCCTGGATGGCTCGTCAGCAGCTCATGCTTGGCCAGAAAGGTTGTGCTGCTCTTGGTCTTTTTGTGAATAAATTCCATTTTCAAAGCTTCTCCCCCAGAGAGTGAGGCTGAGTGAGTTGGGACAGGCCACTTTATCACACCATTTCTCTCAGGGGAAGAAGAGGCTGTGTTCATCACGGCTTGCCTTTTTTAAGGGCTGTTGAAAACTGTCTCTGGCTCCCTGCTTAATCCTTGGTGTAACATCCACTTGCATAGGTCAGTCTTGGCTGTCATGGCCTTTTCATTTAGTGGAGAAGAGTTTTTGCTGTTTTTTCTGTTTTTCATCCCCACGTCAGCTGTGCCCCAGCATCTCCCTGCCAGGCAAGAGCTGTCAGACCTGAGCTGCTCGTGTCGAGCATCCTCTACCCCTGCACTAGTGTCACCTAATGCTCTGCTGGTCACCTCCCATACCTCTGCTTCAGAGCCCCTGGCTCTCCTGCGTTGCCTCTTCTGCTGGGGTCTTCCAGCTCTCATGTTCTCTTTCCAGCTTTCTTGCTGGTTTAGGCAATACCTGTTTTCTGCAGCATTGCATCAGCGCTTAGAGTTGCGGGGGGGTTGGAGGTGGTTCATCTGAGAGACCTGCATACAGTTATGACATGAAGTGCAGGTACCAGTTTTAGCAGACTGACGTTCAAGTTACCCCATCAGCAGACATGTTTTAAACTGTTGCTATCGTCGGGTTGTTATTGCCTGACTGGCAAGAAGAAAGCTGCTTCTATAAAAATTAAAAGCTTTGTAACCCAGTTTATCGTGTAATGAGCAGGTGAAATGATTTGTTGTAGTTCGCAAGGCATGTTGTGTTTCTGCACAGTTGTCTGAGAGCATGCTGTGGCTGCAGTCACTAGCAATACTGGTGCGGAATTGGAAGTGAACAGGATGACATCCTGCTTCTCCAGGCTGAACGCCTTCAGTTTGCAACCCAATTTTTAAAACGTGATTGCTGGTAGAAGCCTTGGTTTATGTCATCTTGTTGCTAGCTCTGTTCCATAGGCAGAAAGAGAAAGAGGGATTTGCAACCCTTGCAGAGAAATTCTCTGCTGAGGTCGTGTGCCCGTCGCAGGTCATTCCTCCTGGGATGCTGAGGGTGCTGGGAGGGATGGCGCCAAGAGCTGCGTCGGTGAAAAGCAAATTCATTTTTGGGTTATTTAGAGGTGAGCTGGTACACACTGAGAATTTTTGTATCTCAGAGGTTTTTATTTGAGCAGCTGCCATCCCTGCAAGAAGGCAGAAACTGGGATTAGTGCAAAAATCCATGTTGCCCTTATGCATGTCTGTCTGCCTCACTTCCGAAATCCGCTCAGCTTGCATCTGCTGGCTCTGACAGCTTGCTTGGGCATCGTGGGCAGGGTCTGGCCAGCCCTATTTTCTAACTCCAGAAAAAGCAAACAATAGAAGGCGAAGCAAATGTGCTCTAATGCTGCCACCTATCTAGAGGTAGCTATAATTGCCTACTGATGGGCTTTCTATTTAATTTTTTAATACACTATATGTAGGTCAAATTCAGTTCAAGGATGATTGTCCAGTGCTGAGTTGCAGGAATAGTTTTGGTAGGGCTGATCCTGCCTTGGGGCA
The DNA here is from genome assembly GCA_035590195.1 of Aviceda cuculoides. Classification (NCBI taxonomy): domain Eukaryota; kingdom Metazoa; phylum Chordata; class Aves; order Accipitriformes; family Accipitridae; genus Aviceda; species Aviceda cuculoides. Next base: position 14,791,080 of record JAVJGG010000088.1, read on the forward strand.
TGGGATGATGGATTTTGTCTCTCCAGTCCTTGGTCCCTGCCAGTTGCAGAAGCTGCCTCCTTCAGTGCATAGACCTGCTCTGACTCCATGGCTGGAATTCTGGTGCTCTGCAATCCTTGGGTGTCTGTTCCTCCTCTTGATGGCACTTTCCTGAAGATGCTTACAACAGAAGGGTTGTGTAACTAAGCAGGCAAGAAACAAACAGGCAGTTTGCTGCATTCGAAGGTAGTTTCTGCAATGCTAACTTGCGCTGTTTTAACCTTTGCCAGGACCAAACTGCTCTTCCTCAGTTAAATGGCATCTGAAAGGAGGCTCTAAACATAATGTGAAAACTAATTGCCAGTATTTCTAAAGAAATAAAAAGCAGGCACCAGTATAGCAGCAGTATCGTCCCTCCAAGGGACAAGCATAATTTGAAAAGACAGCAGCTTGTTCAGATGGAATTTGAGCTGCAAGGCAAATTTTTTTTAATCCATCTCAGGCAGCATCTGAGATGAATGGATCTCTGAATACAGGGATAACAGGGCGTTTGCAACATAAGGAGCTGGTGGTTATGTCCTGGCAGCATGAGCTAGGAAGGATGTTACGCACAGATCATCTGAAGGTTTATTGGTGGCTGGGAATGATTCCCTCCCCAGTTCTCTCTTCCTGTTTATGTTGAGAAGTGGCAACTTGGACTTGTGCTGTGGCATGGCACAGTGTGCTGGAACCAAACAAGTAACGTGCTCTTCAAGGAGGATGGCCCTTGGCTAATCATCTTTCCTTTCCCCTTTCCAGGTGTGGCAGATTCCTGAGAACGGACTCACCCTGTCCCTGACAGAGCCAGTGGTAGTGTTAGAAGGCCATTCCAAGAGAGTCGGCATTGTGGCTTGGCATCCAACAGCACGCAACGTGCTGCTCAGTGCAGGTACGGTGGTGCATCAGGGCCATGGGGTCAACAAGCATCTCTCCCTCGCGTTTTGCTTGCACACCAGATGTTTTCTAGAAGAGCTTGTTGACTCCTTTTCCTTCTTTCCTCTCCCAGCTACCTAGGGCTGATGAATCACAAGATGAATGGCAGTGCCTGGGAACAGCAGGACACGTGGCTCACACCCCCGTCCTTATCTTGACCTTTTATTATCTTCAGTTTACAGGGACAAGAACCAGGAAATTGTCTGGAGGCATGACTTACAGTATTAAAATTGTTCCAGACTTTATTTGATCTGCAAGTTTCACCCTCTGATAACTATTTACATCTGCACTCTCCACATCCCTGTTTTCATATGTTTTTATAAAAGGCCCAACTGTTTCTCCTTTTCGCTGATCCCTGCGAGGTATCCCAGAGTCTGGCTGTTCTTTCCACAAGCTTTCATTTTCAGCATTTTCAAAATTGTCTCCTTGATTGGCACAGTCTATGCAATGAGAGTCTTTTGACCACTGAAAAACAGTCACATCATTATGGAAATAAACTGGATAAGTCATTATCCATTAGCATGGTCTGAGGCTTTCATAGCATGACCTTTAGGTTGGAGCCCAATAGAAGAAGCCAGTCCTTTCAGTTGGACTGTCAGATGAGCTGTGTGTTTTCTGTTGATATAAATGCCTTCTGAGGTACCAGTTTGGTTTTGATCTGTTTTCCCCAAAAATGCTTGGAGTTGCAGGCCTTGTGGCAGTTAATGTAATGAAACTCGGTGTGAGAACATACAAAAGGAGAAGGTGATTTTTCTTAGGTAGCTGCCTCAGACTCCTGTACAAGCAACAAGATGTGTGTGTCCAGGCTGTCCAGCCAGGATTACTCCTAGGAAACACAGAGGAGAAGGGATGCTGTCAGGTCATTGCAGTGTCCAGGGTTCCTCCTAGTGACAACAAACTGAGTTTGGATGTCTTTCATGCCCTTTGGGAGGTCAGAGTGATTGTTATCTTCTGCCTCATTAGATGTTTTTACCCCTCTGGAGGCTTAGGAGAAACTGCTTAGTCATACGTTGTGCTTTCCTTCCCTTACCTGGTCCTCCAGTCCTGTTCTTTATTTTGCTCTCATCTTATCTTAGGCTTTATTCTTTGTCTTCTTGCTGTCCAGTCCTTGAACAAAACCTTCTCTGCTGCTGGTTGTGGTTCTTGTGAAACTGCTGACCTCAGCTTTTGCTGCCTGCCATTTTTTTTTCCTCTTTGTTCTGCTGTTTCTCCTGCTGTCACTTGCCTGTTTTCCTTCCATGCCACTTTTACTCATTCTGCCACAAATCCCTCTGACCTGAGAAGGCAATGACTGGCTGCCAGTCAGTATTCTCACATACAGAGTTGTAAGAACATCGCCTTGCTGCCCTTGGCATCTCTTGCTCTGTGGTCCTGCAGCTGATGCAAGACCCAGGAGCTCCTGCACAAAGCTCCTGCAGTAGCAGCAGCCAAGGCACGCTCTCACAGACCTCCTTCAGCTGCACCAGTACCTCCTGCTTTTCCCTTCAGCTTCTTCTCTGCCAGGGACCTCTCCTGTCCCTCCTGCTTGCCACATGCCTGCAGGCAGCATGTTGGCTGGGGTCGTGGCCAGCTGTGCTAGCAGTGTCCAAATACTCCCACATAAACTGCCTGTTTGGGACAGCTGCAGCACCTCTGACAAGGTGCGCAGTGCTTTCAAGGGAGGACTTCTGTGCCTTCTCTGGCTGCTTGGTCCCCACTCTGAGCCTGTATTTGAGTGAGGATGTGCTGCCTGGGGCTCCACATACATGATGGTGCACAGAGCATGTTTAAGAGTCAGCATCTGAGGTTTTGTAGCTGCAGCACATTTTATTCCTTGTTCCCTGCTCCAGGGGTTCTTTTTCTGTATACACCAGTGTTGTAACTTTAGCTGCTGTTTTCTTCTTTAGGTTGTGATAATGCAATCATCATCTGGAATGTGGGAACAGGCGAAGCCCTCATAAACTTGGATGACATGCACGTGGATATGATTTACAATGTGAGCTGGAATCGCAATGGCAGCCTAATCTGTACAGCTTCCAAAGACAAAAAAGTTCGAGTTATTGACCCCAGGAAACAAGAAATTGTTGCTGTAAGTTTGCATGCTAAATAAAGAAGCAACCGGGTTTCACTCCAGCAGAGAGTTAGCAAGAGCATATAGAGAAAGAACCTTCTTGCTTAGTATATATACCATGTTTAGTCATGTTTTTCAAAGTAAGGAAAAAATTACAGGAGGGATGGCAGTGGTTGAAGGATTTGTCTGGGTTTATTGGGATTAGTGTTTGAACTAGGATTTTAGGGCTCAGTTTTAAAACCTGCAGGAGTGTAATGCTACATCTCATCTTTCTGTATAATTACAATTCCAAAGTTGTGTATGCAATGTGGAGATTTAGCAGCCTGCATATGTGTTGTAGCTTGCAAAGAAGTCTTCCTTCAATCTGGCAAGAGTCTGATAGGCAAAGCTGAAATGAGCCAGGAATGACCACTTCTTTTGTAGTTTAGTAATTGGTTTCTTCTCTCAAGCATCAGGCAAAGGTAGTTGGATGTTGCTCCATGTAGTCGGCATCCTGCGTGGAGTAGTGTGTCCTACCAGGGATTCTGTGCAGCTAGAAGAGAAGCCACCACCAGGTGGGCTTCCTATTACTTGCTAGAGGCTAATCTGTCAATCTGTTTTCAGGAGAAAGAGAAAACCCACGAGGGAGCCCGGCCCATGCGAGCCATTTTCCTTGCTGATGGAAATATCTTCACAACTGGCTTCAGCCGCATGAGTGAACGGCAGCTTGCCCTTTGGAATCCAGTAGGTTCCTGTCCCATTACTACTTTGCTGTTGTAACGTCCATTGAGTTACTAGCCCAGACCTGCAGTCACCCACTAAATTCATAGTTCATATACTTGAGCACATTCCTTCTTCCATCTGCTGCCTGCTCCTACACAGGCTTTCTGTGCCAGAAGGTATTGCCGTTACTTAGGCTGGATGTTCACTCAGTAAAGGAAATGAGTTCTCTTGTACCAATCCCTGCTTTACCAAGAGCAGCAATGAAGCTGACACCTGCACGTTTGAAGGGCCCGAGAAGATGTATGCAGAGAGCAGAGTGGCTGTGTGAAAGTCACTTCATTCTATACATTATATGTGCAGAGCAAGACGGCAGCAATCCCATCACACTGGTACAAGGCACTCGTTAACAGGACTATGTCACATCTTCCCCTTGACTTTGTGAATTTTTCTGGGTCCTGCTTTTATTGCATTTTGTGATTAAAATGTCCTTTGGGAATGAATAAGCTTGTGAACATTTACATCATTTGTTATTGTAACACACAGATCCTTCAGGGTGGTGAAGACACTGCTGCGTGTTCACTAGCTACAGAGAAATGTTAATAATTTAGATCCTACATTAACATGAGCTTTTCCATTCTTCATTAACATCACTGACATTTTTTCTTTCCAGAAAAACATGGAGGAGCCAATAGCCCTTCATGAGATGGACACCAGCAATGGGGTCCTGCTGCCATTCTATGATCCAGATACCAACATTATTTACTTGTGTGGCAAGGTAAAGAGAAGCTTTTGGAATGACTGAGTGTGTTTAGAGGGAGACTCCTTTCGAATGAGTGATGCCTGTGAAATGTTCCCCAAGTGTCTCAATTGAGAAAGGTAGAACCAAAACATTAGCAATCAGGCTGCTCCGAAATCAGTTTGATCCTCACTCTGCAGGACCATACAGAGAGCCTGTGAAGTCTGCTGTGTGAGGGTCTGGTATGTAATTGGATGTTTCTTTGAGATCGATTTTGAGATCGATTTACTTAGGCAAAGCTGCATGCTCTTGAGTGCAACAAGTCAGATACTGTCATCAAAACATCTCTTGTCGGTGTTGACCCAAATGGTTGTACGTTAGTGTGGGAGGAAGGTACATTTTAGATGTTATCCACATTGTGCTTGAAGATGATGGAGCATGTAACAGCACTCACTGTGATGTTGCAGGGTTAACTAATGGAAAACTGGAATCACATCCTCCTTTTTAAAAGCAATTTGTAGGCATTAAGTGCTCTGAAGTGCCCACTTCTAATGCCGCAGCTTTGGACTTCCTACAAATAGGAGCCAGAGACAAGATGAACAAGTAATTATGAAGGAGGATCCATACAAGTGCATTCAAGAATCCCATCTTTGTAAACAGCTAATGGGAAATACTTGGTTTATATCTGTTACCTCTTCTGCTTTTTCAGAGATGCTAGTGTAGTAGAATTGCCTGGAATCAAAGAGAAACTGGTTTATAGCCTTTCTGCCTGACTGTGGCAGAAAGTTTAGCTTTTTCAGAAGAGGAGATGTGGAAGTCGACACCCCCAGTCTTGAAGCACGAGCTCAGGTCACTGTACCACAGTATTTTGAAGAACAACACTTATTGCTGAGAAACCATTCAGCTGATGTACTTGGGTTACAGTAGGGATCTGCTTTATGGTAGTTCTGCTGATGCCGTATTGATAGCGAGAGTGCAGAAGTGTGCTGTCTGATATCGACTGCTGTGAGCAGCCTGAGATGGGACATACTCAACTGGCAAGCAGTGGAAGTTTTAGCCTGAAAAAAAAATACCTATAAACTGTGCATTGCTCTGTGGTGCCATTCGTGGAAGGAAAGGCTGTCGGGTGAGACCAATGACTGCCTACCCCAGCAGGGAGCAGGCACGCAGGCACAGGGAGTGCTGGTCCTTCCAGCCTCTGGAGTGGTCCTCCTTTTATTTCTTGCAGGGAGACAGCAGCATTCGCTACTTTGAGATCACGGACGAATCCCCCTATGTTCACTACCTCAACACCTTCAGCAGCAAAGAGCCACAGAGGGGCATGGGGTTCATGCCAAAGAGGGGCCTTGATGTAAACAAGTGTGAGATTGCCAGGTAAGGAGAGAGGCTGTCAGGGAGGGTGTTGTCATCTCAGCAAGTCACCCCGTCACGAGCTCAGCCATTCAGAAATGGAAAGTCCTGCTGCTGGGTATAGGACCCCGCTGTTGGAAAGATCTCTCTGCCACACCATTGTTTCTGCAGCGTTCACTGGGACCTGTGACATGAAGTGATACTTCTGCTGGGCATAACATGATATAATCTGAGAATGTGCTGGGACTTAGGCTAAGTCTGTTTTAAATGAATGAATGATACCTAGCAGAATAAATTGTCTGCAGAAAATGTAGCATCAGGTTGGTTCCAGCCTACTCTGTCAACACATCGATGATAAACTTTCGGTGCCTAAGTCTGATACTGGTCTCCAGCTTGTACACAGCAAGCGGGTTGGAAGCTGATTTCAGGAATTTAGAGAGTAATTAAAGCAGCAGTGCAGTGAATAGAGTGCAGCTGTGATTCAGAAAACATGGCAAAGGAAGAAGGCACCTCAGGAAAGCAGGTTTGTGTCAGTGCAATGGCTCCTGGCACACCGCTGGTAGGGAACATGCTGGATGTTGCCCCTGAAGCCTTTTGATGCTCTTTTGATTATTAATGAAAGCAGGAGCCCCTGAAAGGGAGCAGAGCCTGCACGTACCTCAAGCACATGGAATATTTCAGCAGCAGTGCCTGGTGGCCAGACTGAGGACATTGGAGTTTGTGGCACTGGCCCAAAGCAGGTCTGCAAGGGGTGACCAGAGTGTGGAGACACGTGTGAGCAGTGAGCAGAAGGCTGGCTAGTGCGTACATGCAAGTCACTGGTGGGGTGCTTGTCTCGGGTCTGAGCAGTGGGCCGTGCCTCACTGACAGCCCTTCCTGGCCAAAGTGTGACCCTCTGAAGACACCCAGTACCTAAGAGGGGAGCTTTGCATGCACCCAGGTGGTTTTCTTCAGCCCTTGCAGGACGCTGCAAGTCCTAGTACAGCCCAGCTGTGACTCCTTAGGAATTCTTGTTTTCCATTGCCTCTGACTCCTGGTACGCTGCTGTGCACGAGCAGCAGAACCGAGACCTCCTTTGTGTGGCGTGTTGGCTGTCCTCACATCTAAGTCACACCTTTTCTTTTTCTTTGAAAGGTTCTTCAAGCTTCACGAGAGGAAATGTGAGCCCATCATCATGACGGTTCCTCGAAAGGTGAGCACTACCTCCTGGTTATGTGGTTTGAAGCCAGCTTGTGCCTTCCAGCCCCAAAGCACTTGACCAATTCATCTCTTCTGGCTTGCAGTCGGACCTTTTCCAAGATGACCTGTACCCTGATACAGCTGGCCCAGAAGCAGCTCTGGAAGCAGAGGAGTGGTTTGAGGGGAAGAATGCCGATCCCCTTCTCATCTCCTTGAAGCACGGGTACATTCCAGGCAAGAACAGGGATCTCAAGGTGGTCAAAAAGAACATACTGGACAACAAGCCTGCCGCAAACAAGAAAAGTGATCTCATAAATGCTCCAAAGAAAGCAGCTGATGCCTCAAACACTGTGAGTAAAATCCACAAGCTTTTGGGGATGGTGGCCTAAGACGTGATTACCAGGGTGCTGCATCTTCAGCAATAGTTATAACAAAGCTCAAGCACGTATGACTCAAGTACACCAGGACTTAGGTGCTGGTGGGTGACCTGGCATTGAGGTGGCACTTGAGTTGTGGTGTTCCAGGCAAGGTTTCTGCAGCTGTGGGAGATTACTGGGAACTGTGACACAAAGGAAAGCTTTGCTTGTTGGTCCAGCCACCCACCTGCCTGGGAGAGCTTCTGTGCACCTCTTTTGTGTAAAACCCAGCACAGACAGTGGGACAAACGAACCTCAGACTATGCAAGTCCAGAAGGAGGTTGTACAAGTCCCTAGTCGGGGGCTGTAGCTAATATGCAGTATAGTAATACGCAGAGATGTGGAAGAGACAGCTTGTCGGTCCAGTAGGTCCTTAAATGCTGTTAAAGAGCAGATATTGGTCCAGTATGTCCTTGAAGCTTGCACTGCTGCCACTGGAAATGCTGGTCTGTGCCCTGAGCATCACAACTGCCACAGTGCCTGTGCCAGGTGTGTGGCACACACTCACCCTGCTTGCCTGCGCACCCTGGCGCGCTTACAGCTCACAAGAATCCCATTCAGAGGAGCCCCTTCCTTTGAAAACTTCCATCTGCAGAGCACATCCCACCAGCTCTCCTAACAAATACATGTCTTGTCTTGTCTTCCAGCAAAATGAAGCCAAATTGGATGAGATTTTGAAAGAGCTGAAATCTATAAAAGACACGATCACCAACCAAGATGAGCGCATTTCCAAGCTGGAGCAGCAGATGGCAAAGATCGCGGACTGAGCGGGGCGAGCGGCGCTGGCCCTGCTGCTGGCCCAGGCACATTCCAGTTCCCCAGTTTGGCAAGCAGCAGCGTGCAGCATTCCAGTACGAGCTTTCCTGTTCTCCTAAATTCACGTCAACAAGAGCTGATGATTAAAAGCCAAGCTTTTTAGTGAAAGATTTTTTTTTCTGTTGTTTTAATGAATTTATGTGACTGTGTCAAACAAGTCAAAAAGAATAAGTGCTACTTTTACAGTCTTTTTTTTTTCCAGATGTTATGAATTCTTGAAAACAAATCCATTCTGACTTTCGATGTTGTGCCCAAATATCTTTTTCTAGATTTAGGGACCAATGCCACATTGTTCTTAACCATTTTTTAAAGTTGCCAAAAAAAAAAGTTGCTTTTTATTTTTCTTATTTGCCACTTTGCAGTATTTGTGTTTTAAATTTAAAGGGACAGCACTGCGTGTGTGTGTGTGTGTGTGTTTATGCGTGGTGGGTGTTTATACTGTTCAGAGAACAAAACTGAAGCTATTTTGTATAAATCTTCAATTTTGAACAATCAGATCGGTTTCCTTTGCAGTGTGGCTGAGGCTGCTGCCGAGACCCCTCAGAGATTGTACAAGCTGCCTTTCCTGCCTCCCTAACATGTCCCCTCATCACCAATGTCTGACAGTTTAAAGAAAAAAAACGTAGTTCTGAATGAGTTGATCCATGCCACAAAATTCCTCTTCCCTTTTTACACCCTGAAGAACTTTTAAACTGGCATTGTGTTGCCCTTTTAAAATAGTCCCATGTTTTGGATTCGTCTGGCCATGTCCAAACGGGCATGATCTACTTGCTGGGGTTTTTTTTGTTTTGTTTTGAGGCAGAAGTTACTTTCATGCAGGAGATGTTTTTACATTTATCCGTGGAGTACAGCGCTGAAGGTGTGCCATGGGAGATGTGAGCCATGGGACATTCGCAGTCACCAGGTTCTCCGTGGTGTCCATTTCAGCTGTATGTGTTGCTGTAAATACTTGTTTCTGCATTAGAGCTGCACCACCACGCTCTTTGGCTCATTGACTTAAGAAGCTTTTGAAATCTGCGAGCTTGCAATTCTCTAGCCCCTCACATTAGTGCTGATGTTAGAAATTTAGACTCTACTTCCAAAGCAGCATTAGCAGCAGCTAGGTGACTTTATCATGACAGGTCTGCCGAAACAAAATGCCTCCGTTATTTTTTATGAATTTTTTTTTTTCCTCTCCATCATTCCTGCCTTGTCACCCCACCCGGCTGTAAAACTTTGCAGGAAATTATTTGTTCCTGGATCAGATGAGTGACCTCCATACCCAGACCCCCTTCACTCCCAGGCCTTTGGAGTGGAAGGGACTGGGGAGGGTGGTTTTGATCCCGGTTTGGAGAACTGGTTTCTCACACAGTCCTTTGAGATCCTCAGGGGAGAGACCCTGTGAGCATGCCGGGCTTGCGAGCTCCTCATGGAATCTTGGATGCCTCAGCTCAGCAAACCTCTGCTCAGGTGGGGTTTCCCCTGTGAGGGGGGGCTGCCTGTGTTGGGGATGGGGCAGGCACGGGTCCCTGCTCACAGGCTGCGTCCGTGCGGTGTGAATGGGATCCGTGCCACCCTGGCAAGCTGTGCCTGGCTGGATTGGTGCTGCCTGTCCCCGCGGTACCGGGGAAACGTCAGCAACCCTTGTCGAATCCAAAGGTGGGCAAAGGCTATCGCGTGCGGAGAGCGATGGGCTGAGGAGCCTCACTACCTGTCCCAGCTGGGGATTGATCCTTGAAGCAGCTCACTGCATTCCCGGTGTGCGTGCACGTCTGTGTGCTTGGGACCTGATGCACCAGAGCAGCATCCCCCCGCCCAGGGCATCGCAGCTGCTGCTCGGCAGGGGGATGTGTCCCTTCGTCCAGGCTGAAGTGATCTTTTTTTTTTTTTTTTTTTCATTAGGTTAGCTAGAAATCCTCAAATTCTCCATTTTTTCCAGTGTTTACATGTTCAGAACTTACAGATTAAGGATTCTCTGTTCTGGAGGGATGTCTGTGTGTGTGAAGGTGAAACCACACCGTTGGGGTTGGGATGGCCAGGTGACGTAGCTGGAGAGGCATGAGAATGGGATGCAAAGAGACAGAGGATGTGTTATAATTGCATAGCATGAAAGCTTCATAAAAGTGGGTTTTCTTTGTTTTAAGTGGCGAGCACAGCAGGAGGGACAAGCGTCCCCTGCCCTGTGTCTGTGACAGATGCTGGATTCACAGTCCAGACACTCCAGGTTATTTGAATGTTTGGTGATGTTTTTGTATTGCAGTAAATGCCTGAGATGATGTGTATTTTTAATTACCTTTTTTTTTTTTTTCTTTTTTTTTTGGAAAACAAAACCAAACGTACTGCTTCCCCCAAACAGTGATCTCTGTGCTGATTTGTACATGTGACTTCAGGGTTGTGTGCTTGGGGACCTTTTGTTTTTTCTAATTGGAGGGAAATAAGTATTCTGAGATGCTGGATTGAAATGCCCAGAGGAGATCGGTGTGTGGTAGATGGTCTGAGGAGGGCGGAGGAAAGGCCGCCCTGCTTTTTAGTTTATAGCCTGTATTTTATTTAAATGAACTGATGCCTAGCCAGGCTCAACCGGAGTCAGTGCCTGAAGCTTTTTGTAGCCGTGATATCCCAGAAGAGAACCAGCGAAGACCTGAAAGATGCGCTCTTATAGAGCGGCCATAGTATCTGTCCAAATATTTGCTTCCATTTTCAAAAGATAAAAGTCATTGATTATAAACTTCCTCTGGTTTGCTTTTTCTTTGACTCTCTGCATCCTGCACCCACCGCTGCCTGTTAGCACCTGCGCTTTGGGTTTTATCAATAACCAGGTTATTAAATGATGGCACTACCCTTAACCGCAGGGATGGAAACGTGAGCGTGTGGGGTTGGGGCTGAGCAGGGTCTGTCCTCTGGGGCCTCTCTGCTCTCCTCTGCTCTGTCATGGGAGAGCTGGGGGTCATCCCCCACGTTGCACATGGACTCGCTGGCGATTTCCCTGCGAGTGAACCCGAGAGCTTGTCTGGATGTGGGACTTGATGGCATGGATTTGCTGGAGGGGTCTTGGGGTAGCTGAGATGGATGTGATGTCATTTTGGAGAGGAATGACACCGGCTGGGGGCTGCGCTGGAGCTGGGGGGTGGGGGGGGCGAGCTCGTTCTGCTGTTCCCCAGCTGAAACCTGCTTCAAGGGTGCAGGAAAGGCTGCAACAGTAAAGAAAGCCCAGGCTTGAAATTGCATCACTCAGTCCCCATCCAGGTTTAAGACCCTGCCCCAGGGCTGCGGTGTTTTACCCGGCATCTCACAACCGCCTTCAGCTGCCTCCGGTACACCCCGACCCCGGCACAACCCCGAAGGCCTGACTGTGCCAGGGGACAGGACAGGGATACTTTCAGAGAGGTGATGCTCCCTGGCCACCCATGCATGTCCTGGACCCATCCCAGGGGATGCTCATCCCTCCGCCGCAGCTGCTCCCACAGACCCGAACCCCCATTTTCTGTGCCTGTTTTTCCACAAGTGATCTGGGGGTGGAAGGAACTGGGACCCTCTTCCATCCCCCACGGCCAGGAGATTTTGAGACGGGATGGGATGAACCCAGCCTGCGGCATGGGGGGGGTTCAGGGTGCTGTTGGAGGGGGTGGGGGGAGGCGGGGGGGCTGTTTACGGATGTGCTGCGGATGTGCTCTTGCAGCACCCTTCCTGTGGCTGCACCTCCTGCCTGCTGCCATGCCGGTGCTTGTGGTTAGGGTGGGGTACTGCCCAGCCGGTGCAGCACCATGCAGCCGGGCCGATGCCCGGTGCCCCCGCAGCCCTCCGAGAGCTCCTCAGCCACAGGCTGCTGTCTTGGGGATGTTAGTGCCGAGAGAAGGGCCCCAGCATGAGGGCTCTGCAAATGCATTGAGCCAGGCCCTCACCCTCCTCCTCCTCTTCCTCCTCCTTGCATGCAAAGGCTGTTTCCTGGTGTTGGGGTACCTCTGTGCCTCCTCTTGGGGCACCATGACCTGCCCCCCCATCCCATCTGTAGCCACACTGTGCCTCGGAGGGCTGGTAGCCCTGGCACCATGGTTGCCATCACTTCTGCTTTTGGGGTGGTGCGAGCCCCCATCACACAGCTCGGCAGAGCCGCCGGTGGGGCTGAGCCCGCAGGGTGGGCTCCCAAGGGGTGCCAAGCACACCAGAGAGGGGCAGGTGGTCCCTTTTTGGGGTACACCTCACATCCCAGCCCCCCTCTCTGGTGAGTGCATGCAGCCCCCAGCCCGCAGTGGCCCCACTCCGGCATGACGTCCTTCCCCCGTCGGGTTCTCCGAAACCACAGCCGCTCTTCCGTGCCCGCCTTTCCTTCACCGCCCGGGCAGGAGGCGCAGGCAGAGGGCGGCCCGTGACGCCCCTTGGGTTTCGGCAGTTGCCCAGCCCCGGGGCTGCCCCTGGTGCCCCCGTACCGGCACAGCCAGGCCCTCGCTGGTGATGCCTGCCAGCGCTGCAGCTCAAGGTCCCGCAGCATCCCCCGTCGGAGGTGAGCCCTGGAGGGGGGGTTGGGGAGTGTGCCGGATCGGGGCTCAGCCCCAAGGATGCTGTGGGTACAAAGGGGATGCTGGGGGTCCCCCTTGGGACATGCGCAGGTCCCTGGGGGGGTGCCACCCTCCGTGCAGTGATGGTCCCTGTGGGGTTTTAGGAGGCGGGTAGGCGCTTTGGGGATGTCGGAGCCTCCTGGGGATGCTGGGTGCTGAGGGAGCATTGATTGGCATTTAGATGCTGTTGGGTGTGGGGCCGCAGGGACCTCGCTGGCCTCTGCCCACCAGGGCTGCCAGGGTGGGTATTGGTGCTCGACAGATGTAACAGAGGGGGATTTAGTATGGGTTTGGGGCAGGTTTGCCTCTCCTCCTGCTCTGTTGCAGATGCACAGGCATATGGTGGCCTCAGCCAGGGAGCTCCACGCCAGCCCGGCTGGCGGAGGGGGAGGACAGGCACCCTGGGTTGCGGGGGCTCTATTGAAGGGTGTGCAATATCACTGTGGTTTCATTTCTGCACGGGGAGTCGTCCTGCAACTGCCGATCCTGCAGCAGCCGCCTCCATTGTGGCTCGTTTCCCATTTCCAGACACTCAACTTCCTTTTCAAAACTTTCTTCGCAAGCGGAGCTGGCGGGGGCTGAGCTCCCACAGGTGGAGGCAGCTCAGTTCTGTCGGCCGTGGCTGGAGGAGGTCGGTGTTCACATCCTCCAGGCCCCCAAACCACAGGGCCCATCTCAGGGAGGGGAGGAGGATGCTTTGCTCATGTGTGATCCCTCCTTAGGGCCATTGCCAGCCTGAATGATGAAGCTCAGCCTCCTCCCTCAGGGAGCGGGGCCCCGATTTCACCTGCTCCCCTCTGTTCCACTCCACAGGTCCCATGGCGCTGGGCTGGACCGTGCTGGTGATGCTGGTGCTGAGCAACCTGCAGGTGTGTGGGGCCGTGCCAGCGCTGGATCTGGGGCAGCACCGCAGCATGCAGTGGGTCTGGGGGGTAGCCAGGCAAGCACAGGCTGAGCCCCCACTGCCCTCCCGCAGGAAAAGAGCTGAGGGTGCGCAGCACCCCAGCACCACCGCTGCCACACTGGGACACAGCCACGCTGCCACCGTGATGCCCAGCAGCAACGAGATCGATTCCCCCGAGCCCGACCTGCTGCTGGGCTCTGTGCCACCACCAGCACCTGGCACCAATGCCAGCCTTCACCGATCACTCGCAGTGCCGACCACGGCCGATCCCCTGGACGAGAACGATTCCCCTGAGCCTGACCTGCTGCTGAGCTCTGCACCACCACCAGCACCCAGCACCAACACCAGCCTGCGCCAGGCACTCGTGGTGCTGACCACAGCCGATCCCCTGGATGAGACCAATTCCCCTGAGCCCAACCTGCTGCTGAGCTCTGTGCTGCCGGCAGCACCCAGCACCAATGCCAGCCTGCACCGGGCACTTGCAGTGCCGACCACGGCTGATCCACAGGATGAGACTGATTCCCCTGAACCCGACCTGCTGCTGAGCTCTGCGCCGCCAGCAGAGCCCGGCACACAGGCAGCACCCCAAATGAGCATTACCACCATCCCCAGCCAGCTCACGTCACCCGGTGAGGAAGGGACAGCGGCCGGCGGGACGGACAGCAGCTCCTCTGTGGAACAGCGCTCGGTGATTCCCCCAGCCCTCGGCCCCACCACCACGGGTTACAAGAAAGTCAAGAAAGCCGGGTCTCCCTCCACGCCGACTCGTTCAGCCCCTTGGGACACGAAGCCTGAGGGGACCACGGTGCCGGTCCCCTGGGACCCCAGCAGGGTGATGGGCAAGTGCCTGCTGGCTATCCTGCTGCTGGCGCTGGTGGCCGCCACCTTCATGGTGTGCACAGGGGTGCTGGGTGCCCTGCTCTGGCGGCGGGCACGGACGGCACACCGCCAGCTCAGCCACACCGAGATGGTCTGCATCTCCTCCCTGCTGCCCGATGGCGAGGTGACCACCAATGGCCCCAAGCCGGTCCCAGCCCGGCGGTCAAAGCTGCTGCTTGATGGCGGCTCCGAGGCTGATGGTGACAATCTGACTCTCAGCAGCTTTCTGCCGGAGCACTCCTGAGCCGTGGGGATGGGGTTCTGCATCCCAGAGCACCGGGGGGGCTGGTGGCTGCGCTGTGGGCATGGTGCCCAGTCCCCGGTGCTGCCGCAAGTGGAACCGCAGGCAGGGGACCCCCATCCCCTTGGGTTCGTGTTTTAACTTGGACTGGCGTGATGGGGAGCTGCTTTCCCCCGGGGTGAACTCAGGCCTCGAGGCTGATCCCATTAAAGTGTTACCTGGACATGGTGGTCTCTTCCTGGTGGGTACGGTGCCTACCAGCCCCCCCCGGCCCCCTTCCCACTCCACCACCTGCCCACATCCCCCTGCTGAAATTTCACTTCTCCATCCTCCTCCCCAGCAGCAGCCCCAGCCCCTCCAGAGGGGAGCAGAAACAAAACCTGTGACTGAGGCAGGGGGCCAGACCCCGAGGGGGGTTTGGGGACCACAGCCCCCAGGACCCCCTCCCCACGTGGGGCTCAGCCTCGTGCCGTGGCATGGGAGCGGAAAGGGTGGTGGTGCTGGGGCGGAAATACC
>JAVJGG010000088.1:14843131-14871537 GCA_035590195.1 Aviceda cuculoides
TAGTCAGGACATAGCTCATGCAGTAGTTAGGCAAATTTCAGTGTTTTCGTTTTGTGAAAGCCAATATACATTTCACACAGGGAAAAATAACCTGGTTTCTCAGAAATAAATGTGGCAGTTTAAGGTCTTCTTCGTAGTTGACAATAGTGAAAAAGCAGGTGCGATAAACACAGCTTTTGGGTTGTGAGGGTTTGGAGCTCTCCTGCACAATGTGCCTAGAGGAATACTATAGATGATGGCCTGGATTGTTTGTCTGCAGATGGTGCACACCATGCTTCTGTGCAGCATGGACTTTTAACAGTGTTTTTTAACTGCAATGACTCCTCTTGCTGTGGGATGTTGCAGGGAGAGGTTTTACCAGCATCTGTCCTTTCTGCTTTTGCTTACTGTTACAGCACTGGCTGGGGTGAAGGTGCAAAGAACGTGTTTAAAACTTGCTTGTGGTACCGGATTGGGTTTATTGGCAAGAGCTTAGGAAGAAAAAGGAGAAAATTTAAATTATTTTAGTAAAATGAACAAATGTTCTTAAATGCGAAGTTCAAGAAAGGCAAGTACTGCATTCGGGAAGAGGAATTCAGGCCTGAAATATGCCTGCCCCAAAATAGGCCCTAATGCCTCCCCATGCGTCTGCCTCTGCACAGGCTGTCCATTGCAAAGCCTTGGAGAGGAGCCAGCTCTGAAATCCCTCCTAACGTTTTGAGCACACAGTATTCTCTCCTCCTTGGGTACTGTTCCTCACAGCCTTGTGATGTTTCCTTCTTGCCTGTTGGGAATACACCAAGGGTGCCTTTTGTGAACAGTGACTTGAAACCAAACCTTCCAGAGGAGCTGCTGGTTCAGTGGTCTCTTTGCATGGTGGACTTCCAACAATGAGGACAAGCCACCTTTGTGCCCGAATGATCAAGGAACACGCTGCCAGCGCTTGAGTAAGAGCATAGTATGGGGCATGCTGTCCCGTAGCATGGATGCTGTCTATGCACAGCATCCTGATCCAGGTTAGCTTTGTGCTGCTCCTATGCTGTTCTGCTTCCTCTGTAAATGATGTTGCATTACATGGGGTTTTCCAGAGACAGTCTTCCTTTTCTTGCTCATTTTCATTGGGAAAGGTGGTAATCACTCTCTCAATGTTGAGGCTCTCTCAGATGCTTATTGATTTTACTGGGATTGACATAAGCAGCTTGACAAACTCAGTTCAGCCAGCATCCCTAAAAAGAGACTGACGGCACCTCAGCTCTGAGAGCACTCAGCAGCAAATGGAGCCCAAGGCGATTCCTGCAGCACAAAATTAGCATGTCCTCCAGCCATTTGGAGCTTGCCAGAGCCCGTTAATGCTGAAAGATAAATTTGGGGGATAATTAGGATTTGAAGGATGAGCAAATCTATCTGCCCTTCAACAGGAAGCTTCGACAGAAATGTGTATTTTCCTCAGTGCCAGTGATGTGGCACCCAAGGCTAATTATGGAATAATTATAGAGTGATGATATATTTTCCTTTTAAAAATGGTGAGAAGCTCATTTAGAATCTGTTCACCAATTAAATCTGATCCAACAGAGGAGAGCAACACTGATAGCCAGGAATGGCTGGCATCTCATCCTGGCTTTGATGCCTCTCGGTAGCCTTGCAGCGGTACTTCTTTGTGACTGCTGTGCTAGAAGCTGACGATGCCACACTGTCCCTTGGGGATGCCAGCAGTACTGCTGATACTTGGCATTTCCAAAGCTCTTCCTCAGTGTGGATGTGGGCCAGCTCAAGGGTTGCCATTGCCAGTACATCGTATGTCACAATTATTTATGATTTTGTCAGGGATAGTGAAGGGACATCCCAATGTAGGTGACAGGAAAGAGTAGGGCTGTGAAACACTGGAGCTGTAGCCCTGGCTTGGCCCACTGGGCGTTCCTAGCAGCTCTTAGTATGGTTGGACATGGATGGGTCTGAGCCACGGTTGTGCCAAAGGGCTCCGAGCTGGACCCTTAACCTCTTGGGGGAATTTGCGTTTGAAACGGTGCCGTTGGTTACGGTGTTGCAGGGGAATGCTGGAAGCATTACGGTTGTGTCACGGCAGAAGACGTGTAAGAAGTTGATTCTTCTTAATATTTGAGGCTGAATCCGGTGAATGTGCAAGCGGACGGGTCCCCGCAGCCGGTAGATGGCACTGACTCATTTCGCTGCTCCATAGAAACCTCCCAGCGTGCTGCAGTCTCTCTCCTAGACCATTATACCTTCTGCCTTTAGAGGCAGTGTTCATGAAAAACATACTTTAAGGTTAAGTAAGGCTCAGGCTTCCTCTTGGAACTGTTTGTACTGGGATAAAAATCACCTTTCTGTGCACTAAGGAGGTTTTGGGGATCTGTTGCTGATGAGGTGTAATGGTGGCTGACGGCACAGACCTTGTGTTTCTCTGAAGCTTGCACAGTCCTGCGTCTGATGGTGCCCGTTAGGCTGATCCTTGTAATAATCTTACCTGACATAAATTTGGAAGATGTGATAAGGCAGAAATGTTAGTGTTGTTTCTTTCTGGCTTTCCTGGGTGGCAGGTTAAAAGGAAAAAAAAAATTCTTTGCAAAAAAGAGGAGTTCTCTGTCCTCCCCTGCCAGCCTTGAGTGCGGCCTTGCTGCAGAGCGACTGGAGGTGGAGTACTGCAGGCCCAGCATCCCCGTGAGCCTTGCCATGCTGGGGGTGCTGGTGGTATGGTTTTGGCCCCCTCCAGCCCAGGTTTCATCTCTTTTATTTCCTGCACTTCTGGGCAGTGTCATTGGGCTTACCGGCAGCTGGTTGCCCTTGAGTTGTTGGGTTAAACCGAGGCAATGAGGAGGCAGTGATCTGCTTAAGGAGTGTCACTTGGGAATGGCTCCTTGTCTGTATGAGGGTCTTGTTGTCAAGAGAAGCTACTGGATTCAGAGACAGAATTGCATATTGAAGTGTGGGATTTTAATCAATGAACAGATGGGCAAGTAAGAGATCAAATGCCTGGTGGTAAAGCTGTCACCCAGGTCAAAGCAAGGTTGTTGTGAAAAACGGTTTTGACATTCTCTGCTGCGCTGTTTGCAAGGCAAATGGAAACCATGTCCTGGATCCAAGTGCTAGTGAGCAGTGCAAAGACCAAAGGGATTTTTAATTAAAGAGAAAATAGAAGGGTAAGTAAAAAGCAAGAGCTAGATTGCACTGTGGTGATTACTTCTTCTAGCTGCAAACCTCACTGAGCGAGGGGGTTCAAGGCTAAGTGAATGATTTAAAGCTCTTAGTGCAAACATTGAGAAGCACAAACAGAAGACTGAAACAGCTGAAAACAAAGCTCTGAGAGGGTGCAGGAACAGAGGGCTTTGTTGGCTCTCAACGACTAATGAGGAACGAGCTTCTCTGACAGATTGGTTTGAGGCACTGGGAATAAATGGACAAAAGGAGAACTTTCAAAGCAATACTGCAGCTGAGCACAATGTTATTTCAGCTAAGCTGGGACAAACTTGTTCTGACATCAGACCAGTAAGCTTGTTTCAACCAGCAGGTCCCAAGAAAAGCCCTTCTGCAATGTCTGGGTATAATGAGGAATGCAATTTAGAGGGAAGAAGGGAATAAGGAGTCCCACCTGTGTGGAAGAAAAGCTCTTTCATTATTGCACTTGTGGTCAGCACAGTTTTCCAATCAGCCATACATTGCTGCTGGTTTGAAGGTCTGGAAGGCAGTGGAGCACAGGAAAAAAACATCAAAGGGAGCGGCAAATGCTGCTGGGCTGATACTGTCCCCAGGCAGGATCAGAGGTGGAAATGGCAGCGCTTGAACATGTCCCTGTTCCAGTATTCATGAAGAGTTTTTAGTCATGGTGCTGGGAGCGATGGAGAATGGGGAGCAAACCTGAAAAATCTTGGAAAAACCCAACATATTTTGTGGTAGAGAACACTGTTTCTCGTGGCAGTTCCTGTTCTTGCTGGCTGTCCTGCCTTGGAGTAAGAAACATCAGCTTTACGGAAGTTGAGGGCTGTAGAAAGCTGCAGTCATACGTGATCCCAAGGTTGAAGAGGACGATTCTCAGGGACCTCAGTCCATTTCTAGCACCAAGCCTCACGAGGGACTTCTTGGCCATTTATTCACGGTCCCCAAACTCTGTGGGAGTCCTGCCCCAGAGGGGACCTGGGGGAGGGGTAAGGCAAGTGGCTGCACGCTCATGTCCAGCCTGTCCTTGAAGCTGAGGTGGAAATGCTGACTCTATAATAAGAGTAATTTTGGACTAACTGCCACATATACTTGACTAATGTGACTCCACGCCAGGCAATCTGGAAATATATTAAACCCGTGAGCTACTGCAGCAATGATTTGCATGTCAATAACAGAAGGGAAATTACCTCCCACAGTCTCCTCTCTGGGTTTTGATCCTGTGAAGTGCCAGGTATCCCCAACTCCAGTCCATGTAATTGATTCCAGGAGGCAGTGGAGACTTCCTGGGATAATGAGGGCTTCTGGAGTAAGATGCTCAGTTAATTTTGTGGTTTTACCTCCCTCCTCCTCTGGCTGAGTGAAGCGGGGCAAGGGGGTGTTCAGCTAAAAATGCAACAAAAGCGATGCTTGTTAAGAGGAATTTAGTGTCAAAGTCTATGTAGGCACCATCCATCTCCTGGCACACTGGTTTCTGACAGGGTATCGAGGAGCATGGAAACCTGCTTAGGACACAGCACAAGGATGAGCAGCTTCCTGATAGCCACGCAGGTGTTAAAACAACCTCCTGATCCTTTCCAGGTGCCAGAGGAGCAGTTGGGTCAGGGCAGTGCTTGCAGTGCAGCCTGGCAGAGAAGGGTGGAGAGCTGTCTGTGCCACAGCAGAGACTCCTTTTCCAGCAGGCACACTTACTGGGAACACATTTGCAAGATGCATCATTTAATAGTTAAAACTCTGCACGCTTGCTGTCTCCAGGGTTTGTAATCTAGGACAAGGAGGGCTAAAACAGGCAAGAGGGTAGGTGTTTTGTAGGAGCAGATTATAAAAGGAGCTATTTTACCCTGTAAGATTCTCAGCTCACCCCCTGCTAAGGTACTGACAGCTGTCAGAGCTTAGCAGGTGTCCCCGCACAGATTTGAGAGGGCAAGGCAACAGCTTGTCAGACTTGGAGGCGGCACTTCTTGCTAATGCAATGGTGGGACAGACTTGGCTGAAGGTGGTCCTTCCCACAGGTGGGGAGCATGAGGCTGGTGCCATTGGGGTCTCTGGGGGCCTCTGTGTGTGTCTAGGGAGATGCCAATGCCATCGGCTGTAGTGGGGCTGGAGGCAGTTGTGGCCCTAGAGGCCACAGGCACTAAGCTCAGAGATCCTCTTCTAGTCTTAGATGCCCTTAAGCTCTTCCCTTCTTGGACTTCATTTAAAAAACCCACCCTGTTTAGGTCTGGGGATGACTAGATCCTCATTGCTCTTGCCTTTATTTTTTTTTTTTTGTTGGTGATGTTCAGCTGCAGGAGGCTTCTGGCAGCTGGAGAACGGAGCCAGCAGTGTCATCCGGCTGGAGGTGCTTCCTCACAGGCAGCTGTCCCCATCCTGCCTGCTTTGTCCTGGGGGACCAGGCTGCCCTTCTGCTGCCTGCCAGAGCCCTGGGTGCAGGATGTGGCCAGGGGAGAGGCAGAATCTGAGACCAGGTGGTCTGGGGACATCCATGTGCTATGGAGTGCCATGGGTGGCTGCTGAACAGGGGGACATTTTTCCTTAAAGGTACCAGAAGAGGGGATGATGTTCAGCCATCGTGGCAACTGCAGCCAGTGCAGGGATGATGGGGAGGCACCGGTGTGTCCTGGCAGAGGTGCTGGGGGATGCTCAGGGGGCTGTGCATGAGCCCAAGCTGGGTGCTGGAGGCCAACATGTCCTGGTCCCGGGCTGATTTCCAACATTTCGGTCTTTTGATCTGTGTTGACTGCCTGTGAGGGTCTCTGCTTAGCTGGGACTGCCCTGAGCAGCGCTTGATAATGGAGGTGCTCCCTGAATGCAGTCTTTAAGAGCTATTTAAGTTCCTAAATTCCAGGAAGCAAAGCAGAGGCTCTGGAGCAGAGCCCTTGGTAACTGCTGACCACTCTGGCTTTGCTTCCCCATGGATCTAAGTTTCCAAAGGCTCCTGGAGCCTGGGATAGTCAAGTGGTTCTTTATGTGTGCTGATTGTTAAAAATTCAAACCAAAGCAGGTGGATGATCCCTTATAAAGCACCTCTGTGGTTAGTAACGTTGATGTAGAGATCTGATCTCAGGAACTCTGCACAACTGTTTTCTCAGCACCTACACTCATAAACAAGGCAAGAGTTGGAGCAAATGGATTTGCAAAGCAATCTGTGCTGTTCTCAGCACAGCTCAGTCGCTGAATCGAGAGCCCTCCTGGAAATACGGAGAAAGAGCATGTGTAGTTCACAACTTTCCATGGTGCTCTGTTAATTTTCCTGCATGCTGCTAAATAAAATGCATCCTCTGAAATTCCTCCAAATTAAAACTCAGGCTCCTCTCTCCCCCCTGCCAGTAATGGTGCAGAGAACAGCCCCTGTTTATTACCAGCAGTGTAACTCCATCTTTATCAGGTTCCTCCAGCGCTGTGCAAAACTCAAAGTTGTTAAACATTTCACTTTATATGGATGGATTTAATTACTTTGGAGATGGAATGTTAAATCTCCTCTGTTGGGCTTTATGGCTTTCAACAGGAAGAGGCTGAGCTGGAACAGGAGCTGCGTGCAAATCTCTGCGCTGGTATGTAGGGCAAGCACCACAAGCTGCTTTCGCAAGCTCTCGGCATTGCGTGGAAGCTCCTTGCTGCGCTGTACGCGTGCAGCTCTTCTCTGACGACGCCAGTGGAGCCCTGGCACCACGCTGGGCTCGCCCCATCTGTTCCTGAGCCCTCACTGCTGGCTGCCTGTTCCCAAGAGGGGTTATATTGGGGTGGGCTGCTGCAGGCTGCTGTTTGGGCTGGGTGAAGGGATGGGAAAAGCTAAGTGTGGTGTGCTGATGCTCCTGTGCCGGCTCTGTCCCAACCTCATCCTGTGGGATGTGGGTGCAGTGTGCTGGCAGAGCAGGACAGAGCTGTGCCTTTCCCCAGGAATGAAATGCAGGTGACGTGGAAATAAATACAGTGCAGCTAGGGCACGCACACCTGGGCTTATGCCTTGTCTGTCAGCTCAGGTGATTTGTCTAAACCCACATGCCGTCTTAGCTGTGAGGAAGCCTTTCTGATGAAGCACTCTTGTTATTGTTTCTTGCCTCGTAGCCAACCTGTTACCCGCTTTCTGGTACCTGAATCTCATGCCTGCATCCCTCTGCATGCCACCCCTTCCCTGCAGCTCCCCAGTGGTGAGCAATTGTCAGGCTGAGCTCTGGCTCTCTGCCCTCCCTCACTGTGGCTTCCTCACCTGCATTTCGCTCATCTCCAGAAGTTGCGGCTTACATCTGTGCTGTTTGTAGCTGATGATCAGCTACTGCCAGGTGAGCCTAAACCCCAGCCCTTGGTGTTGGCAGCGGGATGCAGTTCAGGTCCTGAAAGCAGTGGCACATCTGTTGCTTTTGCTGGCTAGGCCAGCACCGTGCCTTCCCACAAAGCAGCGAGGTGCCTCCCTTTTCTCAGAGCTCTTTCCAATTTGGAAGCAATTATAAGATTGCCATTTCTCCCAGACATGGCAAATGGCCTCAGGCAAGAGCTAAGAGCTCTGTGGAATTACTTCAGTGGAGCTGATGCTTGCTGAATGTTTCGGTAAATGGCCAATGCTGGTCATAATTCAGTGCAGCTCCTTCAGGGACAGAGCTGTAGTTTGGCCAGCGGTGCTGCATGGCATAGCTGTGCACTCCGTACGAGTGCGAGCCAGGACGATGCTCCCTACATTGGTGGGGATCAGCATTAAAGGGCTTTTTACTCTAGAGGGAAACAGGAATGTTTCTCCTTGTTCTGCATTCACGGACTTCTGGCTGATGGCATACCCGTGTCATATATCTAGGGCTGCCAAGGAAGAGAAAAGCCTGAAGATGGAGGTGTCCCTTTGCTGTCCCGTTGAGCGTGGTCTGGGAAGATGCCTGGTGATTACCTGGCTTCTGCTCTGGGAGTGTTGGGTCACTCCTTAGTCCAGCTACCAAATTAGTGACAGTCAGATCATGCAGAAAACAGCAGCTTGCCTGGGAACACTTGAATGTCAGGAGTAAGTAGTAGCCTCATCTTTTATAGTTACTTTATTTGCAGATGCTTAATTAAGGCTCCTGCTGGCATTTGGGTTATGTGCCTCACCAGCCGTGGGCAGCAGGCTGGGCAGGCTCCCTGACTTCCCAGAGCATGAACCTGCTAATAACCAGGCTTCTGCAGAACCCAATCTTCACTGCATTTTTGTTCTCATTTAGTTATTACATTTAGTCTCTAGTGACTACAGAGCGGACAGCTGGTAAAGATTTGCATATGGCATGAAATTAAGTGAGTTCATTTTAATGTCTAATCTGTGCAAAGCTGAAATTTGGTTTCTAAAAGCCTTGCTTTGCCTTATCATTGCTGGCACATCTGCTTCATGCATTAGCCTTTGATTTCTAAAAGTTTATTTTCCCTGTATTTCACCAGGATAAACAATTAGAGCAGATCTTTGCGATCTTTTGTAAATGGTTTAACACCAGAGCTCAGGATCCTCTGGGTCGTGCAGCAAGAGTTCTGTCTAGCCATTGAGGAACATCTCTTGCATTTCCAGCATGCCTTTCTGCCGGGCTCTTCCCAGCAGCGATCTGCCATGAGAAGCTCCCCTAACCCTTGCTGCTGTGACATGCTTGGCAGCATACTCGGGTATTACACAACGCCAGCTGTAAATGGGCTCCTTCCAGCCAGCGCCTCTTTGATCAGCTTCCCCAGAGTGTCCAAAAGGTACTTCTAAGCCTTCACTTGTCCTCAAAGCGTGAAGCCAGCTTCAGAACCGGGCTGCGCTATTTATTTCATTTTCTCTTCAGTCTTTTCTCGTTTACCTCTTGTGCGAAGTGTTGAGAGGGAAACGAGCTGTGCCCAGCGTGGGGTATGGCAGGGAAATTGCTCTTAGACCTTGTCTACGCTCGGGGAATGCAGACATAATTTCTCAGGTGCAGGGAGCCCTGGAGTAGCAGGTCCTGCAGCTTGTAGCATTCCCACCTCTCTGTCCCTGAGATCAGTGTGCCCTGCCAGAGCTGTCTTGGGGCTCAGGGATGAGGGAGCAGGTAAGACTGATGTACAAGAGGCCAAAATAACACAGCAGCTGCTAAAGCCGAACCAGTGACTTGTTTCATATGTAACAGGGCTGTTTACTGATATTCTAAGGGTGGAGAAAATGCTGGATGGATGTTGTAAACGCTTTGTAGGAGTCGTTTCCTTCAATGTAAATGAGCTGGTGGACTGGCCTTCCAGTACACTGTGCTCATGGTGCCTTGCTTTGGGAGAAGATGACAAAAGCATCTGGCAGAGTGTTTGATGTTTGTGAGATGTTGTTTCTGATTCAGGTCTCCACCCAAGTAGTGTTTGGAGGATCCGGGAATGCAGATGAAGCACCTGAAAGGAGGTTCTTGAGTATTTCCAGTTGGCAGAGAAGTGAAAAATACTCTGAATCTCAAGAAGCAAGTGCTGAGAAGGCATCCATCCAGCTGTGGCCCTGGTGCAGAGCTCCTGCAAGCAGTTACTCTTACACAGACCAAAATGGCTTGGGTTTGTTCATGTGCTGAAGAGAAGTTCAGATCCAGACAGCAGAGAAGGGGGATGCTGGCACAGAGTTGCTGGAAACAGACGGGTGAGACTGGGCTGGCCAAGACGTGTCCCAGTGGGCTCTCTCCAGCATGACCGTGATTCAGTAATGCTGAAGTTCAAGAGAGCACTCGACTTGCTCTTTTCTCATGTTCTGCACCGAAGGTCTTGGCATCATTCAGACATCAGCTAACCAACTCCTTGGGAAGTGTCTCCTTCTCCTTCACTTGCCTTTTCAGGTGGGGCAGGTGAAGCCTGGGGTGGTGAGAGGACAGACTCTGATCATACAGCTGAGAATTCAGCAGACGTGGAGTGCCCTGCTGCAGCCGCAGCCTCCCCGCATGCCCAGGGTATGTGGTCTCTGCTTTAAAAGAGGCAGAAAGCAGAAGCAGGGAGTGGGTTTAACAAGAGCACAGTAGTCTCGGATTTGTGTAATGAGCTGGAATTGCAAACCTTGCGAATCTAGTGATGAGAAAAGAGAAGAGCGCACTGCAGTTGTCTCTATGGGAGGTCTGACCTTTCTGAGCTTGAAATTCAGGACTGAGAAAGCAAAATCCTAGCTTTTTGGCAAATGATATGAGTTTTCCTCCAGACCATCTGGAATGGAGTTGGGGTTGGTTTGTTTGGGGGGTTTTTTTTGCTTTAAAGTGTCTTTTTTTAGCAGGCAAGACATCTAGAGACTGGATAAGGAATCAGGCAGGAGCAGGAAAAGCAGCAGGCCTGCAGCTCATGCACAGAAGCCGTTTGCAAAGGCTGTGATGCTGCTGAACAGCCTCTTGCTTTAGCCTCCCCAGCACGGCCAAGAGAGGAGCTGAAGGGCTCCTGCAAGCTCTTCAGTGTCAGCAGGGTTCAGAGGGAGCTCTGTCCTGTCCCTGCCGTGCTCGGCCCTTGCAGGATGCCACCAAGCTCCTGGGTTTGCCTTTTGCTGGCCGAGGAGCCAGACCTGGCTTTGAAGAGTCTCCATCACTCAGTGCTACCAAGCGACTTGGGGTCTGAGCCCTGGCATCTGTGTAGCACCTGGGTAGGGCCAAAGGCATGTGGTGGGGGAGCTGCACGTTGGCATCAGCAAAGGCCCGGGGGGAGTCACAGAGCGGTAAATCTTGTTTGTGGAGGGAGAGCAAGTTCTAGCAGAGATGGGCTATGCCTTTGTCACACAACACCCAGGTTGCAGCAGGGTCATGCACACCTCCTCTTTACTGGTGTTTATTAGTGCTGTCGCTCAAAAGATCCTGGTGTAAATAAGGCCCTTGGCTCAGGTGGCCGCTCATTCGAAGAAATCAATTCAATTAAATTGGAATGGGTGGAGGTGCGATATGGGTGCGAAAGGCTGTGGCAGAGGGCTGTAAATCGTGCTTTCTGCAGCGCTGGAGCTGCCCAAGCGCTTTCCATCTTCCCCCTTTCTCTGAAACCAAAACCCTTTTCCAGCTCCTTCCCTTGTCCTTGCTTCTGCTCTTCTTTAGGAGGAGGGGAGGCTGGCAGGGCAAGAATTGCAGAGCAGGAGAGTCGATAAATCGTTGCTGTATTTTTGCACGAAGCCACGTGTGGCTGTGTGCTCCCACCATGGGCAGCAGTGTGACCCAGACTCTGCAGAAGCGGCCGCCTGGCCGTGCTGAGCATTGCCTGCCCGAGGACTCAGCCATTCTGAGAGCTTGCCTCATTCCAGACAAAGACTAATTTGCTAGGGGTAATTTATTTCGCATTGGTTTTGCTGCTCGGGGGGCAGTAAAAGCAGACAGGTTGATCTCAGCTGTGTTTGAATGCAGCTTCCCTGCCGGCTTCCGCACGTAACTGCTGCTGTGGCTGGTTCCCTGCTCTGCCACGATTGAACAAAAACTCACAAACAGCTCCTGGGTTAATGAGATTAAATGTATCCAGTGGAACATCTCTATTTGTCTGGAATGTGCTTCTTGTCCAGGCGCTATTTAAATCCATGTTTGAAGTCGTGAAGCTTTGCAAATCCGCCTCTCTGTGGGCACCATCTCTAAGTTTTGGTCCGAAGTGGGATTGAAATTTCCCCCTTGGGCTCATCAAAGCTTTCCCCGGTGCTGAGCTGTGCCGGCAGCCAGCTGACAGGCTGATCCCCCAGGCCCAGGGGCATCCGTTGTCATGCCGCTGGTAGCTCCCTGCACTTGTTTGGCAGCTGAATGGGAGGAGTGGGGGTTTTGAAATAAGCACAGCAGGGAAGAAAACCCCATGATCTAAAGCAAGCAAGCGAAATCTCATTTTCTCCTTGAATTTCAGAGGGCTGAGCAGCAAAAAAACAATTATTTCCCTGCAACTTTGCTGGGTAGATCTATAATTCTTGAGTCACGGGGGACAAACACTCTGAAAGCGAGCTGCTGGCTGATGGATAACCGGGGTGATGGTGGGGATGATGATCTGCTGGCACAGCGCACTCCCACTGCCTGCCACGCGGTAAATCAGCACAGCGGGGAGAGACCTCCTCGGGGCTGCAGAGGTGCCTCCATCCCTTGCTCCTGGAACCCGTCGCAGCTTGCTGAGACTCAGACATGCGAGGCCAAGGTCTGGCAGGGCAGAAAATAGCAATGCTATGAAGAGATGTGTGGAAGGAGCAAACGATTCCCTGTTGCATTTTTCCCCCCTTGGTGCACAGAGTTTTATGTACTGTAAAATTTGTTGTGTTATTGTCAATGGCATTTTGGCTGAGGTTTGTGCAAGGGAGTGCTGCTAAATATAAATAAAAGGCAATTATTATTTCTTTCAAGCATAGCTTTAATTTTTCTCTAATCCCATGGCACAGAAATTCAAAGTCTGCTCAGGTTGAGCGCAGGGCTGTGCTCTGAGGTCCCAGGGGACAGCTCCAGCTCCCTACTGGAGCTAACAGCAGCCTGTTGCAGTTTTAATTTCCAAGGAAAATCAGCTAAAGCCCTCCCAGCCCAACTGGCTCTTTTCTGGTATTCCAGTGATGTTTAAGTCAGTCCTCTGCCTAATTAGCTTGTAAATATTACCGCAAGTTTTTTTCTCTCTTTAGGCCAAGTGCACCGCGTTAGTAAGTGGAAGGAGAAATCCATTATGCAAACCATGAGGGAAAAGCATCTGTTTCCCTCTCTCCTGCTCCCAGCACAACCTGCCACTTAAATGGAACAAAGCCACAGCTCTGAAAAGTACCTCTTCTTGTTGGAGAAGAGAGAGACTCACTTTGAAGTGTTGGTATTGAAGTTTCTCTGAAGGACCATGCAGCTGGGGCATAGAATGTGTTGGGAACCACGGCAGAGTGTGGGAAGTGCACTCTCCATGTCAGCAGAGGGGATGCTCGCTGGGTGCACAGGGCAGGACCGGGGTGAAATCCCCCAGAAGATGCATCAGCCTTAGTGAAAGTGTTTGCCAGTTGTGCTCCAGCAGGAATTAGGGAGCTGTCCCTGTGCTGGCTGAGTTGCCTGCACCTGACAGTCCTGGAGAACAGAGCTGGGGTTCCCTGGGTGCTACCCATCCGTGCGGAGCATCCCTCGCTGCTGCCCCTGAGCATGGTTTTCTCTGGGAAGCTGCTTAAAATGTGCTTGGCAGGGGAAAGCTCGGCAGAGCCAGGGCTGTGCCTGGAGACTGAGGCTGGAGAAATGTAATTTAGCACCTTAGCTTCTGATTAAAATGACTTCATGGGGTTGAGAGGGGCATTGGCAGAGTCAGAGCTGGCAGTATGCTGTCCGTGGGGCTGGCTGTGCTGGGGGCAGGCGGGGACAAAGCGCGGCCACAAACTGCGCTGACCTCCCACCCTCCTGCCATCCAGCCCCTTTCCCGTTTCAGTTTTGATTTTCCTGACAAAGCCCTGAGTTTGGGCAGCTGTTGGCTTCTGGACTCATTGGAGAAGCTGTGGTATTTCTTGTTTTTAAGCTTAAAATAGCCTGGAATTGGCTCTTCATGTCTCCTGGAGTCTGCTTCGTTTTCCAAACCTAAGTGAGAGTCACCACGATGCAAGCAGGAATTAAAAGCTGTTGCAAGCCCTGGATTGAAATCCGTGTGTATTTTATGGGCCCGCGACAGCTAATGCAGGAGCTGTTCCCCTGATAAGCGTTATTTTGGATCACAATAAAAGTCGCATTAGATCAAGGCTTTTGGCAAGACTCGTTTTATAGTGGTTATTAAAGGCTGAAGTGAACTGCTTGGGGATGGGCCCCCGGGTGCATCAGTAAATAGAGAAAGCAGAGGATCAAATGAAATGAAACATGTTTTGGGTCCCTGAAAACCATCTTTAGAAAGAGCTTGGCATTATTATTATTTTTTGGTCTAATGTTGTTTTCTGCCTAAGTAATGTTGGGGAAGTGTCTTGAATAGCTTCCTAATTTGTGAGGGTCCCAAAGGCATAACGTTCGGAAGGAATTGGATTAACACATGAAAAATAAATTACAGACTGAGTGCTCGTTAGATGATTTTGAATTAATTTATTGATCTGAGGCTGGAGTCTTAGAAAACAGAGGGGAAAAATAACTGATGGCACTTCATCCCCAAACACACATGATTCTTTTACTGAATAAGTGAGGATCAGGCAGCAGTTTTCTGGTGACCCCTTTGATCTCAGGAGCTCATTGAGCTGCTTGGAGGGGCAGAGCTGTCGGGCTCGGGGCTCCCACGGACCCATCGGGGCAGGTGAAAAAGCCCGAGGGACTCCCCTGGCTTTGGCAGCCTGCGATGGCCCAGGGGAAGAGAGGGATGCTGCGCAATGCTGTGCCCTGCTCCATCATGTACAGCGATAAATCTCCCTCCTGAAGATGTCATCCCCTGGGAGTGGGGTGGTAGAGAAAATGGAGCCAGGCTCTTCTTGGAGGCATGGAGTGAAAGGCAAAAGGCAGATGGCAGGAGGGGATGCTCCACTGGGCATAAGGAAAAAACCTTTTGCGGGGGGTGTGTGTGTGTATCTCCGTCCTTGGGGATCCTCAGAGCTCACCCGGAGAAGGTCCTGAGCTGCCTGATGTACTGCGAAGCTGGGTCTGCTTTGACCAAGGGCTCGGGCCAGATGATCTCCAAAGTCTCTTCCAACCTCAGCTAATCTGTGATTAATGAAAACAGCTCCAGATACAAGCATGCTTTTACCCAGCTTGAGCTCCAGCTTGCCTGTCCTTGTTGACCATGGCAACCAGCCAGCACGCAGGCGTAAGTGGTGGAGTACCAGAGCGCAAACCATCAGTGCCCTTGTGCAAAAGGCACCCAAACAGGGTTGCCTTGAACAGCAAAAATTTTTTTTTTTTTTTGCGGAATATTTGTGGAAATTGCAACAGGCATTTGCCATTCCATGTGATTTTCTTTTTTATTGCTGCTTTCTTAGTCTGAGGGAGCTGTGCCCTCTCTCGAGGTGCTCTCCGCCCATTGCGGGCCTGCTACAGCAAAGTAAGTTTCAGTGAAAGCTGGAAGCTTGGCAAACTTCTGCAGTATAAAGTGAAGCTGGTGTTTCTTTTTAAAGGCTGAAAGTAAATTCATCCCAGGAACTGACAGTCCATTAAAAACAAAGATAACAGAGTCTCTGGGTGCGTCTCTGCTGGCAGTCGTCTGGCTTCCCATATTTACTTGATAACGTGATGGCTAGCACAGCAGGCACTGATATCTAAAAATAAACGAGGGAGCTGTTCCTTTGGGCTCCGGGTTAATCTGGTTTGGGGGAAAATGGTCCATAGTGTAAGCTCAGGAGATCACAGTTCTTAGTTTTTTTAGGGGGTAGGATTTGTAGTACCGTGCCGTATAAAAGAAGAGCAGCCGTAATGAGATATTTATCGCAAGGCTCATGGTGTGTTTTTCCACACAGGTCAGTGCAGGTGTTCCTCCCACCATGCTGCTCTTACTGGTGTTACTGGTCCTGCTCTCGATGAGGTTTTGGTTTCAACATGCTTGTTTGGATCTGCCTGCTCCGGGGTCAGTGCAATCCCTCTTGCCATGGCATATCTTGGAGCAGGTCAGTGGTGCCCACCCAGCCCCACCACCGTCCTACTGGTTCGTACTGGAAGCAGTGGGATGGGGTTGCTGGGGCTGGCTGTGCCTATTGCAACCCTGGATGGGGGAAAGTGCTGACTTGAGGAGCTCAGGTATACCTGGAGGATTTATTTGCCCCAAAGGCTCCTGTGGCAGCGATCTGGGTGTTGATGGCTGGACTCTGCTCCGAGCTGCCAGCTGTAGGTTTTGGCCATCAGCAAGTTGGGCACTGCTGGGCACAGGCTGGCCTCACGCTGGCATGAGCCGAGTCCCCTGGGATGTGCAGGGACCCTTGGTGGACGGGTCTGCGGGGGTCCTCCACCCACTGGCAGCATCATTGCTAATTTACACCCTGCTATCTGCAGCACAGCCCCCCTGGACCATAATCCGCTTATTAAAGTCAATTAACTCATTAACTCTGCAGGCAGGGAACTTTATCTTAAAAAATAAAGAAAGTGAAATTTTCACTCTGAACTGGGTCAGAAGCTTTTCTTTCCTTTTTAAAAAAATTTTTTCCCTCTTTTCTTCCTGGAGACAGGTTTGGACTTTTTTCAGCAGTGGCGGCCGGTGGCTCGGCTGCGGCCATCTCACGCTCTTCCTCGACAGTGGACATAAATCCTCCCGAAGGAGAATACACTGATGCTGAGCCGCTGCCGTAAAACCTGTTGCAGGGAGGCCAGGGCCATGCTGGGAGCTCTCCTATGGTAAGCGGCGCTGCCAGGGCTGTTTTGGGGTCCGAGCCCGGGTGCGAGAGAGATGGGGGGTCCTGAAGGAGGAGCAACACTTCAGATTAAAGGATTTGCCAACATCTAATGAAACAAGAGCCTCCAGGCTTCCATTAATTAACAAATTAGCTCATCAAGAGTCTCCCTAATTTGTCAAATATAAAGCTGCCCTATTAATTAAACAAGAGGACAGATTTTAATTTGCCTGGCAAAACTGCACATTTAATTGATAAATGACTCATTTAAACCATTCTTGGTGAAAGTTTCCAGAAGAAGCGATGGGGACGAGCGAGGCGTCAATGCCGGGCTCCTCCGAGCGAGCAGCACCCGCACCCGGCGCTCCAGCTGCCGGCTTTGTGCCCACACCGTGCTGCGCTCCCCTGCATCGCCGGGGCTTGGGGACCACTGCCCGTCCCCTCCCCGCGCCGATGATTCCACCACCTCTCCTCCTCCTGCCAACCTGCCCTTCTCTCTAGCACTGGGCTTGGCCAGTGCTTAATTGACCCATCTGCTAATTGGGTTTGATTACATCTGACTGCTTGTTCCTCTTCCCCTAAATCCCCTTAGCTCGCTGTTTTCCGTGGCTGGCAAATTATTTAGCAGAAGCTCCGCGCCGACAGCTCACCGGCGGTCCCAGGGGTTCGCTGGGGTTGGGGAGATGCTGGGCGGAGGACAGCAGATGCCCTGGCACATGGGTAAAGCACTCGAGGATGAAAATGGGAAATGCTTTATTTCTCCCTTGGGAATTACGGCCACATCATTCCTCCTTGAAGGCAGCTTCAAAAGACCCGCGACGGTTTGTGCTCCCTGCTAGTGATAAAAGCAGCTCACCGCGCTCGCTCGGCCCTGCGGCTGAAATTTCTTCCTCCACTTGAAGGACAGGGGAATAAATCAGAGGTTGCATGACATTCAGATGATCTCCGCATGAGATTAATTGCTCGCACAGCATCTCTCTGGACAGATGTGCTGGGGAAGCAGCATCGAGCTGGTGTACCCCAGGTTCCCCTTTACCAACTTTTTTTTTACCCAAAAAAGTAAAGAGAAGTCTTAACAGGACAGCAGATGAATTATGTGGAGTCCTGCCTGAGTTTTCAATTTAGCTCTATTGATTTATAAGGTCTTTTCAATTACTGAATCCTCCTTGGTGGCAGCATGCGGAGCAGCTGTACGTGAGCTTCATACTCCATCGGGGCGGGCGCTGTGGCGGGGACCTTCTGTGTCTGCTCCGGGCTGACTGAGGCACAAATAATAGGATTTCCTCTGCAACATTTAGTAAATAAAAATCAGGGATTCATTAGCACAGAAACTTGTCTTATATGAAGAAAAGACCGGAGGAAAATGGGAAGTGCGGGAGTTATCGTGAACATAATATATGAAACAATTTGAATTCAGGAGAAGGCAATTTGAAATCTTATTAGATTTTCTTCTTTTTTTTTTTTTTTTCTTATTGTGTGGGCAAGGTTGGGTGATTTCTGAGGGAGCTGGAGATTAAAAAAATACATGGACAAGAAGTACCCTTCCCTCGCTGCTGAGTTCAGGCTGTCCCTGTCACCTCCTGGCTCTCGGCCGGGAGCTGCCAGCTGGGGAAGACATGAAGGGTCAGAAACCTGAAAAGCTCTGAAATCCACCCAAAACGAGAGCAGCCCACTCCTGATCATTTCACTTTCTCTTCCTAATGAGTGCTGGAGTATTAATAACCTTTTGGTGTAAAATTACTGCATTTTAAAAATTTCATTATGTCTCTGTACCACGGGACATAAAGCAGAGGCAAACCTAATTAAATTACTGAGAATTAAATTGCTGGCCCCTCCAGCAAAGCCTGGGGGAAGGCGGTTGATCCCTCCAGCTTTGCAAAGGATCCAAATTACTTGACTCAGCTCTTCTCCCACCAAAGCCAGAGCCAAGCTGCCCGGAGCCATAGGGAAGGAGCCCGGCTCAGCCCCTGCACCGGCCATGGGGAAGCCGGCGTGGGAGGGAAGCAATGCTCATGGCGGATTTATTTATTAAGGTCCATAATTAATAGTGAAGACATCTGCGGGAGAGGGAAACCATTGCCTCCACGAGGACAGGGGGAAGGCGGGATGGTTTTGGTGCTATTTAAAGGAAAATTTAAAAAGGCACCAGTCTGCAAACACTGAAGTTCCTGCAAGCTCAGCAGAGCTGGTTCCCTCTGTCAGCGTGGATGCGGGCAGGGGGCTTGCACTGGGGGGATGGTCCCCAGCCCAAATCCCGCTCTGCAGCATCGCTGACTCTGCTTGCCCCATCCTGGTGCTGGTTATTTCAAAATACCTTTGAGGCCCCTTGATGTGGCCTATTTCTAAAACTCCATCAGCAATTTGCTGAGGATTTCCTGCCATTTTGGGAAAGGCCGAGAGCAGGGGGGGCTGAGCACGGCCGTGCTGCCCGGCTCTGCCTGCACCCAGTGGCACGTGCCCTCTGTCTGGCCAGGGTGATGTAGCCAGCGCCTTTCCAGACCCCTTTGCCGAGCCACCATTGCCCACTGGTGCAGTGCCGGAGCATCCGCTTCAGCAACGTTGGGAACATTGTTGGTCACAGGAGGTGAGAGTGGCACCACGGCCGTGGCACGTCACACCGCCTCCTTTGGGAGAGTGCCATATCCATGGTCGGCTCCACTGACCCCATCCCACATGCTCTGGGGACTAGGTGGACGGACCCTTTGGGTGCGTGGTTCAGCCTGGAGGAGCCTCACTAGGGTTGTTTGGTCTCCTGGGGTGGCAGGGAGGTTTGGGTTTTCCCTTTCCAAGGCAGATAACCAGTATTGATGCTGTTCCTCATCTCCAGAGAAGGGCCAGGCCAGCCTCGCTGTTACGGCTGGTAGAAAGTAGCTTTTCAGCCGCTCCGGAGCAGGTCCATGACCCCCACTGTCGGATCTGCAGCAATCTCAGCACTGGCACTGCCATGTGGATGTGGATGCTGGTGCTTTCAGCTGCTCCTGAAATTCCCCCTCCTGAAGGCTCCGCAGGGGCTGGGTGTGCCACAGCCCCTCAACAGAAGCGAGGAGCAGGGTCTTTAATCTGCTGATGGGTTGCACCCTGCGAGATGGAAATTAGGACGGGGCTGCTCTTAGAGATGGTCCCTGGAGGTGCTGCAAGCAGGGCTGTAGAGGTTCAGATAAGATGATGTCTCACCCCCCACATCCCTCGATTCTGTATAATTGCTCCATGCATTTATATCATAGGGCTGGTAGTGATGCTGTGGGGCTGGTACACTTACCCCTGACCATGGTCCACCCTGCTACTCCGATGCTGGGAGATGAGGATGGAGCCACCTCAAAGTCTGCTCCAGCTGAAATTTCAGGTGCTCCTTCACTTGGTACTGCAGGGAGGGCACTTTTGGGCTGAGGAACAATATTTCTCCCCACCAGAGACTACCAGCCATAGTAAATAAACAGCAGCTCTGCAAGGAAAAACACTCAGGAGATGATTACAACTTGTGATGAGAGCTCGAGTGTGGTATCGCCTGGGGTGAGTGGCTGATAAGCCCTGTGCTCCCTGGGGAGCGGCGTCTCGGCGAGGTGCCCAAGGCTACCGTGTCCGCTGGGGCCAGCATCAGCGTGGTGATGCTGCGTGGCTGGAGTCAGTCCCCGAGGGTGCACGGCACATCTCTGCTGGATCTCAGGTGAGTGGTTTATGAAATGCCTTTTCTCTACGCAGCAGTGTCGGAGGGAGCCATGATGTCCTCTGCCTTACCTGTAATGACATTTTCAAACTAAATTTCCAGCCATTTATGTATATATAATATATATATATAAATAATATCAGCTTAATATACCTGCAGCCCGTCGCCACCCATCCATCCAGGCTCCAGATGTTCTTAGGGCATGCTGAGGGGGCTGATCCTGCCCGGAGAGGTGTCCCAGCCCCAGGAAGGGCCGTGCTGGTGCTGAGTGTGGCAGGCTGTCAGGAGGTACCTTTTCTTTGACCATACGTCCCCCATAAACCATGTTTTTAGGCAACTGTGAACCTGAGCAATAAAGTTATATATGGGGTTCCCATTTTCTGCCCCAGTCAATAATGGAGACAGTAAATGTAGCTCCTGTTATTCACTGCTGTGGTTTAATACCTCATAGTCAGAGGGCTCAGGTTAGAGCCCTTTCTTCCAAGGTAAAAAAAAAAAAAAAAAAAGGCAAAATGGAAGTAATTTAAATAGACCATTTATGCTGTTGGTGTTCCAGCAGCTATCACCAGCTCTGTTTGGTGCGGTATGTATTATTTATGAGATTTCATTAATATGCAAAACTGCACCACTTGATTGGCTCTCCTGGAGTGCCGCCAAGGCCCTTATAAATTATATAAGTGCTTGGCTGCCTGGCCCCACTGCCACGCTGGGGCTGGAGCGAGTGGGGGGCTCTGGGGGGCCGGCAGCCAGCCTGATGTGGTGCAGCAGGGCCGGCTGTCACCCCACACGGTGCAGCTGCGGTGGGAGCCCCGTGCCAGGCTGGAGCTGCCACCGATGCCTGCCCGGCCCCGCTCTGCTCCTGCCAGCCTGGCATCTCCCCTGATCCCCCATTTTTCTCTCCTGCTGTTTTGCCCAGCTCTGGTCTTTTTGCAGACAAAGCCAGGCATTGGCGTTGCATTTTCCAAGCTATGATATTTTAGGGGGGGTCTAGGCTTGTTGGATCACCTCTGCCTCCACCACGGGGTGCGAGTGAGGTGGTGGGAAGCTGGGGGTCCCTCCCTGCAGAATAAAACAAAATTCCCATTCAAAGCCAGGGCTGGCACCGGTGCTCACTGGTATCTCTCCTGGTCCCTGACGTGGCCAGAGCGGTTTGTTTTACAAGGGCTCCTACTGGCACACAGCAGGTAATTACGCCTCATCCCTCACCTCCTGGATAAAAGACGTGATGCAGATGCATCTGCAGGTTAATTAAAAGCAAGCAGGTTGCACAGTGCAAACCTCGTGCTTCCAACCCTGCAGCCATGGGCAGAAACCTCCACTGGCTCTGACAAGGGATGGGCGAAACATCCCAAGAGCCCAGCTCCTGACATCATCTCTTTGCTAATTTTCTGCCCAGCTGTGAAGTTGTGAACAGGACATGGCGAGCGGCCCTTCGCCCAGCGCTGAGCTGCCGGCTGGGAGATTCCCAGGCTCCGGAGAACACATGGCTGCAGGAAATTATAGCTGGGTAATTGCAGAAGACCTCTGGCAGGACATGTAATTAAAATGAGGATTTGACAGCGGGTGGATGAGAGGAGCTCTCCCGGCTGGGCCAGGGGATTGGCAGGATGGGAATAGCTTCTGCTGGGGAATAAAAAAACAAAGACAGAAAATATCCCCTTTGTAGGGAATAAAACACGAGCAATGGTTGTCGTGCTGCTCCCCAGGTGGCCCTGCTTCTTCCCTTGCTCCTCCTTTAACGCACACAGATTTGAGAGTAAAAGTCCGTGGCAGGAGCCGCTCTGGATTTACACCAGGGGAGCGGGGCAGGATCAGGGCAGCCCCGGTGCCAGCGGGGTTAGCAGCATCCTGGGGCAGTGGTGGAACAGGAGCGATCTGTTCAGAATCTGTCTGTTGAGGAGTGATTGCCTCAGAGGAACGATGGGTTTTTCTTGGTATGGGGAGCCTCAAGCTCTTGGTTTGCCAGCTGGGACTGAGAGGAGCCACTCCAAACCTCTGGCTCCAGTGCCAGGGTCTGGGTCTTTGGGGACCAAAGCAGGTGTGCAGGAGCCGGAGACTTCAAAACATCATCAGGGGCATTTCAGGCCCGGGCTGGGACACAGGTTTGATCTGAACATGAGAAAAAACAGAGCAACCAAAACCCAACCTGCGCATCCTCCAGAAGAGCCGCTCCCCGTGCCGCTCGGAGCCAGCCTGGGCACAGGGCTCATCCCTGTCCGGTACCCTTCCTTCATCCTCCTCGTGGAGCCCCTACAGGTGGTGGGGAGGGTCCCCATGCTGTCCCCAGGATGCGGCTCTGCTTGGCCGAGGGCAGGCAGGAGAGGAGCCAAGATGCCGTTTGCAGTGGGGGCTGCAGTGTGCAACCCTGTTGATTCCCTGGCAGGAGATGCTCATAGCCTGATTAAAAGCAGGCTTTAAGCACGCTGTCCCTCTTGCTCCCAATTAACTCGGCGGCACTGTCAACAGCCTCCCTGCCACCTCCCTGGCCTGGTGTTGCAAAAAGAAGTGTGTGGGGGGGGGATGAAGGGAGCCCAAGCCCCCAGGAATTATCATGGTGCCCAATGTAATTTGCAGGCGCCAGCAACAAGGCGGCAGCAATCCTGACATCGCCCACCACACGCCTGCACTTCCGTGCTGCTGCTCAGCTGCTGGGGCCCTACGCAGGAAGAAACTGGGGAGAAAAGCCCTGAAAATGTCACTTCCCCACTGGGGGGTCTGTGGGAGCCACTGCCAGAGCTGCGCGTCCCTGCCTGGATCACTGCCGGGGACTACTGGACTTGGTCCTCACCTGTGCTGGGGGGCTTTCCCGCTCTGCTGGGGGATGCATTTATGATGAATGCATCTCTGCCAAATGAAAATGGTGATTTTCCCACCTGGCAGATGCCACTTTTACTGCAGGTCTCACAGCAGGTAAATACTAATTGCGGCATGCCTTTAAACAGGAACAAAAAGTGACAGGACTGAATTACTTCACTTCAGTCCCCTGATGCAAAGCCGTAAATCATGAGCTGGAGTTTATAGAGACTTTATGTGTCTTGGGCTGGGCAGGATCAAAATTTTCTGAAGAATAATGACACGTTAATAATAGCCTGCCTCAGAAGTAAAATTAGCAGAGGGGTTTTTGTTTCTATTAAAGTCAAAGCTGGATTCTTTTGCCTTCATATCAGTTTCTTACATGGAGAGAAACCCCTCATAGGATTGGATGAAATGACGCTGAACACCTCCCAGTAAGGGATGGTGAGCCCAGAATGTCACCAGTGCAATTATGAACTGGTACATCCATTACCTCATCGATAAACTCTCAAGTATCTGAGCAAGTTGTTAATTTATGAATGTTTTGTGTGACATCCCCTTGTCATCACGGCACAGGCTTGATGCATATTTAGCCTGGCTATTACTGGCAAGAGCACACAGTGTCCATGGCAGTGGGTGAGCAGAGTAGGTGTGCCAGCTGCCTGCTTTATGCCTGCTTTACACCCTCTTTAACCCTCAAAAATTCACATTTGCCCACTCCCAGGTCACACAGCCCCATTATGGCCTGGGGGCGCTGGCACTGGGTGAGCAAACCCGCCTTGAAGGAGCATCACCATCAGGATGGGGGGATGTCCCCATCTTGCTGCCACCCACTGCGAGACCCGTAAGGGTTTAAGACTTGTGGGTCCGAGCTGAGACCTCCTCAACTCATCACACGTGTGCGCACAGAGGCAGCCGGGCTGTGGCCATCGCCTCCACGTCCCCCAGGAGTTGCCACAACCATAGTGACCTGTGCCCGTGCCCCAGACATCACCGTGCAGTGTGTCCTACCCGGCAGTGATTGCCGGCTGGCGGGTGTTAAATAACTGCAAGCAGCAGAGGTGACTCTTTTCGGTCCCGCTCCTGGGGGGCTGCCAGCCCTGCTCACCACCCTCCCACCCATCCGGCCTCCCACTTGACCCAGGGCTTGGTCCTGACCCAGCCTCGGCCAGGAGGTGCATCCCAGGCACCCCCCGGGCTCCTGGGGTGATGCCATGCTCCAAACGAGCTGCACATCTGGGAACAAAGCTGAAATGATTATTTTTCCATAATTAAAAATACATTATTCATTGTTTGCTGCTGCTCTGCAGGCATGTTCTGTGAGTGGCAGGGTGTCCTGCTGCTCACAGCCGCCCTGTCCCACTCCCTGGGGTGCCTCATTGGCAGGGATGATCTTGCCTCTTATTACTGTGCCAGGTTTACGGGCGCTGCGGGATCAGCTGGTTCCAGGCAGTCCTGAAGATGCTTTTTCAGTGCAGGATGCAGCTCTCTGAGATAATAAAAAAATGTTTCAAACCATCACCCTGAGTCAGAAGGGGAAGAGCCATGTTTTCCATCTGGGCTGTAAATGGGCACACAAGCCTCCGGGATGCAGGGAAAGGGGCTCTGGTGCCGCTTGTGTTGCCCTTCCTGTCCACTCCAGACAGACGGACGGATGGGTGGTGTTGGATCTGGTCGGAACAGAGGGATGAATGGATGGACAGCCAGCCAGCATTGGGTGCACAGCCAGAAGGGTGAATCCGAGTGGGTTCAGAGCGGTCTAGAGGGACAGACAGTGTTGGAGCGGTCTGGACAGACAGACAGGCGATGCCAGAGTGCTCCAGCCAGAAGAGGACACTGACAGCCAAAGCCAGCAAAGGTGACGGTGGCTACATGCTTCCTCTTTCTCACCTTAAATCTCCTGAGCAATAAATAGATGATGTAAAATCATCTAAATCACCTAAAATAAAATTTTCTCGGCTGTGGTTTCCAAGTGGATGGAGTCGACTCTGCACCTGGCTGGAGCTGCGGCAAACGGCTCCCGGTGCTTCGAAGATCTGAGCTGTAACAAGGCAGGGATTTACGGCTGCCATCGAGAGAGGCAAGGGGTTCTGTTCCCCCAAAGTCCCCCCCCGGGTTAGATTAGGCTGTCTGCAAGGAAACTTAATTGATTCTTTAGGTTAAAGCCTTTTCATCTGCACAGACAAGCCAAAGCATTAATTTTGTATAATGTGACACAGAACATTTGCGTGCAGCTCTGCGGCACGGCTTTCCCTCCCCGTGCTCCCTTTTGGGCTCTGATTTGTTTTCTTTCCAAGGCAAATTCTGGATCTGGCTTCCATCAACAGCACTAATTAATCCCTTTTGATAGATCCCAAAATTTATTTATTTTTCTAAATAATTCTCAGGTAACAGGTGCATTTCAGCAGCAGGCTTCTGTCCATTGTGCCAGTCCCAGGGGAGGATTGCATCCAGTATGTGGCTGAGCTTTGGACATCAGGATGCTTGAGCTGCTTCTGGCTGTGGGAAGAAGCTGCCAGGGGACCCTGGCGAGGGCACAGGTATCCCCACGGCTTCGCCAGCACTGCTGAGAGACTCTCTCATCACTCCAGAAATAGTCCCACTGCTGGCATGGGCTCAGGAATAAAACATATTTTGCTGTTATTTTTAATGGTGTGGGGGGAGCGGAGCCCTGGGGACCTGCACCTAGGTCACCTCCCAGGACAAAATGAGACCGAAAATGGCATTGCTTGCTTGGAGCCGGCAGCCAGAGTGGCTGGGACCTGGCAGGGATGCTGAGCCTTCCCGCAATGAAGCAGTGGCTGTGCTGCTTCCCAGCACAATGCCCAATGCCCGGCAGCCCCCATGCCTGTCCCCACTGGCTGCTGGTGATGGGAAGCAGGATGGGACCACTGGCAAAGTTGGAGGGCACCAGCCAACCTCCAAAACACTTGTCTCTGCAAAGCCTTGCTCCGTGCAGTGGCCGTTGCCCAGAAATTAATTGCAAGGAAAACTGGTTTTATTGATAAAAAAAAAAAAAATCATAAAGAAGAAAGAAGATTTTCTTATCAGTGTTTGGGAAGTTGAAGCCCTTTGCTGTTATTAAGACAAATCCAGCTGATGCCTTAAATAATTGGGTATTTCCTGAGGGGTTTCTTAGCTGTGTCATGTCAATGGTTCTATTTTGGCTGTGAGATTACAGGAATACTCACCTCTATCTGTATTTTGTATCTGGCCTCTGGAGTTCCTGCACACGGGACACCAGCTGTGGGAGAAGCGCAACCTGAGGATTTTTAGGGTGATGCTGAAGTGTAGCACAGAAGATGAGCCTGTATTAAGCTTCAGCAGTTTCATAGCTAACGCAAGCCCTGGAAGACCTGTCGGCACCATCTGTCTTCCCAGTGGGATGCTCAGCATCCAATCCTGGAGCCCTGGCAGGGCTGCATTTAACCCCTCTCCATCCTAAATTCCCCCAGGGCCAGGGGTTGGTGACCACTGTGCCACCAAATGAAGAGAGTGGGGACCTCAGGAGAGGGCAGGGATGCTGATGCCGAGCCGCATCTTCGCACCCACTGAAGTCCAGCTGAGCTTTGCATGATCTCAGATGCCCGAGTCTTCTCGTTTTCCAAACCCAGAGCTTGTGAGGCTTT
This sequence comes from Aviceda cuculoides, assembly GCA_035590195.1. Taxonomy (NCBI): domain Eukaryota; kingdom Metazoa; phylum Chordata; class Aves; order Accipitriformes; family Accipitridae; genus Aviceda; species Aviceda cuculoides. The sequence goes on from JAVJGG010000088.1 coordinate 14,869,509, forward strand.
TTTCTCTTCTGAGATGCAGACACAAGCAGACCTGGCCTGAATTGGTTTCCCACAAAAGATGGCGTGTTAAAAAAACCCACTCTGGTTGGGAGAAAAAGAGATGAATGGCACATTTTCCGCTGGAAACTGTTTCAGGGCAACACAGCACACAGAGAAAACACTCAGTTCTGGCAAAATTAACAATTTGGGGATAAATTGGGGGTGCAGACGGGGGGAAGACTTGTGCTGATATCAGAAGCTGCCTGGCCACAAACCTGTTTTAAGGATAATGTAAGCACACCGACACGCACAGCATCGCCCGTGTGCCAGCTTGATTGCCCATAGCAAGCCTTGGAGCCATTCCCTCCTGCCTCTGCCGAACAGCTGGGGGGGTAAAAATCCTTCAGATTAGCTAAAGACCATGAAATGAAGGAGCAGCACCGCACTTGGAAATTCAACTTTCTGGCCCTCATGTTTCCAAACCGCCTTCCAGGAGGGGATGGAGCATGGAGGAGTTTGCTGCACTGCAATGGCGTGCAAAGGGCCCTAGGGAAACCCGTTTGCGAGTGTGAATTCCAAAGGATACGGCCGTACGCTCAGGCTCTGAATATTTATGGGAAAGGGCTTGTTGGGGCTTTTTGCAGATTTATAGTGATGTCCCAAGGTGACAAATGTAATTTTACATTCACCATTAATCTTGTACGACAAAACACATGGAGAGGATCCTACAGGGAATTCAAATTAATTGATGGAGGTGGTAGGAACTGATATGTAACTAGCTGAAAGGAGCCAAAATTGTTGTTGTTTTAATCCCTTACTTGGCGGCCTCATTTCATGGTCCTCGCTGCATCCATATGGCTGGCAGATGGGATAAAGGGCTCACAGGACCCACCAGTGCCTGCCACCTCTCTTTCCTTGGTGCGAAAGAAAATAATGGCATTTTGCTCTTTATTAATGAAATCCAGCCAGCACCAGACCCGTTCCCTGGCACAGGGATTTTCTTTCTCCTGCAAGGGGTTTTAATAATGGAGTTTCTTAATTTCAGTTGTGCTGTAAAAAAAAAAGGGAACCTGGAAGGGGAATTAAAAAACTTCTTTAAAAAAAAGTGTCCCATTAAGATGTTTGTGTTTTTAACCTGAAACCTCATCCTGTGGATGGGCATGATGGAGATCTCCTACCCTGATGCCCATCCACACACCGACCTGGGAGCTCACGAGCCTCCTCAGCTGAAGGTTTATCCTGAAGCATCTCCCGCAGCTCAGGATTTATTAAGGGTGGATCAGCTGTGTCCTTACTACGGCTTATGGCCATGACATTAAATTTCCAGAGATTAGAAGCATGAGAGAGAATTTAAATGACAATGGGCTCAAATAAGCCATCCAGCAGTGGGACCATCTCCCTGGGGGGGAGCAGAGTATTTCAGAGCTCAGAGGTGTCTCAGCATCACTGAGAGGCACTGGATTTACAGCAAGCGGACTAGAGACCCTCTGGGGAAATGCCATCCAGAGACAAGAAATAAAAATAACTTGGAGAAGACAAATAAAAGGAATTTTATTTCTCCAGCTGCTCTGAGATAACAGAAACGCCCCACTCTCATGGCATGGTTTTGGGCTGTGAGGTGGCTCCGGGACCCTGGAGTGGGTGAAGATGCTGTGCCAGGATGGTGAAGCAGCTGTGCTGTGATGATGCCAGTGTGGAGGCACTTCCCTGGGAACAGACTGTGGGTCCACCCGGCATTGCTGCCTAGTCCGCGTGGCTGCCTCTGCTCAGCAATAATGTGTAACATCTATGTGTGTAACCCAAATTCTCCCTGTGCTGCTCCATCCTCAGGCATGGCTGCATCCAGTGTACCCTGCCATAGGGGTAAAACACATCTGCCCAGACTCCTCCTCGGCATCCTCCTGTGGGAACCAGCACTGCTCGGTGCTCAGGTGCTTTTTAGCCAGATATCTTAAAGAGATGAGCATTTTGCACATAGAATCATAGAATCATTTAGGTTGGAAAGGACCTACAAGATCATCGAGTCCAACCATCATCCCTGCCCACTAGA
>JAVJGG010000088.1:14871637-14931223 GCA_035590195.1 Aviceda cuculoides
AGGTGCGGCCTCACCAGTGCCCAGTACAGGGGAACAATCACCTCCCTGCTCCTGCTGGCCACACTATTTCTGATACATGTGCCTCTCCATCTTGCTTTCCTCCTCCACCAACTCATCAGTCTTTTTTCAGTTTAACTTCTTCCATATTGACCAAGAGAGGTCTCAGAGGCAGCGCCAGCAAGGGGGGAGGAAGGCTTTCTCTCATCCATGCAACGTAAGCTCAACCCCAGCACAATACATCAGAGCAGCGCCCCCCCCCGAGAAAGGCAAAGAAACCCGTGGCCAGGGTGATGGTTTTGGATACACCCCAGGGCCTGTGTCTTTTCAGTGAGACCGGCCTTAAAAATCCAGGGGCTGAGGTGTGAAATTTTAAAATGCACTAAATAGGATTTTTCTCCCCAGGTTGGGCTGGTTGAAGGCAAATACCCTGGCAGCCTGGGGGGTAATTCTCCCTCTTGTACCCTCAGGAATTCATCTCCCTGGAAAGCCCCAGCATGCGCTAATTAACCCTGCAACCTCAATAAAAATGGGGCATGATCTCACCAGCACTGGTTGTGTCCTGTGATGAAGTTAGTCTGGAGGTTGGTGCTCAGCTGGCGGGGGGGGGGGGGTTGGCTGCTGCCCTCCTGGGACAACCCCCTGCAGGGATGCTGTGGTGGAGGCTCACACCGCCTTTGCTGGGGATGGGGGCTGTGACCACCGTGGTTCCCCGCCAAGTTGTGGGGCTGGAGGCAAATTGGAAATGCTGAATTGGAAACCAGGTAGGAGAGACCCTTCCTGAATGACCTCTATAAAGCAAAGGTGAAATGGAGCTGGGTTGAAGTTTTTGGCTCTACACAAAGCCCCTGAGCTGGAGCTGGGCTGTGAGCCTGGGGGCTGCGGTGGGGACCCTGAGCATCCTTGAGGCTGTGACCCAAGGAGCTTCGCTGGGGCAGATGCTGCTGGTGATTCCTCATCCCGGACCATGAGCTCCAAGTATGAACTTCTGGGGGATCCCTGTACTGGGAGGCTCCCAGGGAAACCTGTTGCATGTTTGAGCCTGGGAGTAGTGGGACTGTCCCCAAATATCAGCCCCAGCCAGGATCTCAGTTTGGTTTTCCAGTTCCTCACCAAAGGGCTATTGGGCATGTCACTGTTTGGGGTGGGGGCTGTTTTCCGAGTGCTGGAAGAGCAGTGCCTGCAGAGATGGGCCAAAAGCAGGTTGGGGTGGTTGCCAAAGGAAGATTTCATTCTGTGAGAGATGAAGCACATCTCTGGCATGGAGGAGATGTGCCCCGAGCAGGGCTCTGCAGGAGGCGATGGGGCAAGAGCCTGTGCTGCCGCCAGGGATGTGCCAGCCAGGGCCACCAACCTGTGCCCCTGTCATCGCTTGCCTCCAGGTCAACCACGGTATGTACGGGGCAGGGAAAAAGCAAAACCCAAACCAGTCCCATGGTTTTGTAATGTATCAAGTTGCAGGAGAGAGAAACGCAGACTAAAGCTGTGCAGATGCCCAGTGTGGACACACCAAAGCCTTTAGCTCTGTCCCTGGGGACAGATGAGGTGAGCTTGGCTCGCGTTTCGATGACGTGCTCGTTACCAGACTAATTGCTTCCTTGGCAGATGTCGGAGGCCGACGAGTGTGAGCGGGGCTGGGTCACCCGCACCCAAGTCAAGGAAGCTCTGCCTGTGGCTGCAGGCAGGCAGCCCAGGGCAGGGTGCCCTGTCATGCTCAGGATGTTTCATCTCCTGCTTTTCATCTCAGCCGCAATGTCCCCTAATTCTGGCTGAAGCTTACTGAGTGCTCTGAGTCCCTAACGAGCCCAGGGGGATGAAGCACTGTGTGCAGGAGCCTGGTGCTGGTCCTTGTCTCTCCCTTTACAAAGGGAATTGTTATTCCCCCCTGGGTTTTACTGCTCCAAATAATTTTCTTTGGTGGAAAGATGTAGGAAACTCTTGCTCTCACCCACTCCCATGTGGCTCTGGGCAGAGGCAGGATATCCCACAGGAAAGGTGTGAGGTTGGTTGATGATTCTTGCTGAGCAACGAGCATCTGCTCGTCACAAACTTTCCTTGCTGTCTTGGGGACTGAAAGTGATTCCTGGGGAGGAGAGACAGATCCCGGAGTGCTGCTAGATCCGAGTGATCCCTGTGCCTCAAAGGGAACCCCCCAAGACCTCAGCTGGGATTTGATGCCAAGAGCTACCTCTGCTCATAAATCCCTGGCCAGGTGATGTCCTGTCTGTCACCTGCCAGGGGTCTTGAAGGCAAGAAACAAGTGAATTGATAATGCTGGAAAGGATATCCTGGGCTGGGGTTTAAAAATAAAACAAAGTTCCAGTGCTCAGCAATCCCTTATCCCTGCGCCTGGAGCTGTTGGTGGCCCTTGACAGCTCCGGCACAAATCAGAAACCGCCCATAAATTGCCCAGCGTGGGTGCATCCATCACTCCCCCGGCTCAGCCACTCTCCCCAGGGATGAGCTGTCATCCTGCCCCTGCGGCACCTTCTCAGCCCGTTTTGGGACGGAGGCGGGTGGGTGGCAGCTGATGCATGGGGGTGTCAGTGGGGCAGGGTCCTGCTGGCAGCAGAGCTGTGCACGGGGAACATTTGCAACCTGTTGCATCAGCCCTGCTTTGCAAAGGGTGGGTTTTTTTCAGGTGCCGGGGTGGGGGGAGAAAGGGCAATGCTGGAGCCGTACCCCAGCCCCATGGGTGTACATTGCTCTCCTGCATGGGCCACTCACGTTTCTGAGCATAGCTCGAGTACCTGACAGTGCTCTGCAGAGGGAGGCACAGCCTGGGGAAAAAATGCTGCAAAATTGGAGTCAAATAGAGGTGTGGAAGGTGCCAGGAGTACTGTGGGCAGTGGTACCGGGAGGGTGATTTGGGGCTGAAACAGCAGCTCTGTGGGCAAGCCTTCCATCCTGCCACCGGTGCAGGGATGTCTTGGTCGGGCTGGCCCTGTCCTGCCCATCCCGGCAGTGGGATGCAGTGCGACACGGTACCTCCCGCAACCAGCAGCACCGTTTACAGCCGCGGGACTGCAGCGGGTTTCGGCAGCGTTGCCCCAGCACTGACATGGCTGTGCGGAGTCCTGCTGGGTTCCCGTGCCACGTTGCTATTTATAAGCCCCAAGTTACACAAGGTTGGGACTGTGTTTTCCGTGATTGTATCAAATCAGCAAAACGGGGAAAGCGAGCAGTCTATTTGACATCCTGTATGTGGGCTTTTTATTTGTGCAATGAGTTTTCATTTCCACTTGGATTGCAAGGCAGTAATGGGATACGTAGCTCATTACCGCAGTGGGTCATGAAGCCAAGAGCAGGAGGGATGAGCTCCCCACAGCCTGCTCGTGGGAAAGGCAGGGCAATGGTTATCCATGGGGATAAACCCAGCCCTGAAATGGGGCAGGGTTCGGGTCTGGGAAATGTGGTGGGAGCCCCGTATTGTGTCCTCACAGCTGAACCCAGCTCCCTTTCCAGCCATTTCATGTAGTTTTTCTCCGTGGCTGTGGCCAAGGTGAGAGAAAGTGCTGCTGAATGACGGAGAAAGCTCCCCTGGAGAGGGAAAAGCTTCATGCAATTTCTTCCACATTAAGTGTGACATCTGCTTCGGGATGACTCAGGCGGGTTCCCACCACCCGCACAGGAGAGGAGGGCCATCACCCACACTGGCTGGGTCGGACCTGCTGGGCTTTGTCCTTCCACCCTGGCTCAGCGAGGAGATGTTTGGGGGGGTCATAATAAGCCTAAATCAAGCAGTTCCTGCCACCACTGAATTTAGAGCTACAATTGCTTTGCTCAGTGCGGGTGGCACTCTTTGTGCTTGCCAGGGACATGATGGATGCCAAAGACTCCGCTGGCTTTGGTGCTCGGCATTGCCGCAGGAGCTGCCAGCCCCGTGCCCATGCATCGAGCTGTTCCCCATGGCTGTTCCTGCAATGCCATGGTGTTTCTGCACAGTCACCATCCCTGGGAATGGGGTGTTTGTCCTTCCATAGCCCACTGCTGTTTGCAGTGGCTTGCTGAGCAGGCAATGCTGAGCCCCTCAGAGGGAAACCCCAAACCGCAGCATAGGACACTCGGCATATGACATTTTATCCCAAGTCAGCGTGTTTTTAACTTCACTGTCTTGCTAAGCACAGGAATAAGTGTGTGCGAGTAGGATTCTGCATCCTGACTTGCCCAGTGGAAGTGGCAGGTGCCTGGGAAAGGACTCAGTGGCAAGGGAATGGACTGATCCTGCCCAGGCACATCGCTCACCTCCCTCCCCAGTGCTGTGGGGTCGGCAAAGCTGGAGGAACCTCAGCTCTAAGGGACCCCTTGGTGCAGCCAGGCTGTCCATCATTGCAGCACAGCATCCCTGCAGGGCTGTGCCCTGAGGTCAGCCCTTGGCAAGGCCACATGCAGGAGCGTCCGTGGCCGAACGTCCTCAGCCCCACCTGCAGTGGCTTTTGGAAGACCCCAGCTCCTGCCATGCTGCCTGTCCCATGCACAGGCTGCATGCTGCCCAGCACTGCCTGGGCCGTGCATCTTTTCGGGCATCATCTGGGAGCTGGTCTGCAGTCACACTGTTTGACTCCAGGCATACTGAAGGAGATAACATTAGTTTGCAGTTATTTTTCCCCCCTTGCTGGCTTGGTCTGCAGGATGTTTTGTGGGCTGTCTTTACAGCCAAGGATAATTAATTAACCCTAATTAATTACCCTTCATGTATGAACATCCTTTCTGCTAGGGACATGGGTGAAATGGCTGGTGGCAAACCCAGGGCAGTGCTGGTTCCGCTTGAGCCAGCGCTGCTGTTTCCCGATGGGGCAAATCCAGATCCTTTGCTGGGCTATGTCCTGCTGGCAGGAGGAGGGTAAAATGAGGGCATCGCCCCCAAACCTCATTGTGCTTCCGAGGCGATGCCTTGGCACCCAAACCGCAGGGACCCAAACCCTGTGCTGGCTTTTATCCCGGCTGGGTTAAACGGCAGGCCTGGGGTGGCCAGGGCTGAGGAGCATGGGAGCTATGTGGGGAAGGAAGGGATTTTCTCGGTGCCACATCAAGCATGGGCTTATCCGAACCTCCTGCTCTGCACGGATGGGGGGTCAGCTCTCCCAAACCAGGGGCTGCCTTGGAAAACCTCCCGGTCTCCTCTCCATTTGGGGCTGGGGGGCCAGGCTCCCCCTGAACCCCATCCCTGCATCCAGCCTTGCCCATCCCTCCTGCCTGGGGGAATCCGGTGCCCCTCACAACCCCCACCAGTACCCCACAAAAAGCCTTTTTTTGCATGTGTTAATGGGGCTGGGGGGTGGTGATGGAGCTGCTACCACAGAGCCCTGCCGTGGGCTGGGGAGCTGGGGCTGGGGGTGCTGCCTGGAAGCAGCTGCTGCATCCTGATGGTAATGAAAGCCACCGGGGAAACCAGCCCCCGAGCAGCAGCGACGGCATTTGGAAGTCAGATTTGATGAAGGGAAGTGACTCAACGTCTTGGAAGGAGTTGGGGGCGGTTTGGGGGGGCAGGGGGGAGCAGCAGACTACAGCGGGTGACCCAGGGTGGGGACAGTTCGGTGGGGTGGCTGGCAGCCACCTGCCTCCCGTTGGGCTCCCCAGCCAGGGCCGGCATCACTCCAGAGCCTTCGATAGCTCTCGTTAGGGTGGTGTGCTCCCGGCCGGGGGGGGGGCGGGACGGGACAGGAAAGGAGGCCCCTTGGGAACCAGCTTGTTGCTTCCTCGTGCTGGGTCACAGCAGGATCTGGGCCAGCGTTCCCAGCTCCCGGCGTCACACCCTCTCCCAGCTGTTGCTCACAGAGCATCGTGCTGCCAAGAAAACCCCGGCGATGGATGCTGCCGAGACTCCTTCCCCCTCCCCTCGCCCTTAAAACCAGCGGGGAGCGGCACTGTGCCTGCGCCTGGCCCCGCTGCACCGGGGTCCGCGCGGGGATGAGAGCCCGCTCGCGTCCGGTGAGCCTTCGGCATTGGGGTTGGGCTGAGCAGCTCCTCTTCCTCACCGGGCCCTGGCACCCCGACATCGTCCTTCCCAGCATGGAGCAGTGGGAGAGCATGGCACTACATGAGGTATTTGGAAAGGTCACTGGAAGGCTCGAGAGAGGGATACTGGGGGCACTGGGGTGTGTTACTGTTGGAGAGGGCAGGATGGGTCCTGCTGGCAGAGCGATGGGGCAGAGCCAGCCCATGCAACCCGCTCCAGCCAGGACCATATTTCTCATGTTTTTTATTGCTTTGGGGAGTGAACTGCATTTACCACTGCTGTGAGGGGACTGCTTCGCCCAGGCACGTTGGGGTGCAAAGGGTTTGCATCCCGCTGGGGACCTGCCGCATGCCATAAATGCCACAAGCATGGCATACTCTGCAGCGCTGCTGGCACCCAGCACCCTGTGGAGATGCTGCCCCAACCCAGGGGTCCTGCAAGCCCCTGGGAGCGGGACACTAGCGTGTTGGTCACGAGCCGCCTGGGTTGGCACACCCCCACTTGGTGCAGATGTCTGGACTTTTTGCGTCATTTCTCCTTTCTCTGGGCTGGACCTGCTGATCCGGGTGCATCAAGTTTCCTCCTGATTCAGCTGTGGGGGATGTTGCAACATGGCGTTGTGCAAAGGCGGACATTGGTCTGGGCTCCAATTCCTCTTTTTCATCTCCTGCGGGAGCTTGGCCACATGTGATACGGGTTAATGTCCCCACCTGTAAGGGCTCTGGTGGTGGGCACAAACTCCCCAGAGGCAACGCTCCTCACTGGGCATTGCCCACTGTCCCCTGGGTCACAGTTGGGTGGCAGTTTTCCAGTTTCAGTGCTGCCAGCTCTGAGGAAATTCTTCCTTGTGCATGGCTGAAGTCAAGAGCCAGAAAACACACCAATATTGGTGATGGTGAGCACGTGAGGGCTCTGCCCCAGCCTTGCTGCTGGCTTCCATTGAACATGATGCTCCTGGCACAGATACGCAGTGCCAGATTTTGGCCCAGCCCCTGCATGTGCATCTATTTTTTTGTGTGTACCTCCCTCTGGATGGGCTTCCCTGGCTCAGGGCAGAGGTTTGCGGCAGTCTGGGCTTGGCCCGTGCTGGATCGCTGGATGCACCGTGCATGCCATGGGCAATTGCCACCTACTTGCAGGTATAGGGCCGAAGCCAGGCTGGCACTTGGCTGCTGTCCCTCCGCTTGGGGTCCCGGTGCAAACCGGGACGGGCCAATTCTTCGCTGGGAACTCGCAGCCGGATCCAGATCCACCTCAGCACGTGGGGCACAGCTGAACAAACAGCTGGGAACAGGCAGGACTGGGTGAGCGTGCCGGAGGGGACGGCATGGTAAGGCGGGGGGACACGCTCCCCTTCTGCCATGCACCACAGTGATGGCTTTGGGTTACCCTTCTCCTGCGTGTGCGAGGCCAGGAGCATCCCAGGTGGTGGGGCAGGGACGTGGGGGTCCTGCGGGGCAGCCCAGGGTGGAGGTGCCCCATCCCAGATTGCAGGGGGCTCTTCGGCTACGCTCACCCATCGCCAGGAGCCACAAGACCATGGATTTTTTGCACTGGTGAGGGATGACCAAAGCCTACCCGAGGGGTCCCGCAGGACTCCTGAGCTGGCTGCAGGCAGCTCAGGGGCCGTGGTGCATGGGGCACAGCACAGAGGTCAGCCGGCTGCCCCACTCCCTCTCCGTGTCCAGCTGAACCGTGCGAGAAAGCGCCTCTACCCAAAGTCCCCCACATCCTGCTGCCGAGATCGCTTCCCCCTTCCCAGGCACTGCCCGTCTCCAAGCCAAGCCCAGCAGCTGGTTTATGCCACCGGCTGCAGTTTTGTTTTTTTTCTCATCCTCCCATCGACAATACGTGGGCGTCCTTCTTGGGGGGAGAAAGCTCGGCAATATCCACGGCACCCTCCGCTCAGATGCCAAAACTACGTAACCCCGGGGTCATTTGCATGCCAGCCCTAAGAGGTTATAGAAGAAGCAGAGATGTGTAATCCAGCCTCCGTGTGCTCAAAACCCCTGGGGATTTATCAAGCTCAGGTAAATACTTCTGGTTTATATATATATGAGTTTATTTTTATATATATTTGGGAGGGAGGCTTTGGCTGCAGCTGGCTGGAAATCATTGCTTTGCTCAAGGGATTTGCAACCAGTTGAGGTTTTTTACTCCCCTGTTATTATAAAGTAGGTTTGGGTTTTGGCACGGCATAGGATGGCGGGTGGCGGTGACCTCTGGAATCCCAATGCATGCTGCGCGTTGGGACCCCAGAGGTCACCGCCGCCTGCCGTCCTACACCCAAACCCCTATTTTTTCTAATTTTCCATAAATTCCCCAGCTCTTTTGGAGCTGGGGTTTGTAGCCTGCAGTGATGGGAGCCCCCACAGTGGCTTTGCAATGTGGGAAAGCTGCAGGGAAAGGACAGGAACTGGGTGTGAATTTGGGGGGGTGGGAAGGGGGAAAGTCCTTATAGTGTGGCAGTGTCACCTCGGTGAGGACAGGAAGAACAGGGGGCTTTTCTTTGCTGCACTGATCAGCATGCAGCTGGGAGCGTGGCACACAGCTGCAAGCCGGAGGCTGGAGGATGCTCTTGCGGATCCGGGGTGACTTTCTCACTTGGTGGGGGTTGAGCTCTGCCGGACCCAACCGTCCCCCATCCCTGGCACGGTCACGTCTGTCCCTCCGGCAGCAGGAGGGACAGACCTATTTCCTTTTTCTTGGTTTCCTTCCTCTTCATACCCTCAAAATCCTGAGCGGTTGAGAGCAGCCAGGGCAGCCCTGCAGGTGGTATGTGGGCTGCTGCCTTTCGCCTCTACACAGTGTCCCCAAGATGTGTGCTGGCTTTGTCCCCGAGCTGCCATGCTAAAGCCCGGGCCATAGTTAGGGACATCCTCACTGGGCTGAGGCAAGTCCTGGAGCCCTAAATGGATTGAAAATCCCCTGGGATTGCTGCGTTTCATGCCCTACCCTACCCGCCTGAGCCGGTGCGATGCAGCGGGGAGGATGCTCACAAAAAGGGAGTTTTATTGGCCTTTTTATTGCCTGTGAAGTGCCAGGAGAGCCTAGGATTAATAGCAAACTATATATTAAAAAAAAAAAAGAGAGAAGAGGAGATGAAAGAACTTTTATTCTCTTGGAAGCAGATCGAGTCATCTTAAGCAGCACAGAAACACAAACTGCCGTTTTTAAAGAAAATCTTTGCCTGTACCTTTTAATACTTAACCCTTCACAAGAACAGAAGGACGGGGAGCAAAGGGCCAGGCTTTTACTAGCGGGGTGGCTCTGAACAACCTGGGCACTTTGTGCCAGGGAAGGGCAGGTTCCTTTGCCCAGCTCCTGCTGGAGTTTCACCCTGGGAAGAGCCTTGCATTGCCTGTGTTTCGAGGTTAAACATCAGTTTCTGGCTGGATTGGGGCACGCTCGCCATCAGGGTGACCCCACATTGTGGCCAGGGGCAGCTCGTGGAGACCCATCCCATCCCGACCCGTCCTGTCCTGCGCAGCCTGGCCGGCTCTGCCCAGATAAACACTGACTCATGCTGTTATTCTGTCCCACCCTGGGCACAGCCAGCTTTTTTAAGGCTGCCTTTTCCAGCTATTCCTTTTTTTTTTCCCGTTCACATGGGCGGGGGACAAAGCCTTAGCTGCTATGCGGGGAGAAGCCAGGGGTGCCACAGGCTGCCAGGCGTGGGGGTCCCGATGGAGCGAGGAGGCTCTGTGGCGGTGAAGCGGGGATGCGTCCGAGTGCCACGGCCGCAGGTAGGGCTCAGGCTTCCTGTCTGTCCTGCAGCCAGCCTTGGGGCAGAGCTCGGTGCCTCAGTTTCCCCTGTGGAGACTGGCTTTGCCTCCTCCCTTTGCCTTGGGGGTCCACTGCTGCTGGTGACTCGGAGTAGCGTCGGGGGAGCTGCCAGCCTGAATCCTCGCTGGCAGGAGCCCGTGTGCACGGCATCAGGCTGTTGTGGACGCTCGGCATGCTGCTGCCTCTCCTGTGGCATCCTGCATCCCTGTCCCCTTCCTGGTCCCCTTCTCAGCCAGCTGGAGCTGGACAGAGGGTTCAGGGACGGGTAGCAGGGCTGGGACCGTGGCCAAGGAGCAGCTTTTGGGCAGGCCAGGGCTCGGGGTTTTGCAGTGGCGCGGTCTAAGCTCCCTTTTGATGGGCATGTGGCTGGTGGCCGATATACCCTGAGGCTCCATCCCCGGGCATCCTTGTGGGGACCAGGATGGTGTGCAGCATCTCTCCCTGCGGCAGCTGTTGCCATGGCAATTGCTGGCTAAAATCAGGGGGAATTGGTACCAGAGCTGCTTTCCCATGCCTTTTTTTTTCTTAACCGCCCCAGGTGCTGGCAATCCCCCACGTGAGACTGGATGCTGCAACCCAGCAGGGATGTCCCTCCCATGTAACCCCAGGCTGGAAAAATGTGGGTGCCAGAGGGATGGATGGGGTGGCCTCAGGTGCCAGTTTGGGATGGGGCGTGCATCTGTCTTCCCTAGGGCATGTTCCCACTGACAGCAACGGGAACTCACTGTGCTCAGGATCCAGCCTGCAGGGTGGGACTTGAGCTCGACCAGTGCAATAAGCCCCCACAGAACTGGGACCAGCGTCTGCCATGGGGGGGGGGGGGACGGCAGTGGCACCCACGGGTGCCCCAGCAGTATGGGGACGTGGGGACAGGAGCCCAGTGTCACCGCCCTCCCCCCGCCGGCTTGCAGCACCCGCGTCGGCCAGGGGGGGGGGGGGAATCCAGGGCTGTGACAGGGCTCAGAGGGGACCTGTGCCAGCAGGTCAAGGGGGACATCAAGATACTGCTTCGCCCCATGCCCTCCTCAAAGCTCTTCAGATGAGCAACCATGCGTTTCCCCCAAAACATCTGCCTGCAATTGCCATCTCTCACAGCGCAGGGCTGCTCCGGGGCTGCCTGCACCGCGTGGGCAGCCTGGCTGCCTTCCTCCCACGCACGCTGGAGGAAGTGGGTTTGGGTTTGGGGTGCACATGGGACCTCAGAAACCACTGCTGGGAAGGAGGGGAAATGCTCAAATGTGAAAAAGGAAGAGCAGCTGCCTGGGGGCGGCAGCAGCTGTGCAGGCAGCGGTGCAGGCAGTGGTGCAGAGCACAGGGGCTGGCAGTGGTGAGCAGAGCCCACACTGGTCATCCGCCTGCTTCCCAGGGGGGTTTCTTTGTCCTGCCCCTGGGTGTCTCTTGCACCCTTAGCACCCTGCGGTTGCTGTGGGGGGACAAGCACTAACCCAAGGGCACCCCCAGTTTCCCCAGTGCTGGGGGAGTGCTTGTGGGGACCCCCATGCAGGCACATGCTGGTCCCAGCCTGGTTTCATAGCATCATGTGGGTAAAAGCACAATGCACTTTGACAGCTCAGGCAGGATCTTGTGTGCTTAAAAGCTGGTCTGCTTATTTTATTTGATTTTATTTGATTTTATTTGATTTTATTTGATCCCCCACCCCAACTTGTATCAGTACCTCCAGTAAAAGCATTGCCCGCAGGCATCAGGGGGAGGCAGAAGGCAGTGCTGGCAGCCTGCCTGTCTCTATAAACGCCTGGTACAGACAGTTGAGAGCTTGGGCAGCACCCGTGCCCAGGCGGTACCCGCTGCTGGGGGTGCTGAGCATCCCCTGCCCTCCTTGGGCATGGCTGCATCCTCATGGCGTGCGGATCTGGCCGAACTCCCCCCGTTTCCCCATAGCCCCAGTCACATCCGTCCCCCGCCTGTCTGGGCTGGCTGCGGAAGAGCTTTTGCCCAGAAAAGCTGGATTTGAACATTTTCTGCTGTTCTCTCCGTTTCCTGTTGCCTTCCCAAGAACAACATCCCTGACCTCATCCTCCCCCGGTGCGCACCGGGATGCTGCCGATGTGCGAGCCGCCCGTTGGGAATCCCACCCCGGCGCCCGCGGGCCGGACTCAGCCTTCCCCGGGTACCAAGACAAATACAGCTGTGGGAATGACGGGGCTGTCGGTGGCTGGCTGGACTAAAAGATTATTTTGGGTAGATCCTGTGCTCGTTTTTGTTGAGGTAGGAGGACAGAGATGAATAGACTGAATGGAGAGCAAAGTGGTTTCAGCTTGAGCCGGGTATTTTCAACCCAGAGAGGAGCACTGAAACACACTTATAATTATTATGTGGCTTTTTTTTTTTTTTCCCCAAACTTTGGGGTTTTTTGCAGTGAGAAATGGGGAGGTTTCACACAGCCACCCTTCAGAGTCTCCATTTTTGGGAGGGTTTTGGGCAGGCAGGTGGGAATTTGCTGGATGATTTTCCAGTGGATCTGGGCTCCAGCTCCCGGTGCCCATCTCACCCCTGGTGCCCAGAGCCATCCTGGGAGGTTCACAGCAGGTTCAGCAGCTGCCTGCCTGCTGCCTTGGGCTTTGTGATAGCTCTGCATGAGCCCTGGAAACAAACCCATCATCTGCCAAACCCCATGGGGAAATAGAGCCCTGCTGCTCCCATTGCTCTCCAGCCATCCTCACCCCCTCATCCCAAGCAAGGACCGGGGCCACCCCACTGCCCAACCTGGCAGAGGTCTGAGGGGGTTCTTTTACATCACCTGCCTTGTCTGTCTGTCTGGAGAAGGGCAGATGTTAAAACAAAAAAAAAAAAAAGAAAGTGAAAGGAGGACGACAGCAAAATAAACAGACAACTCAAATAATCCATTAAATACAGCTTTGAAAAGTCAAGCCGAATGTCATTGCACTCACTGGGCTCAGTGATTAAAAAATAATAATAAAGAGGAGATTTTACATTAAAAGTATGGAAGTGGTCCTGTAAAGCTGCAGGAATCCCTCCTGCCCACCCCGGGTGCCATAGTGAACCTGGGGTCTGGCTGACCTCATGGTGATAAGGGGCAGTGGTCCATCCCCAGGGGTCCCTCACTCACCTCACAGGTGACACCAGGGTGGAAATGGCAGGTGGGTGGCATTTCTTGGGGGTTTCTCCTCAGTGGCAGAGAAAGTCCCAGGAGCTTTGGGGCTCTCTGGCCAAGGGTAGTAGGGTGGGATGGGATGGGATGGGATGCGATGCAATGCGATGCGATGGGATGTGGTAGGATGAGATGCAGCGGGGTGGGGTGGGATGGACATAGAGCTCTGGGCTCCTCCACCTTTCTGCGGCTTTGCCTTTGGAAAGGTGATGACATGAAAACTGCTGGTCCGTAAAGGCAGCGGTCAGGACGGCTCATTACCCAGGAACATTAACAGTCAGCGCTATAAGAGCCAGTTCTGCTGATACTGTTACTGCCACCGGATCATCAACTTTAATTCATGCTTTTGACAATCAAGGTTTTGCTGGGGCAAGGCCTCCTTCCAGCTCAAACTAATTCACAAGCTTTGCACTAAAACCTTATTTATTCTGGCTGCTTATCATCTCCTGGAGCTCAGCAAGGGGGGAGGTGATGGGGCTATGATTTAAGCCCCCGGCTGGGGACTTTGTAGCAATGGGAGCAGCAGCAATTGCAGGAAGGAACCAGAGGAAAAGCCCAGGGAGAAACAATAGGTTACAACACAAACACCATGGGGATTTCAAAGCAGGGGAACCTTGGAGCTGAAACACCTGAAGACAGGAGAGTCCAGCCTGGATGGGCAGAACCACGTCCTTCCCGCAGGGACAAGGTTGGGTGCAATGTCCCGTGCTGGGGTTCGCATAGATCTCGCCCCTCTTGCCATGGCTCGCTCCAGCATGCTCACGCTTTGCTAATTGGCTTGGGTGGCTCTTGGCTTTAACCCACTGTGACTGTTCATGGGCAGTGGTTGAACCCATTTAACACAGGGCTCTAAGTGGTCAGTGGAGACCGGCTTCTGATTATGGGAAATGACGCTGTTAGTTATCACAATTAACATTTTAAAACACGCAGGGCACTGATTTAATCAGAGAAATAACCATATGAGAGTCCAGGCACCTCACGCATATTTATGGCTTTAATTGTTTATAACAACATTGCCATGGGCTTGATTGTAGGATTCTTTGCATCTACTACTGATGCTGGCTTGTGGCAGGTGCTTGGACCGAGTATACGCTACAGGACTTCTGGACTGGGTTATCCCAAAATCTGCTGGAATCACAACAGGACCCCAACTTCACCAGATTTGTGGCAGGGGGGTCCCCAGGCCAGCATAGCCCCCCAAGGCATGAGGCAGCAGCAGCCTGCCAGGGAGGCTGCACAGGGTTAAATCACAGCAGTGGCTGAGTCTCCGTTTCCTCCATCCAAGGGTGAAAGGCTTTTGTTTGATCTCGGCTTTAATATTATAGCTCCGTCCCTAGACCTGTGTGGAAGGAGCTGCCTTTGTGCCGTGGGACGCTGAACCATCGCCTCTCGCCCCATCCTGCCGGGCATCCAGCTGCGCCAGGAGCACAGCCGCCGCGCCGGAGAGGAGAGGTGAGACGGCTTAATGCCACTTTCGCCAGGCCAGGTGCCTGGCATCGGTGGGGTACGTGGTGAGCTGCGTGCTGGACTTTTAGGCCAATTTGCTGGGTGCTCAGGATTAAAAAGGAAAGAGCCATAATATTTTGCAGATTGGAAGGTCTCAAAACAGTTAATGAGCTGTTAATAAGCATCATCCTAGTTTTCCCCCTGGAAGTAGGCATGTAAAAGACATTTTTTTTGCAGGATGAGGCTACAGCCACATCCTGGTGGAGATGAGGGACTGAATCATGTCCTGTGGCTCAGGGAGCTGATCTCTCTTGGTCAGAGGGTGAAAACCCAGGGAGGAACCACAGGAGCATCTTCCTCTGGGGCCCGTGGCGGGGTCCCCATGGGATCCCCCATACCTGTGTGCTCTGCCCCCTCTCTCTATGGCCCCTCGTGCCCATGCACGTTGCAGGGCTGGCATCCCTCCGGCAGGCTGTGCTCACTGTGATTGACACCATGTGTTTGCTCAGCAGAAAGACGCAGAGAAACATCACTGGCCAGAGAGCCCGGGACTGACCAGGCTGTAGTTTGTTTACAGACAATGGCGCTTTCCAATTTGACCAATTACTTGGATAACGTTGATAACTACAGTGACTACCCAGATTACACCTATGAAGAGACCAGCAGCATGTGGACAGACCCATCCTATGACCTGAAAGACGTTGCAAGGATCCTTTCTGTTGTCATCTACAGCATATCCTGTGTGTTGGGCATCCTGGGGAATGGCCTCGTCATCGCAATCATAACTCTGAAGATGAAAAAGTCGGTCAATGCTATCTGGTTCCTCAACCTGGCTGTCGCCGACTTCCTCTTCAACATCTTCCTGCCCATAAACATTGCTTACACGGCTATGCGGTACAACTGGATCTTTGGGACAGTCATGTGCAAGTTGAACTCCTTCCTCCTCATCCTCAACATGTACACCAGTGTCCTTCTGCTCACCACCATCAGCTTCGATCGCTATGTGTCAGTGGTTTTTCCTGTCTGGTCTCAAAACCATCGGTCGACCAACCTAGCATATTTAGTTTGCTTCATTATCTGGACCATTGGCATCATTATGAGCTGCCCATCTCTTGTCTTCCGAGACACAGCACAAGCCCGCAACTCTGTGATTTGTTTTAGCAACTTCTCCCTCTCCAGGAATAAGTCTTACCAAGCCCTGGCACTAATGAGGCACCGAACGGTGAACATCACCAGGTTCCTTGCCGGATACATCCTTCCCATAACCATCATCACTTTCTGCTACATTGCCATTGTCTTCAACTTGCGTCGAAACCGCCTTGCCAAGTCCAAAAAGCCTTTCAAGATCATCATCACCATTATAGTCACCTTCTTTCTTTGCTGGAGTCCCTACCACCTGCTGAACCTCCTGGAAACAGAGCCTGACATGATCCCACGCTCTGTGTTTGAGATCAGCATCCCCATAACCACGGCGCTTGCTGCCTCCAACAGCTGCATGAACCCTGTCCTCTATGTCTTCATGGGCCAGGACTTTAAGAAGTTTAAGGTCACCATCCTTTCCAGACTGGTGAATGCCCTCAGTGAGGAGACAGGCCACTCCAGCATCGTTCACAGGAGCTTCTCCAAGATGTCTTCAATGACCGAGAAGGAGATGACAGTCCTCTAAACTCAACCTGGATGCCTGCAGGAGGACCATAGTACTCCAGTGTTGCCCATGCCCATCACTATGATGGTGGCCGCCCTTGCAGTGGCCCCTGGTGTGGGACGAGCATAGTCCAACATTGTCCTATAGCATATTCTTTGACTTGTCTTGCTGCCTGGGGGCTGGCAGGTGTTGGAGAACACTGCTCTGTGCACATGGAGAAGATACAACCGCCCTTAATCTTTCTTTGCAGTTGCAAAGATGATTGCACTGAACTATTTAAGAAAATATTTCAGGGCATTCCTGTCTAATCTATGCATTGCCTGGCCTGACAAGCCCATTCCTGCTGTTTCCAGAGACATCGTTATGGGGAGACTGGGCGGAGGATGTGTCTGGGAAGGCACCTCAGCTGCCAGGCTCCCAAGATGGGTGGCTGAGTGGGCATGTGCCATGGATGATACCTGCTATAGCAAAACTGGTGATGCTGTTCCTATGTCCTATGTATGCATATAGCTACTCTTGTTAAAGTCCTGAAGTATATTGGTACTAGCGCAACATGTTTTTAACAGTGTTGTGAGCACTTTGTACCCAGAGAGGCCCTGGGAATTGTCTTCATAATAGGGGTTTGAATATCCCAACCTAAATGAATCTGGAAGTCTCGCATGTCTTCTAAGTGATCCAGACCCACGGCCACCTGCCAGGGTGGGGATTGGGCTCATGCACGGGGTCACCGACATGGAAAACTCGGAGAAAAAAGAGGGAAAGATTCATTTGAAGTATCTTTTGAACAAACCCCACTTTGATGGGCACGTTTCACGTGGTACATTTTGCAGAGTGATTTGATGCTTGGGGCCGTGAGTCACAGCGGCTCCTTGCAAAGTGCCTGGGTGGCACTGGGGAGCAGGTCCGTGGGCTGGGCACGGCAGTGCTGGGAGAGGACCTGCTGTCCCCTCCTGGATCCAGGTGGACCTGAGGACTGGCTCCATCGATGGCTGCTCCCTGGTGTGATCAGTCAGTCCTATGGGAAGATTTTGTCTCTTCCCGACCAGGCAGCAAGTCCATCGCCGGTGGGAGGCTGCCGATGCACACAAATCTCTGCAGTGAAGGATGAGCCAAGCCATCGTCTCTATCCAGTTTCATGCACAGTTAATTGGGGAGTTCCTTCACCATTTGAGCTTCTTGACTATGACACTGGTGTCACGCTTATATATGTGTTGGTTTCTCTGTGTCACCCATAGCCTCTCACTCCCCGGAAAGCAAGGAACAACCGAGTCCTCCATCTGCGCCAGGTGCCGGAGCAGAGCTGATCCCTGGAGCTGGGTTCAGGCAGTCCCCAGTGGCCCCAGGGAGATTTCAGGGGGTCCCTGGGGGTCCCAGCCCGTGCGATGCCCAGGGCAGTTTTGTGCAGGAGCTGGCACACTGGCAGTTGAGAGTCTGCTCACAGGTGCCCACAAAGGCTGAGATATTTATTTATGGGGTTTTTTTAAAAGACAAAAAATGGGAAAAAAAGTGCGGAGGCAGCTCCCAGGAAAAGGCATGGAGCTATTTACAGGCTCCCATCAGCAGCAGATCATGCCAGACACAGATATAAACCGAACCACAAAACCTCAGTAACTGAGCTGCAGCCCTGAGCTGCGTGAACGCTGCGGATATTAGCGGATGCTATGGTGGGAGCTGGATTTCAGACAGATTATCAGGCATCCCCTCTGCCCCCAGCACTGCCTGGCTGATCTACCTTGATCTGCATAACCTCGTTAGCTTGGCATGATGGGGAGAGATGGGAGCACCTGCACCCCATGGAACTGTCGGCGCGCTCCTCTCCCATTATACAGGAGCAGAGGGATGAGGTCCTGACTGCAGCATCCCTGCCCAGCGCTGCCAGCCCCTGGCACTGCCTGTACCTCCCCTGGGATAGGGATGCTGTTGGATCTGGTGCATTTGGCTGCAGTTTTGGTGCTGCCAGATGGTGTGTGTTGGGGCATATTTGTGCCCCACAGAGGGACAGGGAGGTGCCCATCCTTGCTAGGGTTGTGGGAGATGCTGCAGATCCGGTCTGCTAAAAGTGGGGTGCAGAGGGGTGGGGGATTTATCCTGAAAATAAAGCCTGTCCAGCCTGAACCCAGAAGGCGAACACAGCAGGGAGATGGGGATTACAAGGGAAATTAATGGCAGATTGGTGACTGCCACCTGTTGGATGCTGCTCTCAACAACACAGGGTCCTGCGCACTCAGCACCCAGCTGCAGGTGTCTTTGCATCTCCTCGGGGCTGGGACCAGGCAGGCTGAGCAGCACCGTCTGCTCGCCCGGGGAGCAATGCCCTTTCTCTGGGCTGCACCGTGTGCCATGGCCGAGCCCAGGGCTGCTCCCGGTGCTGAGCCACCTGCGGGGACCATCCACATGGGTTTTTCCCCCACAAAACCTGTGCACGGTCCATAGCATTGGAAGATGCTGTGACTGAGGAGGCTGCAGGGGAGGAAGGCTTTGGCGGTGGGAGGAGGTGCCCCTTGCTCATGTTACACGGTATTTAATTACCTGCTGAAAGATCGCAGGGTTTCTATTAGCAGTCGGATGGGACAGACGGGACAGACAGGGCAGACAGACAGACAGCTGCTCAGGGAGGTGAGAGGGGCATGCAGAACTAGCAGAGGCAGAGCAGGAACCCAGGATGCATTTGGGGCATGGGGGAAGGGGTGCACCCCGGAGCCAGCAGCCACTAATGCTTTTCGGGCTCGGGGTTTGGGGCAGCTGAGGAACTGGTGCAAGAAGCAGCTGGTGCTGCTGGGACAGGACCCCAGGACGGGTTTGGGGACAGAGTGGGTCAACATGCATGGGACAGGGGGGAGCTGGGCAGCCTATGTCCCCCCCAGGACCCAGCGCCATACCGTTGCCCCTCAGTCTGGCAATGTGATACTCCCAGGCCATGCTGGAGTGGGGATGCTCCTTGTTAATTTTCGTGGCTGGATTTTGCAAGCCCAGCTATTATTACTGCAAACAGATTTCCAAAAAAAAAAGTGATGACTTGGTACATAAACTTGGGTTAAATCATCATCATAATGACAGCTTGGGAAATCTAATATTTGAGTTTGTCCTTGTAGCTGTTTGCCTATTTAATAAAAAACCTGTTATACATACAAATACCCCCACTACATGCTCAAGCTCGTCACGTGGAGCGGGAAGGATCCCAGGACTTTTCAGTGAGCAGTCGCTTCCTAGTGTATATTCCTGATCCCCAGCATTGAATGTGGGATTGCAGGAAAGCAGCCGGGAGTGGAGGGGCAGGGGGATGCAGGGCTGGGGCCTTATGGCCAGGAGCCAGCAACCGAGATGGGAGCGTGGTGCTCCGAGCCTCTCATATGGGAGATCTTCCAAATAACCTCTCTGTGGGTTTCCCCCTTTAATTTGTCCCTGAAGAGGCCAAACGGCTTTTTAAGGGGGGGGGAAGTATCTGTGCAAAAAAAACCAGCTGAAAGAACATCATTTCCCCTGCGCCCGCATGCGGCATGAGCCTGGCAGCGGGGGCCGGTGTCCGCTCCCCGTTGCCTGCTTTGTTAATCTGTGCACCGAGCTGCTGCCAGCCTCTCCCCCAGGTTCGTTGTCAGCCCGCCGTGTTCTCTGTCAGATAAGATCTGGCAAACGCTCTGTTATACTGATTTGAAAGAGGAATTATTAATGCCAGCACTGAGATGGGGCTCTGCGTGGGAGCTGTCTGCATCTCGCCCTGCGGAGGCTGGTTCCCCCATCACCTCCTGCACCCCACAAGCCCCCTGCAGACCCACGCTGTCCCTGGGGCTGTTTTGGGGGGACGGGGCAGTGGGAGGGGGTTGGCCTCTGCACCCCAGCTGGCTCCCAGTGCTCTGCCCC
Organism: Aviceda cuculoides; assembly: GCA_035590195.1. NCBI lineage: Eukaryota > Metazoa > Chordata > Aves > Accipitriformes > Accipitridae > Aviceda > Aviceda cuculoides. The sequence goes on from JAVJGG010000088.1 coordinate 14,891,459, forward strand.
CTGCACCCCACCTTCCATCCAGACACCCCTGGACAAGCAGCGTGTTGCTGCTCCATCCCCTTGTGCTGCTGGTTCCCCCATCCCGGCAGGGTTTGGGATGAGGATTGGGAAGAGAAGGGAAAAATTCCCTGAGTTTTGCCCGCTGGACCCTGTAACCCATCAGGCACTGAGCAAGCCTCCCCAGGGAATATTGGTTATTTCTGTTCCCATGTCGCCTATTGAAGCAGGCAGTAAACAGATCAAACAGAGGGCATTAAAAATGCATATATACAAAACAGAAACAGGGCAGAAATATTCATCATAAAACTTCAGCAGCAGAACCCCTCAGTGTGCACAAGCCTCTTATCCAGATTTTTCTTTCCCTTTCTGCAACATGGCAAAGTAATGCAGCTCAATATTGCCCCAATTCCTCTGATATTGCCTAAATACTACAGGCATACCCCGGCATCTCACAGAGCGGGCAAAGACGCATCCTTTCAGCTCTCCTATTTTTTTGCAGTCCCATACATTTTGTTCATCCAGGGGAGGGAAGCTCGCCCTGCTGTGTTGGCTGCAGTCCCCTGTGGTGATGGGAAGGTCCAATATATTAAATTGTGGTTCCTTGGATGCTTCCTGCTGACCCCGGTCTATCCCACTCCTGCAGGGACTGATAGACTCGCCGCTCAGCTGGGAGATGTCCTTACCAATGAATTAACACCGTCCTCTTGATTAATGCCAGCAGGAGGCTAATGACACTGCAGCCAAATCGAGCATGACGTGCAAAAACTGTAATTAGCATCCAGGGAAGGGGCTCAGCGGGACCCACAGCTCCAGGGCCGGCTGGCACGGCCAGCCCTGCTCTGTGCTGGTGTGGTGGAGCCGCCCAGCCAGGGTCTGCGGCCCCTTCTGGGGCAGGAGTTGGTGAAATCGGTAACTGAGGGTGCACCTGAGTTTAGGACCTAAGAATCAAGGGGTGAACAGGATTCAGAGCCGCCACCATCCCCATGAGACCTACAATTAAGGCTGCCATGGGGACTGTGATTTTAGGACAGGTCAGGGCTGGCCAGGAAAGAAGAGCAGCAGGTTTGGGAGCTGGAACAGTGATCTCCAGCCCAACAACCCCATGCCCAGCCCTGAGACCTCAACCCCCAGCCCAGGACCCCCAGCCCTAGCCCAAGACCTCCAGCCCTAGCCCAGGACCCCAATCCCCAACCCTGGGACCCCATTCCCCAGCCACAGCCATCCTGCCTCTCCCTACCCCATGAGCCCATCGGGGTGCCATGTGCCCCATCTGCTGTGGGGCTCAGCACCCCCAGAACCCTGGGGACGGTGCTGCAGCATGCCGGGGGCCCAGGGAAGGGCAGGTACTTGCCCGGCACATCCTTGCCACGTGCCAAACCTGCCTCGTGCCTCTCCGTGCCCCCTCCCCATAATTACCCGCCGCTTGCAGGACCCTGAAACTTGGGGCTGGGTCTCATTTCACATGAGCAGTTGGGAAATTACTCCAGAATATACCAAAATCATTTCTGTGGAACACATTACCGTCGTTAATGACTGTTCTTTTTCAATTAGCTGTCATGGCCCTGAAATAAAGCTGTGCTTTCCTTCTCCAATAAATCACTCCCTTTATTTGGAATTGGAATTAAGAAAAAAAAAAAAAAGAATAAACATGTTACCCTTTCCCTTTCCTAGATGCCAGGTGGGTTGGAGCCATGTTTAAATTATCTCTGCTGCATTCATGCAGATTGTCAACTGTAAATTTTATGGAAAATAGTAAAGCCGATAAATAAACATGCTTCTTTTGTTAGGGATGAATATTACTGCTGCTCCGATTTATAACTCGCATCTCCCCTACATTATAGAGCTTTTGTGAAGGTGCTGTCGCAGCTTCTGTATTATGCTGTTGAGGTGGGTTATTTCCCTCTCGTTTAAACAGCAGCATGAACTTTGTGTGTGATTTAATTTGGGAGGAAGGGGAGCCCCTTCCCTCTGACCTCCCTGGTATCATTTGCATCACTGGGGTCATTGCACAAAACCCCCTGAATTCACCCCCAAAGGGCCATCCACTACCTTTGCATGGGAAAGGAGCCCTGGCCTGAGCCACTCTCCAGCATCGTCTCCTCCAGCATCGTCTCCTCCATCGCAGGAACCAGCCTGCTGAGCACAAAACCCACACGGAATTGGGGGAAATGCAGGGAATTTTGGTGCAGATGCCGTTGCTAAGGCAACAACTGAGTAACCCATCCAACCCAGGAGGGAGGATGCTGCAGCCTCCGCCAGCGCAGGGCTGGGGAGGCAGGAAAATTCTCCCAGGGATGAGAGATTGCAGAAAATAGATGATTTTCAATGCAGGAAGCTGGAGGAGGGTGGTCAAGGTCACCCCCCCCAGCAGCCCCCAGCCCCACGCTGGGGCCCCGAGCAAGCCGGCTGCTTCCGCATGGGGATGCTCAGGGCTGGCCCAGGCTGAGTCAAGCGGAAAGATTCGCTGCTTTTAAAAATCATCATGGAAAAGCTGAGTGTTGCCTACCCCGCCTGCACATTTCGGTGCTCTCCAATGAGCCAGGCTAATGGTATTACAGAGGCAGCTGAGCAGGACGGCTATTAAATGTCAAGAGCTTTGTACATTGAAGTGATGCAAAAAGGATGGTTGGCTTCTCTTTCCAGGGGGAATATAAATTTTATTATTGCATGCCAGTCCCATATGATAAAAAGTAGCCCAGCATTTAATGAATAAATAAAAATTTAAAAATAAAACAAAATAACCCTTCGGCTTCTGCTTGCGGCTCGTATGTGCGTGTGAGGAGAGCAGCCGCTGGCAGGACAGTGAATGCTGCTCCTGCATTAGCCAGGATCAAGGCAAGGGTACAGACCCTTGTAAGCTGGGGGTGCGCATGTGTGCATGTGCAGCCAGATGTGCAGCACACACTTACAGGGAGGTAGTGATGTCCAATTGCTCCATTTCATTGCAAATTAAAGAAAAAAAGCAATCGTGGTGAAATAAAGGCATTAAGCTTCAGTGAACCTTAAAGCCATGAGGGGCAGAAAAAAAGAGGTAAGCTGATCCTGCTGGTGCTCAGGGAGCTTCGTCTGTCCTTTTGCTGTCGGCTCTGAAGGGGTTTGGTGGGGTTGGCCGTGCCCCCCTGGGCTGAGCGGATGGGGCGATCCCTGGGCAGGGGGTCCCTGTGCTGGGGATAGCCCCCCTTCCCCGCTCCCCATGCCTCCCCTTCCACCTTACAACCTGCAGCCCAGGACCCCGAGCATGTTGGCTGCACACGATGTCATCTCTTAATTGTTTTATCTTGGAGATTAATTGGCTTTGGGGGTTTAATTACTTCTGAGGGGTGGAAGGGAACACTGCCCCTCCCTCAGATGATGCCTGTCAGAACAAATCACGCCCAGCTTGCGTCTTGATCGCTGCAAACCCAACACTATAAAAGAAAAAAGGGACTTCACGAACTCCAGATAAGAGGGCAATCGGCCAAGAGAAAAGGAATAAATTGCGCTGAGCCTGCTCTTGCTCCAGAGCCGAGGAAGGACGGGAAGCAACGGGAATAAAGCCTGCAGTAAATCTCCCCACTCCCACCATGCACCCAAATAAACCTGTCTTTAAGGACACTATAAAGGTAATAAAACTCCCAAGAAGGAGCCACTTTGGTTGCATTGTCAGTAGTTTCGATGCAGGAATAACATTAATGTGATTAAAGGCTGGGGGAGAGGAGTCATCCGCCAGTCGCTCCCATGTCCCGGGGGGCATCCAGCCCCTGCTCTGGGGTGGGTGAGGGGTGCCGGGGTCCTCGGGCAGCCCCACAAATACACGGGAAGGCAGAATAGCAACAAAAACTCTCCTTTAATAGCTGGATTGACCTGAGGATTTGTTCTGACCGAGGTAGGCAGCCCTGGGGGCCGCCGGGAGTGAAGGAGCATGGGGTCAGCTCGATTCCCACTGCCGGGACAGGGCTCACCCACTGTCCTAGAAAACCTCCAGCCATTTGTCAAGGGAAGGGTTAAAAACAGGGCAGCTGCTCCCTAATAAACACATTCGCCCACCTCCGTGCAAAGAAACGGGAACCGGGAGCCCCCCAGCCCTGGCATTGCTGCCCATGTCCGCTCTGCATGCATGTTAAAAAAATATATTTTATTTAAATTCTCCTTTTTCTCCATGGAGTTCTCTTCTCTCTCTTTGAATATAGATTGAGCAGTGTCTCTAGATTTCGACCTGTGCATGTATTTCTATCAAGATCAAGAGTTAAAAGACAATCATTAAATACCTAATTCTAGAAAAGGCTGCGTACAATTTATGGCTTTTGCACCTACATCCAAAGGGGACTTGCAGGTTGGAAGGAGGGGAGGGAGCTCGTTTGCGGCAAAAGCCAGGGCAGGGACGGGCTGGGAGGGCGGCGCGGAGCAGGGGGACAGCTGGGGACCGCATGCAGCTCTGCACAAAGCCAGCCTGGCGAACGGCTTCTTCCCAATGTGCACGGAGATCCTTTGGTTTCGCTTGCTCCTCGGCAGGCAGCGGGCGAGGGTGTGGGCATCAGGGGGGACACCCATTGTGGGACTGGATTTGGCCAGAGGGACACCTAAAAGCTCCCTGCTGCTGCATGGGTTTGATGCGGCTGGGCTGCAGCATGTGGCACCCAAAACTGCTTCTGGGGGGCTGTTCTGGCTCGTGAGCTTTTGAAATGAGGCACCAACGAGCTTGTGGGTCCCGTAAGCTCTTCTGTCCAGGGCCAACGCCCCCCTCTCGAGCATTACCCACACGTGTGGGGGTGGGGGGGTGGGTCCCACCCACAGCCCGGGGCTGGGGTTGCTGCAGCTCCCCAGGTTTGGGTCAGGGGCTCCCCCAGGGCACCAGGACTGGAGCAGCAGCATTGCCCAGTGCTGTGGCTGGGGATGCCAGCTTCGCCCCAGGGACCCCCTGTTCCCAGGCTCAGGGATGGTCCCCGCAGGGCCAAGGGATGGCGCACGGGGGACACACGGCCACCTCATTTGGAGGCATCGCTCTCCCCAGCGCAGCCTTTCCGATTTCCGCAACCTCCAACCAGGATCCACAGGAGCATCAGCCATGCGGTGCCAACCGCCCCCAGTCTCTCCTCCCTTGGGAAGGCTGATGGGCTCCATCCAGGGATGGGCAGCAGCCTTCCAGGGCTGGCCAAGGAGCAAGGGGAGTTTGGGGATACCCAGCCCAGGGCAGCTCAGCTCCTGTGGCACCGCGGCAGCATGCTGGCACTGGGAGAGTGCGTCAGACACGGCACGAGCAATGCAGTGTCCCCTCCAGCCAGCCCGAAGGGACGGGCACAAATAACCCATTGCATTGCCAAGGAGGGCTGCAGCAGCCGAAACAGGAGTGGGACGGAGCAGGAGCCCTGTGGCAGGGAAGGCACCGTGCATCCCCTCGGCGGTGCCATCGTCCCTGGGTCCGTGTCGGCATCGGCACCAGCCAAGCAAGCTCAGCGATGGCTTGGGACCATTCGTTGCTCATGCGGGGAGTTGATTAACAGCTAATAGCAGCAGATGGAGAATTAAAAGAAAAGCCACCCACTGGGTGGAAGTAGGCAGAGGCCGAGAAGACCGAGCCTTTCTTCGCCACGCAGGGTCAGGTCCCCCCGCCATTGTCACCATCATCTCGGATAGTAGTCATCCGGGACCCCCGACAGATTTCGGAGTTTCAGAGCCGTGTCCACCGTTTTGATGTAGCCACTGATCATCTTCCTCATCTCGGGGGTGTAAGGGTCATACTCCAATTTTCTCAAGCCGGATCGCTTAAAGTTGCCGTCCTTCTGCCCCTCGACGCAGAGCAGCCTGTCCTCGCAGGCGGCGATGCCCAGCAGCCCCACCATCCGCTGCAGCTGGACGAAGAGATCCCGCTTCAGGTCCTCGAAGTGGACCACCAGCACCTTCTTGCCATAGCGCAGCCAGTCAAGGGTGTGGGTTGCCCACCACGGCGCGTAGTTCGCCACGAACTCTGGCCACTCTGGAAGGAGCAGAGGACACGGTTAGCGGGTGTCCTCTGGGTCCTCCCGCACCCCCTGCATCCCCTATCACAGGGCTACCACCTGCACTCCCTGCTGAAATCTTTCAATTCTCGCTAATTGATCCTCCCATAAAAATCAGGTGATAAAAGGGATAATGAAACATCAATAATAAACCGCAACTCTCCTGGCAGTGCCATATACATCTATCTCACGATGCATAAAAGCTTTGGGTACCTGCCTCTTCCTCTTGTCCTCCCCCAGAAACCAATGCCTGATTAATAGCTTAACTGTATTTAATTCCCCAAAGAATCATTAAACACAGTATCTGTTTCATTAAACAGATACAGGACAATTCACCTTGTGTAATCATATCACATAAAACTTTGCTTTGGAACCGCTCCAGGGATATCATAAAATTAATGTCACAGAACCAAACAGGGGTTTCACGGTGCCCGCAGCCACCGCGGGCTCCACGCAGGGCTAAGAATGGGGCAGGGGGAAGAAAAATCCCCCCCAGCACCGGCAGCCATGGGTGAGGCTGGGGACAGGGCATGGCTTTTTTCCAAAATTGCCCCCAAATTAGCTCCTGGGAAAAGGAAACGGTTTGGAGAGCAGGGCTGCAGGGAGCAAGGGGCTGTCCACAGGGAAGGCTGGGGATGGGAGCCCTGTGCCCTGTCTTAATTACTTACCTTTAATCACTTTTTTTTTTTGTCCTCTGAATGATTTATTTAACCATGCACCAGAACATTAATTGCAAACCTGGCACAAACAAACTGTCCCCGCTGGGTGTTTGCTGCTGGTGGGAGGGCAGGGTGGATGCTGATGGTCCTGCAGGGCCCCCACAGGCTCCATGGCCGGGGCTCCTCCAAGGGCTGAGCCCCTACGCAGGGTCAGCGAAACGGGGGTCTTCGACCCTTCCCTGGTGCTGCACCACAGCTCTCAGCAACCATCCCAGCCCGATTAAAGTCCTCAAGCGATGGAAAATCTCCATCTTTCTGGGCAAGTTGTTTCAGTGGTTAATTAACCTGACAATTAACCCATCAGCTAATTACACCGTACATCCTCTGGAAAGAATTTGGTGATGTATTTTAATGCGTGTCCAAATCAGACCATACTGGGGCGGAGGAAAGAGTCCCCTCTGCCTGCTCCCCCCTCCCCTCAGAGGCAGGAGGTGTGGGACAGAGGTGGGGGGGGTTGGGACCAGGAAAGCTCAGGAAGGTTCCCATGGTGCTGGGGCTCTGTCCTGCATCCCCTGTCCTGGCTGTATCTGCGATTTGCTGTTGTGCTTTGGGGAGCAGCAGATGGGGATAAAAACTAGCAAGAAGCTCATACCCCATGATGGCAAGGGCGATGCCAGCCCAGGGACCTGCTCAGGGAGAAAAGCCACCGAGGAAGCAGTGGGACATTTCTTTTCCCTGGGTTTACAGGATGGGGCGGTGGGAGAGCGGGGCTGGGCCATCTCCGGCGCAGCAAGCACATGGTGATAACGAAATCCAGGCACATAACAGCAACAACAGCAAAAGCTCCCCTTAAATAAACTCTGAATTAAGAGTAGCAGATGTTCAATCAAGCTAAATATTTTAACTCTTTCCAATGAAGTCAATTCCACAACAGCAATTTGCAAATTGCTATAATTAACAAGCCTCCACAATATGCCTGTGCATAGGAAAGGTAGTGTCTCCGGAGCAGCCGGGCACACAGAAATAACAGCCTGCCACTGCTAATGTCCATAGGGATGGGCTGGTGGCTGCCACCGCTCCTGCTGCCGGCACCGGCAAGAGGGAGAGCCCGGCAAAGGGGCAGCGGGTTCCCCCCAGCCGGGGACTTTGCAGCCTCTGGGGCTGGGTCCACTCTCCCGTCCCTCTGCCTTGGGGAAGGACAGATGATGGAGGCTTGGAGGACATTGTCTTCCTCCTGCTGTTTAGAAACTCGGGTGCTTGTGAGATCGCACTCGACAGGCAGGAGGAGGACGGAGGCAGGGGAGTGACCTGGCAGCGGTGGGCAGGACCTGTTGCAGGTACTATTGCCTTAGCAAGTTATGGGGCTTTTTTCCACCCCCCAGTGCTGCCCGTGCCAGGGCTGGCTCTGCTGGGGAGCAGGGCTGCCCATCCCCTCCTGACTCCCCTCTCCCCCAGGCAGGGTGATCCTGCTGGGATCCAGCTTCGGTGGCAGCATGGAGATGCTGCAGCCCCACACTGACATATGTGCCCACCAAGTGATGGATGGAGATGTCTGATGGATCCTGTTATTTTTTTAACCTCTCCTTGCTCTCCACCTGTCCAGCCAAGCGCTCAGGCCAGCTTGGCCTCGAAGAGCTGCTCCAAAGAAGGGGCAGAATTTGGGTCCTTGGGCTCCTGCCCACCCAATCCATTCCCTCCCAGCTGGCACCAGGCTGCTGTCAGCCTCGTGTCCCCATGCAGTGCCACCTCTCTGCTCCTGCCCTTGTGACCCAACACAGCACTGCACAGCCGAGCATCTTCGCTTCCCCATCCCATCCTGCCCACGCAGGAACCCTCGGCCATGCCCAGGTGGGTGCTGCAGGTTGAGTCAGTTGCAAGCCCAGGAGATGCCCCTCCAACATGGGGACCCCAAAGGGGTGGCACAGCCCAGGCTTCCCCCACAGGGACTAGACTCGGGCTCTACTGGTCTTTAACAACAGCTTTATAGCTCCAGCGGCCAGGCTGGAGCCTGCCCACCCGGGTCCCGTGGGAGCCCACAAGCCTACCTTTGCCCTTCCAGTGGGCATGAGCTGCGAAGCCGATGTGCCCCCCGTATTTGCGGTTGAACTCCGCCATCAGAGCCTTGTAGGGGTTTCGGATGAGCAGGATGGCTGAATCGAAGGATTCGATCTCCTTCTGGCCGCTCTCATGGGTTTTGATGCAAATCGTCCTCCCGCTTCGCCAGTGGTCTCTCTCGCCCTTGAACCCTGCCAGGACAGAGCAAGTGGGCACTTGAGAAGCGGCCGGTGCCGACGTTAATAAAAGTAATAAAAGCGAGCTGGGGAAAGGGAACAATGGGGGGATATCAGGTTGCAATATACAGTTGGATAAAAGCAGCTGGGGCTTGAAGTAGAATTTGCATCTCTCTCCCAAATGGCAATCATTTATTTGCCCAAGTTATGAGTCATGTAAAATTTATGTATGAGAGGGCAGGTAGCAGGCATGGGGACCGAGCAGGGCTGCCTCCTCCCTGGCAGTGCTCGGCTCTTCTCAGTGAGACAGTCTGAAACAGCCTGATATTGCACAGCCCGGCTTTCCTCCAGGGCAGAACACACTGGCATTAAATAATGGCATACTGCATTAATGTACCTTATGCTTGTATTGAGGGGTCAAGAACATATTTTTATAGCTATATTCTCCCTGACCACAGCATTTAAACTCTCTCAATAAATTAAGAAGGGTAAAAAAACCATGCTCATGGGGCTGCAGATAAGCCCAGGGCCACGGTGATGCTATGGGAGGCCCAGGGAGGGGACCACCATCCCCTGTGCTCCCGTGCGGAGTATCGAGGCTGAGCTCCCAGCTCCTTTGCACCCCCGGCTCCTGCAAAGCACAACCCAAACTACCCGGGAACAATGCGGTGGCGGCAGAGTCGAGCCGAGGGGGGAGATAAGCTGTAAGTAGCTGTATTACATCAATTATAGATGTGTAATTTGCTTTCGGCAGCCATGCCATGTGACACAGGGACATGATGGCTAGTCTGCCAGTTGCTTGGATACCTCCAGGCCCTCTGACATGCTCAGCCTAGAATAAACATGAAACCTGTGCTCGGTTGGTTGAGCAAAATATTGCCAGGGCTTTCGCCTGGTGATGCTCCCCTCCATGGGATGCACGAAGCCGGTTGCATGCTGGGCTGGGTGCCAGCACCGGGCACTGATATAGTCTGGGCTCCATCACTCGGCGCAGAGCATCTCCATTTCTGAAAGGCTGAATGTGGCAAATCTCAAAGACACGTGCATCGCTGCCTACAGTGTCAGGCAAATGGGGCTTTAGGGGGTACCCTGGGTACGAACCCCAGCTGGCTGCATGGGTACAGACCCCACCAGCTACCTGGGTACCCCAAGTACAGATCCCAGCTCCACCAGGGCCAGGGAGGAAAGGAGGATTTCCTCTCAGAGCCACAAAAGGAGAAGGAAAAGCAGGAGAAACCTTCGAGGTCTACAAATAAAACTATTGTAAATGGCTATAAAATGGGGGAACTGGTCTTTTCGCTCCCCCTTGCAATATGGTGGGGTTTTGGGAGGAGCTGGCTTCTGCCTGAAAAAGCTTCATGCCCGCCTCAAGGGTTTTTTGGCTTGAAACTTATCCCTGCTGCTTAATTCGGGGTCCCCAAAGCCCACGTGCTGTCGGCCCTGGCACCAATACAGTGGGCACAGCGCTGCTGCTTTGCCCTGGAAGGCACAAGAGGTGGGAGCGACAGCATCCCTCCTCCATCAAATATTTACTGGGCAAATATCTGTGTCGCCCAGGATGGGAAGATGGATCTCCACCAAATCCTTCAGCCTAAGGAGAGCAGGCAAATGAGATCAGTTCCCACCTCCATCCCCTCATAAGCTCATCAGCGCTTTTTTGCATGGTGAATATTCATTAACTTGGGTGTCGGTGTTCCCCAGGTGCTCTGACAAATCACTATTTTTATCTGCAGCTACTCGGGAAGCATGAGGGAACATTTGTCCTCCAGGATACCAGTGCCCCCAGCACCACCCGCTCCCAAATCCTGAAGCTGGAAGGCTGCACATATCCTTCTCGTGCTGCGGCTGTGACTTTCATTTGCTTCTCACTTTATGCATCCCAGGACGAGAGTGCCAAGCCCGCAAACACCAGCTCCTGGAGAAATCTGATCAAAAAACTCCAGTGGCCTTTTCTTGTGGAAAAACCCACCGGAATTTCCTTGTTTGCCAGGGTTGGAGCTGCTCCGATTCCTCCTCTAGAAAGTTCCAACCCCCACAGCAGGCTAAAAACCACCAGTGCGATGGAGAAACCCCAGTTCTACCCCAAATCAGTCCTTGCCAAGGTTAGTGGGCAACACAGGGAGGTTACAGGCAGGACACACACGACGTCGGATCCCTCCAACACCCTTTGGAGCAGCATCAGTGGTACCCAGTTCTGCCCTCCCCTTCCTGCAGACCCAAGGGATGGCACCAGGACCTTCGCCCAGCTCAGCTGGGACTGGTGTACCTCTGGCAGCGACCCACCCCCCCCATCTTACCTTTGTTGTAGAGAGACCCATCGAAGTAGTAGCTGCCGGTGTAGAAGCCGGTGGCCAACTCGATCAGGTGGCGTGCCCAAGTGTTGCCGGCACCGGGGAAGCTCGCCAGGGCCACCAGCTGCTTGGCACGGGTGGGGAGAAACCTCCTATCCATGCAGCGGTTGTCTGCAGCGAGAACCGGCCAAAGCACATCAGGGCACGGTAACGTGCTTCTCCTGCAGAGATGTTCCACTTCCTTACAGCCTGCTGCTGTCTGCCAGGAAGATGCTAGGGTAGGGTGCGAGGAGGTGGCCGCTATAGGGAAAGGCACCCTTGCACCCTGCCCAAAGCACATAGGGACACCCCAAAGAGTACTAAATATCCCCCCAAAATCACAAACACCCCAAAAAGTCCTACGAAGAGGGCAGGAGGTGCTCTGCCATTACTGCCTGCTTGCTGCCCGCATGATTAGGGGAGAGGGAGTAACATGGGTGCATTTGCCAAGTGACACTCCTGCCTTTTATATCAACGAATGCACAAGCATTTCCAGCATGGCCTCAAACACCAAAGCAGGGATTGTGTCAAGACTGAGCTGCTCTGAAGCAAAACCACCTAAATTTTTGTCCTCACTTGCTCCATTCAGCCCTTTTCTCTCCCAGTAACAAGTTTCTCGCCCTGTGCTTCCCTGACCCCACTGGTCCCACCGCTGGGACCTGCAGGGCGGTGGGGGACAGGAGCCCTCTCTGTGCAGCCTCCTGGGGACTTTCTGCCTGGTCACAGCTTTTTCCCCCCCTATTTTTCCCTGGACTCTGTCCGCTCCAGCTAGCAAAGCCCCAGCGGGTTCACCGGCTGGCTGCAGGCTCCGGCTCACCGGTACTGCCGGTGACAAGGAGAGACAAGCAGCGGCAAGGGGGATCCTGCCAGAGGCAGATGGCAAACTGCTCTCTCCTGCAGCTGAGTCAGGCAGCAATTAAAGCTGTTTGTTCAGGGGAAGATTGATTTCCCAGGAAATTAAAATAAATGGTAATTTTTAATGAAAGCCAAGTAGATGCTGCAGGCTCACGCTCACTTTCTGCCGGTGTCCCTGGGAAGGGCTTGGGAAACGGGTGCTGGTACCCATGCCCAAGGGGTCCCTGCCTGTCCCCTGCCTGGCAGCAGGCAAGGTGAGCCCGGCGCCAGCTCACCTTGCACTTGGGTCTGGTAGACAAGGAGATATTCAGCGGTGCCGCAGCTCTCAAACTCCTCACCGGCACATTTCTGGGCACAGAGCTGCTCGTCCTCGCGCTCATGCAGGGTGAAGAGCGTGGTGGGGAAGCCGCAGCGGCAGGTGATCCCGGCCAGGGCTGACAGCGGGTACTCCTGTGGGGATGGGTGGAGGGGGGGCAGCCAGTTCACTGTCCCTGTCCCCTGTAGCAGACCCTTCCTTTGCCCCACGCACCAAAGACCTTCCTTTGTCCTCACCACCCTGGCCCCGCTGCGCAGTGCAGGGCAGTTTGCAGCATCCTTCCAGCTGGCTGCAGCATCCCTCAAGCCAGTTGCACAAGCAGCTCATTGCAGACACCCAAAACCACCCGAGCCCCAAATTCCCTGGGCACAGCCGAGCTGCCTATTGGCATGGGAAACAATGCATTGGGCGCTAGTGCTCCCGGCAGAGCCGTGGCATCTCATTTGTGAGTTTGTCACCCGCACCGAGGTTACTAAGAGCCATCAGACAGCCCCACGGCAGCCTCGCCGGTGTTTCCAAGCCCGGAGTTATGAGACCCGTTCAGTGGCTGACAGGCAATTTACCACCAGGCTGCGGCAGTGCCAGGTTAATCGAGGGGCTCCGGTTATTTACATCTCCCAGCCCCGAGCTCTCCCGGCGGCGATGGGAAAGTGGAGCCAGCGACGGAGCAGCCACTTGTATTTAACTGGTGTGATGGTTTATTCCCCACCGTCCTCTGCTGAGGAGGCCATGAAGGGAGGACATGACTGTCCCCACCTGCATGTCTTTCTCTTCCTCCACCTGACAATTTACCTGATTTTAATTAATAAATACTCTGGCGATGCCCCCTGTCAGCCTTTCCCCTGCCTGCTTATAGGCATCGTGCCCCAGGAGCAAACTGCACTGCAGCATTCCTGGACCAGAGCAGGACCCTGTGATATGCCTGCCCACCCCCCCGGGGGGGCCACTGCCCTCTGCAGGGGGCAGAACTGTGGGGAGCAGGCAGGGTAGGCAGCGGGCGCTGCTCCTGTGGGCAGCCGTGGTCCAGTCCCTCCCCACAGCAAAGACCCAGTCAATCAATTTGATCCTTTGTAGTTTGGATACACATAATCATGACACTAAAGCGGATTAAAATTTACCCCATGTGACCCTTTCTGATGATGATTTAGATTATTAAGCTTTTGACCTGCACCCCCCACCCCAGCCCCCCCAGTACCTTCTCGGTGCAGAAGTCCACGCACTTGTCCACCGACATGTTCAGTATGAGCTGGCTGACAGGCAGGGCGATAGAGACATTGTCCGGCCGGCGGAAGCACCCCCGAAATATCGCGCTGCCATCTGCAAGGGAGAGAGGCCACAGCGGTGCTGAGAGTGATGCCGGCCCGGCCCCGAGGAGCAGGGGCTGCAACCCAAAAATGATGCCACTGCCACCCTTTGTGCCCCAGGCATGGGAGCAGGAGCCTCCTCATCCCCCGGTGTCCCCATTGCTGTGCCCCCCCTCTCCTCTGCAGCCACCCGTCAGCACAGCGTCTGCTTTTCTCCAGCTCTTGTCACCCACTGGCTGTGAAGCCACATTTGCTAACGAGCTTACCCAGCCACTCACCCAGCCACTCATGGTGCAAAATCAGAGCAAAAGCCCCAACAGCAAAGTCAGGTTTATTTTTTCCTCCTTATTTTTACCAACTCAGTGATCCCAGTCTGTATGAGGGATGGAACCAGCAAGGAGAGCAGGCCTGGTCCCCCCTGGCATTGGTACCCTGAGGGGTCCTGTGCCGGGTCCTCGCCCACCACTGCATGTACTAGGCACCCTCGGCCCCTCTCCAGGGTGGTCACTCCACTGGGTGCCTGGTGATGGGAGCCCTGAACACCGCCACTCTCTTTCCCATTGCTTAGGGATGAGGAAAGAAAAGCAGCAAATGTGGATAATTATAGTGCTGCCTAATTGGGAGCCAAAAGAGCGCTTCTGATGGGGAGCACCCTCGGCTCTTTCTGGAGCTCCCTCACATCCTTCATCCCGCAGCCAGCTCCACCGGCAGCACGCATTGAATATGACAATGGTCCTGTTTGGCCATCAGGAAAGAGGTCTTCATCCAAAGTCCCCCAAAATGCCCTAAATTCCCAGTGAGGTCCTTGGGGCTTCCCACTCCACCCAGCCCCAGCCAGCAGCCATCCCCCAGGGGGTTCCCCACAGTTTGCAGGAGCAAAACTGCCCCAGCCACAGACCTGAACGGCTTTCAAACCCCCTCTCCTGAGCCGTGACCTGGCTTACACAGCATGGGGATGCCGGGGCTTGCCCCCACCAGCACCACGAGGGGTTCCCCCATTTCAGGGCCAAGGCGGGAGCCGCATCCATGCTGCCAACTTACATCTCCTGGCAGACTCCTGGGCCAGCTCCAGGCGGTAGATGGAGAGGCGGTTGACCCCGCCGCAGATGTTGCTCCTCTCGCCCTTGCACTCCATGTTGCACTCGGATTCGCTGGCATTCGACGCCTGGACCTTGTGCCCACAGTAGCACTCAGCACCGAATTCCAGCCCTGCGTAGAGGTAGCCCCTGGGGAGAGGGAGACGGAGGGGCTCAGCATGGCCCCGGGCATCCCTCCAGCTCTGTGGGGTTTTGCAGAAGCATCCCTGCTGCAGCCAGCTCCCACGCAGCGCTGGAAGCAGCACTACATCCCAAGGATTCACTGTTGGCCTAGGAGATCATTGTAGGTACCTTCCAACTAAAAATATTCTATTCTATTCTATTCTATTCTATTCTATTCTATTCTATTCTATTCTATTCTATTCAAGGGAAAGGTCTCCATGGGCCACAGAGATCATAAAGCAGGAGACGGCGACATTTCTTACAGGCAGGGAGCATGTAATGGGGGGTGGTGGGGCAGGAGTAAGTGACAGGGACTTTGCTGGGCTTCAAAGCAGGAGAGCTGTGCTGCTTAATACAGATTGGATTTGAAAGGGGGAAGGATTCCAGCACAGGCTGGTGCTTGCCAAGTGCCAGTGGAGCTGGAAACCTGCTCCAGAGGGGCAGTGCCGAACTGGTAAGTCCCACCATGAGGCTGCCAGTGCTGCAGGAGGGGCCTTTGGTGTGGAGCAGCCCTGCATTGGCACCACCAAGGATGCGCCACAGCACTCGGTTCAGCTCACAGCATGCATCCGTCATGGCGAGCATCCTGCTGAGGCGGCTGAGCCCTATGCAGGGGACGTGCCACTGTTCCAGTGATTGGCTATGGCCCTTTGCAGCAATGTCCCTGGGTGCTGTGGGATGCTGCACAGATGGGCTTCGGCTCGGGGGGAGTTTGGAGGCAGCAAACTGCCTGCAATGCCACCACCCTGCCGGCACAGACCACGTTTAGGGCACATCCTTCATGTAATGCTGGGAAAGGAGAAAACTTTGGCAGCAAGGGATCCACGTGTCTCCCCAGCTGCTCACAGACATCCTTTAACAGCTTGGAAGGTCTGGGGAGGGTGTTTTGGTGGGTGACAGCATTTTGATGGGGCCAGCCCTGTGTGGATGGAAGTGCTCAAGGCTCCTCCAGCAGCAAATTGGAGCCTTGCATCCCCCTGTCCCATACGAGGATGGAGCCCATCACCCTGCCGGCCCTTTTTCAGGGGGAGGAAACAGAGGTCCTCAAAAACACCAGTGAATTTAAAAAAAACAAACCCAAAAAACCCCACCAAATCAAAATGACATAAATCTAAAGAAAAAAGAAGGAACGTGGGAGGAAGGGGAGGAGAGCAGCCGGAGCAGGGAACTGTGACAACAGAGAAACGCTGCCGGTGTGCGGGAATTGATGAAGATGAGGTGCCCATCTCCCGCCCTACCGTTCGGCACAGTTGTCCTGGCAACGGAAGACTGTCATCTTCTTGTAGTCAAAGAAGGACACGCCGCGCAGTGTTCGCCAGCGAGTGTTGTCCACGTAGCAGCCAATATATCTTGCTGGGGGAAGGATAGAGGAGAATGAGGTAAGAACCAGGAGAGTCTGAGCCCACCGATTCCCACCCCCCTCTTTTAATTTTTCCCTAAATAAGGATGTGCAGCAATGCACCCTGTTTGTTTGCTTTAGAAACACGTGCTCTGGGTACAACATGCCCCTGCAAACGCTGCAAGGAAAGGTAGGTAAAGCCCAGAAACACCCACTACGGATTGAAAGGATGCTGTGCCTCTGCACTGAGGCTTCTCCTCTCTGTCCTCTTCCTTCCCACTGACCTTAAAACTGAGCAAAGCAGCTCCAAAAAGAGATGAGTTACGTGGTAAAATAACCCATCCCCTTCACTCTGCCCTGCCAGGAACACTGGGGTGGGCAGAATGGAGAAATACGGTTTAAAACAATTTTTCCTCAGCCAGCAGCTCATTTTCCCCAGCCCCAGATATCAATGCAGAGGATATTTGCCCAATGCTAACAAAGGCTGATGCCTGTGCTGAGAGCAAATGAAGATGCTGGTAGACAGGGAATAGAGCTGAATAAATAGTTATGATGAAATCATTTATTTGACAAATGTAGCCTTTCCCAATAACATGAAAACAAACAGCCATCTCCTCTCCTCTGTGCCTGTTGCAACACTGTGTTGGCTGTGGACTCTCGTTAGGGGCAAGCCAGTCCACCAGCCATCCCTGGGCAGCCCTGCACTGCCAGAACCCACTCTGTCCTCACTCTGTCTCCTCGTTAGGTGCCCTTATTAGTGCTCTCGTTAGTGCCCTCATCAGTGCCCTGCTCCTGCTCCCATCTGAGCATTTGCCGTGGGGAAGATGCATTGCCGTCGACACAGGGATGCAACATTGGTGCAGGGGTGCTCAGCATCCTCGCTGCCACTGCTGCCTGAGGAGGATTTGGGAGCCAGTGGGATTAGCCATCCGGCAATCAGCTAACAAGGTGTCCATTAACATGTTCTGGCAGAGGATGTGCAGGTTGACCACCCAGGGGGAGGGGAGGGTGGCCCTGGGGACCAGTGGCTGGGTCTTACCAGCCCAGGGGCAATGGCAGAGCTGGCTTGGAATCCCATACCAGTCTGGTTCACGTCACTCCTGTTTCAGGTGCACATCCTCAGTGAATATAATGACAATCTTTTGCTTTTTATTATCCTGAAATATCTGCTCCACTCTCAGGCTGCCTTCTGCAGGATGCTGGCATGGGGCAGCCCTGTCCTGGAGAAATCCTGGAGCCCATGTGGTGGCCACTGGCCTCTGGCTTTGAGCTGCTGCTGCAGACCCCCAACGTGGGGCCACAAAAGGAGAGGCTCCTGAGGCTCCTGTCCCTTCGGGGCCACCGGATCCCAAGCCAAGGAGTTGTTTTTCACAGCACCAAACACCCCTCCAGCTGTGCCACTGAGGGCTCTGGCCCCAGCACCCCAGCCAAGGGGCTTTGGGAAAGCGTCGGGATATCTGGCAGCACAGGACTGGGGAGGAGCAGAGGTGAGGTCTCACCGGCTCTGATCAAGAGTGAAGCCATGGCTCTAGGCAAGCAAGGTGCATCTTCCCATACATGACAACCACCCCGTGTCTCTCCTTCCATCTCCATGGCTCCATCACACACCAAACTATCCCCCTAATAGCAGAGCATCTCCACATGTGCCCCTCCAATACCAAACCACGCTATGGGATAATACTCCTCACCTCCTGCTTGCATTTTTGCATCTGTTGGGGGGTCCGTGAACCAAGTGTATGTGTACACTCCACCAATGGCATGCCCCACGCATATACCCCCCCACGCCCTCCCCACCACCCAACATGGCGCTGCAAACCGGCTTCCCCAAGCCAGCCTGGAGGAAGGTGGAGGAGAAAGATTGAGAGAAATGTGCCTGATAACTTTAATCATCAAAGAGCCATAACTCAGTTGCTCCCAATTACTCTCAGCATAACGTGACATTTCTGCAGTGCTGAGCAGGTTTCAGGAGGTCAGCTCATTTTGGTCATGACAGATCTAACTGGAGCAGGATTACTCCAGTCATTTGTACAGAGCCAGTGACTCCTGTGCATTACCTTCGATCCACTGCTCTTGACATATACGTGCTGCAATTTATTAGGAAAGCAACTGGAATAATTGGGGAGATACGAGGACAATAAGTGAAGGAGGAGCAAGCAGGGGAGATGCTGAAAGGCGTGTGGGCGGGTTAGGCAGAACTTGCCGGTGGGTGCTGAGCAGCAAGAGGGGGACCTGCCCTAGCATGCAGCTGTCATGGGGCCAAGAGGAATTTTGGAACACGTTGGAAACGTGTGTGAACAGACATACAGATCCACCCAGCAATAGTCATTGAACTCCCCAAATGTCTCACTCTTCCAGGAGCTAGCCTGGCCACTGGGGCTGTTGGCATTGCAAATTCATGTTTAACATCTTAATGTAAAGCTTAATGTAAAGCTTGGTCTGCCAGAGAGCACCGCAGCTCTTGGCCATGGTGCAGCACCTGTGCACAAACCGCTTCGGCACTGGGATCCCCGTCAGGTGCGGGCAGGGGGTGCAAGCACGGACCCCCTGGGTGATGCGCCCATGCTCGGGGCCAGCTGGTGACCCTGCTTGCATAGGGAAGTGAGTTGTAGCCCTGTAACACCGCCCCAACTCGCAGGGTGCACTGAGGGGCTGCTCCCCTGCCGCGGCAGCAATCACTTTGGGTCACTAATGAGCCCCTTGGGGACCATCGCAGCAAATCCCCAGCCACACTCTCCAGAGGGTTCCATCGGGACCCAGCTATCTTGCCAGGAGTTGGTCTGTTGGGAGGGCAACACCTCCATCTGTCCATCCTCCCTCTCTGCTCAAGCAGCCCCAGCCCCTCGCCGGGCTCTCCCAGCACCCACCACCACCGTTTAGCAAGGTAAATGCAGAACAGAAGTGTTTTCACAGGGCTGTTCTGCAGGGTGATGCTTGAAACAAGTATCTGCCCTTGATTTTCCAGCTGGTTGATCAAAAGCCTCACACTGGGCACTGAGCCCTCTCAGCTCCCCCCGATGCTCCCTCTGCAGCCGTCTCTGTCCTCCGCAGAGCACTGACGGCTCGCCGGCGATGGGCCAGGGGCTCTGCCCGGCTGTATCAATATAAGTCCGGCATGCGAGAAGGGAAATGCTCCCTATCAGCATAGAGGGAAAGAATGGGTTGATATTGGTGGCAGCAGCTTCAGGAAGGGTGGCCCATGCTGATCAACCCTGGGACAACTGCGCTGGTGTCAGAAGGTATAGGGAGGTCTTTGGCTGTGTGCTGGGGTGACAGGTCCCCCTTTCTTCATGGCATTGCTTGTTCATGTGTCATGGAGGAGCCCAGCCCTGGCTGGGAATGGATGGAGACATCCAGCAAGGGACCAGAGATGGATGTGGCAGAGGAAGAGATGCTGGGCATTGCCAGGCTGGGGCTGGGGCTTGCTCCCCTCTCCGGCTTCACCATCCACAAATGCCCACAGATTTGAGGCAGAAGATGTGCCTTCACACGGGGATGCAGATGGGCTGAAGCCGTTCCCTGCCAGATGGGGCTGCCCTCGACCCGTGCCTTGGCCTGGCCCTGGGGCTCCACCAGCGTGGCAGGAGAGGGAGGAGGAGGAAGAGGAGGAGGAGGGAGGCACAGCACCAGAGCTGCACATCACGCTAGCTAAACCACAGCTGATTTTAGGACCAGTATTCCCTCTGGAACGATTTCACATGGCAGAGCTTCCAGAGCTGCCTTCTTAAGCTGCCCCCTGCTTAATTACCATCACCGTTAAAATCCGCCTGCTCCTGCCAGATGGCCCAGGGAAGCGGCAGGCACTTTGCAGAGGAGCAGGGGAGCGAGGTGGGTGTTCAGTGCCCATCCCCGGAGGTTCTGCCAGCCCCACAGGCACATCAGTCAAGCTGGGCTGGGGGATTTCTCAAGTTGGAGAATTTCTCTGCAGCGTCGTGCTCAGGAGTTGCTGAGATGCTCATGCAGTGGCATTGCATCCCCTCCAGCTGCCAGGTCTGTGCTGGCTCCCATTAACTACTGCCCACGATGAGACTTCCCATGTGAGATTACAAAGGGGAAAGATGATATTCCCAGACCACCTACGAGCAGCTAAATCCAGCGATGCCCGAGCCTAGCATTCCCTTCCCTGTCCCTCGCAGCCTCCACCGTGGCTGGGCACGGGGAGGCGGCAGCACCAGCGGAGGTTAATCACGGTGGACAGGTTGCATATGGCCGGGGACAGGAGTGCTGCTTGGGGTTTTTATGGTGACTGACAGCTTGGTCTCACAAACCATCTGGTGAGGATTCGCTAAACGTCAATTCGCATTAATGGAGCAATGCGGTCACACATGCCTCAGAAAGTCCTGGAGACCCCTCTGAGTGGGGGCATGATGGGGAAACCCCCTTTCATCTCATTTTAGCATGAGAAGGTCCCTTAAGCACCACAAGCCATTTTTCCTCCTGCTTCCAAGCCTGGATTGTGCATCTTGCCCAGAATGAACATGAGCACAGACCTGCTGTGGGGCCGCTGGCCGAGGAGGAGCCCCCCGCTGCCCTCGGAACAGCCTGCGTTAGGGGGGACCAAGCCTGGCTCAGCACGGTGACCCCTGTGAAACCCTCAATTTACCATGGGGTTGGGGGTTCCTGCTTCTCTCTGAGCCACGCACTCCTTGATCCACCAAGGGTCCAGGGAGCTGCAGCTCCCAGCCTGGGATACCCGGGGAATCGCATGTGCCAAGCCCCATGGGGCAGCTCCTAAGCAAGCCCAGCTTTGGGGTACAGGGTTTCTTATGCGTACTTGGCGCGCCCCCCCCGCCGATTTGACCCACCCTGGAGGTCAGGAGAGGGGAGCGAGCAACAACAGGCAGAGAAGACCGCAGCAGCATCCCAAAACCTCTCCAGCAGCTCCTGCTCCAGACTCCCTTCCGACTTTCCTTGACCAGCTGATGCTGCAGCTCCTGCCCTGAACGCCGAGGCATCCGGCATGCCGCTGCTGCAGCTGCACGGCGCTGGAGCAATAAGCTGGCTTGCTCCTTCTTGCCAGGCCACTTTATTAACGACAAGAAATCATACCGGCTTTCACAGCAGCTGAAGGCGCGAGATGCTACTTTGCTAGGGGAGGCTGCAGAGCCGGCAGAGAGGGGATGTGGGGTGTCTTTGGGTGAGGTTTGCTGGCACCGGGTACTCGTGGGTGCCAGTGAGGGAGGTGACAAGCTGAATAACCACTGGGATGCAAAAGCCCAGATGGGCAGCTCTCAGCCACCCAAATTCAGAGAGAGTGTGTGACTCTGTCTGCATACAGCTGCCTTCAGGATAAATAGTTGCCATTTTAAAAATCAATGAGAACTACTACATTCGCTTATCTTTGTTCATTAATAACAGTCCCACTTGACAATACACCACGAACCCCAGGCAGCAGCCAGGCTTCTTGAAAGGCCAAACCCCAGCCCTGCCTGCACCCGTGCCTGCCTGCACTTCAGTGCCTGCAAGGCAATCGCAGCCGGCCCCCACCTGAACACCCCAGCAATGCAAACAGCAGGCCACAAGTCTGGGGTTTGTGTTTATTGGGACTAACAGAATTAAAACTGAATTTGGCCAGCAGCACAACCAAAGGATGGGATGAAGATGGGGTGCAGCCTCTCCCCACTGGCACTTCCAAAAGCTCCTGTCCCAGCAAGGTGTGCCAGGGAGCTTGGTGGTGCACAAGTGGGAAAAGTGCAAATGGAAAAAGGAAAGTGGATTATTGGCACTTGTGGAAGGAGGAAGGAGGGGAAGAAGGGAGGAGAAGAACTTTCTAGGAACATCCTCTGGACCAGTGGACTCCAAAGAGGGGTGTTGCGCCCCAGGGGATGCGCAGAACAGTCCGCTGGGGTGCGGGAAGAAAATCTTAGTGCTTGGGTAGCACATGAATATGGTTTGTAAATAAATGAATACACATTTAATGGGGGTGTGTGCTCAGAAATTTGTTCCTGGTAGGGGTACACAACCAAACCAGCTCGGAGACCACTGCCCTGGCACATGAGGTTTTGCCTGGGAGAGGCCAAGAGGAGGGACCCCTGCCCAGACAAGCATGTCCCCAGCCCTTACCTCTGTCCTCCTCCTTCTCACGGCCGCTCCTGCCCCTGAGTGCCCGGCTCCGGGTGCTGCTGTAGTCTCCGGCTTTGCCCCTCTCTGCCGGTTCCTTGGAGGTGCTTTTGAACCAGGGTCCATGTCGCCGTCCCCCCTCCGGCATCATCGCCGCCGCCTTGAAACCACGGCTCAGCTGCATCACCCCCAGGTAGGGCAGCCCTGGCCCCTCGCCAGTCCCGGGGCCGCGCTGGCTCCCCGTCACCGTGGGCTCCCCGGCGAAGCCGGAATGTAGGAAAACCAAGCTGCCGGCCGCCAGGTAGAGAGCCAGCAGCGTGAAGAAACGCACGGGTTTTCGCCGAAAATACCGCTGGAGTTTTACCAATAATTTGGCCATAGCGTCTTCATCCCTTCCCCGGCAGCCAGCGCCGTGGGGGAGCTGCTCTCCGGCCCCAGGGATACTCCGAGGGGGGGGTTCCCCCCTCTCCGGGCTGGATGTGGCTCCCAGGAATGTACCGGGGAAGCAGATGGGTGTCCCGAAAGCACGGCAGGGGCTGCAGGGTGAGGCCGTGCAAAGCTATTGCCCGACCCTAAAAAGTCCAGGAAGGCTGGGGAAGGCAGCGGGGGTGGATTTTGAGGCTCCCCCACCGTGCACAGGAGGTTTCTCCAGCGCTGGCTGTCACCACCGTCCCCCTGGTTTATTCTCCTCCCAGCAAAGCCCCTCGGCCGTGCCCTGGAGTCTCGGCTGATGGAGGGATCATGTTAAGGAAATCGAGGGTTTGAAGGTGATTTGAAAGCCGATCAGCTGACGCAGCTCTTCTCCCTCGCCTTTCCGCTCGGCGGCACCGGCTCTCGCAAGCATCTCTCTAATGGAAACGGCACCGTCGCCCTTTCAGACAAAGAATGAAAAGTCCCTGGACGCGTCTCGGGGCCTGAAATGCTGACTGGGACCCTTTGTCTAACGAAGCGCCATTCATCTCACTCCCAGGGCAAGAAACCTCCACCTGCAAGTCAAAGAGAAAGGCACACTTAGGAAAGCATCCCAGGACGCGGAGAAGATCGCAGTCCCCAGGGCAGTTCAACCTCCCCCCCCCACCCCGGCACAAGGATGCAGGACAGGCAGGAGATGTCAGTGCGGTGGGAGTGATGCTGGCTGCCAGCAGCCCAGGGTTAGGGACAGGGGGACAGGGATGCGGGGGTGAGTCCTGACTCCTGAGCCCACACGTCTCTGCCTCGTCATGCAGGAGAGGTGCTACAGCATGGCTTTTGGGGCACGTGGAGGGTTTCTGATTTCGCCTGATTTCACCCACAAGAGGATGAGCTGTGCACGCACACATGCGTGCACACACCCATGCATTCGTGCATGCGCATGCATGCACACTTACGCATGCACATTCATGCACATGCATTTCACCCCTCGAACTGAGCGTCTCTATGCACCAGCTGGCCCCAAGCGAAGCCCCCAGCAAGCGAGCACCTGCCCTGGGAGCTGGGTGGGCAGCGGGACAGGAGGCCCCACAGGAACATGACATCCCCACATCGTCCCCAGCATGGCTCTCCCGCGTACCCCCGTGGCTGCGTTTCAGCCCATCATGCCCCCAGTGAGGCTTTTGCAGATGGCTTTTGCCAGGGCATCCTCTGTTCTCCAGCCAGGACCGAAGGGCTGGCCATCCCCGTCTGCACTCCGCCAGCCGGGACCGACACAGTGCTGCCCCGGGAACACCATGGCCAGGGCTACCCGGGGCCATCCCTGGCGGCTCTCAGTACAGGGAGAGCAGCCGAGGCCAGGGAAAGGACAGTCCGTTCCAGCCCGCCCCCAGGGGCTTTTCACTCAGGGGGATTTTTCTCTTCCAAACCCCTCAGCTATGGAAGATTCACTCCAGCCCTGCCCAGGACAATGCCATGCCGAGTTACATGGTGGGACTGGCTTCATGGTGGGAAATGCCGCTGCCACCGTACCCTGCCGGCACATGGGTGGTGTGGGGACGGCCCTGTGCCTGGGGTGTGCTCCCTGTCACGGACTCATCTTATTATAGGAAAGGAGACGAAAATAAATGGAAAGACAAAGTGCCATTAGTTTAATGGCCTCTATGTTCCTGCCATCTGTCTTCAGTTGATTAAATAAAAAATATTGGTGGAACATATGGCATGAATTATACATAAATATTTTAATTTGGGTTCCCAGAGTGGTTATTCAAATACC
Source organism: Aviceda cuculoides (assembly GCA_035590195.1). NCBI lineage: Eukaryota > Metazoa > Chordata > Aves > Accipitriformes > Accipitridae > Aviceda > Aviceda cuculoides. The sequence goes on from JAVJGG010000088.1 coordinate 14,915,969, forward strand.
TCTGGCTCTGTTGGGTGAACTTTTGTGGAGCTCAGGACTGGGCAGGCTGCATGGGGCAGATCCCTGGTGAGGCACGAGCCCCTCAGGCTCCCCCAAACCATACCCTCCTCACCCATGCTTGGGCCAACACAGTCTGAGTAAAGGCTGAGTAAACTCAGAGTAGGAGACTGTTTGCTATTTGGGCTTTTGCATCTGCAGGCACTTCTGTGGCAGGATGAAGGCACAGGCAGCACCCTGGCTCAGTCAGGGCGGGTGACCCGGCCCACACCGCAGTGGGCGAGCATCCCCCAGCCCAGCAGTCCCATGGACCCGTCAGCGCTTGGCCGCTCTCCTGCAGTCCCTGGCTGGCAGCCAGCAGGGAAGGGCTGCTCCGTGGGAACTCACGGCTTCCCCTCCTCTGCCGGCACAAGCAGCTGTTCTGCACTTCAACCCACCTTCCCAGGGCTTTAAAAGAGCACTGAATTCGGGGCAGTTTGGGATGCTGCTGGGGTGCAAATGGGATGGCCCCACAGCTGACCCAGTCCACAGCATCCCTGCTGCCACACACCTTCCTCCCCGCCTGGCCTTGGTCCTGCTGGGCTATGGCAAGGAAGCATGGCATATAAAGAAGGGGCTTAAATTACTATCATTAAGCCATCTGGAGCTCATCCTTCTCCATCATGAACTGCGGAGTCGCAGGTCAATTACTGCACATTTGCATATATTCCATTAATGCTTCTGCTAATTGTCTGGAGGAGATAATGTGCTCGGCTTACGGCTCCCTCGCTACCTATGGTTTACAAACAGCAAGTGTGGCAAATAGAGGCAGCATCAATGCTCCCCATATCGGCAGAGGCTTGGGACATCGGGGGGCTGATGGGGGGGACCCCACCCTGCTGGTGGTCATCCAAGATGGGGGATGCTGGCAGCACCCCCCAGTGCACCCCCTGTGCACCCCACCAGCCCTCCCCATGTTGTAAGGATGGATCCACACCCCGCAGTGCAGCAGCATTAGGGTGGAAGGACCAGACACCTTGGCTGGACCCCGCAGGTCCCCATCCCCACCGCAGCCTGCAAAGGTGAATGTCCCCCAGGGGTTGCATCCTGCCCCCTCCGCTGCCTGCACCCTGTGCTGCCTGCAGCCTACGCTGCCCAACTGGGCTCAGGCTGTGGGACAGCTCTTGCCGGTGCTGCCATTCAGGAGCAGAGCTGGTGCCAGCCCAGCCTGCGGCACGGCTTGAGGACAGTAGTGACACATTTTACCAGCCAAACTAATGAAGCTAACTGGGACATTAATCAGCCAGCACGGTACAGCGGGCAGCATCGTAAGACTGGGCTTTCATCGGCTGCTGCGGGCAGCTGGCTACAAAGGCTGTTAGGAAATCCTCTGCGGGCTGGGAGCCACCTCTGCTGCCTCGGTGCTGGGAGAGCGAGGGCAGCGAGGGGATGTATATCCCAGGCCTCGCTTGGTTATTACCTGCTGTGCCCAGCTGCTCCTGGCCACGGCTGTCAGTGGGGCTCTGCTTGGGTCCTTGGGGATGCATCCAGTCCCAGGGAATCACGTGGCTGGAAAGTTCCCCCCGGCCGGCAGCGCCAGGGCTGGGGCATCCCTCCCTGCTCCCCCGGACCCCTTTGGCACCTAGAGCCAAAGTATGTCAAAGTTGAGCGGGGGCAGGCACTTTGCACCATTACAAGCAGGCAGCGGGTCCAGCTGGGATGGGGGGGATAGGGAAGGGCTGGTTCCTCACCTACCTCCATCACCACGCTCCTGCCAAGAGCTAAAATCCTCATCCCGGCAGTGGGATGCCTGGCTGAGCATCGCTCCGCACCCAACCCACCTCCCTCTGCGGTGACAGCAGTACCGAGGCCAGCAGAAAGCAAGCGAGCTCTGCCCGCAGGTCTGGGGCTCTGCAATTACTTGCTATGGGGCCAAGGAAATCCTCATTAATTTGCAAGGATTTATCTCCCCCCACCTCGAGCAGAGCCGGTGTGCGGGGAGGTGGGCACGGATCCCGAGGGGGCTCTGCCGAGCCGCACGAGCATCTCTGCGACCGCTCGTGGCGGAGATGAATGAAGCGCCGATAAATTATACATTTGGGTCTTGTCTCCAAATTGCTCTGCAATTATTGAGCACCAAGGTTCAGTTGCCTTCAAGCATCACCTCACATCTGACCACGGCAAAACACACTGAAGGGCTCACGTGGTTCCCCCAGCACAGGAGAACAATCAGCCCATTAAAAACAGCAAATTAACGAACACAAGAGTTCCATTAGGAGGAGAAGGCGACCGACCTATCCAATTTCATCACATCATTAGCATTTCTTATCAGAGGGACAAGGAAAGAATAGGGCTTTAAAATACAGAGGGAGGGGATGGAGTCTAATGACCACAACAGGGCGACGTGCCCGGGGGCCCCTGTCCCGCCGGAGAGCTGCGGCCCAGGCATTAACCTCGGTCCCATGGGGGAGAGCACGGTCCTGCACCCTGCTGAGCACTCTTGGGTGCACAGCACAGCTTCTACCACCACCACCACCACCCCCAAAATTCTTCTGCTGAGACCTGGAAATGCAGCGGTGTGCAGGACCCAGTGCAGAGCGTGCACTACCCAGTGCGTGGCATGCAGGACCCAGTGCACGGTGTGCTCCCTGGACCTGCTGTCACCCAAAAGCCACCCATTTTGGTGTGGGGACCACATGCCTTCTCAGAAAGCCCCGTGTCCCTCCATCCCTGCCCTTGGCTCCACGGAATGCCGGCAACAGGTGATGGCTGCCACTGAAGAGCAGGTCCTGTAGCTTCACACCCTCATCCCTCCCCGGTGCAGGCAGCAGGCGACAGCACCAACCAGTGACACCAGCATGAAGACCCAGGGACACTGGGCACCCTTGGTGCTGGCATCCCTCGAGCCTTTCAGCCTCCATCCCTAGGAGTGTACTACGGTGGGAGCTTGGCATTGCTGCCCGGGCAGCAGTTGGGCAACTCGAGCGCCCAGGTAAACCTGCCATCTTCTTCTTCAGCCCCATGAAAATGGATTTTCACCCTTTCTCTCTCTTTAAAACAAGCAGCAAATGAGATGCATGGGGCTGAATTTAAATACCATTACTGCTGAGAATGAAACTGGGACGTTGAAAATCGAGGTTTCCGTTGCGGCAGGGCACGTCTAGACCATCTGATGCATCTCCCCTTGAGCACCCAGCACCCACCGACTGCCTCTTCCAGGGGCAAGCCGAGCGCACCAAGCAGTCAGCTGCCTTTAAATCGAAGAAAAGTTTATTTATTCAGCTGCTCCCTGCCTTAATTTTGCTGAGAAACATATTTGTGCCTCCCCTCCATAGGGAAGGGTGTGCAGGAAAGGTTCATGTGTGCTTAGAAACAGCTGACTCGGCAGCTTTTGGATGTCACAGCCAGTGGTGGCTGCTCCATCCCTATCCGGGGAAGCAGCTTGCCCGAGGGAGCTGCACCAGGGTTGGCACCTTTTCCTCGGCGGTCAGATGCTCCCCAGGTATGTGCTTCCCTGGGGAGCTTTTAAATTCCTTCCGTAGGCCAAACCACCAAGATATGCAAAGGAAAAACCTCTTCTTTGGGATTTATTGGCCTGATTTGTAAATCCAGAGCAGGACTTGCCCATCTGCTGATAGATTTCTGTGCAGGATTTCCAAGCGTGTTGGAGGGTTTGTACTTCTTCCTCCTTGCTGGGAATTGATGGAGGGGTTTAAACTGAAATTAGGGGGCTGACCTTCTTGCTTATGGGCAAAACCTGATTTTTAAATATTCAGGAGAAGATTTATGGATGGTCTCAGCACCTGCCCATGGTGAGAGGAAGCCGCAGCCACAAGCCCAACTGGGCATGAGGCACTCTGCTCCGAAGGTATCGCAGATCCTTTCGTCCGGAGGGACAAGTCTGTCCCACACTAATTGATTAATGTCTGTAAAAGCCCTCAAGATCCACAGAAACGGGGCCGTGCTAATTGCACAGCCTCCTATTAGCTCTCCCTCCACCCTCCGGAGGATGAAAACCTGCCGAGGGCCGAGTTATAAATAAACCCTGGGGCGATGGGCTGGATCCTGCCCCGGGTTATTTCAATGCACTGAGAATGACTGGCCAGCGCTACACAGAGAAGCCCAGGGCCTGCAGCACATCCCAGAAGGGCGACTTTATTTAAGCAAGATGATTTAAGCAACTTTAACCCCATCTTTAAACATTACATTTGCTGTTGAGCTACCTGGGATTGCAAATTCCCATGAACGCCCCAAACCCCTGCCCAAGGGATGCCGATCCCCACTAGGACCCCACAGCCATGGGATGGCATGAAGTGGGGATTTGCTATGGGGCAGGCGAGGGGCTCCCAAAACAAATCCAAGCCGGGGTGCAGCAGGGTTGTCCAGCCCCTGAAAGCAAAGAAATACAGTTGCCTCCAGGCCACGATTTCCAGGTAATCCCACCACCTCCACAGCATGCAGAAGCTTGCGGGGCTCCGCTCGCTTCCCCATGTATTTTGCTTTACAATGGCCCGAGTGGAGCCAAAAAGGGGGGGGGTTGCTTCATGCTCTGTTCCTCCACAACCAATTACATCAAATCCTGTTCCAGCGTCTTGTAGGATGAGTTCCTCTTGCGAGTGTGAAAGCAGCTCATAAAGGAAAATGTTTTAAGCCACGAATCATTTAAAAAGCAGACGCCACAATGCCAAAGGCAGAGAAGGCAATAGCGGTGTATTCCAGAGATTTAGGCAGGCAGAAGATACCAGGAAATCGGTGGGATGTTTAAATGAGCCGGCACAGCAGAGATGCTGCAGCCATTGTACCTGGTATCCCCATCCCAGCTGCTGAAATGAACCCTATGTTATAGCATTATTATTATTTTAATTAATCTGCAACAACCTGAAGCACATATGTTATCTGACTCTTTCCATCAGTGTTATCCCATCTGCCGGTACCTGGGTTTCCTTTGGTAGGGCCAGAGCACGTTTGTGGAAGGAGCGGGGAGCTCCCTCATTTGCTACCATGGCTAATTGCATTCGGTGAGCCACACGCAGGGCAGTTGCTGGGGACCGGGCAGAATCCCGTCTTTGCTTTCAGCAGTAGAAACCAATAACCCAGCACAACCCTCGCCTGTCACATCCCCACCATCCCCTAGCACCCTTGCCCGAGCATCCCTGCTGACGGTGTCAGCCCCATCCCCATGTGCAATGCTGAGAAACCTCTGTTTCCCCATTATTTCCACGTTTTTCCTTGCGAGGCCAGAACGGGAGCTCCATTTGGATGTGAACAGTGTCAGGCCTGTGTCAGTGGTGACACACAGCAGTATTTGGAAGAGGTCACGCTGAGGAGGTCTTGGTGACACTAAGGGATGCTCCCTGGCCTGCCGCAGGGTCTGCACTCCCTCTCCCCCTTCTTGCCGTCCTTGCCCATGGCACCCTTTCGACATTTAAGCTCTGTGAAAAAGGTGATTTAACTTCATTCAGATGACACTGTGTGTGTGTAAATGGGCTTAACCTAATGAGTTTTAATATGTATTATGTTCTAGGTATTTTATGCCCAGTCTGCAAAATCCAGTTATGGTTTTCAATAAGACTTAGCAAGCCGAGAGGTGCGCTGGAGGGGATGCGCGCTCACATGGGGCTGCTCCAAACTGGGCAAGGAGGAGGAGGAGGGCAGGAGGAAGGCAGGGGCTGTCACCCACGGAGACACAGCTGCATCCCAACCAGCTGCTGGCTCAGCAAACCACCACCACCCCCTCTAGACCAAGCACTGCCCACAGCTGCCTCCAGCAGCCTGGGAGGATGAGGTTTAAGATATAAGGGCTGACCTATTTCAGTTGCACGGCCAGGGCTGGCCAAGCTGGGCAGAGCACCACCGGCTGCACTGCAGCAGGCAGGGCCAGCCACCGTCCTGCGGTGGGGAAGGCAGGGGGCAGCCAGCCCGGCAGCCAGCCCCCGGTGGGTCCACGGCCCCCCCTGCCCACCCTTGCGGGACTGTGGCTCTGGAGGAGACACTGCTCATCGTCCCCAAAACCTTTGGCCGCTCCTGTAGCTGGCTGGGCTGTATCCTGGCACAGGCAGAGGGGACAACACGGGCAGAGCGCGGGGACCCACTGGCCCTACGAGCATCCCAGCCACCTCGGTGTGTGAAGACACCTGCACCAGCCCTGCCACAGTGGCAAAGCAACCCTGAACCACAGGCAACAACACATCCAGAGCCCACAGGCTCCTTATTTCAGAGAAAACAGCAACGCTGCTATTTTTCTCTCTTGTGCTTAACGATAAGGAACAAACGCAGCAGCCAAACCAGAGTGGCCAAGTGGCACACCTTTATCCTGAGGTTTTGAGCACCAGAGCCAGTCCTGCCTCATGGATTCATGGGAGGTGACAGGACTCAGGTGCCACACACCAAAGGGGGATCCCCCAGTGGAAACCCAGATGCACCCCACCAGTGGCACCTACAGGACCACCCCCTCATGATACATATAGCAGCATAAATCCCATACAGACCATGATGAGGTCCATGGGAGCCATGGTATGACACCTCGTCCTGAGGGGGGGGAGGTGGCTCAGCCCCCCCAAAACATCTTCCATGGGCGCTATTGGAAGGCCCGGCACGTTCAGTGCACGACTAATCCCCACGGGCCTCCCAGGCAGGAAAGAGCCAGAACTAATTTGCCTGTAAAGCCCACGCTCAGCTCCTGCAGGTCTTTGCCACAGAGGCTTCACTCAGCCCTCGGTAATCTGGGATTGTACGCAGTGCTGGGGCAATTAAGAAAAACAGCTTTTCAAGCAGCAGACAATGCTTTCTGCAGCCTATTTAAATTAATATAGTGAGAAAGATTATTTCTTGCAGCCCTTGGTTTAAAGCCTCCTTTCCCGGGGAGGGGGTGGGGGCTGATTTCTTTCTTTTCCTGCTCACCCAGCAGCATTGCATCCTGCTGCATGCAGGAGATGGAGGCCCAGTTTGGGAAGAAATCTGCCTTTCCCATGAAGACCGCAGGCTCCAGAAGGGACTTAGGTTACCTTGCACCCAGCCCGGCACAGGGGACAGACCAGGCTGGGACCAGGTGGCTGGGGCAGGGGACAGTGACTGCTCTGGCTTGTCTCCATGGGATGCAGGCTCTTCCCCACCTGGAAGGTCTGTGGAAGATGTTTCGGTGGGGCTGAGCCACCCCCCTGGGGGGGGGGTCACACCTTCCAGCTCCCAACTGATGGCCCCCATGGACCTCATCATGGTCTGTATGGGATTCATGCTGCTATATGTACCACTCCGATGGCAGTGCTGCCAGGCCCCTGCGCATCGCAGCTCACTGCAGAAAACCCAGCACATCAACGGGCTCTTTCTCGGAGTGTCACACTGGAGCGCTTCCCAAAATGACCCAGCTGAGATGGAAACCCCCAGACCCACTTCAGAAGCAGCATCCCCCCAGTCTGGGGTGGGAGCGGTGGGCACTGCCCAGCTGAGGGTGAGCCCAGAGATTGCTGCAAATCCACAGAGAGACCGATTGGCTCAGAAGATCACATCCCAACCCTCTGATTTATTCCCCTGGGTCCCCCCACGTTGCCTAGGTTCACACCAGCGAGAGCCAGCTCCTGCTCCCCTCCGGGGCCCTAAGATCCACATTCCATCTGGGGCAATGGATGTCCCCAGCAGCAGGGTGGACGTCTCACTCCTCACTGAGCAGCGCTGAACAGCAAGTTCCCCTGCCCCACGCTCATCCCCCTGCCCCACGCTCGTCCCCCTGTCCCAGGCTGAGCTCCAGGCTCCAGAGGGGACCAGCACATCATGAAAGTGGTAGGTGCCAAAGCATGGAGATTTCTATCCCGGAGCAGAGCCAGCTCCCTGCACAGCTCGGGTTGATTGAGGACCTGGGCGGGAGGTTAGAAGACATAAAAGTCTTTCAGGGGTCTGCTGCCCACCCCAGACCGAGCTAGGAGAGATGCTAAACCCTGAGGGAGGCTGTATTCCCCACGGGGTGAAGCTGGGAGAGGGGGATCCTGCCTCAGCCCTGGAAACTGTGACTCTGGGTAGGAGCCTGGAGGGCTGGGGGTGCTGGGGGAGCGGCCTTGGGGACCCAGCCCAGCCTTGCATGGCGCTGCGTGGGGAGATGGTGCCAGGCAGAGGTTTGGCTCCAGCATGAAGCTGCTTTGAGCCCAAAAAGGAAATAGTGGCAAAGGAAACCTCCTAGCGCGGTGCATCTGGAAGCCAGGGATGGGGTAACCCTGTCCCAGGCTGGCCGGAGCCTGTGGGCTGGTGGCCAGGGTGAGAGCGAGGGCAGCTTGCCATGGTGCTGCGGGGCTGGTGGCATCCCAGTCTGATGCCAGGGCTGGGGAAACGATCCCCTGGGAAGGACGAGGGTTTTGTCTCTGGGAGAGGAAAAGCAGCCACATGCCCTGGCTGGGCTGCGAGGGGATGAGGGCACCATGGGGGGTTTCCCTGTGTGCCCAGCCAGGGTGCAAAGGACCAGCACTGGGACCCCATGCATCAGGGACCCTAAAGGCAGGGGGGGAGATTTGGGCAGGGGAGGAGATATGGGCAGGAGTGAGCTGTGCCGGACTCAAGCACCTGCAGCCCTGCCGCCGCAGGCTGGACTCATCTCCGTGGGCACAGGGCTCTGGGAAAGCCATCCAAAAGCTGAGCAAAACCCCATGGGGAATTCTCCCTGGTCGCACGCCGCTCACGGGGAATTCTCCCTGGTCGCACACCGCTCCCCCTGCCAGGCCCATGCAATCTCCTCCTCTCGCAGGCAAGCAATGCATGTAATAAATAATAATAACTGCTAATGAACCCCAGCTCAGAGGAGCCCCTCGTGCTTAACGGCGCCCAGCCAGGCGAGCAGTTTCCTGAGCCCAGGGAAGGGGCAGCCCGTTATAAATGATAACTCAGTACAAGTCCCCAGAGAGGGGAAGGTTACGGCATTCGCAGGGTGGGAAGGTGCAGGTGGGACAGGGACAGGCTGGGTGGGGGCACCCCGGGGCTGGGGGATTGGTCCCCGCTGCTGGACTGTGCTTCCCAGCTACGGATTGTCAAGAAACTTTATTTAATCCTGCCTTCACAGAAGAAACAGTTTATAATGCTTAGCTCAAGGTAACCTTCACGCGGTTCTCCAACTGCCTCTGCTTTTCCTGCACACGTATTTTTTAACTTTATATTAAAATATTCCAATAAGTTGTCAGCATGGATATGGAAAGAAGAAAACAAATAGGGGAGGTGTATTGGGAAGGATTACCATCTCTCCCCATTTCCCTTGCCGAGATCTTCCTGCACGAAGTCTCGGGAGGAGGAGGAAGAGGAGGAGGAGGAGAGCTCTCTCCCTGCCTGTCTCCCGCTCCTCTCCGAAGCAAGAAACCCTTTCGAAAGCAGCAGGATACAGAGCGAAAAATCTCTGCCAAGGCGAGAATTATTAACAACTCCTGCAAAGAATCCTTAACCTTTGGGGAGCTGGCAAGCTCGCCCACCTCCTCCCTAACTTCCCTGCACACGCAGCCCGCATCTTCCCACCGAGCCGACCCCCCGGCCCCTCGCCGCCCTGAGGGGAGGCGAGCGCGCCGGGCCCTCTCCCCCTGCCCCTCGCCGCCATGAGGCGAGGTGGGGGCGCCGGGCCGCCTCCCCCGCCCCTACCGCCATGAGGTGAGGTGAGGGCGCCGGGCCGCCTCCCCGCCGCCATGAGGTGAGGGGGAGGCGCCGGGTTTCCCGCCGTGGGTCTTTCTGCCACCGCGGCTGGAGGCCTGGGGTGCCTCACCCCTCCTCGAGGCTCTGGAAACGCAAAACGCCGCCTGAAATAGTCCCCCTTTTTTTAATTAAATTGTTATTAATGGCTGAAAGGCGGTGGTGCCCGGCGGCCGGCGCTGGCTGATAACCTCCGAGGCCCTGGGACTGGAGGGTAATTTGTTCAGGCTGTGCCGTTTAGAAGCAATTTCTCAGCCTATTATTCTGTTTGATATTTTTTTTTTCCCCTTCCGCAAGCCAAATCCTAGCTGTTAAGCTCTATTAATATAGATTTAATTAATCGAATATTTGAAGTGATGTTTCTCTTGTGCTCTCTTTAGGGCTTCCAGCTGATATGCAGCTTAAGCTTGTGTGAAGGAATGGCTGTAAATCGGAGGTCTCGGGTGGCAAGAGAGCTGTCTGGAAGATACAGCCGTCAGGTAACGGGTCCTCACTGGTAGCCTTCGTTTATGAAAACCCCCGAGTTTTACAGGAGGTGGAAGCAGCCAAGTGAGGCATCTTCTGGAGGAGACTGCTGCTCTGGTAGTGTGAGCTGCGGAGAGGACATGTGAAGGAGTAACATGCACATGAGGCACAGGGAAAGCTCAGGAGCCTTTTGAACTACGTGAGTGAGGTCTCTCCACGAGCCAACATGGGGAGATGGGCAAAAAAGACTGTTCTGCCATACTAAGTAAACTAAATGGCCTCTGCTGGCTTGTGAATGGGATGTTGTGCAAGCCTCTGCTGCTCTGGGGTGGAAGTAATAACCTGGTTTATCTAGCGAAGCATGCAGTGCTTCCAGTTGCTGGAGGAAGCCCTGATGAGAGGAGGCGTTAGAAGTGAGGCCTGCATCACCAGAGGGATGTACTTTTGGGCCTCTAGTTCCTTCTGTCCTTTAAAAACTCAATTTTGAGTTCTCTTTCATCCAGCAGTAGTCAGCTACCCATTGCTGCTCAGTGCCTGCGATAGTGTTATACTGCTGGGAGAGAAAAACGCTGCCAAGTCACTCCTGGCACCACTGGTGCCGTTCTGGCCCTAGATGGTGCCAGGTTTTCACAGCGCTCTGCATGCTTGAGAGTGGAGTAACTCCTTCTCTGTGGAGTTAATCCTAGACTGGATGCAGACAATGTGCAGTCAGAAAATGTAAAAAAAAAAAAAAACGTTGTGGACATTTTGTTTAATACTGCATCTTTTGTATAAAAATGAAGGTCAGCTAATTAACTGGTCAGTTAAGGGTTGAATTTGGGGCCTCTAGAGATACTCCTGTTAACTGCCTTTGTATGTTTTTTAATTACAGACAAATGGTTTGCATGTTTCACTGTGGGTGGGGGCTTGCTGGAGCAGCAGTGGTTGTCAGAAGAAAAGAAATAAGCTGTTGGCGCTGCTTTGAAGATGCCCATTTGAAAGAGATTGAGAAGATGGAAATGTAAGAGTCCACAATTTAAATGGGACTACTGGAGGAGTACTTGTTTTCAGGATCTGGGTGTAGTAACTTGAAACATCAGAGGTGGTTGGGGCAAGGTATAACAAGAATTACGTATACAATTTGTTGTTAATTTGTTGTTAATCCCCTGTCACTGCTTGTTTAAAATTATATTTTATCTGTGACCTCTATTTATTAAACTTATTTAAACTTGGTCATTCTGCTTTTTCATTATATCGTAAGGCTGTCGGGTACAGCAGGATTTGAAAGTCACGTTGAATTCTTGCCTGTGGGAGAATCTGGAGAGGCAGGAATGAATGGGGTGCTGGGCGCCTGGTGCCCTCCTGCCATGCACACACGCTCCTCTCCATGGTCTGTGCTGCAAGGACAGATTTTTAACAAGGCTTCCTTTCCTCTGGCACTCTGAAGGAGATCAGATGTTTAAAGTTTTCCATAAAGGAAATAAGGTCTGGGATTCCCGTTTCTGCTGTGTACACAGCCAGTGCAAGTTCACAAGACACCCCTCCTGTGCTTCAGTTCCTGAACTTCTCGTTCTCTCCCTTCCCTGGGCCTGGGGGGAGGTGAAGCCCACAAAAGATGGGTGAGCTGGAAAAGGCTGCCAAATATGTAAAATACATTGAAACTGGTGGGAGGGGAAAGACAACCATCACAGATTCAGACAAAAAGTGCTGTTTAAACGCAAAAGCGACTGTAGTTGTCAGAGCAAAGGAGTATATTGCTCTCACCAAGATGCCTGACCCATTTGGATTCAGTGCAGTCTTCTGGAGGATACTGTGTTTGCGAAATAATCCAAACTCAGGAGTTTTTTAGGCTAAAACTAATCTTTTCAGTGTTAAAAAAGAGTTCAAGGCCCTTCAGTCACATCACATTACAATTATCCTGTCATAGGTGCTACTGCAGTTGCCATGCCATCTATACACAAACTGGGAAGCATGGACATGAGACTGCTGTTGTACACTGGGCTGTCTGCAGGAGTGAACAGCGTCAATGTATTTAGGTTGATAGTGGCTGGAGTTTATAACTGTGAGGCTTTTGATAAAACACTAGTGCACATCAGGTTAATTCCCAAGTTACTGATGGTTTATGTCAAATAGGTGCTTCTGTCATGCATGAATTATCGTGCTGAATTTTTTCAGGGCTCTCCTAAGTTTTAAATGTCCCTGACTGCTCACTCACCTGTTAGCTCTTCTGCCATTTGAGTATCACTGATCTTTGAATATGCGTTTTTTATACTCTCCATGGAAATACTTGTCCAAGTATTCAATGCTACTGGAAAAAAGTTTTTTCTTAGTTGAAGTCTATGACATATGAATATAATTTTACTGGTTCTATAGGAGCAAGTTCTACCTGTAAAACTAATAACCAGGTTTCCTATGGATTTATGTTGTACCCAGCAATCTTCCTCTCTCCCAGTACTCGCCCAGGAGGGGAGCGATGGGTGTGCTACGGCTGGCTGCCCGCTGCCCTCGGGGTGAACGTGGGTTTCTGCCTGCTGACTGCCAAGAAACACGCTTGCTGTGTCAGGGGTCTCTGCTGCTGTACCAGGTATTTCTGAAATTGGCAAAAAATGAAGAATATACACGCTACTGTCAGCCTGTCGTGGTTTAACCTCAGACAGCAACTAGGCACTACGCAGCTGCTCGCTCACATCCCCGCCACCAGTGAGATGGAGGAGAGAATTGGGGGAAAAAAAGTAAAATTGAGGTAAGAACATTTTAATAGGACAGAAAGGAAGAAAATAATAATGATGATAATAACAAAATGACAATAATAATAATAAAAGAATTGGAATATACAAAACAAGTGATGCACAATGTGATTGCTCACCACTTGCCGACTGATGCCCAGTTAGTTCCCGAGCAGCGATCCCCTCCCCAGGCCAACTGCCCCCAGTTTATATACTGGACATGACAACACATGGTGTGGAATACCCCCTTGGCCAGTTTGGGTCAGCTGCCCTGGCTGTGTCCCCTCCCAACTCCTTGTGCCCCTCCAGCCTTCTTGCTGGCTGGGCCTGAGAAGCTGAAAAGTCCTTGACTTAGTGCAAACACAACTTGGCAACAACTGAAAACATCAGTGTGTTATCAATGTTCTTCTCATACTGAACCCAAAACACAGCACCTTACCAGCTACTAGGAAGACAATTAACTTCATCCCAGCCACAACCAGGACACGCCCCCAGAAAGCAAGTGCTATATGGACAATAAATACACACTGACTGGCTTATTTCCTTGAAAAACTGTTGCTGTGATAAAGCTCTGCTACACTCGTCTCAGGGCTGAACCCAAGACTTGTAGGCCTGGTTGTGCTGTAACAAAAAAGGCAGCAGAAAAGGATGGAGGAAGTCTGTTGGCAGAGGTGATTATCCCATCCGAGCGCTTTGGAACGGCTGCAGAGCTCTGCCTCGTGCAGCATGAGAACTCTTCTGAGGCCCCACCACTCTCAAGCAGATGGAGGGTACCACTTTTTCCCCAAATCCACCAGGCTTTGTGCACATACTGGACAAGAAAAAACATAGGAATGTCATAAACATTCTGCAGTGATCAGCACGAGTAGAGGGAACTGGAGCTCTGTGTCTTACCGCAGCAGCTGTGTTAGCAGGGTAGTGATGGTCAGCACTGTACGGCTCCTTCTGCAGCACAAATGCAATCAATAAAGGTCAAAATGATTCACTTCGCCGCCAGTTTGGTGCCTTGACCGAAGGACAACAAAGGAAATTGAGAGACAACCCATGTGGTCCAGAAGGAACAAAATACTGGCTTTGAAATAAAGCCAGGGAAATGGAGTAAGACCTGCTTTTATACTTGGGAAATGCTAACATGATTTATGATTCTGTTTATTAGCACCATACGTTTTGCAATCTATATATGACTTTACTGGGCAAAAGTGGCTAGATTGCTTTACATTTCATCAAGGCACTTTGCTCTGCTTTTACTGCTCTGCGGTACTGGAGCACAGAAGTATTGTTAACTTAAATTTATGTGTTTGTTTTTGAGCAGTTAATTGTTTTTTATCCTGAGCTTGTTAGAGAGCTGAATTTCTTGTGGCTGTTCTCTGAGCCCTTTCATATTATTTCAACAAGTATTTTGTACCAATCCCCTGTTTTTTTTTCAAATACCTCCCGTGTTATTGTTTCATTGTGCTCTCCAGCCACATATAGAGAAGAAAAATCAGCCTGTGATGAATTCAAAAGGCAGGTTTTTCCTTTCCCCTGGAGACTGCATTCAGCTAGGCACCCTCACCTTCGTAAAGCTGCTGGAACACAGCAGCTTCCAAGAGGATGGAGAGACTGGTTCTTTAGCAGCAAAATTAAATTGGAAAGAAAGATATTGACTATGAAAGAATTTCAAATCATAAACAGCATTTGCCCAATCGCACGAGTACTGCTTCAGTCATAAAATCAAGCAATTTAAGGAAAGCACAGGAAAGTGAACTTTCCTCCTACCAGCGCAAGGTGGCAATATTGGCTTAGATGAAAAGGAAAGCCTTGCACATAAACTGTAGGGTTTCTTTTACCAGAATCTTCTAATGAACCTAATAGGCATCAAGAGCCCATTGTCTTAAATATTTTAGAGATGGTAACATCTTCGTTCTGCTGAGGAGAGCAGTCTTTAGGCTTGAGCTGACAGAGCATGGCCGCACTGGCTGCCTGGAGCCCGGCCTAGGGAGCTGCAGGGACTATGAGTGTCTGCCCTATTACAAAGGTAACACCGCTCTGGGGGTTAGAAGAGCCAAGTGGCAGGGAGGAATCCTTATTTTGGGAAAATACATGCTGAAGCGCTTGACTAGCCTTACCCCTTCCGCCCTTTGCAGTCACGGAAAGCGGGAGAGGCCCGCGCAGGCCCTGAGGGGAGCCCCGGCTCTGCCTGAGGAGGGTTTCCCTCTGCCAGGGCTAGGGACGCGTTTCTGCCAGGGGGACCCTGGGGTTCAGAGGGCACAGACCCCCGGACCGTCCCCCCGCTTGTCACCCCGCGCCGCTCCTGCGGTGGCGGGCGGGGACGGCGGAGCCGCGCGGGCGGGAGGCGCGGAAGAGGCCGAGGGCGGCCTCGAACCCGCGGTCCCCCCAGGCCAGCCCTCCCGCTTCCCTCAGCCCCGGCCGGGGGGGGCGGGGACCGGCGGGCGACGCCGAGCCCCGCCCCCGAGCA
>JAVJGG010000088.1:14940457-14951249 GCA_035590195.1 Aviceda cuculoides
CGCCAGCCCCAGCTCAGCCCCTGCCCCATCCCCATCCCAGGCCCCTTCTCCACCCTCTCCCCGTCTCTCCCCCATCCCCTCCATTTCCCCATCCCCATCCCCATCCCTATCCCCATCCCATAAGGCACAGCTCATTGCCACTGCAAGGCAAGCGTTAATTTCACCATCATTCCCAATTACTGATTGAGAGTCCTATCCCACTCGGAGCAGAGGTGGCTGGGAAGGCGCAGATTGGCTGCTGTCTCATTTTGCCACATCTCACCCAGATTGCCTGCCCCAGCTGGAAGCATCAACCAAAAATGTATCACAGTGGCTAAATCTGACGTCCTCACCTGGATGCCCAAATTGAAAGAAGCAATTAAAACCATTTAATCATCCACTGGTGGCAAAAGGGAGCCAGACTGGCAGGGAGCGGTGGGTGCTACCATGGTGCAGCTATCGTCCCCCCTACATCACCCCCCCAGGATGCTGTAACTCAGCCAAACGTAGATTCACTGCCTCTGCTTCATTATCACCAATCAATATAACAGTTATTACTTAATGGGCTAAAATTGTCATTCTAATGTCCCAGATCTGCATGTTACGGCATGGCTAATTGGTACAGAACTGATTTGGGGGGCTTAATGAAATTGTAAATTCAGGCACATTAATCAAACAATTATTTTGTAACCACGAGACAGACAGTGATAAACCTAATTAAGAAATAAACAAAGTTAATCAGTGAACAGAAAACATTTACTAATCATACAGATATGTAGCAAGAAAAAAATATTAGGTAATCATTTATTAAAGATTCCCAAACCTGCTCCTGTTCTTAATAACCCGGTGCTCTGGCTTCCAGGAAGTACCATCTCGATTTTATTAAAGCATTTGTTCTGCTTTAAGGTCTACTGGGCACCAGAGAACAAAAAACATATTACTCTGCAAGATGAATAATTGCATCAATTTAAAATAATAGGGCCGGGGACTGAATGGGGGTGTGTGGGTGACATCTAATGTTGAGACCGATGCATTTTGGGCTTAATTATCAGCGGTTAGTGCTGTTCCAGCTCAAAAGTTAATTCCAATTCAGACATAAAAACTGCAAAAAGATATAAAGATGAAAGCCAGTGGCATTTCTCTTTCCTCTGCCTGTTCATAGCTTCTTGTCAAAACCTGCTTGTCTGGCACAATTTCTGTACATAAATGGCAATATTTCTCCCCAAACTTCCTTCTGCCCTGTGCTGATTCCCACCGTGAAGTTATTCAAATCCCCTGCGGCACTGCCGTGCATCCCACAGCCTTGCGAGACCAGGCTGAGGCTGTGGGGCTCCCATCACCGAGCATCCCCAGGGGTCCAGCTCTGCTTTCTTCCCCACCCAGCTCCCCACATCCACTGGTGAGATGAGACAGGAGCCGCCGGCATTCGCTGCACCCTCCCTGAACCAACCCTGAGAGCAATTCAATACGGAGCCATTAGCGCCAGCAGGGATGGAAAGCAGATGGTGGGGCCAGCGCCGGGGCTGCGGGCAGCTGCCTGCCGAGGTCCTGCCTTGGCCTGGGTCTCTGCTTGGGTTCTAGCCCACACCCAGGGACACCCACATCCCCAAGGGTCTCCCCGCCCCAGGGAGATGCATCCCCAAAATGTGTCCGACCATGCAATGCTGCGGTGCTGCACATCCCGGGGGGATGGAGGGCTCGGTTCTGGTCCCCCGATGGGAGCGGGGCTGCCAGGTCATTTATCAAAGCTTTCCTTCGAAGGGGGGCAGAGGAACACAGGGGGTGTGGATGCGATTACACACTCCATGCAGCATCACTGCTGTCACTCCAGGGCCAGGGAGGTGGTGAGGGCACCCGGTGGCGTCCGCTGTGCTCTGGGATGTGCTCCCGGGGCGGTGGGGTGGCTCCAAGCAAACTATTGCCACCGCTGCTCTTCCACAGGACGGCTTTTATGGGTTTTCACTCCAAATTGGAAAGGAAGCAAATTTCTGAAATATCGCCGTTTCCCAGCAAACCGTCACTCACAGGACGCACAGGGCTGGGATTCACCACAGCCACCAGTGCCATGGAGGGGGTCCCTGTGTCCCTGCTTTCAACATCCATTTACCCAATGGAAGGAGAAGGGCCTGACCCAAACCCCAGCACTGTTTTTTGGGGTGATTCAGTCTTTTTGGAGCTGCTCCATCTCAGGCGCATGCAAGCCTTTCTTTCAGGACAAGGTGAAACTTGCCTGGGAAAACCACTCGGCCCTGCCAAAAAAACCTTCTGCATTTTCTCTGGCACAATGATTTCCCCAAACTCCAATATTTGTGGTCCCAAAGCTGCTTTTTAGTTTCCCCTTTGGTCCCGGAGCAGCGCTGGGACATGGTCCTGGGGTTTTATCCATGAACCCCTTGGCTGGGCAGGATTCTGGTGCTCACATCCCATTCCTGCTCCTCTTCCCGTCACTGGGATGAAGGAGAGGGGTGGGATGGGACTGAGAGCTGCTGGGCTTGGTGGGCTGGTAGAAGACCCCCACACTGCCCTCAGTGTGTCCCCCAAGGCCACCACCACTCCTTCCACTTTCTTTTTTTGTGTCTCTCTCCAGAGCTATTATGAAGCCCATTTTCCCCACAGCCAGGCTAAGCCGTTTATCGAAAGCCTCCATCATTAGGTTAATGATTCTCAGCAAATTATTTCATACACACCCTGGTTCATCCAGAAAATGGAGCAGCAATGTTGACAGCTCGATCAGCTGCAGGAGGGACAGCTGCCCGAGCTGCAGGGTGCTCGGCACCATTATACCTTCATTTAATAGCCCGCAATATCCAATGTGCCCAGTGCCACTCAGGACCCCGATCCTGGCCCCATCAGCACATCTTTGCCCCACAGAAACAGACCCACCGAGAAGCAGGGATGGTTTCTGTCTCCCTCCATCCCGGTCTGGCATCGGGCATTTTATTCTGGCACACAACTTACTCATCAGGCTCGGAAGCATCTGGCTCTGTTTGATGCCGCAGGGATGGCTGGAGCTGACTGCAGGGGTTTGTGAACTCCCCACCCCTGCAGCTTCATAGGAGCATTGCAACATGGATGGGGGGGGCATGGCAAAATGGGAGACAGGAGCATCCCCTTGGCAAAGCCCCAGCCTGGGAGGAGCCCTGGGAGAGCAGGAGGAGGTGAAGGTCAGGGAGGCTGCAAGGACAACCCAGGGTGGCTCGGCTTTCCTTCAGCATATGGGGCACCGCTTGGACCGCAGTGACCAGGACCTGGGGACAAGGTCTATTTGCCCACCAGCTCCCTGGGTGCTCCTTGTCCTGAAACCACTCATGTCACCAAGGCCACAACATCAATTGCATCTCACAGTAGGCAGCCAGGAGCAGATTTGCTGTGCCAGCACCGCATCCTGGACCATCCAACTTGGCTCCCAGGGCTTCAAAATGCAGTTTGGTTCTCCTGGGAAGAGGATGTGCCCCAGGGGTTGGGGTGGCATCAACTGGGCAGGGGTTAAGGATTAATTTTTCAGCTTTCTGGGCCCAAATGGCAGCTGCTGTTGCTGCTCTGCAGCACCAGCCTCGTTGGCATTCTCCAGCGGTGCTGCCTGCCCGGCGGGACCAGCAGCCTCTGCAGAACCTGAATTATTCAGCTCAAGCAAGGCCCATTTGCTGATGGAGCAAGCAAGGACTTGTGAGCAGGACCAAGTGCTTGGCTGTGTCGGGAAGCTGTACCTTGGGCGAGCTCCTGCGGCAGTGCCTTGCCTCCCTCCGTCCCTGTGCCGTGCTGGATTGGCACACATCCCGGTCCCTGGTCTCTGAGCTGGTCCGTGGCACTGACAAGATGTGGGAGAAACTCTGGCTGGACACTGCTGTCGTGATCTCGGCAGCAATAGATCCAGGGCACCAGACACACTTTGTATCTGTCTAAAAAATATAAATAAAAAGCTGGGGGGGGCGGGGAGGGGCAGGGAAGACATAAATAAATTGCTATGTTTAAAAATGTCCCTTTCCATGATAAGGAAAAAAGGCATAAATAAGTTGCCACATTCAAAAAAGCCCCTTTCCATACTAATGCTTTAAACACTTTTAAAAAGCTCCCCCCTCTACACTGGTGCAGATGTGTGCCTTCCTCCCATTCACAAATTCATCAGCATTTAAGGAGGTGCAGGTTTAGGTCACCACATTCCCAATCAGGCAAGGACTGACCTTTCATGAGCTAAAGCAGAACGAGTGGTTTCCACCCCACCGTAGGTCTTGCCCCTTGGTCTCCAGAAAACCGCTGTCCTCTGCATCTGGGAGGAGGTCTAAGAGGTTCTATGTCTCACCCGGCCCCCAGACAAGGTGTGGGTCTGTCACCAGAGCTGCTGAGAGCAGCATCACTGCCCGGTCGCAGGATTGCAGCATCCAGGGACTGACACATGGCCCCATGCCCGGGTCCCCAGGAGAAGAAGCAGCAGCCACAAACCAAACCCCACACCAAGCATCTTCATCCCAACAGCCCAGACCTGCTGCTCCCCAGAAGAGAGGGACCAGTGCTGGCTCTCTGCCACCGCTGTGACATTTCAAGTGGCAACCATGAAGTTCAAGGTGGCCTTGGTGGCATCTTGGCACGTACCAGGTTGCCAAGCCCCAGAGCTGCTAGAGATGCTCTCAGCCATCCCCTGGGATTTATTGGGATGTGCCCATGACGGACGGCATGAAAGGGCTGAAAATCAATCCAGGCATCTGCCAGTGTCCAGCCTGAGCTGCTAATTCACCCAATTGCTTAAGTGCCAGGCAAATGTCACTCTGGCCTGATGGAGCTGGAAATGCTGTAGCTGGGAAGAGCAGCTTTTAAAACCATATTTGTCAGCCTAATGCTATTAAGGTGCTTGGGAAGGGAAGGGACAGCAGCGGCTGAGCCCGGTCCCATCTGCTGGCAGTCCCCATCAGGGCACATGAATCCCCAGTGCCCAGGTTGTTCCCGAGTCCCTAGAGGTGGTTGGTGAGCCCTGGCTTGCCCATGAAGACAGTTCCTCTGCGCAAGGGCATGTCCCCAGGCCTTTCCCGTTGTCCCCAGGAGAAGCCCACGGTGATGCCTCTGGCTCACCTTGATTTACTCTGGAAATTGGGTTGAGGGCTCCTGGGTTTGCACTTGTGGAGGGTCCAAGTTTGTGGTTCAGCTGTTGTCACCTCTGCTGTCACCCTGGGGATGCCGTGCCCTCCCCCGGGGACAGCGTGCAGATGGGGACAGCCTGCCAGGGCTGCTCCCCAAACCACAGGCAATGCCAGGGACACTGCACCTCCGAATATCTGCCAAAACTCAAGGGGCACCAACTGCACTTGCTGGTTTTAGTCTCCACCTTGGCAGACCTACTGCTATCCAGACAGAGCTGAGTGAGCACAGGGAGGTCAGTGGGGAGCAGTAAAGCAACCGGTGGTTTCTGATTTATGCCGCAAGGCTTTTTTGAACAAGCATAATAAAACCAGTGTGAATTGGACATCTCCGGGTCAAAAAAAAAAAAAAAAAGGATGACGTGGAGGGAGAGAGCTGCTCTTCAAGTGCCAGCGGCAGCCGAGGCTAAGGAGAGCTGTCAGGTTGGGGGGTGTAAGTAGGGGTGATGGTGGGGTCCTCCCTGCGCTGCTGGGGCAAAGCTGGAGGCGAGCGGGGGGGGAAAGCAGAGATGGTGCAAGATGGGCCATTTAAGTTCAGTCAGGGGAAGGATGGGTGTACCATACCCCCAGGGTGAATGTCCCACCCCAGGGACAGACCAGCATCCCCCCAGCCATGACTCTCCCATGCTCTTGACTGCAGCTCACTGGCACCAGGACAGTAATTTTTAACTCTGTTTTGGCATAAGTCCTTGTCTGAGTTAAATGTCGGCACACTCCACCTCTCTCTACACGCTGCCTTTCTCCTGAGCTCCTTGTGTAGGATGTTGACAAGTGTTTCAAGTTGATTAGGAAAAGAAAACACAGGCGATAAACTGGGATGAACAAACTTTGCACCGTTACTGCTAGCGGCTTTTCCTATGGATTGGTGGCCCCAATGCATCCTCTGGCCCCCACCTCCCCATGCCATCCCCGTCACACTCTGCCCCAGGGACAGCAGCCAAAGCCCCATCGGCCAGCAGCCACTTCCACGAGCACAGGAAACTTTGCAGCAGCCTTGTTCACTCCATGGCTGCTGCAGGACCATGAGATGCCCAGGACTGGGAAGGCGTGGGGTGGCCAACACCATCCCCCACGGCACATGGGCTCTGCGGTGCCAGCAGTGTCCGCACAGAACCGTGAAGGTCCACAGCCTGTTGATCAGCATCGCCCTGTGCCGCCGGCAGCACCATCTGACAGGTATGCAGATTGCCAGGGCACAAATACCTTCCCCGTGTCATTTGTCAAACGATTAAATATAAAAAGACTCAAGTGCAGCTCATATTTCAGTGTTAATGTTGCTGCCAAATATTATCATGTCGAGGCTGCTTGTAAAACAAAAGCAATCGATAACGTTATATATCCAGGAGAGCCACTCCAGCACGGGATTAGCCTCACGTGCACTGAGACAAGCTACCTGTGCCTGCCGGCGCAGCACTGGAACTTTGCTGTGCACCCCTGCACCAGGGACCTTCTGGGTTTCGTTTTCCCTTTTGCTGGGCTTTTAATTGGGCAGACCGTTAATGTGCTTTGCTTCGTGCTTCTGCTTTCTAATGCGAGCTGCACCCAGCATGGCTGCAGCCCAGAGCAGTCCATGGGTCAAGACGATTAATGATAGGGAGACCACTGGGTGTTTAGAAGTTTGCACGTGTTTCTGTAGCCGGGAGGAAAGGTATTTCCCCAGGCAGGGAGGAGAAGCCATCATTCGGGCGGTCCAGCCAACAGCAAGCAGAGGCGAGACCGCGCCTGGCACTTGGGACCCATGCAAGCCCACATCACACCCTCTTGCTGCTTTGAGCAAACACAGCCATAAAAATGGAACTGTTTGCCTATTGCATACAAAAACTGAGCTCATGTCTCTCTCTGAATTATTCACACTTGGCTCTGGTTTTGCTAATATTAAAAAGCTGCTGTTGTGGGAAACGTTGTTCCTTTTTTTCCCAGACATTCTTCCAGATGGTTCTGCTCAAGCCCTTCACTGAAGAGCAAGCTGGGGCTCAGTGTTTCTGTTCCCCGTGTCCAAGCAGCAAAAAGGGAGGGGGAGAGGAAGAGGAAGGCTAAGGAAGGGAGCCCATACCATGGCAAGCCCTTTCTCCTTGGGCATGAAGGGCACACACACGATGGACAGCACAGATCCACTGCATGGGAAGCATGTCCTGTGCCACTGCCACCTCCCTCACTTGTCTTTGTCCTGACCAACATGTCTTCTCCCCTGGCTGGCATAGGGGGGAGGTGAGGACCAGCTCAGGGTACAACAGAACCCCACAGCACTGACCAACACAGCAGGCCTGCTGAGCAAGAGCCCTGCAACCTCAGCCTTGCAAAACCTGCCCTCCAGGCCAGCCTTAAAATGAAGATGGATCTGGGTCTTGTCATGCAAAACGGGGCAGGGGACAGGAATAAGGTCCCCAAATCATGGAATCATTTTGAGCCTGTCTACAGGCCAAGCCTAGAGAGAAATCCTAGTCTTTGGGAAGACAGCAAGGCCAAGACTCCAACCTCCCAGGTTTCCTGGGAAGGGAAGACACAAGCCAGGAGTCCCAGCTTCTCCCCACCACAAGAGGAGAGGACCCCTCTCCTGAGATGAGCCCCTGCTCGCTCTGTTGCCCATGCTTTGCTGAGCATCCCCCACTCCCCTGCATCACTCAGCATAGTATCTCCACCAAAAAGTGATATATTTGGGGACCAGAGTCTTTGCAGCAGGGTAGCAGGATGTTTCCCAGTAGCTCGTGAGGAAAGGATTACTTTGGGGTAACCCTGAGCCTCCTGCCTGGGATGCAGCATCTCATACATTGAAACTCCTGCAAGTACGGATATGGGTGGAAAAAAGGCTGGTGGTCCAGGACTTGCAAGAAACTGCTGCATGGAGCAGGCTGGATTCAGGGCCCTCAGGTATAAAGTACTATATATTCAATATATATAGCATGTTTTGATCTACTTTCCTCTGGACTGGCAGAATAGCTTTCACTTAGGCAGGTTTTCCAGTCTAGTTTTTCTGCTTAGCTGTCTCAAAAGGCTTGTTTCTCTGAAAACTTTCCAGCTACTCCATCACAGCAAGTCTGCAAGGCCAGGCCATTAAATACACACGGAGAGCAGAACACATTTGGGGATGAAAGTGGTGCCTGCGCATGAACTCCAGCAAGGTGAGGGCAGAGCTGGGCATTAACACCCTGTCCCTGGGGACGGGCAAAGCTTTGGAGATAAGGCACATAGCTGAGATATGCTGAATTCAGCCCCTGGAGATCCCACCTGCCGTTCACAACTGAGTAGGAATCATGCATATCTGAATAATTTGGATTTTATAAAAGGAAAATACTCTTTGTTAGCAGGCTGAATAAAACCCTGATTTGCTGAGGCTCTTGAGATCTTGGCTGTACCACTCAGGGTTTCCATGGCAAGGCTCTTAGGTAGATAACAATCAGCTATTCAGCTCTGCCTATTCGGCCCTTAATTAATAATGCTGACCCTCAGCCTGGGAACAAAGAGGAGTGATAGAGACACCCATTAATTTCTTGGGCTCCTTCTCTCTCAAATTCAGCCCATCCTGGTTACAAACACCCTGAATGCTTCTCCTCAATGGCAATTCCCTTTGACCAAACAGTAAATCTTTTTTTCTGTCTTTCTTTTTTTTTTTTTTTTCTTTTTCTTTTCATGTGCCAGCGCTTTTATTTTCTGGTTTTGACCTGCTCAAGATGAGGTTTTTTTGCTTTGACAGTTTCTGGAAGGAGCTAGTTTGTTAAGATCTTTTTTCACAGCGCTGCCAGAAAACCTGAGAAATCAGTTATCTCTGCAACCCTAATGGATTCAGAGAACCAGCTCAGCTCTCTAAAAGCAGATAACTTCAGTTTCCATCTTGACTCCAGCTACTTAATTCAGGTCCAAAGGCAGACACCAGGATCCTACTGCCTGACCTGCCCAGGGCAGCACGGCAGCCTGCCCGCTCCCTGCCTGGCTGCTGCTGGAGGAGAGGGCAGCACCGTGGGCAGCCAGCTCTGCCCGTGACCTTAGGTCATTGATTCATTGCCTAACATCCCCAAAACGTACCCAAAAGGTGCCCTCTGCATGCTACCTATGTCGTGGGGTGAGGGTGCAAAAATGGGTTTGCATGACTCTCCATAGCAGTGAACATCTTGGCAAAGCCTCCGTGACATCCCACTGCTTCTCGTCTCCCATCACCTTTCCTGCTGGGCTCACGTTCTGCAATAAACTGTTCCCAGCTAATATTAATTCCACCTGGATTACAGTAAAATACAATTTTCCACCTCTGACTCAGTGCAGCAGCATGATGCAAAGGGCTGTATCAGCACGGCAGGGACCAGCAGGTGAGGGTGAGCCCCTTCCCACCCCTGTGGGGATCATGGGCTGCTCCAGCGCCACAGCATCAATTTTAGTCTTGCAAAAGGTGCTCAGTCAGAATTTTCCCTTCTTCGTTTGCTTGCTTTCTGCCAAGCCATGCCTACTTGCAGCTGTATCTTTTAACCCAAATCTGGTCCCAGTTTTGAGGGTTTTTTAATCTGAGCTGTCATACAATTTAATCTGGACTGATTAGATTAATGAAGGTGTCACCAAGGCAAAGACGGAGTGAGGACAGCCCACCTCAACATTTGCAGACAGATGTTTTTAGGAAAGACAAGCTGTAAGCAGTTGTCTCATTTCCAACAGCACCTCAGGGGTTGTCACAGCCTGGTACGGGTACCCAGCACCCCCCCTCCAATGCCTGGCCGTCCCACCGGGCTGCATCCCACCTGGAGGAGATCCATCCCGAACACCCATGTGAGCACACAGCAAATGCTGCTCGTTGGAAATGCAGTCCCCAGGGGAAAGCTGTGGCACCAGGTAGCTGAGATGAGCTCGGTGTAACAACCAAGCTTTGATCAAATAGCACCGGTTGGAAAACAGCAAAGCCGTGGACCTGAAGCCATGGGACAGCAGGAGTGCAGTGAAGAAGATCAGACCTGCGTGTTTCTAATGAAATGCCACTTTCCCCTCTCAACTGGATGCCATTAGCCAGTGTGGGCAGGCAGGTTGGGTGTGCAATTAGCAGGTACACAATTTGATTATGGTTGAGCCTGGCATCAATCCAGTTCCCATGTGCCGGGGGTGGTGTGGGTGCCATGTCAGGCTACCCCATCCCAGACTAGCAGAAATACCACAACATTTAGTGCATTTGTTGTTCCGACACAGTCAGCTGGAGACGGGTAGGCTTTCTGGGGCCTCTGCCTATACAAGAAAATCAGCATTATGCCCAGTTAATACTCAAGCTGTGATTAATCAAAATACTCCACTCCCTGTTCCAATTATGCTCACTGTTTGCCTGTACATCCGTTGTTAGTTTTGTTTAAGTGCAAGCGGAGTCTATTGGAATTGGGGATTTATGGTAGCTGCCAACCACTCTGCTCTCCAATGGCAATAAGTTATGTTCCTATTATGCAGTATGTAATAAAAAAGGCTGATATTTATTCTTTGGATTCTTCTTTCCCAAGAAAGTTGCTGAAACTCACACAACCACTAAAACACGGCTCAGTATTTCACAGGCGATGTCACCACAGCCACCGGCATGGCGGAGATGTGGGGATGGCTCCATAAGGTGGTTAGGAGGGGGTGAGCATCACCCAGTGTTGTGGTTTAACCCCAGCCAGCAACTAAGCACCACGCAGCCGCTCACTCACTGCCCGCCCCCCCCCCCCCCCCCCCGGGGCTGGGGGCGC
>JAVJGG010000088.1:14959060-14980714 GCA_035590195.1 Aviceda cuculoides
TTAGTGGGCATGGATGATGGTTGGACTCGATGATCTTGAAGGTCTTTTCCAACCTAAATGATTCTATGATTCTATGTGCTGTATTTGATGGCCTGATACAAGTGCCCAGCCAACCTGCATGGTCCCACCTCAAAGCTCAGCCCTCAGATGACCTATGCATCCCTCCTATACAGCAAGCAGTATATCAGGCATCAAAACCGCACCCCAGAGCACAGAGACTTGCAGCTCACCAATGTAATCATTTGATTTTCCGATGTCATAATCCCAGACAGAAATGTCCAGTGACTTCTTGGCCAGATCGCTGTGTTTTATATCATAGAAGAACTCCTGCAGAAGGGAAGGAGAACAGCCACGTCACCCCAAGCATCCCAGGAAAACACACCCAGAAAACTGCAGTTAAGGAATTGCAAGTGATCTCTCTGTAAAGCCTGAATTCAAAATCCAGTGAGAGAGTATTTAAAATACACTAACAAAGAGCAAATGTTCCTTCCCTGTAGCATCTCTCCTCCCAGGATCACAACATGCCACACAAACCCAGAAGCTGAGCTCACCCCACATATCTAAGTGAGCACTTTGCAGGCGTCCCATCAAAGCAGCACCAGCCACGGGACCCCCAGGGAAGCTCGTCCCACCCACACCCCCAGCCGGGGTGACATGGAATCAGCAGCGGCGGCAGCAGGGAGGTTTCAGTGTAGCAGTGCTGCCCAGCACTGAACTGGTGAGATCTCCAGTGGCAAAGTCCTTCCTAAAATACTCCTGGGAGCAGAAGGGGGAAAGGAGTCCGAGCGAGGAACCGAACCTCAGTGAGCTTATCTTCTACATCTTCCGCACAACATAGTAATTAGCTAAGTTGATTTAATAATATACAAAATTACATCTGTCCTTACCTCATTAAACTCAGGATTCAATGTTTTCTTCTTAATCTGTGTCTTGTGCTTGGCCTTTTTTCCCATGTCAGGTTTCAGCCAACTGGGGGCAACAGAAAACAGTTCAAAACTCAAGTGCAGGAACAGTGTGAGCTCATAAGCTAAAAAAAGTTAGGTTTGGGGCTAGAGAAAAAGCAACTGAAGATATTTATTTATGGCGAAGAAATAGGTTAGCCAGTCTTCCTTCCCACCTTCTAAAATTATCTAAAATAAATGTAAAATGAGTAAAATTCCAATTACTCTTTTTATTTTTTTTTTCCCCCTGGATTGCCAGATGATACATGGGAAACCACAAAGACCTGCTTTGTGCAGAGCTCAGCAGAAACTTTTCTGGGGAGCATCTCTTGCTCAGAGCAGCTGGGTAACATTCAGACACTAGAAAGCAGCGAGCCTGCACACACACTCTTGATGTCCTTCCAAACCACGCACTGGTCCCTAGTCTTTTTTTCCTCCAAGCCATGCTAAAAGAAATGGTTGTAGGTGTTTTATGGAGCAGAAGTGGATGAACTCTGCATTTCACTTGGGGAGGAGCCTGCCAAGGCCAACAGGGGGGAGCGGCTGAAACAGTCAGGGCACATGGAAAATGAGCAGCTGGGTTGGTCACCAGCAGACAAGGGCAATCACATGGCTGGCCACCGAGCCTGACCACGGGAAAAGCGTGAAGACATACAGAGGTGGGAAGAAATAAAAAAAAAAAATTTAAAAAAAAAAATTTAAAAAAAAAATTTAAAAAAAAAATAAAAAAAAAAAGGCTAAAAATAGCCCATTAGTGTCTAATACCATACAGGCTGGTATACTCAGCCAACGTAGGTTCACCTAGAGAATGTGGAGAAAAAGTAGGGCTTGGGCTTTGCAGCCTGGCTGCAGACCCAGAATTAAATTGTAGAGTTGGTGTTAATTAGACCTGTGTTGGAAGTTGATTTAAAAATGGAAAGGTACCATCTTCTGTTTATGGGAATGGAAAATATAAAAAAACCAAGAGACAGGCTAAGAAGGAAAACTACTCAGTTCCACTCAGCTACAAAAAGATGTGCAAAATGTTCAACATGAGAGTTATTGAATGAGGTTTAGGGAGAACAGAGTTTTTTTCTGAAGGCAAAGAGAAAACAGCAATGAAAACCGCAGGCAGGAATGACTGCAGGGTCCTCTCTGTGTTGCAGCTTATGAGGTTTGAGTTGAAATTATATTATTCCCCCACGTTCGCAGAAGCCACTCAACAAGCGCTGCTCCCCCATCACCTGCCTCCGTGGCTGAGAGCACCGACGGGTGCACTGCTGCTCAAGGAGACCTGCTCCGTGTCACAGCAAGGCATCGCCAGCATGAACCGCAGCAAACACCACTGTCTGAATTAAGTCGATTTGTTTGCAGCGGAGACGTGGCACAGGAGAGAGACAGCCGTGGCAGGGCGATCCCTGGGCTCCCAGCTACAACCAGCATGTGGGCTTACGGGGCAGCAAGCAGAGCACGTGCTCCCCGTCATGCACGGAGGGACATCAAGCCACACCTGCCCTGCAGGCCTGGTGGCTCAGAGCTGGGGAGAAGGACCTCTTGCCCTCCAGCTCTGCAGCTATGAGGTGGCTGTTGAGTCTGTGAGTTTGGGAACCTACGGGGAGTGGATGGACCTAAAGGCTGGGTCAGTCTCACCTAGCTTCAGCCACAGTGCGGGCATTACCACCTTGCACAGGCATCACTGGCAGGCAGCTTACTCCTGCATGAGGTCTCAAAGTGCTTGGGAAACACTCTCCTCTCTCCAGTGGTCACGAAGTTGGCTGGAAGGAGCTCTCAGCCCATCAGCTACTGCCCAAGGACAGTGGGTGGCTCTATGACCACACGTTACTGCACTACACCAGCCCCAGCTCCCACTTACAGTTTAACAAAAGGGTCTGAGTATCCGTTGGCGTCCATGGCTGCTAAATGCACACAGCGTACGATGCCGACAATCAGGCCGCCCTGCTGGGTGCTGTACATGAGGGAGACAAGGATCTTCCCACGCTCCTCCACATCCCCGCCACGATCTACCTGCAAAAGGAAGCAACCAGAGATGGGGACACAGGGTCTGAGTGAGGAAGCCAGTCAACTGCAGAGCAGATGAGACAAGATGGACACAAGGGAAACTTGTATCCCCATGGCGGGGCGGGGGATGGGGGTGGAAAAGAGGGGCCCGTACACAAAAGACGACGGATGAAACATGCACAGAGCATGTCGTCCTCCAAGGACTCTTACCTCCTCTTCATACAGTGCCATCCCACGGGATGAGCCAGTCGTTCCAGCACGCTTCATCTTGGATGGGGAAGGAAAAAAGAGAGACTGCCATGAGGGACCACAGATGGGAGAGGCACTGTCCTACAGCAAACACACCCCCAGGAGCCCAGCCCAGACCTTTTGCTGGCCTCAGGAGTGGAAGGGACCTCAGGTACATGCATCTTAGGGACACGGTTTAGTGGTAGACTTGGCAGTGTTAGGTTAATGGTTGGACTCGATCATCTTAAAGGTCTTTTCCAACCTAAATGATTCTATGACCTGCTCCATCAAACTCCACCTCAGCAGACACAGCTCTGGGTAGCAGAGCTCAGGGACGAGGCAACCTACCCTCTCCTCCACAGTGACATACAACAGCATAGGCTGGCAACGCCAGCAGATCTGCAGCCACCAGAGAGGTCCCTGGAGTCACTTCCCCTAGATTCCCACCACACTTTTCTCTCCTGGCCTTGACGTGTCATATCAGCCCAGACATGGGTGGCAATCCAGCTCCTAAAAATGCCAGTGAAGTCAGGCACCTACAGCTCTTGGCTGGTTCCAGCTCCAAACTCACCGCTAACTCCCTCAAATGCCATTTATTAGCAACCTCAACATTAACAGTAGCAGGAAGAAATTTCCTAGAAACTCACTGGTATTACTCTCTCCAAGCAGATGTTGAAGTTCTTTTTCTGATTGGCTTTGAGTTTTTTCAAGGAAACTCTAGTTTCTCCAATAAACTCATTGTGGCCAAATTTGTCTTCATCACACACAGAGATCCTGAAGGGAACCAGAAAGGTGAACATCAACCAGGCTGGAGCAGAAACTGACTCCGGAGCACAAAACCACTCCTGCAAGGGCACTGCTCGGCGGTGGACAAAGCAAAGCACCACCAAAGCCTCCATCCATCTGGCTCTCCTCTGACCAAAAGCAGTCAGAAAACCAAACTTCTGTTCTGCCAGAAAAATCAACATTTTTAATATGTGCTCTGCAATGGAGCAAGAAATCAAAAGGTGGAAATTTCTTCTAGGAAGGAAGTGCCAAAAATTTTTAGAGACATCTAAATATTTTGCTGGGACCCTGTCAAATTATCCACAGATATGCAATATAGCAATCTCTATGCTGATAAGAATAATAGTAGTGTCAATAATTTAATATTAAATGACAGGGTCAAAGTGCCTTTCTTTCTCTTTTAAAAAAGGACCATCAAAATCAGCATGTTCATGTGAAGCATGTTGATTTTGACCAAAACCTCTGCATTTCCAGGTGCTCTATCAACACCTGCACTTCGTTGCCAGTGCCCTCCTGAGGAAGGTTGGCTTGCGATGCTCCATGCAAGGAGACCCACAGTTCCCATCCCACCGCACCACAGGATACCCCGGCTCCTCTGCTTGCCTGAGGGTTTTCCTTTGCATGTCCTCATCTGTGATGCCGTGGTACACCAGGGTCTCATTCCACACAGGGTTACGGGTGTTGCGCAGCGTCTTCGTCCTCAGCTTATTTGACTACAGCATCAAAACAAAACATGGCATAATGACACCCCTGAACTCCTCCCCACCTAAATTTCAGCTCCTAGCAGAGGAGTGTAAATTAGATGCTCCATCACCTCTGGCTCACAAGAGGTGGTTTGACCGGGCTCTGCAGTATATCATCACTGCCTGCTGAGGCTGTCGCACCAATGAGCCATCAACTCCAGGTAAGCATCACCAACCTGACAAGGTGGACCTTTATGTCAGCACCAGGGACCCAGCTGCCTGCAGTGGCCAGGGCAGTATTCACCACCCAGGTTTTTTCATTGTCTGGGGTCTAGTCCCTCAAGGACCCCTTGTACAAGAAAAAGTTGCGCAGGGCAGGCTGTGTGGAGCTTGGGTAATGGCTCTCGTGGTCTAAAGGAGATGACAGCTTGGGAAACAAGAAGCCCTGTCACTTGTTCATGGGTCTTTCACAAACAGACATGCAAAATAAAAAAAATTAAAAGAAAGATCAGCAAACAAGAGAGCAACAGAAATCAAAGCAATTCCCAATCACGACACCTTGATTTACTCTGCACAAGACCAGAAGGTCCCTGCACATAATGTAAACCTGTAAATATCAATCCAATGGTTTTATTATCAGTTTTCCCCCTTGTTTTACACCTAGCTTCTCTGAGCAAAATTCAGCTGTGGGAAAAACCTTTGCAGCCCTCAAGCAAGGCTTCAGCACCCCTTGAGCAATTGGTCAGCAGTGGTCATCCCTTCCTCAAAGGTTTCCCCACCAATATCAGCTTAGCTGGGCTAGGGAGTCAGATTTCCAGGGCTTTCTTTGATGGGAGGGTTTGAGAGTTTACTCAATGGTTATTTCTTCACAGCTCTGACAAGAACATGCTGCAGCTTCAAAGCAAATGGATTGTTCAAACTCGGGTAATAATTAGATTTTGTGTCAGATGTTTTGTGATGCATTAACAGTGTCGCCTCCTCTGGAGCTCCCCTCCATCCCTAAGCAGAACCCTGTCTGCAGGATGAGCTGTTCCTTGGGTATGGGAGAGCATCTGCAAGCATCATCACTTTTCAGAGATACCTCCAGGGTAAAATAGCAGCAGTGAGTAACTCCGCAGAGAAATCAAGGGGAGGATGTCTGACACGAGGAAGGGACTTCAGGGGGCTTTGATAAACCTCTGCTCCATCTCCAGCCCAAAAACACACCCAAACCAGGCAAAGCCTCACCTTGCTGGCTCCAGGCAAGAGGTGCAGTTTGACATAGGGATCTGCCAGGCCGTTTGAGTCCATTGGTTTTAAGCCCTAAAAGATAATAAAGAAAACATGGTGCATGAATCCTCCTTAAGCAGAGCCAGAGAAGAGAAAAAGCTACCCATCAAGCAACTCAGTACAGAGAAAATGTGTTCAGCAAGCCAAGAGCCTCATTCTCTGCCCCGAGCAGGTGTGGGTGCCATGATGTGCTGAAAATTAGAGCCACTTAAGGAAAAGCCCCACAGACATCTTGGATCCATCCAAGGAAAAGCCCTACAGACCTCTCCTTCCCAGCCAGGAGCAGCAGTGCCAGCGGGGCTGGGCTGGCTCTCCCGGGGGAACAGCCCCAGCCAGCGGCCACACTGCTTCCATCCCATCGCACTGGGAGAGCTGGGAGCCAGACTTAAAATTGGTGAAAGAAGGGGAACACTTACTTTGGCCTTGATGAGGGTGCAGTGCAGGGAGCTGTTCTCCTGGTCGTAGAGCAGGCTGAACTCCAGCGCTCCCAGCGTAGCTGACAGCGAAAGAGAGGAGGAGTTGGAAACAGGACCTCGTTAAAACCCCAGCCAATAACTGTGTTTAATCAGCCCTGATTAGTAATAATTAGAAAGGTTTGCGGTTCAAATGTAAAAGCCAATTAATGCATGTGAGACTCCGCTGGCATCAGCCAAACTGCCACACACAAATCCAGCCAGATTCGCGAGCTCTGGTCATCAAAGCTTTACAAAGCTGCAACTGCCTAGGGAAGGCGGTTTGAAGCTGTTGAGCCATCTTTAATATTCACCAAGCAAAGGACAATGTAACCC
Source organism: Aviceda cuculoides (assembly GCA_035590195.1). Lineage (NCBI taxonomy): Eukaryota > Metazoa > Chordata > Aves > Accipitriformes > Accipitridae > Aviceda > Aviceda cuculoides. The sequence continues at coordinate 14,965,754 of JAVJGG010000088.1, forward strand.
TACAAACCCTTCTCAGGAGAATGCCACCCCAGGACCACCCTGAGAACGTGTTTCAGCTCGGGTGGCCAGCATCTCCTCCTAAGGCTTGGGGCTCAGGGTTTGGCCCCTGTTTTCACTTGTTGGAAACCAGCTTACGCTTGTCTTCACATGCTCACTGGGAGAAGATCACAGGGAGGAAGAGTTAGCACAGAACCTCAGCTGGGTCCATCTGCTCCTATCCCAGCATAGATATCCAGAGCAGCTCTTCCCATCCTGGGTGGGAACAGGCTGGACAGGCAAAGCGCTGCCCTGCCACAGACACTCACCCTCATGCAGCAAATTCCCTTTTAGGGGAGCAAATGACTGAACATCGAGATCTCATGGCATAAAGGTACTGAAGCCATCAAGCCTTTCCTACAGACAGGTCCAGTGGCATTTCTCACAGCAAAGGATGCTCTGATGGAAAGAAGCAGCTGCCTTGAGCACTCAAATTTGGAAATGGGAAAGTTGTGTGAGCACAAAGCCTAAACCAGCACTCATCAGAGCTCAAGTAATTTGGTGCAAAACCAACTGAAGATCCCACAAGCTGTGCTGAACTGACCAAGCAGGGACAGCCTGTGAGACCCTGCCCCAGCTCTGAGCCCCACGGGGAAGCAGCGTTCCCTGAGGATTCTCCCTGCCGGAGGCTCATGACCTTACAGTGCAAGTCCCAGTCCTGCAGCAACCACCTCCTCAAAATCCCAGGTTTCCCAAAGAAACCACTCCCTCCCCTCTGGCTGGGTGCCCCGGGTACGTACTGCCTTCATCAGAGTCGTAGCTGTTGGCATCCTCCTCCTCCTCCTCCTGCGGCGGCTGCCGCAGCGGTGCAGCAGGCGCCGGGGGGCTGGCTGGGGGCTGTGGGAAGGTGGGGGGCTGACGGGCTGGCCTCTCCTCTCTGGCGGGGGGCACGGTGTAGCCCCCTCCTCGCTCCTCCCTGGCGGCAGCACGGGCTGGCTCCGGGGGTCCCAGTGGTGGGCTCGCTGCGGGAGGGACCCTGTTATCCCCTGGGACACTCTGCCCCCCAGCCCCTTGCAGGAAACCGAATTTTACCTTGTCTCTCTGGGAACCGGCCAGCCGCCCCAGGACCCGGTCTTCCCGCTGCTGGTGGCGCTGGGGACAGATGCACTATTACCGGGGCATTCGCCTGGGTGATGCTCTCCATCCCTCTCCCACCCCATGGCAGGGCACTGGGGGACTCCCCCCCAGGGACCGAGCATCCTGGCCATATCCCCATCGCATCCTACCTGGGGGTGCTGCTGGACCAGGAGCAGGAGTGGGGCCAGCAGCGGCTGGCGGGGGTGGCCTTGGGGCTTGCAGGGAGTTGGTCCGCTTCACGCCTGCAAGGAGAGGGGAGGATCAGCAACGGCATTTCAAGGCCCCAGGGGCTTTGCCTGTGTTGCAGAGGCTGTTACAGCTGGAGTTGGCCAGGGAAGGGCAGCCAGAGTCAGTAGAGAAGAGCGAGCTTTGGCTGATGGATGGAGGTGGTGGGATAACAGTTCAGCCCCACAAGATTTTGCAGCCAGCGCTGTGGGGAGCGGGTGCAGCCCAGGCTCAAGCAGGGAGCACTTCACTAGTGGGGACCCTGTGCTGTACCCATCCGTTGGCAAAAGAGGGACATGCAGGAAAGGTAGAACAAGGAGGATGGATGTGGTGGAGGCCAGGCACTGGTCTGAGCTGGAAGTTGAACAAACCCACGAGGATTGCTGCAATGCCCATCACAGCCCCATCCCCCTGCATGCCCAACCAGCAGCAATGCCCCAGGACCACTGCTGCACAGGGTCTCCCGAGGGTGCACACACATCCAGAGGCAGCGATGTGGCACGGGTACACCCTCACAAGGGTTAGCCACCCAAACGTGAACTAAACACCGGCTCCCTATAGCAAAGGACAGGCAGCCCTCTCTCCAGTTATTACCCAACTATCCTGCCATTAAATATTCCTTTCTTTCCCGAGGAAGTACAAAGGACTTGGACATTTTCCAGCCATTTTTAGCTTCACCAGTTAAATTTGCAAGCTCAGTTCCTAGATGAAAAGTGGTCTCTGCAAGTACCTTTCCCCTTTTGGAGGCACCTAGGGAATATCCAGGCCCTGACGAACACTGTCAGCCACCCGTTAGTATCACGGCTATTTACAATAGCTTGGAGCACATCAGACTTTCGTGAATCAAGAAACAACATTCCCTGCCAGCAAAAGACAGGCTCCCACAGGCAGGTCTGGCCCATGCCTGCTCCTTTCAGCAGTACCTTGTGGGGCACATGCCTGCCCCGGCACTGGGCAGGGGGGGCAGGGGGCATAGCAGCATGAAGAATGCTTCTACTTAGGGTCCCAACTCAGCTGAACTTCATCTCTGCTTAAAATTAGCCTGGTAAGCACCGAGCCCACTCCTCTCTTCACTTACAGCTCTTGTATCATGCATGGGGCTTTTCAAATTCATGTCCTTCCATGGGGCATAAGATGCCCCTTTTGCAGGGAAAAGCACGGCAGGATCCTGCCTCTCCTCCCTGCACGCAGGGGAAGGGATGGGCATCCCCCTCCATGCCTCCCCCCGATCCCACTAACACCCTGGACCGCCCTGTCAGCAAACCCCACAAAGCAGTATAAAACAGCAGATGAGCGGCACGGGAAGCAGGCACCGGTGCTCTGCGGCATGAAATCCCTCAGCATCGCTTAGCGCTGCACGCTGAGCAGAGATAACCCTCGCACGGCTGCCGGCTTTGTGCCCCCCAACCCTCTCCTTCCACGCACACAGAAGCACGCACGAGCATGCGGAAGCGCAGCTCTCACCAGGGCTCCTGCTAACTCCGCTCTCAGCAACATGGTCGCGGCTGTCGGCGTCCCCGCCGGTGTACTCGCTGCCACCCGGGCCCGGCCTGCCCTCAGCTGGCTTGCGGCCGGGCGCCATGTAGCTCCCCCGGGCAGCTGCCGTCACGTCGCTGCCTGCGGGGAGAGGGATAAAGGCAGCAGTGAGACTCGCACCCTGACCTCCCAGCCATCCCCAAAGCCAGCCCTGAGAGGAGCCGCTTGGGTGATGCCCAACCTGGGCGCAAGCAGGAGGAGGAGGAGGAGGATGGGTATGGTTGCTGCGGCATCACCCCGGAGCACTGGGGACTGCCAGCCATTCGGCATTTGTGGGGTGGCAGGAGGGCTCTGCACCATCAAACTGGCACACAGTGGTTGGGAAAGCCCAAAGGACATGGCAAACCATGGGGACACCACGGGACATGAGAGCCCGATGGGAAAACAAGACCAGAGGCATCCATCAGCTGGTTGTCAGCACCCATCAAACCCCTGATGGCGTTACAGCTCCACGGTCCCCAGGACAGGGGGATCATATTTTCTTTTTGCTGATCATCTTCCCTTTATTAGCAAGACAAAGGTGACAGCTGCCTTTGCCTCTCGCTTCCATCCACCCAGCAGCAGCCATCCCAGCAGATAAATCCCAGCCACACACGCCAGGGTGCCGAGACCTCTCTGTGGTGATAAATTGCAACCCACGGATGTGATGGAAAAGGTCTCGGTGCTCACCTGGCTTGTGCTGGAGACGCCAGGTATAAATCTTTGCTGTGACATAAATGGGATGTTTATCCTTGGCTGGGCTCTCAGGGTCACCAGGCACAAGGAGAAAGCGAAACGCAACAGATTGCAGGAGGGGGAGAGGAGGGGGGGTAAAACTGCCATGATGCTTAAGAGGAGGGGAAAGGAGCATCCACAACCAGGAGCCCCACAGTGCAGAAAGAGCAATGCAATAAATAATTTTCCCAGGGAACTTTAGGAAAATCATGGGCATGTCATGAGCATGCTGATCATCAGGAGGGAGCTACGGAGCCTGACAAACCCTCCCCGACTCGCAGGCGAGCCAGCAGCTTAATAAAAGCAGCCTGTTGTTGGGCCGGGAAGCTTAACGGCACCAGTTACCGTCACAATTAAATAGCCTTAATTAAGCGGTTTCCCCAACTGCTGCTGCATGGGAAGATGAAGATCATCACTCGGCACAACCAGGCTGGGCACAGCCTTGCCAAGGCTCAGCCGGAGCGTCCCGCTGGCACTGGGGGGGTAGCGTGGGCTGCGGCTGAGCCCGGGTACCCCTCCATGGGTACCCCCACCCGGAGCTCGCCCCAAGACCACTACCCAGACACGCAGGACGCGTCCCCATTGAAAGCAATGCTGCAGGGTGGAGGGAGCACAGCTGGGCACAAGGCTGTGCCACCCACCCTGCCCACTGAGATGCTGCCTGCCCGCAGCCCACCCAACAAGGAGCGAAGCCGCAGGCAGCCACAACTGGAAAACGCAACACGGCCCCGGGAACCAGCTGTTAAATCCTCCTGCACATCGAAGGCCATCTGCCAGCCGGGTTATGGCTGCCACAACAGGCTGTGGGCTAAAGGAAGGGTGGGATGGAGGGGACCACTCTGGTGGGGGGTTGTGTCCTCAGTGTCCCGTCCCCCCCCAGCCGCCTCCTCCACACAGCTGAGGAAGGGGAGAGGAAGAGGAGGGTGTGCAGCCACTGGGCTGTTTCCAACCTAATCATTGCCTATCCAGGAGCAGCCAGTGCTGGAGGAAGGGTCAGGTAATCTCATCGCCTCGGCACTCTGATGCCGAACTGTGAAAACGGGAGGCTATTATTCAAAATTTTCTCCCAGCAGCATGGCCAGCTGGGGAGCAGCGGGACCCCCGACCCCAGCTCCTGCCAGTGCCAGCAGCAGCATCTGGGGGATGTGGATCCACAGCAGCACAGGGCACAGGTTAGAAATTGGTGAGCCCTGGTGAGGAACATGGCTTCACGCCTGCAAGCAGGAGGCACCAATTGCAGCCACTTAACTCAACCCCCTCGGCCGGCATCGCTATTAAACACAATGATGCAGGCAGAGCCTGGAGGGGCTGTGAGTGCTGGAGGGAGCAAGGTATAACCATAAGAAAAAGACTGCTGCATCCTCACCTTGCTCGGGTACCCATGCACAGCACAAGCCCAAGCGCAGGGCACCAGCTCCGAGAGCTTTGGTGGAGGAAACCTGATGGGGCCAGAGCAGAGCAGCTCAGCTGCTCCATCCCTCAGAGACATGCACAAGCCCCCCGCAAGCCTCCTGAAGTTTCCACAGGAGGTTTTCTAAGGACTGTCATTAAATAACCAGAAAAAACACCTGCCAATCAGCAGCAGGAAACGACACCTACAGAGGCAATTCTGCCCAGCGCTTTCAATTGCAGCGTTTCAGCCCGGGCGATTGCAGTAGGTGGGGAAATCCCCAGAATAGCTCAGTCCCTGTGCAGTGGGTGGCAGCAGCAAGGAGAGGTCCTGCTGCTGCCGCTGCAGCCTCCCACGGGAAACCCTGCCGGAAAACACCGCAGGGCAAGGAGGGAGGGAAAGAGGGGGCTCAGCACAGGTGGCATGGCACAGGGGAGGGTGCGAACGCCGGCGCTTACCATCGGAGTCCTGCTCGGCCGGGGGCCTGGCATCCACCTGGCCTTGAGAGCACAAACAGAGCAAGAAGCAGTGAAGCTGCAGCCTGCCCACCCCGCCAACACCAACCCGGCATGTTCTGCTGCTCTTTCCCACGTTTCTTTTTTTTATTCTTATTTTTTCTAGGCTTCTGCATTGCCATGTTCATACCCAGGTGATGCCCAAACCCCTAAGCCGGGCACCCCAGATTCCCACCCAGGGCTGCTTGGCTTGAGGATGTCCCTGCAAACCCAGCCATCCCGACTTGGACAGCCCGGAGAAAGCCTCAGCAGGCAGGGAGGGCAGCGGGGCAATTTCTGCACCCATTTGAAAACAGGCAGCAGCTACATAACTGTTCTGGATGCTTTTTGCCAGGGCTCACCCTTGCAAACGATGGGCAGGAGACCCAATGCCTTGCTGGCAGGACCCCTGCCCCTTGCAATGAGGGAGGGAGTCAGCACCCACTGTCACCTACCTCGGGTGGGCACACGGGAGAGAAGTTTCGGGTCCTGGGTGGGTGGCTCCGACAGGCTGGGCTCACTCGGGGCTTGGGGTCCCCTGTTCTTGCTGACGGGCATCGGCTGGGGCAGCACTTGCTTGGGCAAACCCTTGAAGAACCAGGCACCGGAGCGCTTCCACACCTGGGGGGTGCAGGCAGCGGGGTGGCACCCATGCCTCAGGGGGACACTGGGTGCAGACCTGGCAATATTCACTCCCCTGCATCACCAGGGTCTCGTCTCCAGCAGGCAACACCGAGGACGTGCACTCCAGTACCCTGCAGCGACCCCGCATCCCTTCCTGATAATTAAGTCTTCAGCTTTTGCACACTGTAGGTGGCAGGGAGCTGATCTCTGGCCCCAATAGCCTCTTCAGACCCAAGACTTCGTTTTCAAGAAAATAAAAAAAAAAAATGGCATTTTATATAGAAAACAAGATCATCCTGTAAGAACCAGACTCAAGTGGCTTGGCAAGGTTTAGTGGTGCTGGGGGACAGGCTGAAAGTCCCTGGGAGCATCCCCCAATCTGGAGCTGGTGCCATCTCAGAGGTTTGGGGTGGGAACAGAGCACAGGATGAAACCAAGGGTAGAGACCGTGTCCCCGCTCCGGTGAAAACACCCAGAGCAGGGGAAGCGCCCAGGCTGCCACGCTCACCTCCCGCTGCTCGCTGCAGATCTTGCAGAGCCAGATGGCATGGGGCCGGCTGTTGGTGGTCTCCACCCCGCACTTGGTGCAGACATTCTGCAGAGAAAGCAAAGCACCGGGTGGCAGCGGGGACGCCGTGGCCACCCAAAGGTCCCGCCGTACCAGCACCACCCCTCGGGAGCCCGAGGTTTATGAGAGATGGTTAAGGAGAGCTCTCCCAGCCCGAACACCAGTGATTGCAGAAACCCCCGGGATGTCCCCTTGCGCCACGTGCGGAGAGATGCTGGGCGATCGAAACATGCACCGAAAGACCGAGGTGCCCTTTTTTGCACCGGGGGAGGGTGGTGGGTGCTGTTTGGATCTGGGGGGCTGCAGCCAGCAGCGGGGTGCAGGGAGATGCCTCACCTTCTTGCAGTCCTCGCAGACGACGCAGGCGGATCCCCGCGGCCCCAGCTGCTCCCCGCAGAGGATGCAGCGGTTCACCCCGTCCCCCAGCACGCTCCGGCGCATGTCCTCCAGCCGGGTCATGAGTCGCCTGGCAGAAAGGGGACAGGGACTGTCGGGAAAGGCACCACGCGGCCGGGATGCGGGGGTCCCACTCCCAAGGGGCCGCTGCTGCCTTTGGTCCAGCCGCTCCTTTTCCTGGTGGGGGTTCCAGCAGAGCCTCTCCTCTTCCAGCTACAGGAATGCATCCGGGGGGGAAAAGACACATCCCAGGGGACATGTCGGAGAATTACATTCCTCTGCAGCTTTATATGGCACGACTATTAACTTCCACTGACACTGCCAGAAAGCAGATACCGGCCCCAGCTCCCACATACACACATGTGCATAAAATCCATCCAAATCAGCACCTTTGCACAAAGCGGTTTGGCATCAGTGAAGCAGCTTTTTCCCACAAATGGAAATCTCTCCACCCAGTCCCAGTGACTGCCCACAGAAGAGCTGTGAGAGGCGATCTTGGAAGGGCTCTGGCAGGAGGACTGAATGAATGAATTAGTTTTCTCATTTTCTAAGGAAAAAATTGCATGTGATTTACTTTATGGAAATTCTTAGCCCTTTGAGTAAAATGCTGAAAGCCCACTGGAGAACAGGTTATAAAAACACATCTGTTTACTGCAAAGGTAAAAAAAAAACAGTTAAGCAACTTCTGGCAAAAAAAACCCCAAACAAAACAAAACAAAATGAAAAACAGCACTGGCAAAAGCAGTTTGCAACACAGGAGCAGGAGCGAGCTGCCTGCCAAGCACCCAAGAGCTAGCAGCGAATTGTACGCTCCGTTAACCCAGAATCCTGGCCCTAAAAATAGCACTGGAAGGGAAAAAGGATGTATTATTTATGCCATTCAGCAAGGAAGGAGAAGGAATGAAGAATGGGAGGAGGAGACCCAAGCCCACCAGAGAAAGCAGCAGCCTCCCTTGCCCGTGGGGCTGCCATCCTCTCCCATGGCAGCCTGACCCAAATCTGACAAAGCCACTAACACAGCATGCCGTGTAAAACACCCAACGTTTAAAAGACATTTTCCCACATGTCTGATGACAGCTTCAGATTTATGGCAGCTCAGCTGCCAACACCTCTGAATCGCTCATAAACAATACATGAGCTCCCCTCTACATCGGGTGCTTCTGCGGTTGGTCTCCAGCCGCTTGCAGGACAGCCAGCATCGCGCGGACTGCACATAGAAAAGGAATGTACATGGGTGCTTGATAAAGGAATAGCAGCAAGAAGGGAAAAAATAAAGCATCATGGAATGCGCAACCTATTACAGCTCATAAAATGCCTCGTTGGAATCTCGCTGCAGTCAACAGGAGCATCTTGAAGCATCAGCCACTGAGTCAAGCCCAAAGCAGGGACGTGGCTCCATGACTCAGCGTACATTATCCGACCAAAGCCAGGTTATTACAACATCTCATTTAGATGGAAGACATCAGCTGTGCTAAAACCCACTGGAGAATTTCCCACTCCTCCCCATGCCGGGGCCGATGTCCCTGGACTCGAGTGCGCTCAGGGCTGCTGATGTGGAGGTGCCTCCTGACAGTTATTAATGAACCTGCAGCCCACTCCCAGCAAGGAGACAGGAAAGCTGGTCTGGGCAGCCAGTGGAGCCAGACGGAGCCAGCAGTCAGGAGAAATCGCTATTTTCAGAGCTACAGTGTCACCAGACAGCAGATGGGTGAGCTCGCAAGTTCCTTCAGTCTTCATCACCTCGAGTTTCGGCAGAAACATGACCGCGGGCTCTCTAAATAGAGCAATTCTGCTTCTCATCCTTCTGTTAAAAAAATAATATCCTCAGACCGCAGTGAGGTGCTTTAAAGCCTTTCCACTTTGCTCTTAAGGTGAAAGCTATCTGCTAGCCTAACTCCCTGCTCCGGCATTCTTCCCGAGAGATGTGGCTCTCTATCGCTATCCTTCAGCATCTGCTTTGCAGATGATCCATAGGTGATTTCTTCCTCCAGAACAAGTCGGCTCCTAGAGCCACCATCCATCCTTGGTGCCCTCCTAAGCTCTGAGGCCGATACACCCTGCTGCAAACATGGAGGTCCCAGTGACTTCAAGAGAGCTACATCATCCCTTGAACACCCGGCCAGTGACGAGCAGTATTTCTAATTAAAACCTAGAAACTGGCTGTTCCCCAAACATTTAAATTAAATGAATCACACCACAGTTGTTCCCAGCCCACATCCCACCCCATGCAAGGCAGGGTCCCCATGAAGAGCCCCCAAAAGCAAATAACCAACAACATCCAGCTTCTGTCGCAGCACACTGCTCCCACCTCGACAAGGGAAATATTTTTGGGGCAAAATCTTTCTTTTCCTAGCAGCAAAGCACATGTAATGTACAAGCCCCATATCTTCTGCAATTCCACCCCACCCCCCACGTCCCGCCCGCCCCGCTGTGCTGCAGGAGCTCTGCTCCAAGAAAAGCAGCTTCCATTTGGAAATCTGCAAGCCCAAACAAACTTATTATAGAAACTAGAACAAATGGCACAATCAAAGAAAAAAAAAAAAAAAAAGCAAGCCTTTGCATTTCAAGAGATTCATTATTTAGCTGTAAAATCTTTCCTAGTCTCTCATTTACCAGAAGCAGCTCTTTAAGAGGTTGGGGGTTTTTTAACCAGTGGAAGAGCTTCAGCAGCCAGTACACACACCTGTGGCACCATTTTCAAATGAAGCACACTTGCCTAATTAAAACATTCATTCAAGCCAGAGAAATTAGGCCTTTTTCCCCCCAATTCAAACACGGCCATAAAAGGACTGTATAAAAAGTTAAATTTTAAGTGAACCTGGCAGAAAGAGGGCAGGACCTGAAAAAGGGGGTATTGCACCTAGACCAGGGAAGCTCCTGGTTAAGGTGATAACTGGGAAGAAAAAGCCCAGGTTTCTCTTTGACTCCATCCAGCACCACTCTACACGCATGCGGGAGCCCCAAGCACGTGCTGTTCTCCCACTGATAACTGGAGGGATGCTCTGCTCTTGCCCAGGTAGCAGCTAGGAACAAGCTTTCTGCCTTCCCGAAAACTTTTCTCTCCCTCTCCCCTAGATATCATTTGTTTCTCATTTTTATTGCACGTAAAATAGCCATCCATTTCATCACTCTCCCTTGCATGCCTCTAGGACTACAGCAACATCTTCCTTACCGTTATGCGCGCTTCAAAGTGCCCATCCCCCGGCGTCCGTAAGACTAACTTCAAAGAGCAGAAAATATGCTTCAAATTGTTAAAATGGGGGGGGGGGGGAACCAAGAGAGGAGTAATTGAAGGCAGCGACAGGCAGCTGGCTAAGGCCAGCACCCAGGAGCCTTGCCGCCCCGGGAGACACCCCTGCGGAGAGGGAAAGCATCCATCACCTGCTAAAGAAGTAGTCACTGATGGGAGCAAGATATAAGAACCGGGCAATATGCTAAATCTGAAATGCTTAATGTGCACCTGAGATGACAACAGCAATAGAACAGTCCCCTGATAATACAATGGTCTCATGGCCCCATAAATCCAGTTTGGAAGAGAAAGGTGAGCAGCCCTGGGCAGCAAGGGCTGGTGGGAGACCTCCCCTGCCCAGGAGAGACCCAGGAGCCCCAGCACGGGCAGGGGAAGGGCTTGCGTTCGCAGAAAGACCTGCAAACATCTCCCACCATTTTCAGGCGGGTGGAGGGTCCCACAGGGACACAGCAAAGGCTGCTCACCGGGCTGAGGGACCATCTCAGGCTGGGCTGAATCCTAGATGGGATAAAATGCCGTAGCACTGAGGGTTTCATCTCTTGCGCTAGGAGCAAAGTGATCTGGAGAGGGATAGAGAGTCTCTGGCATTAAGTGCTGATGATCTCGGGAAACAAGACTTAACAGCGGGGCAGGCACGCAAGAGTTTGTCACGTTTAAATATTCATTGCCACTCTGCAGAAATGAATGGCTAAAGATGTATCTAATGGGTTTTAAATCATGTCAGAGAGGACACTTAATGCAGCAGACAACAAATTGCTGCACAGGGGTGGGAAAAGGACTGGACCTGCGAGGAAGGACCTGACCCAGGGCACCACGAGCTGGGTGCTTCCCAGCCCCGTGCAGGGCTGGACTCAGTCACCACTTACGTGGCAAAAAGAAATTCAAGTAAAACACAAAGGAGGTCACAAAGTGCCTCCAGAATTAAGCACTGACTTTCCTCCATGGGGAAATCATGTGCCTTAAAGGGCTGAATATTAAATTAAGGCTAATTTTAATGGTATAAGAGAGACAAGAAAAGAAGCCAAGCTACAGATTAAAGAAAACATAATTAAAATCAGGATAAAAAATTGGAAGCAATTTTCTTCCCTTACAAGTGCACAGGTAACTAAAGGTAAATCATCATTTGAGCTTTTACAGGTCAACTTTCAAAGCTCATCCTGTGCTGAGAGCCCTCACTATGGAGGAAAGATGCCCAAGGAGGCCAGGGGAATTGATGCATTTCAGAGGGTCCCATTTCATGCTAATGCATCACTCCAGGTGCTTGCTGCCTCCTGTGATGTGTTACGGGAGGGTTGTTATTTTGCAGGCTCATCCCAGTCTCAGAAATAACCCCAACAAAAATTCAAGAAGCGCGTGAGCTGTCTTCTGGCCACGAATTAACCTCATCTCTTCTAGAAGCTGGCATCTCAGGAGACATTTCTGTGTGCCCCCAGCAGCTACCCTGCCCTTCCTGGCCCCTATTTTTATTTTTGTGTTGTGTGAACATGAGGAAGAAAATATGAGACTGTGGTCCCCAGAGAGCATCTCTGCTGCTGGCCACCGTGGTTAATGACTTAATCCCCTGTGACTTCAGCCATCTGCTCCAGCGTTATGCATGTGTCATCCCAGCAATAAGCAGCCAAATTAAAATGCAATTCTGCTTGATAGCTGGTCCTCTCGGAGGAAAGGTGAGAGGCTGTGACCCACAGCGAGACAGTCAAACCATCACGCTTTTAGAGGGAAGGGAATAGCTGCTCCCAGACAGGAGCACTGCCAGATCCAGGAGCGATGTGTCACATCACCCCTGGGAGAACCGGCTCCATGCCGTGAGGTGCTCTCCAGAAACAGCAGTTTCTAACTTTGTACAGTTTAAGATATTTTCTTCGATTCTGAGAGCATGATGGACCTCATTAAGCAGCAGAGCAGACTGGGTGGGTTATTGATGGCACCCAGTTATAGATGCATAACAGAGCCAATTAGTGCCCGCAGGTGCTCCCACATCAGCTAGGAGGAACAGGCTCCTCACGGACTGCAGCTGGAGTACCACCACCACTGCGGCACAGAGCCACTGCAGGGACCCCCCAAGCACAAGCCCAGGCCAAGCAGGGAGGGAGAAGGGACGAGAACAGATCCGTCCCTGCCACAGGTCCGCTTCACCCTCTGAGCCCTCTGCCCCACTGGCTTTCAGCCCCTGTGCCCCTAAACTGGCCCAAAGGATTATCCTAATCCCCAGGCAGTTGTAAAGTCCTTCATCAACTCACGCCTGACGCGCTCTCGCTGTATCACTGTTTAAGATGATTTCAGCTCCTATTGTCCTTCCCTGTGCTATGAGACAATGACCCAGCCAAAAAAAGCCACACACCAAAGTGTCCCTGTCCTACAATCCTCATCAGCATCCACATCACGTATCTTGTGGGCCTCCATCCACCCCCAGTGCTAAAAATACTCGTTCACTAGATTAATTTGAGCTGGGTTTGACATGAAGTCCGATTCCACAAACATCTTCTCAACAAGCAGCATTGATTTGTTCCCACCCTGCCCTGGCTGGCCAAGGTAAGGGACTCATGGGATGACAGATACAGTGGAGGGAACACAAGAGGGCAGGAGATGGAGGAGATGGATGGCACTAAATCGGGAGGGACTTCAAGGCACCAGGAGGTTCATCTACAGCCAGTACCCAGCTGCAGACTTCATGATTGCTCAGGTATTATATATAAAGTTCAAATGCACACCCTCAAACACATCTGTTCATGAAGACAGCTCCAAGTATTTACTACATGTTGCCCCTTTGGAAGGCACATTCATTCATGTAAGCTATTCCTTATTTAACCAAAGCCAGGTTTCTAATGGATCTTCCTTTTTTTTTTTTTTTTTTTTTTGCCCCTTCCAGGAATAGAAAATCCCAGAAAGCCACAGAAAATCAGGCTTTCCAGGGGCATCTCCCAGGAGCAGCTTGTCTGACTGAGGGACACAGCGACAACCACTGCATCCCTGCCAGAGGCCAGCCTGGCAAACCCGGATTATTTTGTAATATAAGGAGCTATTCTGGATAACATCCGAGCAGCTCCTGAATGGGTGATTCTGTACGAGACTGATATAGACACTGTCCCATATTTCTGTAGCTGCACATCCTACAGCTCTTGTTGTGCAAGCCAACAAACACAAAGGAGCTGGCAAGGCTCCTGCTACGCCTACACGCAGGAGGCAAATCAGCTGTGACTGCACATCCGCCAGCATTCTCCTGCTCTACTCTGAGTACGGCACGAAGTCCTCCACCCAGCTTTTTCATGAATGAGGATGAGAAAACCTCCTCTGGCTTGACTAACGAAGGTAAAAGGGAGAGTTTCTGCAGGGTTGCAAGCAGCTGCAGGAATGCATGATAAAAAAAAAAAAAGAAAAAAACATCTCCCCACTGCTAAAGCTGATTTAAGCATAAACCAAAGAGCATCAAGTTTGAGGGTAATTCTTACTGGGCTGCAAATGGGCAAAGCTGGGGAAATGCTGTTTGCAAGCAATTTTGGGGAACGAATCCCCCACCATTCATAGCTACCTACTTTCACCTGGTTTCTGCGAGAAAGCAGGGAGAGGAAAGCGTTGCACGTTGTAACATCAGGCAACGCCAGCCTGGGAGAGGCAATACCTGCCTAAACTGTTCACAGACCCGCTCCTAACAAAGTATTTCTAAAAATGAGTAAATAAATCCACCACTTCAGAGGCCATGGGCTGCAGCCACCAAGGAAGGCTGCGTGCTGCAGCTGGAGCTCCCATGACTGCATCGCAAATGCACACTCAATGTTTAAGCATTATTAAGCAGCCGGGGTGATGGATGAAAGCTCTGGTTGCAGCACAAGGCTCTGCAGGCACAGACAGATCCTCTCCATGTTTCACCAAGCACCTGCCCCACAGAGCCATGCGCCTGTTTGCTGAGCAAAGCTGTCCCTGAGCTACGAGTGGGGCTTGGACGTTCTCCGAGGCAGCGGAGAGCACAGTTCCTGCCTGGACCTGAGTATTTTCCCTGCAAGGAAAAAAAAAAAAAAAAAAAAAAAAAGACAGTCGATGCTGAAGCTCAGCAAGAATAAAATGCTCCTCTGTAATGAAAAAAGGCATGACGCCTGACAAACGGGATTATGGAGACCCCCTCCGGAAAACTAGCCCCGGCGGAGCAAGTCGATACCTAATTATAAGAATTATTTCGCCTGGCACCTTTGCCCAGGCAGGGTGGAAATGCAGTAAAAGCCAACACAGGCACTTCTGGCCCTCTGCTCCACACTGGGTGCATTGGCACCAGGGATGCTCCCAGCACCCACCAGCGATTGTGGGGACCCCAACCACGGATTCAGTTGGGGCAGCGCCAGCCCGCCCCAGCCCCGCCAGGAGCTGGTCCCAACACATGGCCAGCCCCATGGCTGGGCATCACTCAGACCTATTCAGCTTCACAGACATCTCATTTCTGGGTAGCAGGAGGGATTAACTGCTGCGACACGCGGCTGGAGGGGGTGATGGATCCGTCCGTGTTCCCGAAACAAGACAAAACACCTTTTGGTGAGCCGTGGCTTTGCCCGCGCTCGCGGGTGCTCGGGCTCAGGACTGGGCAAGCAGCGGCAGCAGCTTCACTCCCCCAAAATGAGATGTTATTAATGATCCCTTCTGGAGTGTAATAAAAAAAGAAATA
>JAVJGG010000088.1:14980814-15007762 GCA_035590195.1 Aviceda cuculoides
AGATGTTATTAATGATCCCTTCTGGACTGAAAAAAAAAAGAAATAAAATAAAATTGATGAGATTATAAATTCTTGGTCCAGAACACAGCAGCACGCCGAGCGACAGTGGCACACCGAGCAGCTCCCTCCCCTGCTTACAGGTTCCTCCTGGCCAAGGACCAACACCGGCTCAAAAAGATCCCCCGCAGGCTCCCTTTGAGGAGAAACACTGCAGTGCAGTAGCTGCTGGCCAGGAAAGCAGCCAAGCGAGCGCTTTCCCACCATGGGCACTGGCAAGGCTCGGGGTCCCTCCCGTCCCGCTGGCGCGGTGGTGCCGGTGCCACCACCGCTGCCTTACCCGATGCGCTCCTGCTCCATCTCCTCCATCTTCTCGGCCCGGGCGATGACTCGGTTGATGATCTCCGTCTCCTCATCTGTCAGCTCCTCGCCTTTGCGCTGCCGGTCGGGCTGGCCGCCCCGCGCTGCCCAGCCGGCGGGGAGCCTGTGGAGAGAGGGGGGGGCCAGGGCTTCGTCCACAGATCATGCATGTGCACGCACATGCGTGTGTGCAACCACACGTGTGTGTGGGCAACAGCCAGGCACCAATTCCAGGCACCAATTCCCAAGCCCAGGAAGAAGGAATACGATACCTCCCCATCCTCCAAGCTCTCTTCTAGCAGGAAGCCTGCAAATAGCCCCCACCCACCAGGTGGAAGCTCTTATTTCCATTTGGGGGGGGGTTCATATGGAAACACTTGTTTCATAGGGAGAAAAATTATTTCCTTTTTAGAAACATTCTCATTATTTCCATGTTAAGCATCAACCAACACAGTTAATTTTGCACCCTGCTCTCTGCCGTGTAACACCGGGTTTGCCAGCAAGGTGTGGTACCGGGGTGATGGCTGCAGGAGTGGGTGGGTTTTTTGGTACATTTTATCAAACATGGGAGTTTTTCCTCTCCTAACCTCATTTCCAAAGAACTTTTCACACAGCAAGCGCAGCCTGGGCATCAGGCAGCTCTAACCTGGTGACACGGTAACGTCTTAGCAGGCGGCAGAGGTGTAATGCTAACAAAGGATGCAAAAGGCAAACGCCCCTCCTCCCCTCATCTTCCTGCTCATTTAAAGATCTTTCCTGGGTCTTTCCCCCCTGAGCTGAGCAGACCTGCACGGTCTTAAACCTTAAATTCATTAAAACCCTCTGCAGTGCTTCCCAAAATTATTTGCTTTTTTTTTCCTGCATCCAGAGCAAGGTTTTTCCTGGTCTCTCAAGACCGTCAGAGTAGCAGGTAAAGAGCAATAGGCCAAAAAAAGCAAGTGAGGTACTTACTGCTCCTTCTCGCTGCTGGGAGGGACAGAGAAAGAAAGGTAACAAGGATTAGGTGAGAGAAAGGATGAGGACAGCTCAGCCCGGGCACAGCCAGCACTTTCCCTGCCTCAGGGGTGACGGTCCCTGACAGCGCGTCCCTCTCCACGGACCCCCGCTGCTCCTCCAAAGCAATGTGGAGGAGCTCCGAACACAAGCTTTGCCCAGCCCCTACATTGTCCGGGCACCCAAAACCACCACCCATCCAGCCAGGATGGAGATCTGCCATGCAGCGGGATGCAGCATCACCCTACATGGCAGCTGGGTTGGAGGGCGTCAGGACAGACATATGGGGCTCCTCGTCGGCACCGGGGTGAGTGCACACCCGTGGGTCTGTTCCCACCGCCTTTCTCAGGGGGTTTAGGAGGCAACGTGGCAAAACATCCCCATCCAACCAGCTCAAATCCAGTTCCCAATGTCCCCCAGAGAAAGAACTGGGGCAGCTGCACCCGCATCGTCTCCCACCTCCCCGAGGACCCCAGACCCCTTCTCTCACCTGGCCCGGAGAGACATGGTCCTGTCACCAGGGCACATCCACCGGTCAGAGCTGCCGCCCACCACCGCGTCGGTCATCACTGGCTGCCGAGGGGACGCGAGGACAAGCGGAGCGGGTTCGGGCACACTGGTGCTCCGCCGATAAGCACCGACGCGGCACGCCGGGGAAGTCAATCACTTTTCTCGTCTGCCCAATGCAGCGATGCCGACAAAGGTAACCTGGTGCTTTCAGCCAGGCTGTAGGGCGGGGGGGGAAACCCAAATCAAAAAACACAAAATCACACCAGGCAGGGCTTTATTTTTGGCATTAAGAGGAGTGAGAGCAGGGAGAGGAACAGGAATGTCACTTTAGTCACTGCCTCGGTATCATGCACGAGACACAGGAGCCTGTAACCACCACCCTCCCAGGAGGGCAATGCAGCCATGCTCGGTGCGGATGTAATTAATGAGATACCCGACCTCACATTAATTAGGAGGCTTCAGAGCTCGGAGGGAAGAGGATGTTTCTGTTTCAGAGAAAAATCTACAAACTAGGAAATTTTCTCCTCAATACTCAGCATGTCTCACTGTCCTCCCCCAAACCACACTCCCCCTGGACAAAACTCCTCCTTTTGCATTTTTATTTACTAAAGTTTTTGCCAAATGAAACCAGGAGAGGCACTGAAGGAGGATGTGGCAGCAGGACCTGAATACAATATTCTGTCTACTCATCTCCAAAAGATTCATCAAGAAAGGGACCTCTTCAAACCCTTCTCCTTTCAGCAAAACTGATAGCTTTATAAAAAACAATTTGATGTAAAATTCAGAGCCTGAGTACTAGTTTATTCCCATTTTCTGGGGGTGTTTTACCCCTCCACCCACTGCCCCTACTCACTGCTTGGCGATGGGGACCGGATGGTAAAGCCCAAGCTGACGCCAACCAGCATCATCCACGGCACGGTCCCATCAACCCATCCGTCCCATCATCTCTTCTGTGAGAAAACCAGTGCTTTTACACAGGATGAACACCACAGGGAGAGCAGTGTCCCCCAGCCAAGGGCAAGGCAGGACCCATCCCCCTGCCCAGCCCGCAGGGTGCTGGGGGATGCTGTGACTACGCCAGGAGCCACTGTCACACCTAGACCACTCTTGGGATGGCCCCCAAGAGCAAAGGGTGCAGCTCGTGGGTCTGTGGACAACATCGCCCACGAGATATGGCTTGCAAAGGGAAAAGTTCAGGTCGAGCCTCCCTTTATAGTCACTAAGGTGGAAATAAAAGAGAAGGCAATCCATCCACGAAGAGCTTGGTTTTGCTGCAGCACTAATGAGAACACAAGGCACCGAGGACAATACAAATCCCCGCTTCGTTAGGACCCCCTGCCAATGGGGAAAGTTTGTTAGCTCAACTATTTCCTATCCACGGGTTTTTCCCCCCTGCCCATCTCCTCTCTAGAAGTGGAGCTGGCATGGGGTACCCACTGGGATCGCCCCACAGCAGCAGCCTCCCACCTGCATTGCTCGCAGCACCTGCATTTGAATTTGCTTCCTCCTGTCTGCAGCAGAACTGAAAAAAAAAAAAAAAAAACAAACCAAAAAAAAAACCAAAACCACAAAACCCCCAACCCCTCTGCAGAGCCCGGCCCACAGGCAACAAGACTGCTCCCAGCCCATGGGCTGCTCATCCTCCCAAACCTGCTGCCCCGAGAAGATGCTGCCCCAGATTCCTCCCTGGCTGGAGGGGACCGCTCAGCTGCCCACATCCCGCAGGGTCCCAGCACAGAAGCCAGCGTCCCAGAGCTGCTGGGGGGGGTCCCAGCAGGACCAGAGCTCAGCCCAAACCCAGCAAATGCACTTTTTCAGGGCACAAAGCAACTCCAGCTCTTGGCCAAACTCCGACAGAGGCACTGGGGAGGTTGCCCAAGGAGAAGATGGAAAACAGGAGCTTGCAAAACTGCCCTACTGAAATCACAAACTCTGAGCCATGAAAAAATGTGCAACTTTCTGGGAAAGGGGGACAAATATAATTCCCATCCTCCACTTTCTGCTCTGCAATATTACAGGGATTTCTCCCTCGCTCCCTGAAGAGTCAGCAGAGATTTGAGGCTCACCTTTGCTTCACTGACAACTTCCAAAAATACATATGTATATCAAAAAAAAAAAAGAAATTAAGCACGTGGAGTAATTAGTGCTCCGTTGGTTTCATACCACGACCATTCCTGTGCCAAACCAGAAGGCTCTGATTGACAAGGTCAGTTAAATAAGCGAATTGTTCATTTAAGTCCCTGCCACCAGCTCCACAATCTGCACTGCAGCAGCAAACTCCTGCCAGGGATGTAGGGTCCCGCCACAGACAGGAGCAGGGGTGGGGGGCTCACAAGGCTGGACACAGATTTAATGGGGTGCCCCGGCAGGAAGGGCAGCACCATGCTGCTGGCACCCATTTCTGGGGAGATGCAGGTGGGTAAGGGATTCGCCCAAGGTCACGCAGAGCAGGAGCAGCTGTCCTGGCCCTGCAAAGAATAGGGGAAAATCTCTGTTTTTTCCTAGCAAAGAGGGTAGAGCGAGAACCAGCACTTCATCTGGCAAGGAGGGAGAACTCTTTCCCCCAACTAGAACTTTCTGCTAATAATAGAGAGGCCACGGGTGTTTCGTTTTGTTGAGGATGGAGAAGAGCCAGGGGACAGCTCCTGGAGGAATACACAAGCCTTTCCCTCTGCCTATAAATAATAGATTTTGAAGATCTACTTTGCATTACTTCCAGCAACTACTCTTGCTTGTCCTAATGCTTGGTTCTGCATTTTTAGCGCACAGTAAAGAACAAAATAACAGCTTACGGTGGCTTTTTCCCCCCGCCAAATCCTTGCTCACAAGCAGAAGGATGTGGCAATCCAAGTCGTGATCAATAGGATGCAGCAGCATTTAGTTAATGAAATGGAAATATCCCATCTTAGGATGATGCCAAGACCTTCCAGGGTTTGACTGTCCCCAAAGGGTCCTGGGACCTGCTCCCCCCCGGTCTGCCATCAAGGGGGATGTGAGGAGCCCCCCGTCCCCGCGCGGTGCCGGCTGCTCAAGATTCCCCCATTGCAGGCAGAGGTCAGGAGGAGCGAGGCGGCAGCGACCGCCAGCACAAACGTGGCATGTCCGGGGCAGAGCCAGGAATAGAAGCGAGGTCTTAATTTCTGGCCTTAAGAAACAGCCACATGACTCTAATCACGCCGCTCCATTACTTCTGTATGACGGAGCCCATGAATTTGATCATGCCTTAATAAAAAGGGATTGAACGCCTTCCGTGAATCACTCTGCCTCTCCCCAAGCCGCTGGTGCTGTCGTCCCGCGCTCAGACGCTGCTCACTCTGAGCCAAGATGTGCCCATTCACGGGCCCACCGCCAGCACCCAAAATCCAGCAGATGCAGCGTCAGCAACTGGCAGGTCCCGCTTACCCTCCAGCAGCCCTGGGCGGGCAGGGAAAGGCAGTAGGAGCCCCATGGGTGCTCCGTGGGCACCAGGAGTGACACAGGGCTGCTGGTGCCCTGTGCAGGACCTGAAGCCACCAGAGGTACCCACACTGCCACCACCAACTGGGCATCTGCAAAGAGAGACCATTACAGGGCTGCCCAAACACACTGGTTTAGCCATCTGGAAATAACATACTGGGGTAGAAAACAGAAAATTCAGGATTTTAAAGACTCCCAGCACAATAATCAGGTTTTTACGGTGAGCTCAACATTTCACACTTGGCAGTGCCTGCAGAGATCATCTCCACCAGCAAAGACACTGACACAGGCAACCTATTTCTCCAGCCTTCTCAGCTCTGCAATGCAGCTTTCTTAAATATTGAATAAGTCTGCTGTTCTACACCACCTGCCAGTGCCAATGATGAGGTAATTTTTGCATTGACAAAGCCTAATGCGATTAATCTGGTTTGAAAGGGCAGGTTTTAGAGCCGGTCCATTCACTCGGTGAAACACACTTGCAGACAGAGCATCGGCAGCGGCTTGTTATTCACTGCCAGCAGCCAGACCCCAAACAAACAACCCAAACTGCTGCTCGGATGCCAAGTGAGAGATTATTTCTGTGTGTCATCACCAAACAGGAGGTTTTGAACTCGAACAGATCCAAACACAATCCTCCGTCGGGCTGACGGGGTTTTCACGCCAGCTCCGAGGCCAGCCCGGGCACGGGAGCTGATTTATGCTCCCTAGCTGCATGGCGGAGCTGGGCGTTGGGAGGGAAAAATAGGGTATGACATGCGATTGACTGATGGGGCTCCCCAGCCCCATGCCCAGGTAGAAGGGGTGAGTATTTTGGGGTGACAAGGACCCACTGGGAACCCCCCAAACTGAGTGGTCAGAAGAGAAAATGCAGAAGCCAGGATGCATCGGCAGCCCCAGGACAGGAATCGTGCCTCCCCGCTGCTCAGCTTGCACATGTATCCTCAAACACCATTTTTAGCTGGAGGTCTCTCCCAGTTAGCGGTGACATTTGCGGCCATCCCACAAGTCCATCAGGACCAGATCCTGCCCTTCTCCATGCCCAGGTACCGGGGCCGGCGCCTGGCACCCAGGAGAGCTGTGCAAACCACAGGGGATCCCAGATCCCAATCGGAGACCTGGTACAGACATTGTGCACCCTGAATCCAGCTCTGCCCTGAGCATCTAGAAACACCCGGGCTCTTCCTTTCCCAGGAAAAAGAGTTTGCCCAGTGCAGTAGCCATGCACACCCCACAGCATCCCCTATGGCATATGTGCATGGCTACAGGGGCCATGGAGAGCTGCCCGAGTAGACAGCGGGGTGCTCACTACCCTCCCAGGGTCAGGCAGAGGATTTACCTGCAGAGGGGGGAAAAAAAGGTGTAAATAGCCCCCAAACAGCTGCTGAAGCAGCTGTGCAATGCTGCAAAATAATCACCAGACCAGATGGAGGGGGAGGAGGGCAGCGCAGCCCTGTAGGGTCCTGCGCACTGAAACTCCCTCGAATCCCAACATCCCTGGGCAGCCAGAGTCCGCGCTTTGTCTCATCTTGGATGCAAATCGGTTTAGAAAGTTCAGGCAAAATTGGGCAAACTGCTTTATGGATGGCACTTCAGGAAACAGCCTACGTTTGAGACTTTCCCTTAAAAAAAGAAAGAAGAGGGGCAGAGCTCAGCTGGCAGAAACACGCGTAAGTGGCAAACTGAAGCTGCTTCGCCTGGAGCCGCCTGCCGACACCTGGACAGGTCTGGCACTGGGGCACCGACAGCAGGACAGTCACCCTGTGACTCCAGGCAAAGCACCGAATGACCCACAGCAGCACAAGCTGCCCGTGCTCCCATGGGGACCTCCACAACCCAATCACCCGGCAACGCTGCTCCAGTGCGAGATGGGATCAGACCCTGGGGTGCAGAGCCCTCTGGCCCACGCTGCAGCAAAGCAAGGGCCAGGAGTCCTGGAAATTCAGCTTTTGGGAAAGACCCAGAACCAGTGAGTCCTAAACCCAGTGTCATTGCGTCCTTTGGTCCCATGCCAGACCCTTACAGGGAAGCAAGACCCCACAACTTCCTGGGCCAGCTTGGCACTAATTGGTTAATTAAGGCTAAACAAAGCCCCGCAGGGAACCAATGGTCACGGCTGCAGTCCGTGGGTGACAGTGATCCACAGATCAAGAGGTGTACAAGAAATGCAATGAAAGTCCTGGCTATCCTCTGGTGCCCCAATCCCATGGCTGCCCCTATGAGCCCACCCAGCAGCACCCTGCCCACAGCACCCATCCACCCAGCCCCACGGCACACTGGGATGGGACTGCCACGACCTGGCACGCTGCTTGATGGCATGGGGCATTTACCCATGAGGCATGCAGGAGCCCACCACAGCCCAGCCCAGAGCAAGAGGGCCAGCAGAACTCCCGAATGTCGATGCCTTTGGTTTAGCCAATGCCTTTAAATTCATGCAAGGTGACAAGAGATGCCTTTTTTTCCCCTCCCCCTCAATTGCCAGCTCCCTGTCATCCTCCAGACAAAGATCCATCCCAAGGCAGCTGAGCAGCAGCGTGCAGTCAATTTTATTTAAGCAGCACCTTGACATTTCCTCCAGCAGCTCCTTCACAAACCAAACACTGTTATGATGCTGTCACGAGGATTTACTCCCATTGATTAATTGCCGGAAAGACAACGGTGGAAAAAAGAAAAATCACTTCTGGGTTTACACAACTTACTCATGGCTGCTGGAGCTGGGGGTCTCCAGCCAGGCAATGCCCAAACACACCCCAAACCTACCCAGTGCTATGAAATGCAGCGGCGGCATTGCCATTGCTCCTCTTGCCGCGGCAAAGCTGCTCCAAAGGCTGCTTAGCAACAGATCGCTGCACCGCTCCGGCACACCGATCCGGCACGCCACCCTCGACTCGGGCACTGCCGGGGATGGGGTATGTGGCTGGAGCTGCCAGGATGAACGAGCCTCATTGGGGATGCCAGCGCAGGGACCCCCACACAACAAGAGCAGCAGCAGCTGAAGGAAGTTTAACGATGTGAAAAGGCTGGGAAGTACCTGCCGGCCCGGCGATGCAAAGCGTGCTCAGAGGTGCAGGTCCTGCTCACTGCCCAGGGGTGGTTTCCCAAAGGCAGTGACAGTCCCCGCAAGATGTGCCAGTGGTGGTCAAGGACCACAGTGTCGCACTGTGCCGAGGGAGCGGTAGCCGGAGGTGGGCACATACCCCATCCCCAGACCACGACCCTGGGTGAAGGATGCTCAGAGCTGCAAATCCGCCCTCCTCGGGGCAGCAGGGATGCCCGGCCAGGGCCAGGCTGGGGCAGAGGAGCCACACGGAGCCAGGCACCCCACAACAGGTCTGTGCAGAGGGGATCCCGCCAGCACCGCAGCCTGAGAGCCACAGGGAGCCCAGCCACCAGCAGAGGAGCATGCAGCTGCCCAGCTCAGCAACTGCACCGCCCTGGGAGATGCTGGGCTCCCAGCTTCCCCAGTCACCATATGCAGCTCCTTTCTCTCCCCATACCCCCACATTAAGCATCTGGTTTCATGCAGCTGGACCTGCCCCCCCATCACCAACACATCAGACCCAAACAGGAGAGCCCATACCCACCTCCCGGGGCCAGAGAAGAGTGATGCTGCTCAGACCTATGCAGGTTCGGACAGGGACAGAGCTAGGGCATCTTCCAGCACATGAATGTTATAAACCATTATGGTCATTAGCATCAGCCACTCCCCAGTCTCCAGCTTAATGAGGATGGGGGAATTAATCAGACTGGCCTTGGGGCCACTGCCTTGGAGAGCAGAGCCCTCCTCCCTACCCAGACCTTGAGTGCTCGCCTGGGACCACTTGGAGCAATTCATTACCTATTATCACTAATTGGCAATGACTGCAGTGACATGGTCACCTGTCTGCAGGCAGGAGGAGGGCATGGGGCCGGGGCCACCAGCAGCACTGGCAAGCAGGCAGAGGGGTCACCACTGCCAGCACAGCCCCCAGGACCTGCAGCAGATAAAGAGGGCCATCTCCTTTTCAGATCCCAGAGAAAGTCCCTCAAAACTTAAGCACAAAAAGACTCCGGAGCTGCGAGTCCCCTCACCCTTCCTCAGCAGTTTTCCTCCCCGTGCCCTTTCCAATACCAGGGAGCATTTAACACCAGCACACACATACCCATGCGGCCACAGAGGCACAGCAGAGTCCCAGTCACAATGAGCTCCCAGGTTTCACCCTCACCACAAAGAGTGCTCCACACGAAAAAAAAATGTGCTTTTTCCACATTCATCAAGCTTTTCGTCTCTTCTCAGGAGCCAGGGCAGCACAAAAGCAAGACTGTGAAGGAGGAGAAAGCAGATCAGTAGGCTGGAGCCAGGGCCAAGCAGGGGATGGTATCTGCACCCAGGTGGGTTGCTCCTAACAGGGTTGGTGGGTCTGATGCAGGAGGGCTTCACTGGAAGCCCATCCCGCAAACCATGCACGCAGGTGATGGCAAACAGCTCCCACCGCATCGCCTGGGTATGGCACAGCTCTGCCAGAGGTGGCTGGCGCCCACTTGGCTGCAAGGCTCCTGCGGTCAAGCATCGCCCACCCAACACTACTCTCCAGGGGGATACCCAGCAAAGCGTCCACAGGATTCTAGGGCAATCCCCAGTTCAGCATACAAGGCTCAGACCCACAGCTCCACGGACCCCAGGCTGATCCCCACAGAAGGGCTGAACGCAGATCTCCTGAGTCAGCCCCTACAGCAAAAGCAAGCAGCTCGCTAAATCCCTACCACATGAATGATGCATCATCAAATAAAGCCCAGTATCACAACATTAACAATATTTATTTTCAGGCTAAGCTGCAGCCTGGGCTTTTGATACCAGTAATTAAAGCAAATGGTTCATCTGTTATCATCTTTGCATCCCTGGAGCCAACTGTCCATGTTTTGAAGCCCTGTATTATCTTTTTTTAATTGCAGCCTCCCAAGCCGAGCAGGCTGATCCACACACACTTTTTAGATCCCAGGAGCCATGTAGCATGGACCAAGCCCAAAGCAGAGCCACGTTCAGGGCAGCCGCCTTGCTTAAAGCTTTTTAGCAGTGAGAGGAAGAAGTGCTAATCACTCAAAGACAAATTGCTGCTCCAGTTTATGCCCAAAACCAGAATTAATAGAAAGACACTAGCAAGAAAGATAATCAGGTCCTCTCTCTGAAACAACCTGTCCCCGGGAACAGCAGCATTAGCAGCCTCAGCCTATTTTCCGAGGTGGCTAGTTTTGCTTCCAGGAGGTTTCAGGCTACGACTCTGAACAGCTTTAAATGCCATTTGCAACAGTTCAGTCTGTCCTGGGAAAGGAGCGGAGAAGGCACCTGCTCAAGCCCCTGAGCTGGGCAGCAATGCCCTGTCAGGGCCCTAACAGGAAGCAGAAAACCCAAAGCACCCTCGCAGCACACCCTCCGCTCCGGGGCCAGGGCGGTCTCTGCATCCCACCACTGCCAGGTGCCCAGGGAAGGGGCTCAGCTCCCACTGCCATCACAGCTCTCCCTGTTCACACTCTGGGAAAAGAGTCAAGAGCCAATTTTACGGGTTTAACCCCACCACCCCCCCCAAATACCCAATGCGCTCCAAAGTTGCCCGTACATGGCAAAGTCCAAAAGCAACGACCAGAGCAACCTTCCGCCCGCCACAATGCGCCGAAGGGGCGATGCCAGCTCCATACCCGAGCCGGGTGCCAGCTCCGGCCGCTGCCACCGGCTTCCCACAGGAGACGCGGCCGTGGGGAGGTCACCTACCACCCGCACGGCTCCGGGACGCTGCAACTTTCCCCGGCCGGCTTCTCCTCGCAGGAAGGCGAACAGGGGAATTACCTTTGGCCGAGCCGAGCATCCCCGGATCTCCCCCCCGACCCTCGCCCACCCGGAGCGGTGACCCCCTGCGCAGCCCCCACTCCCCCCCCGCCCACCCCGGGGCTCCAGCCCGTGGGAGGGGAGCGACGAGACACCATCACCACCACCACCCACTCCCCGGCTGCCGCTCTCCCCGCTCCCACGCCCGGCTCCAGCCCCGTGGGAGACCCCGACACCCCCCCCGCCCTTACCTGGGCTGGGGTCCCACCGGGCCGTGGGCCGCGGCACCGCCGGCCTCTCCCCCTGAGCTAAACTGGGCTGAACTGGACTGAGCTGGGCTGGACTCGGCGCAGCGCGGCTCCGCCGGCAGCACTGCGGAGCGGTGCGGGGGCGGCGCGGGGAGGGGACACAGCCGGGACCGGCCCCGCTCCCTCGCCCGCCCCGGGGAGCCGCCCCCGCCCCGGGGCGCAGCCCCTTTGCAAAGCGGGGCGGGTCCCCCCCGGCTCCCGCAGCGAACTGCGGGGGTGGGGGTGGGGGGGGTGGTGGTGTTAGAGGCAGCGGCACTCCCTCTCTGCCCATCCTCTCCCCTATCCCATCCCTCCCCCTCTCCCATTCTTCCTCCTCCCCAGCCCTCTCCCGTCCTCACCTCCCACCCCCTCTCCCATCCCATCGGGACACAGCAGGTTTTTGTACACATACACACATCGCCTGGGTGATACTGGGCTTTGGACATCTCCCCCAGCCCTGCTCGCAGCCCCCCCGGCTGCCTGCATCCGTATCTCCCCACCTTCGGCTTGAGGGGCCAAAGTGGGGCAGGCACTTCCCCCACGCAGCGCCTGCAGCATCAGTCAAAATCTGTGGGAGCCGCCTGCCCGTGCGGGCTCCCGGTCACTGGGATTTCAGCCCCCTGCACTCGGGTTTAAGCAGCACAGGGGATCCCAAAACCTGCTGGCTCTTGCCCAGATTAAGCCTCAAGACCAACCTGAGGCCCGTGCACAAGTGGGGAACACACTGCCCCTGGCCAAGCTCTACAGTGACTTTAGCACGGCTCAGCACAGGTCTCTCGGGGACAGTGACTGCAGGGAATTGGGAAAGCAGGTGATTTAAAGCACAGGGGAAACCTCGTTCCTGAGCTGAGGAACCCACAGCTTCATAAACTAAAAGGGGCAGGAGCCTGAACCCACCCCCCGGCCGGACATCTCTGACCTCCCTTCCCCTGCGGCAGGGACTGTGCGGAGGGTAGGGAACTCGGCTCACAGCTGGGAGCAAGCTAGAGCCGGGCTGGGATGGAGCCCAGCTCACCAACGTGCTTTCATGCCAAGTTCCTCAGGTCCAGCAGCCCCATTTTACCCACTCTCAATATTCCAGCAGGAAACCACAGCACCACCAGGCTTTCGTGGCTTTCCAGAAGTTCTCCTACCGGTTGCTCCTGCAGCATCTCTCACCAGGTGAAGCGAGGTGGATGGAAGGGAGGGAAATCAGAGCTGGTCTGACACCTTGGCATGAGCAGCCGAGGAGAGAAAGTTGATTAAAAAGTTTGATAAAAGGATGCTGCAAGATGAAGCCCAGGGCGTGAGACATGGCTCTGGGCTGTCTCTGCAAGCAGGAGGAGACTGACAGGCTTTGAGCAACATTCAGCCATGGTCGAGGATGTGATGCCTGAGGCAGGGAGAAGGAAAGTTTCTCATTCCTGTAGCTGGATTTCTTTATATAAAAGATTTTTAACCAGTTGCAAGTAAGTCTTTCATGAAAATCCTACTTTTTTTTTTCTGATTTAAAAAGAAATCCCTGAAGAGACAGAAATCCTTGAAGGATGGAGTGTGTTCCTGCCTTCAGCAAGGAAAGTATTCCACCACTCAAGTTTGAATGTTGACTGGCATTCATCTAAATGCTTGATGGACATCTTCTCTTCCAGGCTCAACTATGTATTTTTATTTAGTGAAAGAATGCCTCACTTATGCAAAGTAGTTGGAGAGATGAGCACAGTACTTTCAAGTTGATATGTCTTGACACCTTCCTTGGAGATTCACAAAAAGAAGCAGCATGTGCAGAAATTTGAAAATCAGATCTAAAACTTGCTTTCCGGAAAGGAAAAAAGCAATACCTGCAATTCTCTGTTCTGAATACCTGGCACTTTCACTCTCCTTTTTTACCCCATCTTCTAAAATAAAAGAGGCAGTTTGATTTTTGTTGAATTATAAATACATTTTGGCAGTCTGAAATCTGCAGCAGATCAAAGCACAGGAGTTTTATTTATTTATTTCCTCTCAGGTTTATTTTTACGTTTGCCAGCCCTCTAATTCTCAAGGATTTGTTATACTTCTCCTTGTGATTCAACTCAGAACGCAGCAAAGTGCTCCATTCAACCCCAGAGCCATCCTGCCTGGAGGCTCGGATGGAGCCCATCTGCAGCACTCAGCCGCAGCACCGTGCACCGGCAGCTCCTGCCCACATGCTCAAGTTCAAGTGCAGAGGCAAAAATCCCAGAGGTTATTAGGGCAGCACAGCATTTCCCTGCTTGTGGTCAGAGAAGCTCAGGCTGGGTGCATCCAGGGCACCGCTGCATCAAGCGAGCCTCCATCCTGCAGTACCTAGTCTTGGGTTTATTACCATTGGCAACCCCACCGATTTCAATGTGAATAATTGAGGAATAAAACCAAGTTCATGGCTACAGACAGCTCCAGGCACCAAATCAGCACCAGAACCAGACCTGGAGGTGCTGGAAAGGCTTCACCTCAGCCGTCTGCTGTCTTTGGCTGTAGCCAGTGCCAGGGATGGAGCCGGGGACGGATTGCTTTCCCCTAGGGCAGTGTGGCCACACGAGCACAGCCCGATGGCAGTGCACTGAAAACACGGCCGCACCGGCAAATCGAAGCATTGAAAGCACTGCACGTGCCATACTGCTGACTCAGCTGTTGCCACCCTTGCACCGCTGCTCAGATGCTCTGGGAGGAAACCTCTCTCCTTGTTTTATAGTCCAATTAGTTGCACCTAATTGAAGTGCTGGACAGGAGATAGGCAGCAATGAGCCAGCGCCGGGGTTATCCCTCTGGTATCTGCGGAGTCGGGCAGTACCATGGAAAAAGGAATATGAGCTTTATAAAACAATTTTTCTTCAGTGTTTTTAGTTGGGATTAAAAGCATTCCAGTGGAAGTCTATAAACTCTCAGAGCTTAGGCACAGGAAAGCTCAGAGCTGAGTAACAGCTGCTGTTGCTGACTCTAATACCAGGAAAAATAAACCAGGAGCATGTCAAGCCCTCCCCTCGCAGCCACAGATCCAAGCACAGTTGCATGAGTTAAATTAAAATGATTGATGGCAGCTCGGGTGCCCAAGAGAGCATTTTTCTCTTCTGTAAATCACTAAAAGCCAAGCTACTCCCCCCGCAAGCCCGCCTGGCCGCAGATCCCAATGGATGCCCCCAGGAGCTCCCTGGAACATGACAGCAAGAAACACGCACCGGCTGCATCGTAACTCACCGCCAACCACCTTAGCACATGCTCTCCACCGCACTCAACGCAAGTGCTTTAATGCTGACTTAATTATTTGACATGCAAGAGAGATGGGAAAGGACCCACTGCCCGACACCTGAAATCCATAACCAGCTGCCTGGCACAGCTCCTCACTGGTAAATTATGTTTTGGAGAAAGAGGTGGAGGAGAAAAGAGGGAGAGGAGGATAGAGAAAGGGGTGATGGGCACCAGCTCGAGCTCTCCAAGCAGCAGGACAGACCCTGGCAGCCAAAGCCGTAGTGGTTGTGCCCAGCACTTTGCAGACCAGAGAGTTTGTGCCTACTTTTTCAAGAGGACAAAATGCCAAGCCAAGGCTTAGGCCAGAGAAGGAGAAAATGAGCCCTCAGATTCTCCCTCGGGACCTGCACGGGATGCAGCCAGATCCACGGTATTTAATTAACACCTTGTCCCCCTCCAGCCTAAGCTTCTGCTGGCTCAGAAAATAACAAGCAAGGCACAAGCCAGAGGAGACAAAATCCCACCAAACAAAATGCGAGGCAGCTTCTCTTCTCATTAAACTCAGCACTGGGTGGGACGTTTATGCTGAACACATAAACGCAAAAAAGAACCATAACAGCAGGTCAAGGTTTCCAGGAGGTGCAGGCTCAGCTCCCAAAGAGCAGTGGGTGTCACAGCCAAGCCCCTCTCCCCATGCACCCGTGGGCGCATCCCGGTTCTCAGCAGCTTTCCATGCAGGGAGGTGATGATGGTTACAGCCACATGCCACAGACCCAGGGAAGGGCATCACCACCCCTAAGACCATCAACGCATTGTGACAATGTTATAAAACCTTCAGGCAGCTCCAGGAGCACCGAATCCCTCACCAGGGGATGATTGTGCCACAGTGGTGACACCTCCACGAGTCACGCTCCCACCAAGTCTCTGCTGGGGAGGAGAGGATGTGTTTTAGGGCTCCTGAAAGCTGGTCTGGGGCAGCCTGAGAAAGCAGAGCTTTTGGGTCTGCCAAGCCCCTGGGGATGCTCTTCCCCTTGATTAAAGTGCCATAATAAAAATAAATCAAAAATAAAAATTAAAAGGGAAAGGAAAGCAAGTTTTCCCCCTTTTCAGTTGATTTGGGTGCCAGGGTGTCACAGGGACAGCCAGCTGCACTGAGAACTGGTAACAAGGGATTCTAATCTTCTGCAGAAGCAGTGGCTGGAGAAACAGAGGAGGAGAAGCACCTTGTGCGGATGCCGGCATGCCCTTTACCATCCCCTGTGCATCTCCACAGCACATCAACCCTCTCTGGCCCCTTCCCTACTGGGGACACAGGAAAGTGTCTGCAGTGAGGGGACTTCAGCATCCCACCCATCCCAGGTGCTGGCAACCCCAGGAGAAAAATCCCCCTCCCCAGCCAACTTACCGCCTCATCCCAGAGCCACCAAGTCCCAAGGAAACCCACAGGGACCCCAAATCCCTTGCCAGCACCCTCGTCTCCCCTTCCCACAGCCCCCACGGTGGCACGGGCAGGACACAGACCCCCAGCCCAGCCCAGGGGCTCAGCCCATGGTCCCAGCAGTGATACACAGCCCCAAGCTCAGCAGGCCTAGCTCAATCTTGTAGGCAGCTCATTACACTCTTTTAATAAGATATGTGCTAGTTTTACATTAATTTTTCATTTCTGATAACATTCTGTCCTATATAACTGCACTATTATCCTTGGTGAGGTGAGGGAAAGAATATATTTCCTAAAAGACTGCCTGCATTAATTTTTCAGTAAGTGCCATAAAAGATTTAATCTCCAGCTCCTCTTTTGTTAATGGGATTAGTGTAACTTATTTACTGATTTAATTAATTGGCATGTCTTCCTCTCAGCTGAATACAGCGTTTCAGAAACTTACTGGTTTGGACTGAAAATGACTGGGATTCATTTCATTTTAGAGACTGCAAAGAGCACGTGTCTGTAAGTTTTAAATTATTTAAATTATTTCCAATAGGGAGCATTAAAAAGAGGGCAGGAAGGAGCTTTATCTCCCCTTCCACCCATGAACACCGAGCTTCAGCTGTACTACACCACTGCCAATATATATTTGCTAACAACAGTTGTCACTGCTGGTAACACCCTCCAGTGCTGGGACGGACCCACTCCATCCCACGGCAGTCGGAGGGACCTGCCTGCATCCCACCCTGCATCCCTGCACGCCTGGCTATGCCGCATCCTTGACAAACTAGAGGGTTTATTCATTTATCATCTCTCGACCCCTCTGAAGCCCAGGGCAATGGTGCTCAGGGTGCCCACAGAAGGGTCCTGAGCTGTAGCCCCGGGGCTGGGGGACCAGTACCCCCCGACACCTTTTCCATCGCTTTATATAGGTCACCTTGTGCTCGGCGGCACAGCAGCCACGCTTGCAGCGGGGGAGGTTGGACTTCACACTCTTGCTCTCCGAGCTGCTTTTCTAGGTCACCAACCCACAGCGGTGTATTAAAATAGAGTCTCTCCACTTCCCATTTCCCACGGCCGTAGGCTGAGATGCCTGGGCTGTCGCAGCCGCCAGCCGAAGGGGAAGAGGTGCGAGCGGGTGGCTGCAAACCCGGGGGTCCGTGCATGCCCCGTGCTGGCTCCTTCGGGCACCCACAGCAACGCACAGGGTGGGCTGGGGGAGGCAATGCTGCACCCCCAAAATAAGCAACTCCAAGGGCATTTGGGGTGGGTGCAGCAAGATGTGCCCATGCATGGGTCAGGAAGCCTGAACAGGGACCCGGTGCCTGGCCTAGCCCAGTGGGTGACCAAGGTTATCTCCAGCTGGTGACCGAGGATAACGGCCCCACACCAGACTTTATATAAAGAGAAAACGGACACCAACCCCCAGCTCAGCCTGGGAGGTGCAGCCTCCAGCAGCAATTTTTGTTCAATCTGCAATAATTAACTCATGGTGAATAGCGACGTCCAGGCAGGCGGCCACATTCCCAGCCAGGCACAGAAACCTGGAAACACTCTCCTGTAGAGAGGTGGGCTGCTCTGCTTTGAAGCAGAGAAGCATCACCCCGCTCTTATCTCACTCTCCAGCAGCTTCCAAATGGAAATTTTCACCGGGAGAGAAAAGCTCAGCCCAGCAGCAAGCGGTAGCACGCAGGTGTCCGCTCGCTCCCCAGCCCGACTCCCAGAATATCTTCCCATTCTGCCAAAACGTGCAGGCAGATTTCAGCTGGCAGCTCCCCCATCCCTCCCCAGCCCAGGAATCGCACACAGACCCGCAGGATGGAAGCAGAAAGGCTGCTCAGGTGGCAGGGATGGCAGCGCTGGGTCACCACAGCACTTCTCACCAAGACACCAGAGACGCCATGGCTGTCCCTGAGCCAGACTGATGGAATAAATAATTTCTTGGTCTTTTCAAGTAGCGGTGACCATGACCACTGGTCATTATCCTGTCCAAGGACTCCCTGGCAGGGCA
Organism: Aviceda cuculoides; assembly: GCA_035590195.1. Classification (NCBI taxonomy): domain Eukaryota; kingdom Metazoa; phylum Chordata; class Aves; order Accipitriformes; family Accipitridae; genus Aviceda; species Aviceda cuculoides. The sequence continues at coordinate 14,998,832 of JAVJGG010000088.1, forward strand.
TGATGGGTCTTACCCTTTTGGGTTCATTTGTTATTATTTCTCCTCTCTCTAATTTTTAGCAGGATCCTTTTCCTGCACCCTGGGTATGCTGCTCTACCCCTTGAATCAAGATGTCAACACAGGCAGAAGGTTCCCTCTTACAAGAAAGGAAACCAATAATATTTAAAACCCACAAGAAGCCTCAGGGAGACATTCCTATAATGCTCCAGGACTGAGCATAAGCCCCTGCCCCACCGGACCTGCCGTGCCTGGGGGCTGAGGTCCCTTCCCAGCGCTGGCACTGGGGACATGGGTGTGCAGGGTGTAGGACAGCAGGTTTTTGTGGGGACCTGTCTCCATGCTGTACATGCTCCCTTTTCCATATGAATCCACAGCAAAAGTCTTGACGAGTCTGATCGCCCCAAAATCTCTATTCTTCACATGGTGATCAAGAGGTTAAATCAGCACACATTATACTCACATGGGGACTGAGCAAGAGGGGACCTTTCCCAGCAAGCGCAGCTTGTTTAACAAGCTCAGAAATCAATACTGTCGTCAAGTCCTATCCAAACGACAGCATGAGTGAGACACCACTGCAAAGGGATTTGGCTGTCGAGTCTTCTCAGCATGGAACGATTTGCCGGGGCCGATCCCAGCCCAGACAGGCAGCCCCAGGGGAGGTGGAGGGTGCAGGGGCTGCGATTTGGGTCCCCGGGGTGCACCAGCTCAGCATCCACTCGTGCCCACGGGCTGCTCTCAGCCCAAAGCCACCAGCAACCATCTTATACCAAGGGCTGATTTCCAGCTTGTTTTATTTCCCAGCAAAGCCTGCAGGATATTGATTGCTGCTCAGGCCACTGCCTTGAGGGTAATGACTTGCTTTGAAAAATTAAAGCAGCAGCAGCTGAGTTTCTCACGCAACTGGGAGACGGGGCTGCAAATGGAAAGGTTACTTGGCCGGTAGCTCAAGGCTTTAGCTCTGGAGCTGAAAACTGTCTGGTTAGAGCTCCCAGGACGTGCGGATGGGTGTATTTAGAGCTGCCCTTGCTACCAGTGTGCCTTCCTTTGGGAAGAAACCCAGGAAATATCCCTCATCCTATGCACAAGTCAGATGGCAAACTATGCTAAGAGCAGCCTGCTGAGATGCTCCACTCACTCAGCGAGGACAAGCAACTCCTCGCAGCTGGCCTTGGAGCAACCTGGAGCCTCTGCAAATCTCCCAGCACCTGGGAAGGGTTAAACCTGGAATATCTTTGCATGAATATTCTCGCCAACACCTGCATCTCATCTGCATGGAAGGGAGAGGAGAGTTTTTGAGATATGCCAGAGCTAGGTGCTTTGATCTTTACTGCTGTGGAGTCTTATTGCTGCTGCTTAAAGGAAAAACAGCCTCTGCGTGCTTTGATATTCTTGAATATACAAACACTTGGAGAAAACAGCAGGCTGAGAAACACTCCTTAGTAGTTAACATGTATTCATGCTCAATTCCGTTAACGTGGATAAAGAGGCCCCTAGTGAAAAAAAAACAGGTTCAACCTGAGCATCCTCACAGGAGGGTACTTGTACGATTCCTCTTCCAGGAGAAACGTGCAGAAGGTCAGAGAAAGTCACCCAGATCAGACCAATAAATACAAGTTACCCATCACTGGGCAAACTGCAGTTGGTTAGTGGAGATCTATAGCTCTGAGGTTTCCTGCTGAAGATAAAGTGTTGTGACTGGACTTGTGACCCAAGAAAGGTGCGCAGCGTGGAAGCCACATCATAAAATGTATTGCTGGGCATTTGCCTGATGGACAGACACACATAGCCAACATCGCTCCTGGACATAACAGCAAGTGATTAATTTTTGCATTGCTGCCCAAGAACCACCTACCATGTGGGGATTTCCAGGCTTTGTCCTGACTCTCAGCAGCATCTCCTCAGCCGAGCGGCTACTCCTGCTATAATGCTGCAAATGCAGATTTTCCTGGCTCCCTGGCAGTGAGGACGATTGCAGGCAAAAGGGTTAAGGCAGGACGCAGACAGCTTGAGCTCAGTGCTTGGTTTGCCATATCTCACTCGATTCCAGTCCCCAAAGGATGCTCCAGTATGACGCCACTGGTGCTGGGCTGGCCATTGGCCTCAGGGTCATGGGCAGCACCTTTCCACCCTGTGCTCCAATGGGACCACAAATGCACCTGCCAAAGCCTGACCTGAATTTCCATGCAAAACCTGACCACAATTTGAGTTCTTTCACAGAGGATCAGATCTGGGTGTTTGGGTGTATTCGAACTTTGCTTCAGCAGATGCAGCCAAAGTCAGAGACGGATGCTCCCCTCAAACTATTGCATTGGGAAATTATAAGATAAAATAAATACATTCTATTTGGATCAAGAGATAACTAAAGAAGAGCAAATGATTTGGCAATAGCTACAGCCCACACCCAGCCACAGAGATTTGGCCAGAGGCAGCACAAGGTCCCTGGAGCTGGGAGAAGGCACCCTGCTAGTGCCAGCACCGCGCTGGCTGATGGATTAGGAATGATGGTCCAGAGCCCTGCGGCTATAAATCTCCACATATCCATGGAGGCCAGTGGACATTCACGAGCCAGTGCTTCCAGGTAAGAAACTGACCCATCTCTGCATTCCTGCACGAGAAGTGGGAGATATGGCAGGAGGGAAGAGATTCAGCCATGAGGAGCAGCTGCCTGGGGTTTAGCATGCAGCACTTCCAGGGAGACCGTCGGTACCAACACACCAAAGGTTGGCACCAGTGAAAGGATAGCATGGATTAGCCTCATTGCAAGAAAAACTACCTCCATCCTGATTATTTTCTTCTTACAGAAGGTCAGCCTTGAGCACAGCAAGCACCACCCAGGCTTACATGGAGCAGGATGAAGAAGGCATCTCCATTGGTCAGGAATGCCAGCACTGCTGAGAGCTCAGGAACTGGGACAGGGACGCTGAATGCAGCTGTGGGACTGGCCTGGGATGCAGTTGTGGGGCTGGCTGGCCCCAGTCCCCATGCCCAAGACTACCCCCAGAAGCATCGCCAAGGCCAGGAGGTGCCTTCCCACACCACCACTGGGGAAGTGACAGTCAGGACCAGCTCCTCACTAAATTAACAGAGGCAAACGTGCACATTGCAACATGCTCCATCATCTGTCCCATCCTCCTGCAAAGCCCACCTGAAATACGGCCTGTCTACATCTGCAGCCACAGCTCCCTTGGGTGCCAGCCGGGAGCTGCCTCTGACTGCTCTGAATGCCCTCACAGCTACTAATCTCAGAAACATTTGTCAAATCTATTTTTTCTTCCAGGAACTTCCAAGACTGCTCAGACACACCTGCATCCATGGAACAGACTCTGCTATTAATTATTTCCTGAGCTCCTCGTCCACACGGCTGTGGTCTGCACGACCACTGCTGGCCACGTCCTGCTGCCCTGCAGCCCCCTCCTCTCCTCTGTTTGTCCCCACAGCCAGTCTGAAAGCGTTTGCAGAAGGAAGAGCAGGATTCCTGGTTATGACTGGATGCGGCCACTTCTTGCCTGCAGTCACTGGAGCAAGAGCTGGGTGGCCTCTTCCCCACTTAGGAAGCAAAAGGAGTTACGTATCCTCCTTAATCTGTCTTCAGCCAAAAGCGGTAAATCTGTGGCCGTGCCGCAGCCCTGGTGTCCCAATGACATCTCAGGGACAGCTCAGCCACAGCTTCGACACACGGCGGACGCTGCATCCTGATGAGTGGCCTAAATCTCTCACCACTTCCCCCTCTGGCTCCAGGACATCCCTGGCTGCGGGCGGGAGGTGACCCAGTTGGGGACACACACATTCCCCAGAGCCTCTGGACTTTGGCAAAAACATCTCCGGTGCCAGGTCCTGTGCCTGTGCCTGGCTGCCCCCGAGGTCCAGGTGAGGGTAGGAAGGGTGACCATAACCACATCACTGTGGCACATCCCACCATGCTGCTGGGCTCACAGCTCCGGCCAGCAACCCTTGGGCAGAGACCACGCACGAACAGAACCAGTCTGTCCCAGAGCTGCCTCCTTTTAAGACAGCAGGAAAAAAGACCTTAAAATAACCCAGGATGAGCTTATGCCCCCAGACACCCCCCACCACAGCCTGAGTCCACGGGACTGGACCCACGAACGTACCTGCGAAACCTCACCTGAATTTCCATGCAAAACCTGGCCGTGATTTGCAGTTCAGAGGATCAGAGCTGGGTGTCTTGGTGAATTCAACCTTTGCTTTGGCAGCATCGCTTCTCCTTGTCCTCTCCTGCAGGCTCAGCTGGGCCCCAGCACCCTGTGCCGCTTCCCATCACCGTGTCCCAGCACCCCAGGGTGGCACTGGGGACAGGCAGGACTGAGTGGTACGGCTGCGCTCGGCAGCTGCTGCCAGCACCACCAAATCAATAACTTTTATCTGCATCATTATGTGCCTTTGCAGTGAAATAAATTAGACATGCAGGACACCAACCAGCCAGCGTCGAGTCTTGCACCGTGGGACAAAACACCTCCTTATCCATTCCAACGATCAAGGCACGAATCCAAGCTGGCAGAAGACAACACACGCCCAGGACTGGAAGTCAATCTGGTCCTGCATGGTCCTCTGCTTTTTTCTGAATTTCTTCATGTTCTTTGGTTTCTCTGACTTCTGGAGCCCAGTATGAAATGTGCCAGGGGAGCTTTCCCCATGGGGCAGATAGGGAAATTCCGTCCTGCTGCTGGCTGGGGGAAGGTCCTACCCAGCCCATCCTTGGATGTTGACTCAGGCATGAGAAACCCATGGGGTCACCTGAGCTTTCGGAGATGGATGGGAGACACCAGGCAGATCCCCTCTCCAAACAGGCAGCAGCTGCTCAAGGAATGTAAAACCTACCTGCTAGGAAAAAAATGGAAGGAAAGAAAAAAGAAAAAAAAAGAAAAGAAAGAAGGGAAAAAGAAAGGGGGAAAGGAAAAAAGAAGAAAAGAAAGAAGGAAAAAAGAAGGAAAAAATGGAAGGAAAAAAGGAAATAGTGCATGACTGTGGGCAAAGAACCGCTGCAGCAGCCATACCATGTTTCTCTGTTAACCCAGCTGCGAGCAGGAAGGTTGGTACAGACAAGCAGTGGTATTTTGCGATAGGCGGCATTAATTAAACGCAAAGCCATTTTTCCATTTCTGCAGAAGGGGAATGAAAGGCAGGGGCTGGTGCTGATGACTTGCTGCCTGCTTGCAATGACCTGCAAAATGAGAGCTCGCCTTCCTCTTTCCCTTTATTCTTGGAAAGAGCTCTACGATTTCAGCCTCAATATTTTTGGCAAAAAAGCGACAAGCAGCTGAAAACCAAAGTCCTATCATAGGAAACGCCAGGCACCTCAAGCGACGAGCAGCACAACCAGCCCCAACTGCAAGAAAAACTGGGCTCTGAGTGTGTTTCAAGTTGGGCAGAAGCGGCGGCGGCGGCTGAACAGGATGCCCACGGCCAGGTGAGCGGCAGTGATGCTCTGGCCAGGACAGGACTCACCAAACCTGCAACAGCAAACAGATTTTTTACACATTTTTGCCCCCATCCACTTGCTGAAACACGGCTTTCTCTCAGCCTACAGCATCATAATGCCCTGAGAAACACCCAAATCCCTTTCCAGGGACCCCCCAGGGCTCTGGGTAGCCTGAAAATGGCTTTTCTTTCTGTCCTCCCGATATCTGCCCCCGGGAGGGAAGCCTGGGGCCAGGCCAGCCCCTTCCCAACCCACCAGAGCAGGCTGCTGAAGCTTTTTCTTTTCTAGGGCTGTAAATCCTGACACAGAGCTTTTTTTTCCTGCTTTTTACTGTTTGGCAGCCGTTCAGGTTGTATTTGTGTTTTGGCTGCCAGCAATGCAGCATTTACAAACCTGCCCTGGATTTATCTGCTGCAGCATCGGCCACTAAATTAATGAATACAAAAGTTCAGGGTATTTTGGAAATGGCAATTTTATAACACCCAAGATGTGCATCGGCCCTCTCCTGCCCACATCCCGCTTCTCCTGCCTTGATTCATTCCTCCTTACAGCATCAGTCTGCTTCAGTTTCCCCCAAAATGGATTAAATACATGTTTTGCTTTTCTTTCCTGACTCCCAGCTGGGTTTGCCCCGTGCAGATCCCATGCAACAGCTCCAGGAGCACTTCCCTGTAGGTCAGGGCCCCCCAGCTCTCCTAATCTTGGGGCTCCCCTAGAGACCACATAGCACCGCAGACTCTCCCCCCTGCCACAGGCCACTTCTGTGGCATCCTGAGTAGATTCTCTAATGTCTATTAAAGGCTGAGCACCTGCTTCAACAGCTCTCCAGCAGGCATTTTTTCCTCTGCCTTGCTGTTTAAGCACACCGACTTGTAAGAACTTAATTACCTTTGAAACATTTAATGCTTTATCAAGTGGCTCAACAGTTCATGTCGTGCTGGAGGATGGGGAAAAGGCAGCAGTGCAGTCAGGTGAGCCTGTATTTGGGGGGAAAGCAGGCTCAGGGAAGATGCTCTGCAGATGCCCAGGGCTGACACTCAGGAGGGTTAAGCATCCTGGGGCCATTCCTGTAGTGATGCCACACCAGGGCTGCAGACACTGATGGTTTAATTAACCAACCCCTGTCCTGCCAGACCACAGTGAATCCCAGACGGACACGCTTTGTCCGTTTTCAGGTATCAGCTAATCCCTGCTCGGTTTGGCTTGCAGGAGCAAAGCTGGAGCTGGAGACTGTTTGCACCCAGTGAGGCTGCGGCAAGCAGTTCTGGCTCACCCCACATCCCACTGTCCCAGAAGCATCCCAGGGATTCCTAGCAATGCTTTTCATCACCACCATGACCCAGCTCTCTCCCTGAAGCCCAGCTCATCGGCAAAAATTTTGGCCATCCTTCCCCAAGAGCATTCCAAACCCACATGCCGAGGAGCAGACAATGGTGATGCAATGTTACCATCCACCCAATGCCAATAAGCAGTGATTTCAACTAAAAAAGAGGACTTTCTGGGCTCCTCAGAGTCTCATCGTGAAGTCAAAACCCAGCCCTGTGCTCACCAAATTGGGCACCCAGGGAAAATTCTTGCATGCTTTGAAAGTGAAGGAAGAAGGTTTACATTGAGAAGATAAAAGCTCCCGCCTCCTCCCTGCATAAAGTGTGTTCTTCTATAACACAGACACACGTCATGTGTCGGCCTCAGGATTAATGCCAGTTCTTTAGACCTTCTCCCCTCCTTCCAGGCTTCCTCTGTGGAATTCGATCTCTCTGCTCATTCCCACAGTGCTCTGTAGGATGCGCACCATGTGTCTCGGCGGCTTCCTCACAGCAATCAGATTTTTGGAGAAATGTCACCACGGACAGGGCGAGATGCAGCCCACATCACAGCAGACTCCACAGCCAGCCAGGGTGCAGCAAGATCCTGGGGAGAAAGGCTTTAAGGTGTTGGCACACACGGTCCTCATCCCTGGGAGTCCCCTGGAGAGGGTGGCAGGACCATGCCAGGACATCTCCCCAGAGGACAGCTCTGAAGGATGCTCGTGGAAAGCCAAAAGCATGATGACACCTGGGGTGGCTGCTGCTGTGAAATGCCAGAGCTGTTCCCGAAGGCTCTTCCCATGACAAAGATGCTCTGCACCATAAATCAAACCAGCAGAAAACAAGGATGGGTTTGGAGACGTGACTCCTTCCCCTGGACACAGGGAGTTTGCATAAGCATCATGCCCAGGTGATGACTCCTGTTCCCCGAGAGGGATCCAGCACTGAAGGAGGACCAAGAAGCACAGCTGAACCAGGGATGATCTTTGCACCATCCCACGATGTTCAGCAGCCCTGGGCTGCTGCTGGACCCACCACCGAGGCTGGGAGAGCACAGCCCTCCCCGCTGCTGGCTGAGCCAGGCCAAGAGGTTAAACACAAACTCATTAGCTGCCCAGATTCAATCTCTTCCAGTGATTTAGTTCTGCACTATCAAAGCTGGCTTATAAAAGAAAGAGGTTTCCTTTCAAGAACTGTCAAAAATTCATTAAGGCAGTGACCAGTAACCCCCAAACCCAAGGTCTGCTACAGTGCCTGGGGCAGAGCCTGCAGACGCTGGAGCCAACAGTGCTGGACGTAGCTTTTGGCCAAACTGCACTTACATTTGCATTTAGGGGGCTTAATTGCTACATGAAAAAACCAGCAAGCACTATTAAACTTAATAGAGAGAAAATCGAGCTCAAATGCAAACAGTAAAGATGAAATTTAGAAGGGCTAAATGCTCTTCAGTTCCTAAATGGCCAGGACAAATATAACATCAATAATCCCCATCGAGTTGGCAAGAGGCAGGATTCTTGCAAGGAAAATTGGTGGCTCCTTTTTTCTAATCAGAGTTGATGGGGATGAGCCAGAGGAGACAGGGACTTTGCAGAAAAGATCGGGATTTTGGTGCATTAGCCTGCAGGACAGAGACCCAGCCAGATCCACTCCTCTTAGCTAGAAGGACTGGCGCAGACTGAGGTGTCCAAAGGCGAAGCAGCAAGACAAGCTAGAGAGCACAAAGGTGTCAGCAAAGACTGAGCAATGAAGGTCCGAGCAGATGACAGCTCTGCCTGTGCCCCGGAGCAGGACGATGCTCGGTGTGTGATATCCTTGGCTTCCCCAGCCCAGGAGATCAGAGATCTCCTACATCTCCAGCTACCCTAGATTTTAAAGGCTCCTCTGAAGGGCCAGCTCCTCACTCTCTTCACCTTCAGGGTTTAACTGTTCAGGCACCCTCTGTGCAGCCATGACCCTGATGGGTGGAAGAAGAAAGCAGGTTTAATTCTGCCCCCCTCGCTCAGCCAGGTCCTGATCTCTCAACACCAACATCAACCCAAAGCCAGCAACTTACTTCCCTGGAGATACTCCTCATTTACATCAGCATAATTGGTATTCTGGCTCGTTAGGTTTTAATGCACAGCTTCAAGAGCTTATTTAAAATTCATTGAAGCTTCCCTGCACAAAAGGATTTAAGACATCCCCCCC
>JAVJGG010000088.1:15007862-15032286 GCA_035590195.1 Aviceda cuculoides
TTAACACCCCCCCCCCCCCCCCCCCCCCCCCACAAAAACCCACCATATTTGTGGAATTCTGCAAAGCCCTGAAGTCAGAAGGACCGAATATCTCCATCTGCTCTTCAGTGCAGCGGGAACAGGGCTGTAGTAAATCAAGATGGGGTGATGCAGTGATCCCTCCTGCCAGTGGCTTAGGCAGCCACTGGTGCTCCTCTCCTGACAGCGCAGACAGTGGACCTGGGGTGGGAGAAATCCCCCCCTGCGCTGGAAGAAACCCCTATGCTTCTTCCTGGTGTCCCCTAAAGGGGGAGAGCCGCAGCTCCGGGCTGGCAGGGGTGGACACTGCCCTGATTAAAGGCAGGGAGATGGAGAGAACAAGTGGCCACTTGTCTGCTAGAGCATCTCTTGGGCAGGGCTGCGCTTTGAGATGAAGCTGTGGGAGCAGGGACCGCTCTGCTGGGCGGGATGGACCTTCCCCATCACCCAGCCAGCAGCTACAGCCAGCAAAGCCACTGCGCGCGGAGCTGAGCTCAACCGGCTGCTCCCCGATTCCTGCACTGCTGGGATGGGGAGAGGGACACGGCAGCAAGGACATGCTTCTCATGCCACAGTTGGAACTGGCCGCCCCATGCCCTCACCCAGCTGGACCTGCTCAGAGGTGGGAGAGAGAGAAATAAATCCCAGTGCAGCAAAGTGTCTGGCCGTGTTTTCTTTTGGTACTATTGCTTTCAGCGTTGATCCTTTCGGATACCTCATTGCAATAAAGCCCTTCCTGTCGCGCTCTCCATGGGATTCATCGCAGGCAGGTGGTGAGATCAGCAAAGTGCTCATTCTTGACTTGCTGATCAATACAGAATAGGCACCCACTGGAGCTGCACACCATCCAGTTAAAACATGTGGTGGAAGGAGACATCCTGGGGATTTTCCTCTCTTTTTTTCCCCTAATTCCCACTGAGTCCAAAAACACGTTCCAGAAGCTGCTAAATATTCCAGAATCAAGGAAGAGGAGACAACAAGCAAGAGGGGAAAACAAACTGGGTTCTTCCATTGTTTGATTTTTCTTTTTTTCCCCCTTTCTTTTTTCTTAGCCTATGCTACCACCCACCTTGCCTCCCAGTACTCAGTGACTAGAAGCTCCCACAAAGAAGCTGAACACAGCGGATGCAGTTATTTATTGCCTCTTCAATCTGAGGACAAGGAAAAATATTCCTCAACTATTAATGCCGGATAGAGTCGGCTCCCTTCAAACAGGACGTCACGGGGGATGGCTCTCCTTCACCACCGGGCTGTGTCGGTGTTATTTGGGGGACAGGCGTCAGGTGCCGGTGCTTTGCAAACTAATGGGACAGCCTGTCCCCAGCCCACGGGGAGCAGAAGTCTCATCTCCCAGTGAGCCAGGACACCTCTCATGCCATACAGCCATCAAACGGGGGCTTAAAGGTTGTAGCAGAGGTGGGTGAGAGGACAGAAAAAGAAAATAAAAGGATGTTAAAAGCCTCAAGGACTGTCACGGACTATGCACCTTTCACCCAGCTAAACCGCCCCGCGAGGCTGAAGCATTTTCTCCTCCTCTTCTTCCTTCTTCCACCCCAAGAGAAAAGAAAAATAAGAGGGGAACAAGCCAAGTGCATATTTCAGAGCAAATCACTTTAAAAGCGCACTTAAAACTCTCGCGGCACAGTTTAAAAAATGTAACGCGTCCTCTCAAAGGAGATGGTTTTTTTCCCCCCATAAACTGATCCACTAACGGCTTTCCAAATGCACTTCGTGAGAATAATCTAAAGGCATAAAAACACTTGCCAGAGGCAGATTCTGTAGGATGTGTTTGTCAACAGCTCCCCTGCTGTGCCCGCACACCCGGGTGCTCACACCCATTTGCACGCTTGCACCCTGCACCATGGAAGTTGCCCAAGGCGGAGGGGGGGGGGGGTGTCAGGGCTGGGGATCCAGCTGCCCCTCCAAAACCTCTGGACATGAGGTCAGATTCTTGGTCAGATTCCCCCTCCCAAAATTTGCACAGCCATCAGCTTTCCGAAAAGTCCAAAGGGATCACGAGGTGCAGGCCCTGGTCCAGCACCACGAGCCCCCAGGGCTACTCCCCGCAGCCCCTGAAAACCAAAATAGATCCAAAAAGCAGATTTAAACTGAGGAGAGCAAAGAGAGAATCAAGGAGCAGCAAAGAGGCATCATTTAGGTTTTAAGAGCAAGTTAAGCTAACAATTGCTCGGCTTTCTCATCTCTCTCAAGGCAAATAAAGCAGCACACTGGTACCCGAAGCCTTTCCGCAGCTGTCTGTAAGGGTGCTGGTTGGTGCATCAGCTTTTCAAGTTGTACTTGGGCACAATAAATTCTGAACTGGCAAAGCATCACACACACACATCCTCTCTCGGCTTTAAAAGGGCTAATAACACAAAAGCTGGAGATGGTGGTGGGCCCAGTCAGCTAGGAGAAAGAATTTAATGATAAAAAGAGAGAACTGGACACTGCTTAGGGATGTTTACTTAATTATTTAAAAAGATGCAGAGAAAGAAATTCATAAAAGCCTCGGTCAGAAAGTAAGCATAATCAGACTTTAAAAGTTTTTTTTAAAAAATACAATATATAGAACTAGATAGTTGCTAGCAGCTAAATTAGAAAGTGAGCAAAAGCAATGAGAGGAAGTAGCCCATGGAAGAAACCCATGGTCTCCCTCCTCGAGCCCGATCAGGTTAGGTATGGAGAAATCCAAGCAGGGGTGTCAGCCCTGTAATCAACAGATGGGGTGGAAGTGCTGATGATAATGCAGAGAAACTGAGCTTATTTAATATGGAAGAGGAAGAATGAGATGATGTTTTCATGCCATAGTATGCCAAGACATTTTGTATTGTAGCATGAACTAAAATAAACCAATAAATAGAGATTATTAATGCCAAACTTTTTAAAAAATCAGCCAGATCTGGAGCAATTTAATCAAGGAGGTTTTAAAGAGCTGGCCAAGGGCTTATTTCTAGATTTATTTTGTTTTTTCTTTTTAAGTCCTTTTTAAAAGGCTATGTTAAATCACAGCCGTGTTCTTTATTTCCTTGTATGTTAAAACAATCCATGTCTTCCAAATCGTTGGGCTGACATTGAAGCTGGGCAAACAGAAGGAAGATCTGAAACAGGATTCACTTAATGAAGAAGTGAAATTTAATTAGTTCCAGTCAGCACACATTTATGAAAAGCAGATTTCATTAAACCAACCTGAGCTTTTTTATGAGATTCCAAAATGAGTTTACCAACACGACAGAGCATTTGATTCAGCTGCAGGTGACATTTTGATGAAGAAGCAAGAACAATATAAAAATCAACACCAGAACCTGTTCAATATCTAAACAGCTGGTTAACACACAGCTGCCCAAATGTCAGGCAAAGGAAGGAATCACCACTGACAGGGATGCTCTGCCGGCTGACGAGTCACTAAATAATGAGGGCTAATAACTAATGCAGGGAAAGCAGTTTTACAGCTGGGGCAATACCAAAGCTCAGGCTAAAAGATTCCTTCTGGCCTTAAAAGCCATTAATATAGAGGGCTGGGGAAAGGGGAAACATCTGGTGAAAATAGCACAGGGGTTTCTCTCTCCTCCCACCCTATCTGGATGCGCACACACATCACTGTGTTGCTGCGGCTTCAAACAGGGCTCCATCCTCAGCGCAAGGAATATGCCCACTGATGGTTATTTTCCATGCTGTATTTGTGCTCCAGCTTTTATTCCTCTCCCGGGAAATCAGTAGCAAGCTCTACAACAGGCAACAACAAAAAAAAGAAAATTTTTTAAAAAACCCACTTATTAGGAGAATCAGAAAAGGAAAGTGCTGGAAATTGGGCTGCCCGCCTCATCCAAAAGCCAAATGCACGTGAAGCTTTGAGCTAGGGCAGCACAGACATGGGGTGGCAGAGACATTGCCAATGCCACCCGGTGTGGGAAACAGAGGTTAAACTGCAGCAAAGCAAGAGGCCATCAACAGACTCGGGCTTTTTGGGGGGTTGTGTTGGTAGTTGCCACACACTGGTTGGACAACACATGGGTTACATATAAACCCTGCACTGGAACAGGGTATTTCTCGTCCTGCGGCAGCGGGAGCAAGGCAGGACGTGGCAGACCTGTGCTGTCTGTGTCTGGGCGCTGCTGGGTTTGGTCCCAGACATTTTGGTTCCGACATGTTTCCCCTCCTGGAGAGGGCTCAGGGCTCACCAAGCCCCACCGGGGCCAGCTCACTCTTCTTTTTACCTAAGTTACTGGCATTAGGAAGCCTCCTTCCCATGTGTGGAGGTTCCCCAGGGCCACCAGGCTCCAGGCGTGGGGACACCACTCCCTGGAGAGACAGTGACCATGGTCCCAGCCCAAGCTACAGACCCACCATGGCCCAAAGTGGTGGCGTTGCCCTACGTAGAAGACGCCCTGTCTTAGGTCAGTCTCTGTCATTGCTAATTACTGCAGGGAGCCTTCTGCACACACACACGTTCCCCTCCACCAGCATCTCCAAGGGAAGGACGTGCCGAAGCCCAGAGCCACCGTACTGGCCGGCTGCCACCCCCATCACCGTGCAAAGTCCCTTTGACACTTTACAACCTTCACCGGGGGGGGGGAATTCACCGCTCTGCTCAGCGCAGCTGATGCACAAAAAGCTCCAGCTACCGCCCTCGGCCACAGAGTGGGGAGGAGAAGAGCGGTGGCTGTAGGGCTGGCTTGAGGACATCTTTGGGGTGAAAAACAGCAGGATAGGGACAAAAGCACAGCCAGAGCCCCAGAGCTGGGAGGGAGACGCAGGGGGATTTCACATCAGCCCCAGGGTAACAGCCACACAAGCCACGTGCAGGGGCTGCTGGGAGGACCCAGGTGGCAGGGGGTGGACAGAAAGGCCACTGTCCTGCCCGGCCTTATGGTGGGTGAAGGTGACAGGAAGGTCTGGGGGTGGTGGAAGGAAGGATGGGAGCAGGGAGCTGCAGGGAGCAGCCAGGCAGCAGCCACGTGTTAGGGCAGAGGGGTGAGCACCCGGCTGAGCCCCGGCGTCTGTTCGAAATCTGGTGCCTTTATACCACCCAGGGAGAAGGTTTTCTCCCAGAGGCACCCGCATAGTTGGGCAACCAGCTCCTGCTCTGCGTTTGCCTCTGCAAGCCTGCGAGCAGCATCGCAGGGAGTGAAAAATAAAAAAGCAGGTCTGCGCTTCTGGGCATGTGGAGGCACTTTCCTCCCCAGCCTGCCCTCCTCTGCAAAACCTTCACGTCTCTGAACAAGCACAGGCAGAGAAGAAACACTCCTCCCGACACTGATGAGCCCTTTTGTACCCAGCCCGCGCGCTCCTTTACCTTTGGGCAGGGATAATAGGACAGCCTGAGCCAGGCGGCTGCTGCAAATGTCACCTCTTTGGAGAGGAGGACGGCGGGTGGCCGCCTTGCCGCGGCTCATCAGCGTTCTTGTCTGGAAGGGGTTGTGAGAGAAGGAGGAATTAATCCCGAAAGCTCAGCTGGTACCTTTGATTTTGGGGCCCTGGAGCATCCGTCGCCCCCTGCGCTGTGCAAGGGCCTGGGAGCAGCAGGGACCCATGAGCACGCCTGTGGCGATGCAGCCCCATTCTCGTATCATCCCTCCCCAGGTCTGCCAAGATGCCGATTCCTGTCCCAGAGACCTGTCACAAACTGGGATTGATTTCTGCACATCAACAAGCCTGTTTAGTGACAGCCTGAGGCCGGTACCTCCTGATGGCTCAGGAGCACATCTCCTCCCCGCCGTGCTCCCGAACCACTATGGCCACGGCCAGCCAGCTCGCAAAGTCCAAAAATGCTCTCATCGCTCCTCCCTGGAGAGTTTTATACTCAGACGTGATCTTCTGGTTCATCTCTGGGCTACAACTGTTGGTCGTCCTCCCCTGCTTCTCCCTCCTCCTCCAGGCAAAACCAGGAGAGAGGAACACGAATGACACGTGTCACATCAGGTGCCTGGTCTGATGCTCAGAGACACCGAGGGTCCAGAGAGAGGGTGTGAGAAGAACCTGGTTAGATGAAGCCTCCAGAGATGACTCAAACCCAACGGAGGACACTGAAGGAGGCACATTATGGGTCTCCATCCAAGCGCTCTCGCTGCAGTGACCCATGAATACACTGTTAGCTCTGCCTCCAGCTCACTGCTGCACTTAGGTGCTCTGCTTTCACCGGATGGATGCTCCTGAGGAGAAGCTGACCAGAACGCCACAATACAGCAAGTCCAAGCAAAGGATGTGGCACTGGAGCAGAAAGCCACGTGATACTGGCCAGAAACAGGCTGCTCTTGGGAACAGAGAGGCAGCAGCACATGGGATGCGCCCACTGCCAAACCACCCCGTGGAGTGTCTCAATTCCAAAAGCAGGAGTAGCCTTCCCATTAGCCCTCCTCCTGCTGGGTTTAGAGCCGGTAGGACACAAGACAGAGACCAGATGAGCCACATCTCTGTTCACTGATCCCTTTTGGAAACTTCCAGTGCTTCCCAGTGACCTCTCACACCCCCTGCTCTCCTCCTGGAGATTTATCACAGACCCTGAACAATAAACTCACACCAACAGTTTCCTTCAATGTAAGTTATTCCAAGTTGTCTTCTATACATAAAGCCTCCTCCAGCTTGCAGTACTAATCTGTGCAGTTAATTAGGCATTTGCCAATTAAATTTTAAACATAATTTTAGTTTAGTTGAAGGTGGGGGCAAGATTTCCTGTAAAAAAAAAAAAAAGGCAAGTAAAGACCTAATGATGGAAATGATTAAAGACAGGCTGGTGAACAGGCCCTTAGAAGACACGGATCTGCAGTCAGCTCAGATCACACCTCTCTCATCTCTAACTAAAAAATAATCATCATCACAGCATCATTGCAAAGTCAATAACTTTAAGACAGTCAAGAATTGTCTCCACTTGCTTCATCACCACTTATCCCCGCTGAAAGCAAGCTGAGAGTCTTCTCCGGGTAGAAAAAAAAAGCATTTTGTCCTCATCTTTCCTTTGGGGGAGGAACCTGACGTGGCAGCAGCAGACCATAGAGCAATTGTTTTCCCAACCAGATGAGTTCACGGGTAACTGTGACTGGTGAGAGCTTTCATCACTTGGTGAACTGTGTCTTGCTCAGCAATGTACAAACCTTCTGGCTCTTCACAGACAAGCCCTGGCCCCAAGACCCCCGTGGGACCACGGAAATTGTCCCATTTCATCACCAGCGGCACCCAAGGATGCAGAGTGCCAGGATGGTGCCATCTTCCCTTTTCTCTTCCTCATGAGCTGCTAAATCCCTGCAAAGGAGCAATTTTCATATATACTGCACAGATACGATGCAGGGATAGGCCACTGCCATGATGGAAAACTGAACCTGCAACAGAGGATAAAGCTGATTTGAAATCCAGATGAGTATCTAAAGATGAACCAGCAGCAGCCACGGATCAAACCCATGTCCCTCGTATTCAAGCTTTGTCTTTCATCAAAAGCTCTCCAGGCCCTGCTAAAGGCAATTAATTAGATTCACCTTCCTAAAGAAGTTCGGCACCTTTTGTTATTTTCCAATAGCAGGGAAGGTAAAAAAAAAAAAAATTTAAAAAAAACC
The DNA here is from genome assembly GCA_035590195.1 of Aviceda cuculoides. Lineage (NCBI taxonomy): Eukaryota > Metazoa > Chordata > Aves > Accipitriformes > Accipitridae > Aviceda > Aviceda cuculoides. The sequence goes on from JAVJGG010000088.1 coordinate 15,015,425, forward strand.
ACAAAGCAGCATTGCTTTTACCCAAATTATTTTAAAAGGTGATTATGAAGGATAATCCTCTGAAAAATTAGTTGGTGGATTTCCATTAAACCTGTTCTTCATTCACCTGTTCAAGGGTCCCTGTCGGTCCAATGCCACGGGGAAGGTGTGCGTCCCTCCGGCTGCCCGGGTCAGTGGGGTGCTGGCCTCCCCTCCCCACCTGCCCAGCCCATGCCATCACAGCTGCTCCTTACATTTTTCACTTTTCCTCCAATTTAAAATAGAAAATGGATAAAGCACCAATTAAAAAATAAAGCAAGCTGGGGTTTTCAAAGGATGTTGCCCCAGTCTGTTGGAAATCAAGAGCAATGAAGCTCTGCAGCAGTCTCTATTCAATGCCTTTGAAAATCGCAGCCTTTCATCCAGGTTTGAGCTGAAAGCCGAGGAATGCCAAGGGCATTCATACCCCCGCTGTCATGCTGCCTGCTCAAACAGGGCTACACGCACTGGCAGGGCAGCATCCCAGCTTCTCCGTCCCCCTGCCATAGTTAGAGCTCCCGGGTTGTGCCCAGTAGGAGAAAATTTATTAAGCTCCAAATGCCCATTAGCAGGATAGAAAAATCACCTGGGTAGACCTGCTGGCCAAAGAGTCAGCTCTCCAGCTGTTGAGCCTGCCCTGCTCGGAGATGTACCCCATGCTTGGGGCAGGGGGGGGGGTGGGGGGGCAGTTAGTGATAAGGTCTAGAGCTGGGATTAGAAAGTCAGTATTCCTGGAAAAAGAAAGAGAGTTATTGATTCATTACACTAGATATTTTGGATGTCTCTCTGCCAGCAGCGGTTCTCTGGTTCTCTGTGAAAGCCCTCCAGACGTGCTGCCGTACACACACGCGACCGTAGGCAACAACCACAGGGTGGTGCTGACAGCATCTTTCCATTTTTCTCAATAAAGACCATTCTCAACAGAGGAGCTCATAAAGACAATACTCCAGAAGCCACCAAGTTTCTGATGAGTTTGACCCACTCTATGTGCAAGAAGGACCCTCACTCTTCCCTCCAGGGCTGTTATCTTGGCAATGACTATGGGTGTGATGGAGGAGCATTGGTTTGACAGGCTGCTCAGGGCAGGTATGTACCCTGCACCTCACCCAGGAGACCTGTTCCCTTAAAGTAAAACCCGATCCGAGTCAGGATGTCTCCAAGAGCAGATGATCTTCTTTGAAGAGACAGACTTGAGCAGCACAGAGCTCTTGACAAACACAACCGGGGAACCCACCCTACTCCCAGCTAGTCCTAACTTGACACCTGTACTGCCTACAAGCTTCTGTTTGAGATGGATTTCGGAAGAGCCAAGCGTTTCACTACATGACTGATGGGTAAAGCTCAAGGCTGTTCTCAGCAGCATCTCCACGCCGTGAGCTGGAGAAGAGCAAGAGACACAAGTCAACACAGCTCTGCTTATCCAGAGCTCCCCAGCTGGCAGGGAGAAGTTTGCAAACTGAACATAAAATCTGAGAGCAAATCTGCTTTTACAGATCCCATCATAGTGCCATAGGGCAGACAGCAAGCCATGCTGGAACACCACTCTGACCTTTACAAACTTGATTCTTCCCCCTCACCTCCCACTCTCTGGTCCCAGCAGCTGCAGTCAGAGCGGGACATTCATCATCGTTTACCATCGGGACTGCAGGAGGGGACGGGGGGACAGGGGAGCAGGAATCGGAAGGGCACCGTGATTAGGCAGCCATGTTTGGCACTCATAGTCCCATCTCCGCTTCCCATTTGTCATCGCAGAAATAATAAGAAAGCAAAGCCAGCTGTAACGATCCAGCCTCTTCCTAAAAATACGCATCATTGACAGCAGCTTTATTGCTGCTGGTTCAAAGGCAAGCCAGCACGGCCTCTGCTTTCCTGAGCTTCCCGAGGATACGTCAGATAACTATGTGGAGGGGATGCATTGCAGTGAGTCTCTACCCTGAAGCACAGAGCCCACCACGGCACCCATGGAGAGGGATCCCACCAGGACAGTGGCTGTGGGCTGCTGGAGAGCACAGTGATGAATGTCTGCTCCTCCAAATGGGGGAGGTTAATTACTGTGATCAAAAATATCCAGAGGGAAAAAATGTTACACCAGATATTACCAATTAACCCAGAAATCTAAACATCACAATTGCTGCAATTAATGGGATCCTACACTTGCGCTAATTACCAGTCTGCACGAGAGGCGGCTGTGCCAGGAGGGAGGGAGGGTGCCCGTGGACCCGCCGGAGCGGCAGATCCCAGCCCCAACTGGGGATGCTTTCAGGGGGGGTCCCATCTAGAGTCGTGCCAAAATGGAAGTGGCAGGGGCGACTGGAGGGCTCGAGGGGGTCTCCTGTCTTCAAAGCTACACCAGGGCGCTCAGGGCCTTGCACAAAGCTCGTTAAACCGCCAGCAAGCCAAACCCACTCACAGTGGCATCACTGTGTGTCCCCAGACCTGCAATCACACAGGCTTTAAACTGGGAAAAGAGCTGATCCTGCACATAGGCTCACCTCCGGCACGATCCTCCCCACTTATGGTGGGCTGCAGACCACACCACGGCCGTGCCAAGGGTGTCACCATATGCCAGGAGGATCCCGGGGAAAGCACGGTGCATAGGGGACACCGCATCTGCTCCACGTCTCCGGTGGCCAGCGTGGAAGTTACCCCAACTCCTTGTTTTAGGAATGTTGAAAGCACAGAAATATTGAGTAAGGCTGGGTAAAAGAAAAACCCAGTGCCTTTTCCTTCCTACCCTACGAGCCCATCTCAGACACAGCCCCATCGCATCCCCATCAGAAAGCAGAGGCCGCCTCTCCTCCTGCTGGCAGGTTTAAGCAGGAGGGAGGATCCTCCTTCCTCACGGGCACTTTTATAACGTTTTAGCTCATTTAGAAAGAAGTTCCTCCGGACAGAGCAAACGCTCCCACTAACAGCCGCTTTGCTCTTTAAGTAACCTGTTGGTCCTTACTCCCAGCATGCAAATTCAGCTATCGAGGGCAAGGCGATGCAATATAATGGATATGATGTCAAGAAAAATTAAATCAAATGTCAGAATAAAATTCCAGGGAGGAACATACTTTTATGATTCATAATGCCAACCAATTATCCCCATGACAGGCCAAACGGCAGCATTTTATCATGCCTAGCAGCCTGGAAAGGGAGTTGTGCAAATTGGCTCATAAAAAGATCCTTTAACAAACTTGGTGGACATTGTAATGATCACTAGCTCACATTTCATTTTTCAGCCCCAAATGACAAAAAAAAAGAAACCCCAGCTCTCAGCATGTGCCAGAGCTGACGTATTCCCAGCTCTCAGCATGTGCCAGAGCTGATGTATTCCCAAGAAAAAGCACCTCTGCTGGGAAAAGCTCCGGGTGCTCTGCTCTCCCCTCTGCCCCATCTGCTCCAGTGCTCGAGATCTCTCCCTTCTCCCACCAGCACGGGCAGGGCTCAGCCATCCATCCTAAAAACACTACAGATCTTTTCATTTTCAACAGCTGATGTGCTTCAGCGCTACTTGCTGTGGGCACCGAGAGGTAAAACTGAGGTTACATTTCCATTAGAAATACAAAGTAATTTAACATCTCAACCAGGTACAAAACATTGCCCTTGGTGGTGACCGCCCCCCAGAATTACATCAGCTGATGTGATGCAGTAGGGGATCAGCCAGGCACTACGGCCAGAAGCAGCAGCAGGCGAAGCAGTGCTAATACAGTCTATCGAGGCTGAATGTGTTTTGTTTATACCCAACATTTAGCCCTGGTGTCTCATCAGGTGGTGGCAGGAGGTGTCAGCCTGATGGGAAGCCACTGCACTGAGACCAACGCAGGAGATCGCAGCATAAAACCCACGCAGCCTCCAGGTCGGGCTGCAATGCAGGATGCCCTCAAAAAAAACACTAGATACCAAGGTTTGATGTACAAAATACAGCATTCAGTGCAAAACAGCACGCAGGGAGTCAAGCCATTAAAACCCAACAAAAATGTCAGCATAATTTTTAATCCCTGGCACAACCACGCTGAAAAGCAAAGGAAAAATCTGAGGAAGAAAAAGCTTCCCGCACTGGAAGTATTTGTCTTGCATAAAAGTGTTTGCAAGATCACTGCTCGAAGTGTAATCACATGAACTTGCTATTTTGTAGGACCTACAAAGCGCTTCATACTTCAATGTCCTGAAGCGCAGAAAGGAAGGAGGCAATGACATCTCTGCCAGCAAAGATGGATGAGCAATCACTACATAAACTAAGGCAGATTAACAAAACACCCAGCCCTGCAGCCCAGTGCTACCTCTGTCCAACAGAAGGAAAAGCCTGGGGTGAAAAACAGCAGAATTTTTCTGGCTCAGAAAAAGGGTCTTTGGACCAAGAGGAGGAAAGACAAATTCCACATATTAAACCAAACCACTAGGACTCGGCCACTCTCACCAGCTGCTCTTCCCAAAATGTGGGCGCTTCCCCCCCCCCAAAAAAAAACAAACCAAACCCAGAGGTGTGCTCAGGACCCCCCTCTGCGCTGGGGCAGGGAGCCAGTGACCACCCCGGGGGCTCAGGGCTGTGCCTGCACCCAGGAGCCCTTCCCAGCCGGCGGGGAGATGCACTGGCAGACGGATCCAGGTGGACCTTCGCCTGGCCCTTGTTTGCATTACGTGGACCTTTTCCAAGTGAGCAGGTTAAATATTTGCATCCTGGAGATGCAGAAGAAAAACCAAGCCACCACCGGCCGGGTCCCCAAGGAAGAAGTTTCTGACACTTTCCACGCCTGCTAATAAAATATAATTCCTGGGTGGTCCAGGATCATTTTGGAGAGGTGTTTAACTGGTGCTTATTGCAGTAGCGCTCCAGCCCCCTGCCAGGACGGGCCAGTTAATGAAGCAGGCAGCAGCTGCTCCTGCTCCGCTTGCAACAACAACAGGGTTGTAGGAAGCAGCACCAAGCCACCAGCTCATCAGCCGTCGCTGCCTGCACACACGGACTCCCATCCAGCTCACCCGCTGCTCCTCGGCAGTCGCAGGGCTTCCAGCAAAGGCATTTTTTTCCCCGTTTGTTCCCAGCCCATGCCAAAACACGGCTGTGCTTCCCTCGCTGAGGCTGTGCAGGATGGTAAAGCCACATCCCTGGGAGCCCACGCTGTCTGCTCCCGGCTTGGGGCTTGCTGGAGCAGAAGCGGAGCCCAGATGGCACAGGGTGCCCTTCCCACCGCTGCTCTGCCTGACAGGGCCAGGAGCATCCCTCCTGCTTCGCAGGGTGACTTCCACCCAGACCGTTCCTCTAGGAGAAGTAAAAGCAAAAACACCGCAGCAAGGTACGGAGAGGTAAGAGAGTTATCACCTCTCTCACAAAACAGGGTCAAAGTAGTTGTGCTTACAAAGCCCCGTTCCACACCGGGACAGGCACCCCCATGGCATAACCCAGTTTTCTCAGCAGGTTTTACCACCATACCCCAGGCCTTTTGGCCATCCGCAGACCTCCAGAAGTGCTCCCATCATCACAGCCCTAGTGAGATGGACCTGGTTATCCCTTGCACCCTCCTCCCAAACATGCATCCCCCCCCAAGGGCCGGCTGGCCTCGAGGGTCACCCATAGCGACCACGCAGGAGCCCCAGCACCCCCAAGCTGCAGCCGGGCCAGGCAGCAAAGGAGCCCCCGAGGACCCCAGCACAGGCAGGTTTGAATAGGGCTGTTGACGCTGTCCCTCTGCCACATGACACAGCATCCGAATGGGCTTAAAATAAACTTCCCCTCCTTTCTTATGCATGGGTAAGCTTCCTCCCAAAAGCGTATGTGCCTCTGCATGCACGTGTGCATACACACACACGCTCGCTCCCCACAGCGCCGGCACCGTAGGCAGCAGCGCACTCATTATGTTTTAAATAAAGCATTTTTAAAATCTCTCAGAATTTAGCAACAATTGCCATGGATACCCATCACTGAAATCCCTCTGTTACTATGGCAACACCTTTCCCATCCTGCCTATTTATCCTGGAACTGACACACCATTTATTGTGAGTGATAGGAAGAGAATTTGAAAGCAACCTTCCCTAAGTGCACGGAAGCATAAAAATCCTCCGTGAGGAAATAACTATTAATAGAGATAAAACAGCTACAGCACATATCAGCCCCAGACCGATGGCACACGGGGCACGTTTTGTGCCTGCGCATCACTGCTAAACACTGAGAACGACACGAGCAAAATACACTCTCCAGCAAAAGGGAAGGCAGGCAGCGTCAGTAAGGCTCAGTAATGGAAAACACAAACACACTCCTTTTTTTTTTTGCACATTTAACACACAAATAATTAAAATGAGAGCCTGTAAGAGCGAGAGTTTGTGATGCAAAGGGACCGGGGCAACCATGCCACTGCGGTGGTACAAGGATGCTGTAGCAAATGCTGCTCACAGCCTCCTGGAAAGCCGGCGGGCGATGCTCGGGGCTTGCAGCGAGCCCTCGCTGGGTCTGGTAGCACCAGAGTACAAAATTACCTCCTCGCTCCAGCGAAGGGGCTTCCAGGGGAGCAGAGTCAGCAATCCAGCCAGGTGAACCATACATAAATGTCTCACGCTAGGTACTTATGGTACCCACCGCAGTAATATTAGTGAGGCCCGAGATCTCCGCGGTGTTTATTTTCACAATATACCTGACAAGTCAGCACAGTCTATTATTCCCCACATCTCTGAGGGTCAAACTCAGCAGAGCCAGAGCCTGTCAGTGAATTGTTTTAACTCAACCCACTGCCCCAAAGCACACAGGAACCGAACGTGTTAAGCACAAAGACACTCCTGCAGTCGAGCTACAAGTGCTCACATGCAAGAGCCTCCGGGCTCTTACGCACCAGCAATCAGCCCGTTTGCAGCAAAGACTGGAACAAAGCCCCTCCCCTGTGTTCCTGATCCCGTGCCAGAGTGCCGAGCGTGCTGCGTGTCAGAAATGCTCAGCGACCGGCTGAAGAAAGGAGAACAAGCCTTGCGGAAGGAATCCCACCACCACCACAGCCCTTCTTCCTACACCCTTCATGAAACAGAAGAAAAAAAAAGACTCCAAGCCCCTGGGAGGGAGATCCCTCCCAACATCAGTCCTCCTGTGACCCTCCTGTCCTACAGGTTAAGGAACAGTAATGCTGACCAGGAGAAAGGACAGCAAAAGTGACACAAGTCCAGGTCAAGGGCAAGACAAGGGCTCCATCCCCAATTCCATTTGCCAGCCTGTGTTACCATTAAGACTGTGCAATTCATCCTAAAGAGCTTCATGCTCAAAGGGGCAAGACATAGCTATGGGGAGCGGGACCCCAACCATTCCTTTGGGAAGGATGGAGGCACAGCCCGTCACAGCTAACCACCCTGAGGACACACTTACTTGTTCTGCAGGGTGACAGCAGACATACTGGCTCCATCCTTTGGTTTTCATCAATGGCAGGCACCTAGTTTTGGGGAGAGCAGCTTCCTATTTTTCTCGTGCCTCTGATAAAAGCATCATGATCTAGACTGAGTCCAGCCAGTGACCTGTGCCTAGGAAGAGCAATTTGAGTAAGAGAGTCTACTGCTTTTCCACATTACGCAGAAATGCGTCTCTGCGTTGGAAGTCACTGCTCAAAGCGTTTTGATTGATTCAACTGAATTTTAGGAGCAGATTGTCCAGACGTTGATATTACTATGCAGATCTAGGCCTGGGAAATGGACCAAAGCTAATAGAAATTCAGTGTAGCCACTGATGATTTGTACAATTATGAGCTGCTATGAATCAAAAGGTTAACTTTCAGACAGATCCTTGTAGGAGAACCCTTAGAGATTCATTTCAAATTTCATACAGGATTTAGTCAAATCTCTTTATTAGGGGACAACAGCAGTCATCGAATCACAGAAATGAGAAGGCTGAAGGCTACACAGAGGTTAGTGCAGGATACCTAGAGCGATCCAGCGTAGGTGCTCTGAAAGTACTGCATTTCCCAGAGCTCATGAGCCATGAGGAATGTGAATTGACAAAGGCCATTCATTACAATAATGCAAGTCACTGCAAACATCTGTGATTAACAAGAGGACTCCAGGAGACTGAAGGAAGGGGAGCAGATCGCACACTGACACAACACACCGACTGCCGCAGTAGAGGCGGGTGAACATCAAAACTCAGATCTTGACATCGTTGGGGGAAAGACTTGCAAAGCACAGAGATTGCGCGGCTGAGAAGTGCCGGGGAGGTTTGCTGTTTGCACAAAAGCCTACACAAAGAATATCCCAATTAAAGCAGCTTTCTGCTATGCTAAATTAGGACAGCGCTATAAGTACAATCAGTTGCTGTCAAAGGATGCCAGAAGCATCGGGAAAGCAGCAGGAGGACGTGCCCATGTGCAGGTCTGTATCCAAAGCACAGGCTCCCAAGGAGACACTGAATCCGCTGGGAAGGCCAGGGTGGCCAAATAGGTACAGACCAAGCCAGGATTGCTGCTGTCAGGCAGGACCTGAGGTCAGACTTATCTGAAACAGTGAGCGCAATCAATCTTGACTAGCCAGCCTTCGATCTGCTCTCCATAACCACAGCCCAGGCACCAGGAAGGACAAAGCCATTCCCTTCCTTTAAAAGGACACTGACCTGCTTTACAAATACTAAACCTTAAGCACACAAAATAAAATGAGATCAAGCAGTTTGAAAAAGCCCCTACTTACATATTATTTCTCTCTCCTGTTTCTTACACGGCACTTTATATCCCTTCAGCTATCATTCATAGTTGTAAATATACAAGGGACTTTCATGGATCTATAAAATTAAAGATTGCGGCCAGAAAAAACAATCATAAACTAAGCTCAGGCATAGGACTATTAAATAAAAAGACTAGAAGGAATCACAGCATCTTCCAGCCTGATTTCCAGCACAAGAGAGACTAGGGAGTTCCTCCCCCTCCCATTTCACCGCCAATGACATAAATAAGGAAACTAAGAAAAGCACCAGCATAAGAATCCAAAGATCTGTCCTCCGTTAGGAGCAAACATGCATGTAGTCAAGAAAAGAGTTGTCAAGATGATGCACACCAAAAATGTAGCAGCCCCTCCAATACTTGGAGGCATTTGTTGGGAGAGCTGGGGTTTTTTTCAAATCAAACGTTTTGATCTATGAATTGTTATGCTGAGTCTTACTCCATGGGGGAAACAGGAAACAATCAGCATATTAAGAAGCCTTTGAAGGTATATTTCCCACTATTACAAAAGAAAAAAGGGAAAAAAATAGACACACATTTGAGCCTCAGGCTCCAGCTCAAGGCAAAGGAAGACTTCAGAGACTCAAAGCACAAGCGCCATGCAATGGCCTCGAGGGTGATCCCAAGCAAAGGGACTAGCATACGAAGCCTTAAAAAACACAACCAGGTGGAATACACAGGGACATGAAACAAGAACTGCTATCCTGAAAATGGAACCTGATTTGCACCAGCTCTGCCAAGAGAGACATGCTGGAAAAATGTTTTCTTTGGAAACAGCAAATAGGTTGGTTGAAGGACACCTTCATTCTTCCTGACCCATTCAGCTCTTCTCGTTCATGAGAAGAGCAGTACAATGTATACGTCTTGCTGTGTAACAGGAGGGATGTTTCAGAATTCACTTAACCTAAACACTAACTGCATTGTAGTTTGTACTGAAGAAAAGTCAGCCAAAGTTTCAAGGTTTTATGGAGATAACAAACTTGTCCTTGAGTAATATCCGATCATCTAGGTTTGTATAAGCACTGAGACTGCTGTGAGAATAAGTTCTATTCATACTTACCTACACAGGGCAAGCAAAAATGCAACACAGCAGCCTGGGAGAAAGCAAAAGGTGCTGTAAGTGTCCCCCCATCCCTACCACTTTCAATCTTTGACAAAGTTCTCAGATTGGACCAGTCCCCCTCCCTCCCCAACCCTGAAAGAGCTTATAAAACCATTGCTATACACAGAGATGGATGCAAACTGCTAGACACACTCATAAACAACAACAACAAAAATCTTACTCTGCAGGATAATCACCTTAAAACCAAGCTGCTCTACATAGCCTCTGTCCTCATTTGAATTCGGCTTGTACGTGAATCTGCAGAGGCCTCAACCATAGGGCTTTGCCTCCTTCCCGGCATTTCAGTAGATTATCTCTATGCTTTGCCACTGCCTTGAGATTAAGCTTGTTCTATTACAAATACAGCTGATATTTGCTCTGTGTGCAACTGGCACTGCTCGTGTCACCTTTGTTACAACATAGAGCATTTATTTCCTAAAAACCTGCAGGATGGCTCAGTTGCATTTTTACCACTCAGCCCCAAAACCAGGATCAAGGGGAGAACTAATGCTTAGCGGAACCTTTCCTTGAATTAAAAACCCTTCATATGTTAGTGAAGCCACTCAGGCTGTCTAGTTCCTGGGAATCAATAACAGAAATGACATGCCTAATGGGAACACTCCCAACAGCTTTAAGAAAGAAAAAGCAGTATTAGTGGACCTACAATTAGACTGGTATGCAATACTTGGGGACACATGTACACTCTTCTGCTCCTGCCTAGAGAACAGGTAGGACACGACATTTTTGGAAGTGTCTAGCTCCAAATGCTACAGACAGTCAGAAATTGTGATAGCTTTTGAAGTATGGTAGCAGCAGCTGGCAGAAAGGAGCCTGGGGTACAATACAGCTCCTTTTCAAAGCACCAATCCCTCTTTTGAGTCACTGCATGGTGCTGGCATAAAAGGATCTCAGGAAACAGCAGAGCCCCAAAGACAAATGGTTCAAGAAATAAAAGATCTGGAAGGAAGGAGCAGCAGGAGTGAGAGCAACAGCTTCTTTCTCTCTCCCCCCAGAAGAACTGGTTGCAGCTGAGTGTGATGTGGACAGAGAAAAAACAGGATCGTCCTTCCTTTCCCTTAGTTAAAACTGATTGATAACACACTAATAGCAGAAAGATGTAGGCCAATCCCCACTCCATCCCAATTTTGATCATGTTCCACACCATGTCCAAAATTCAGGAAAAAAAAAGTGATGAAGGTCAATTATCTGGAGGTAGAACAGGAACGGGAAAGCAAGAGGCAGCAGGGACACCTGACCATTGCAGGAGCGCAAGGGCAAGACTCCCAGGACAAAGCCATGGAGGGCTAACTGGAGAGGCAGTACCTGGACAGCACGGAGAACCTCCCACAGGGCAGCCAGCTGGCAGCAGATGGTAGGAACACAAAGATAAAAGCTCGTATACATCATACTTAAGAGTTTTGCTCCACTGGCTCTCAGGAAGGACAGCTGCTCTATTCCACAGCATCTCATCCCACAGGGGACTCAGCAGTACAACTTGGAAACACTATGAACTAGACTTGAAGATTAGTGCCCATACAACACCATCTTTTCTGACTGCAAGCTGGAAAACAGAGTAACTGACAAACCATTTTAAGAAAATTATTTTTATTTCTTTTTTTTTTATTTCTTTTTTCCCTTTTTTTGAAGTTCTGAGGTTTACAGATATGCTTTTATTTCCGATAATATAGCTTTGCAGCAATAAAAATCACAATGCAGCTAGCAGAGCAGCTGAACTAAGACCCATAAATACCAGCACAGAAAACAATGGACAACCACCAATATTTCTATACATGAACTATTATTTTAATGTCACATTTTGACAATTGTAAATGGTCTACAGAATGTATGTGGGCAAAAGGCAATAAGTGAGTCTTTTGAAACACTAGATGTATAATAAACAGTGCATTATCAACATTTACATGATTCACATCAAATTGATGACATCCTAAATGTATTCCTTTTAAAGGATAGAAATTTTTCAATAAAATATTACATTTCATTTAATACTCTGGTAAAATACTTCATACATTGCAGGAAAAAAAATAAATGCAAGGTCTACTCCACCTAATAAGAGGATCCTTTTTAATTAGTCTTTAGTACTGTAATAAAAAAAAATCACAATAATATCATAAATAAACAGGCTTGAAATTATTAATTACATTTCACTATTTAAAAGGGTGAAATTAAAAATTAATTTGAAATAATGAAGTTATGGGTAGAAAATCAAAACCTGACAACACATCCTAGTACCAGCTGTGATTTTTCTCATCCCTACAACAAAAAAAGGAAACAGGTTTTATAATTTCATTAGCCGTATCCTGGTTAATCATGTTTCAAACACATACCTTAAGAGGAAAAAGTAAAATTTGGTCAGGATTAATAGAACCAATCAGTCCTAACAACAGTTAGCTGAAATTAAAGTGTATGCTGTAAAACATTCAGTAAATGAAGTCTGCAGCAAATTCATGCTGGCATAAATTATTGTGCCTTAGGAGTTGGGTTAAAGTTTCCCTTGTGGTATAAAGTCTTCTATGACAGAACACTTCAGAACTACATCCCTTTTCCATTCCATTGATACAGCAAAAACTTGTAAATCAATGCTTTAAATTTATTCTCTAAAACCTCACTAGAAATACATGAAACCCACATTCACTTATCTCCCCTGAACCAAAGGACATTTTTCTTTCTTGCTTCATCTGTCATAAACCCCAGCCATTGTTTAAAATAATTTAAAAAGATGCTTTAAGAATCATCCCTCTCTTGCCAGTGCATGAAAGGCAGACAGGTTTTATTTTGCAAGGTCTCCCCCTTGGTATTCAGCAGGGCCTAGCACTCCTGTTAAGAGAGTATTTATTCACAATCTTTCAGATTCTGTTCCCCCCTCATTGACATTCCACCACCATATGCTCCCCAGAATTAATACACATTCTGCAGTAAGAATTCCCTGGTTCCAAGAAAAAAAAATAAAAAAATCCTACAATGGCATGTTCTAAACAGCTAAAATGAGGTCGTAAGAGGCAACTTCATGTTGGCCACGTAACTGATTGCTGCTTATACAGGTCAATCTTTTAAGACACATCACATTAACTGAGTTCATAACAGAGTTCAGATTCATTCAGGATCCTTCTCTCATTTCTCTTGACTTTTCCCCTGACTTTTCAGTTTGGTGCAGAATAGCTCCAAACCTAAACATGCATTCCACCTTGCTATAACATATGAAGTGTAGAATTTGTCTAACTTTGCACAAAGTTTTAGAAAAATATTTAATTGCCATCAATTGCTCTATACAAATACCAATACTTATAACTGATCCCTGTTCAGCAGGATGAAGCTGTAAATAGGGACAGGAGATGAAGCAGGCGATGCAGAATAGGTACCTTGCTACCAAACAAATAGATTTCTCTCTCATCATGACTAGAAATTTTAGGTCTAGAAAGGGCCCAAGTATTTATGACTAGAGTGTAAGGCAATGACATTAAAACATGTATTATGGTGTGCTGGTGACAGGAGTTCCCAAAAAAACCCAAAGCCTCAAAAGACAAAAAGGACAATAGGCAAAGTAACAAAACTCTGCTTAACATTAAAGAAGCACCTTCATTCAGTACAAACAAAGTGTTCAAATGTTTGATTTTGCAAAGCACTCTCAGGAAAAGGTAATGTAATCTCCCACTTAACCTTTCACAAAGCTGCATTAATTACATTCCAGGCTTTAGCATAATTTCACTAGTAAGGCCAATAACACAATTCCATTGGCCCTGCAGCCTTGCATACAGCAATTTAATGCAGTGTTCACCATCTGCACCTGCTGTATGAAAATGGCAATAATTCCTTAACACCACTTAAGTCACAGAACTTCCCCAGAAACATGGGGAAAGACATTGCTAAGACACCACCGGTACCCACTCCTAGGGACCGATTCTGCCATTAATGCACACAAGCAGCTGCTAATGGCTTCAAGGGGAGCATCTGGTCCAGATAATTGGACAGAGCAAACAAAGTGAAGAAACCCAATTAACTGGCAGCTTAACAGCAGTTCTTCGTTCTAGAGTCTCTAGAAGAGGACTTTGTCTCATTCACAACAATAAGAAGTGGTTTCAAGTGGATGTAATTTTTTTAATCGAATAGGGACAGCAAATTCAGTGCAGCTCTGAAAGGCACTTCAGGTAGAATGGTAATAAACTCCTGCCTGATGAAACGAACCAGAACAAGTCTGCTGGCCTTGCTGCCCGTGCTGCCCTTTTCAACTAAGGCAATTTTAGTGGATAGCTAGCTTCCATGCACTGCTTTCCCCACACAACTTTAATTTAGCTACTTACATTAGCATAAGGCCTTACTAAAAAACAAGAAGGCTTAACAGCTTCCACCTCCCCAACAGAAGGGGAAGAGGGTTACCTTATACTAAGGTAACAGCCTGCACAGTGGGTTACTTGTTTCACTGCTTTTAATATGCTGTCAAGGTGTCATCATGCAACTTTTTAAAATACCTTAACTCTACAAGTTCAATCTCTTGCTTAATAGATGAACACAGACAAATTAACACAGACAGTGTCCTCACAAACAGCTAGGCCACTGTGCCTATTGAGAGATACAGTAAATTTCTATTTTGGGTAGAGATCATGTAAAAGAAATCTTGTCTGAAGTAAAGGCTACCTTGCATAATCACTCAAAAATAGCCTATCCAGCCACTCAGCTAAGTCATTATCAAAGCCATCAGTTATCACAAAAAGCACCTTCATATCAATAACTGCTCACCCCTATGAAACTCAGTCTGAGTTTGAAATGTATTAGGACTAATTTTATCATGTAGCTGATTCTATTCATGCTGGTGATCCACTGTTCTCAAACAATCAAGTATTGTTCCCATCAGTATTTTACATTAGTGTAACGGATTTATCCAAATCATTGCTCTCCCACCACCCCCCGCCCCCCACCCCACCAAAATCCCACAACTGCTCAAATACGGAAAAAACCCCAACTAATAGCCATAATGTGAAACAAAAACACTATTTAAAAAACAAATGGATGACAGTCCAACAGTTTGCAGGATTCAAAACTGACTCTACAAAGTAGTTGTCTACACTGTAGAAAGGATTTTCTTTTATTTGGAAAATGAGCAATTGTAAATCAGGTATTGGAGAGAAGAGATATAAACAATCTTTAGATGGTCTTAAGTTTTGCCTACTGTTGAAGGATTAAAACCGTAAATAAAAAGGTACCAAGCCCTCAGAGTTCACCATTCATGTGAAGCTTCTTCCATCTCTTTCTTGACCTTCTTAAAAACCATATTCATTTCTGGGAAAGGAAGGGAGAAGAAAATAAAAAGTTATTTTGGAAAAAAAAAAAAAAGCAGTTATTTCTTACTCTGACACTATACAGAAGTGCTCAGTTTTGATTCAAGAAAGCCTTAAACTCAACCAAAAGTCTCAAACCTTGCTTATAAACTTTTGTTTATAAACTTCTAAAGCATGGTACTTTGGCAGTAGAAGATGAGATTGTGTATAAACTTGGAAAGGTCCCTAGACTAAATGGATGACACATACTTACAGTTACCAAACAGAAAAGGGAAAAGAGGATTTCTGAGGTCTTTAAAAACACAAGGGGAAGGATGACAAAAGGCTTTAGATTAGTCATTAACTTCTTTTGGATTCTAAAGACACATTAAATTCAAAGGTATGCCTTTGCTGTATTCACAGCCCATTAATCAAAGTATCAGATAAACTTATCAGCTAATAACCTATATATATAGTCAGTTGCCTGACTGCGAGAACAAAATTATAACAGGTATTTAAAACATAACAAAAAGAAACTACAGGTTTTTCTCCCAGCAAAAGCAAGGATTTAATTTTTACTAGTAAGACAACAAAACTACACAAACTGCTCATACCACGCAGGCACAGCAGTAACTTTGCTCATCGCATCTTTTATGAGGCTGAGCATGAGATTAAGTGTTCTTTGAATCTCTAGATGCACAGAAGGCCTTATCATCAACCAGGAACAAAGACCACTTTTAAAAGACATGGAAAGTTCAGTCTGTAATTGCTACTCATCTTTTGCTAGCATGCAGAATTTCAGTCTCCTGAATAATAAAAGACTTCCAACTTAGGTCACTGGTCAGTCACGACATGAGAACAAAGCCCTAACTATCAAGCTAATATTCCACGTCATTTTGAAAGGGTAGACATACACGCAACTCAATCAAAATTGGCTTCTGGAATTTAAACACCTTAAGGGGGATACATTACATGCATTTTGGGCATTACAAAGTCCTTCCCATAGTTCTTCTCATAGTTTGTTTTTGTGTACATTTTCTCCAAACACCACAACTCCAGGCTGGATACACACACTCGCTCCTGAACATGCATACCTGCCTTTGCATGGAAGTCTCTGTACATCTTCTCATCTGAAACTTTTCTGCTGTTGCATCAGCCCCACATTTTCATATACTCTAGCACTATCTTCTCTCATTCTGAAATGAAACAAGTATTTACAATCCAAAGCATCTAGTTGGAGAAAAACATATTTGTACATGCAATGCAATTCAGAGACAATTTATTTTGCTCAATTTATTTTAAGAGTGAAGCACAGGGCAACAGTCTAGGGCAGATTCTGTGGTAACTCATTCTCATTTGAGGTCCCTGAAAATTAGTCAGTACAGTTCAGAAAACTTACACATTAACAACAGAAGCAAACTTACTCTGGACATGTTGGGGTTGGGGTACAGGGTGGAAGAGGGCTCTGATCCCCACTTGTCTGGTCCGATAAAGAATATTTAATGTTTGTGTATTCGTGACCTTTTCTCTTACTCTTCTGTGAAGCAAAACACAACAAAAAGCCAGGTTTTTAATTACTAATAGAAAACAATCGTTGAAGTAGTGCAGAGATTACATATGTAACTAACCATGTATGTTTTTAGAAGAAAGGTTTTTCTATGAGCAGAAGAAAACTCAGTTCTGTAGATAACACACACGACATTTCCATTATATCCGGCACTAGTGAGGCTGGACCTCGAGTACTGTGTTCAGTTTTGGGCCCCTCACTACAGGAAAGACATTGAGGTGCTGGAGCGTGTCCAGAGAAGG
>JAVJGG010000088.1:15037273-15057136 GCA_035590195.1 Aviceda cuculoides
AGAACTCCAAAGGCATAGCAGTAGAGGCACAGTGTACCACCATACCTGCAGTGGACTACAACTGGTCCCGCATCAGAAATGCTCTCCTGCTTATGGTGCACCTCCTCTAGAAAGTCTAGTACACCACCAGGGTCACTTGGGACTCCATGATCAGGCCAAGTTCTGAAGTGATATTGCCAGACTGTTCTCTCTGTGTTCCCCTGGAAGGAAGATGCCAACATGTGAAAACAAAAACCTTCAGATCAAAATCCAGCTAAAAGCATTTATGCGGCAAAGTTAATTCAGATCAGAAGGTGGCATATCCAACCTGCTGCTCAGTATCCACAGCACCAAACTCTCTTAAAGGAGGGAACTAGCCAGAGTTCTTCCTGGCCTGACAAGTCAATCACACCATCTGCTTCCTCAGCTCCCTCTTTCTCATGCAGTTGTTTCCAACATTTCCATCCCCACCTTTACAAGCCAAGACAAAGTTCTGTTTGAGGGTGACCGACAGCGAGGGACCTTCGCCTGTCATACTCATCATTCATACCTAATGGCACTTACCTTATGCACTTATTCCCACTCAGCCCCATCTCATGGACATACCGATCTGACGCATCCTGCTCATTTGCTTCTTACACAATTCATTTTGCACCCTGATCCAAATTGTTCCTTAACAAGGAAGTGCTACTTCCACACTAGTTAACTGTTTCCTTCCTCATCTTTTGTATCCCTTCCCTTAACTGTTCTTTCTACATACTGGATCCATACAGAACCGTTTTCTTCTAGTGCAACCATCTCCATGAAAGAGCACAAATGCCTAGCTAGATCTAAGTGTGATTACTTAAAAGCATCATCCCTCCTTCCCGATTTCCCCAAAGCTCTGCAGCTGTGCATCTTCTGCCAAAAATTGCTTAGGTATAAGAATCTTCAATTATCCCAAGGACAAAGAGAAAGATGTATAGAACTAAACCTGGAGCTTCAAAGAAAGAGACAGGGCTCAATTTATTAATCTCTTACTGCTTTATTGATCCCAATGAAACAGTCTATTTCTGCAAACTTTTTTTTGTGATGTGCAACCCAAATTAAAAGGGCAGAGTTACTAACATACTTACTTGCCCAACTTTAGAAAGCTTAAGTTCTCTTAGTGTGTAATCGTGTGCTGCACTTTCCTTGACATTCCTAACACGCATAACACCATACTCCTTTAGGGAATATTCATCAGGCCAATACTTGACACACTTACTCTGCAAGATTAAAAAAAAAATAATAAAATAAAAAAAGAGTAATTAGTAAGAAGAAAGGCTGGTTCATAAACTGGTTACCAAACACATTTCTGAAGCTTTCATTTCTGAATACATAGAGGACAATTATTAGCATCAACTGGACAGCTAGCTAACAAGCTCAAGAACATTTTCGGGGAAAGTTTCGCTTCCCCATAACAAACACCGGATGATTTCAGACAAACAGGTACAGGCAATCTCTCCTTTCAGCAGCTTTCGTGATCATCTTAGTACCTGCTTTACTTCGATAGTTTCAAAATCCAGAGATTAAAATACTGTTACTTGTATCTCCACCCACCTATAGGTTTCAAAATACTGACAATTTCCAGTGGAATGCTGTAGCCTTACAGGCTATTCTACAATCAAAACCCAATAGGCTACAAAATAAATACAGGTCAGAGGTATAAGCTGTTTTTTGCAAATATGAAACTTGGATGCTTGTGTTTTCATGACTTAGAGCAGAAAGGGCTAACATAGCTCTCTAATTCAATCACCAAAGCAACAAAGAATTGCTCCCTGGGGCAGGGGACTGAAGCCTCATGCGTCTGTAGCTTCTGAAATGTAGAGCTTTTGGCATGCTACTTCTCTCTCAAGATTATCTTTGGCCAGGGATATATTCCATCCAATGAAGAATGGATTCACCTATTACTACTTCGGTTTGTTTCCTGTGACAGTTCAGGAAAGAGCAACTCCTGTTAGCCTGTGAATGCAATACAAGTCCACACAGTATCAAATGAGAAATTACAGTGGGTATATAGGTGCAGCTTCCAGCAATAGCAAATGCAGACGAAACACCAAGTACTACAGAGAAATATTTCCTATTTGCAGTTACTACTGCATATTTATGAGAAAACATGGCAACAAGAAAGTTCCTTCTGCCAAGACAAGATACAGCAAGACATGATTGAACACATGTTTTCCAGCCTATTTAGGCAACAAGATGCTTTTTTGTTACTTTTGCCTTTCTTTCCCTGCCATCTCCAAAAGAGTACAAGCTAAAGAAAAGATGTTGATCTTAGCCTATGCCAAAATAACTTGCAGTTTCAATACAGAACTCTGAACACAAGAGCAGTTGGTATAGCAAGTCTGAAGAGTAACATGCTAAAATAAGCTTTAGTCTAATAGAGGGGATGCATGTGTTATTGGCTTGATGGACTGCCTCCAAAACACCACTATTTTAATTCACAAGTATTTGCTGCTTCTACAGTGCATTCTAAAGCATATTCAGGACTCTATGCAGATCTGAGATGTTTCATAGTTCCTCACTTCCTTAGGCAACGTGCTCTTGAAGTCATCTTTGATGCAGAGGTTTCTCTCCTTTCTGCAGATCTGAAAGCATCTTGGCCTGAGATAAAAAAGCTTTTATTTTATATCAGGACTGTTATTTGCAATTCTTGAATAAGTGAAATAGGCATCAAGGAAAAAAAAAAGAATAAAGAAAAAAAAAAAATCAATGCATGCAGCAGTGATTAAGTAATCAGACATTAAAATGTTTTATACAGCCAGAGCACAGAAAACAGGCTTAGCAAAATTTAGAAAGAATCATGGAGAAATTGCAGAGGAGCACAGGTCATTCAGTAAGTTACAAAAAAAAAAAAAAAAAAAATATTCCAGTCAACTCTTCCAAAACAACCCCATAAGTTATTTGTCCTCTTCCAAGAAAATGACCTAAGAGGAAGGTCACTAGAAACGGGTAGCTTCTCCCTCCCTCAGTGCATTCTCAGGAAGAAAACACAAATCATGCCCCTTTATAAGGCTGATGGATGGGCAGAAGTTTACAAAGCCTAAAAAAATCTGCAAGACGGAGTCTAATGGTTTCTACAAACATCACCAATGGCAGCTTTGATACCTAGATTAGGAAGAGAAGCCCATAAAATCTACTGCTATTTGTCTTCAGTACATATACACAAAGCCTCTTTTTTTGTGGCAGTGGTAAGGAACCTCTGCAATTATCAGTCATCCATAGAAAAACATTAGCAATACTTTCAATTCAATTTTTTTCAAAAGTGACACTCATCTAACAAGATAACTGTTTTCCATTCAGAAACGGATCATTGGATTATTGAAAAAGTGGACAATGGTATGTGGAAAAAGCAGAGAAACGAGAGAGAGAGCGCACGCAAAACTGAACAGAAGCAACACATTCCAAAGATAAAACTACACTATACACAGGAAGCGGTATGTGACTGTTGCCAGAATACCAGTATTCAACTATTTCCTATTCTTTCCTGCCATATGTCATTAGAACCCAGAAACAAAGTAATAGCCTCAGATTTGCCAGAAGAGAGTAAGACAAGATCTCTGTACTTAAAAGGTAAAATGGAAGTTCCTGGGACACACCCTTGCAGGAAAATTTCCTCTTTCAGAGCATTAAATACTGCCAGAGCAGTTCACAAGGTGTTTGCAGATTACCAAGACTGAACAGGCAGCTGTGTTCATGCAGAACAGGGCAGTCAAAGGTAAAGAACCTGACTTCAGGAATAAAAGTGCTAAAACACACCTGGCTGGCGGATTCCTAATGAGGTACAGTTTCAGCCGTAATCACTAGCTCAGCACGTAATAAGAATGTTATCAAATTCAAGCATAGAAAGTAAAGTCAGAAGAGAGAATAGCATTCTAGTAGTCTAGCAAATGTGACTTGAATAAGATGAATCTGGGGCAACAACTTTCATACTATATTGTAGTTTTTAGGCAAGAAGCAATTTCATCTACATTCATTCCTATAATAATAAAGTCCCACAATTCTGATTTTCTAGTAAAGTCTATACAGGCTTGGTAAGCTAAAATAAATGGCAATACTTTTGTTACAGGAACAGAGAGTTTACCCCTTCAAGTACACAGAATGCCTGTCTGGCTTCATCTCACATTCCAGTGCCTCATTCGCTGAATAATGTTAAAATACATAGATTTACATTCAGTAGTTTAAATTTTATCAGTCAACCCTTAAAAAAGGGAGGCCTGATGATACGATAGGAGTATACCCTCAATTCCCACCAGCACCAATAAAAAAGGACACTCAGCACCTTCCAGGTCTCCAAAGACAGTGGTGGCACAGCAGATTTCAACATATAAATCAATATAACCAAGCCAGTTTAGTCCTTACTTGCATTCAAACGTCATGACCTTTCCCAAGGCCAGTTTGAGAGTCTGTTTTTACCTTTCCTCTTTCAACTTCTTTTGTTGTCATAACAATAACTCGAGAATTCTCCTGGAACACCATCCTCCAAAAATCGTTCACTGTATTCTGTAGGCAACCCTGAGTAGCGATGTAGCTTTTTTTTGGCTTTGAGTTGTTGCACTTGGTTTCAAACTCAGGCTAGAGAAAAAATTTAACAAATGGTGACAAATGATTACAAGACTAACTTGGATTTAGGTGAGTATGTTGAAGAGTAGACATGGCTACTCTTTAGGTACGAGGCTCCTGTAGGTATGAATATACTTACCATAATAATATTAGCATTGATATAGTCTGAAACAGGTTCATTTGGATCACCGTCATGTAGAACAACTCTGGTATGATCAACTGGAAGAATATATACGAATGTTAAGCACTTGCATCCTACAGTTGTGAACACACAGCTATTTTTAAATATCCCACAGACAGGTACATTTCTTATTGCTACCAGAAGCTATCAGGTTATCAGACTCAGTAAATTAGTGGCTAGGATATTCAACCTTTCCTCTTTTGCTGTTTCTTAAAACAAGCAGACAATTCATAACAAGCTAGACCAAAGTAAGTGTTCATGACCCCTAGTAACTCATGAGTACATACAGTCAAGCACTAAGTCAAGCTAAATGGCCGCTGGATTTGCACCATGCAGTTTTGTACCACAATTAATCCTCTTAAGTTTAAGCATTCCAGTTTGCTGAATAACAGTTTAGGGATGTGATGTTTTTAAATGAAAGCTGAAGATAAAAACATTTGGGAATCCAAATATCAGTATCTACAAAGTGCAAATGTTTGAACACAAATTGGAAATTGCGTGGGCTAATACTGACAACATAAGAGGGGAAATTATCACTAAAGAGAAGAAAAAGCACAGTGGTACTTAATTAAGCCTGTATTTATGAACTAAAAAAAACCATAGGAAAGTAGCAGGTTTATGCTATAATGAAAGAAATCAATACTTACAGGGTAAAATGTTTTTGTATCTATTTTTGTTTTTGTTTTCTTGACGCTGACCTTCTTTACGGCTATAGAGGAGTTTGCATTCTTGCTGCTGTAAAGTCTAAATGAAAACAGCACAAATAACTGGTTTTAATAAAAGCAGTATGAACTGTTTCACCATCATTATAGCAATCCTTTCTCACAAAACTGATGATACTTGATTATAATGCCAGAGAGTCAGAGAAAGAGACAGAGGTACTGAATTTCTCCATTCAGACTTAGTACAGCATTGCTTCCAAGATATGTAAGAAACACAGGAGCATGAGTCACAAGGCAAACTGTTTTCCACCTTGTAATTAGAAACACCTATGAATTCAAAGCTTCTTTAAACCAAACTATAACCAGCAAGTCCTCATGATACTGTTCTGACCAAGCAGACCCAAGTTTTAGTTGTAACCGGTTACAAAGGACAACAAAATTTTGCCTGTGGAAATCTTGCCATTGTAAAAGGCATGCTAAATAAGCCAAACAACATAAGCAGCATTCTACAGAGCAGGTCCAAGTAAACATATTTATCACTAGGTCTTTCTCGCCAAGCATAAAAATTAGGAGTACTATTGCACTTCTTTTTGCTGCATGAGGCAGGTAAGGAGTTAAAACATTTCCACTGAACTGGCATTAACTTTAGTACCGATAAAGATTAGTAACTAATGCATTCAAAACATTGCCAGCCTGCAAAGGAGTAAGGCACTTTGTGATCCAGTGCTTCTGTACCTGAGCTGTACTGGATTCCTCTAGGCCTTACCAGCCTTCTTCCTCTCCTTCAGCTACAGCAAGTCTATAGTAACACTGCTAGAAAGCCCCCAAAACAAGTCCCTGAGAATACGAAGGCTGTGCAACAGCAATGCCACAAGAGCGGATCCTTGTAAGCTGCAGCCAGATGAACTCTAAACACCCAAAGAGGAGGAAGGAGCATACAGAAAACCCAAAGCACATCAACACAAGCAGCTGTATTCAAATATCAAGCACAGCAAAAAGTCCTTCAGCAGTCAGAAGCAGAATATTAGGTAGATATCCTTGTCTACTCCCCCAAAACAAAGTCCACAGGAGAACTTGGTACATGGAGGTCCCAGTACCTACAGGGGGCCTACAAGAAAGCCAGAGAAGGACTTTTTACAAGGGCACGTACTGATAGGACATGGGGTAATGGCTTTAAACTGAAAGAGGGTAGATTTAGATTAGATGTAAAGAAGTAGTTCTTCACCGCGAGGGTGGTGAGGCACTGGAGCAGGTTGCCCAGAGAAGTTATGGATGCCCCATCCCTGGAAGTGTTCAAGGCCAGGTTGGATGTGGTTTTGAGCAACCTGGTCTAGTGGTGGGTGTCCCTGCCCATGGCAGGGGGGTTGGAACTAGATGATCTTTAAGGTCCCTTCCAACCCAAACCATTCTACCATTCTATGATTCTATGAATGCTACAGTATTTCCAAAGGTATGGATGAGACAAGTACAATGCCAATGTACAACCCAACACTACAGCCACATACCACTTTTTTAAGTGCTCCTATTATTCTCTTCTACCAATGCAAGGCCATTTCACTGAACCAGTAAAAAATTCTGCACAGACTTTCTCATATTACCCTGTTGGTGGAGGAAGGGTGGCATTAGGTAACTACAGAGTTATCCATAAATCATCTGAGTGTAGAAACAATAAGTTTGCATGGTGATTTCTCCTGTTGGCAAGGAGCTAATTTCTCAGTACCTGGTTCACAATTAATACGACAGGGACAACAGCAATTCCATACTTCACAGCCATGCTGCTTAGCAGCAAATCTCCCTACTTGCAATGAAGCTGGAGGGACCAGAATCTTGATGTCTTTGTTCCCAGTTTTAATCCCCAAAGCAGTACTGGCCTGACTAAAAGGAAGACTCAGGCTTTGGAAGCTGCTCCCCTTGTTATTACCACCCTTAATGCTCTTGCAGAGATTGCTTTTACTTTAAAGCTTGGGCATGTCAGGCACTTTGACTCATTTCTATTTCAGTCTCTCTTATCGTTACAGCCTCACTTAAGTGACCTTGGACAATTAGGCTCATCCTAAAGACAGGGAAACCAAAGAACAAAAGCAATACATAAGAGCTGTGAGGTTTCATGCTTAGGAAGCAAAGACAGAAAACAATCCCCATAAAGCATTACTTGCTACTACTAGCAATGGGTGAAACAGCACTTTGCAGTAAGCTCACCTCTTCACACACGGTGAGTCTTTAAAGTGCCATTACCACAGAGCACCTTTACACACTATTAACACTTTTAAGTCTCAGCCAAGTGAAACACCAAGCAAAAGAAGCAAAAGCTAAACTTTGCTAGCAGGTGTGGAAACCAGAGCTTCAAACACATCTTCACTTCATATACTTAATTATTATTGCTTTGAGCATCCCTGAGAGATATCCATGCGCAGCAGTGACTTCTAACAAGCCCATTAAGAGATGTACACAATGCAACAATAAATCTGAAACATAGTCTTCGATTTCACTACAACATCCAAGCATTAAGCTCACCAAACAGCCACTTTTCAGAAGCAAAAACATTACAGGGACTGTCAACATTTCTGTCTAGTGGTTCACAGGACAAGAGGCACATTCTTAAATATGCCTGAAGACAAGTAATTTATAACTACCATCTGGACTGCCAAATCATAAACAGCACAGGCAGAGATCCTTGGACAACCTGGAGTTTGCCCCCCTGCCGACTGCCACCAAGGTTGACAGCTATAGCTTACCTGAGGTGAATGAAAAAGCATGACACTAAAACTGCTATGAGATTGCTTCATTTCCAAAAACACAGTGGGGAAAAAAGTAAGGTTTAGTGCTGACCTCACTAACAGCAGTGAAGGAGAAAGTTGAATGTCTCACAGGTAAAATCCTTCATTTCTTACATTTAGTTTTTCTGTAAGACTTCTAGCTTGCTAGCAAATACTTTTCTTCAGGAAAGTCACAAGATAAGAAAACTATTTGCTTCTAAGGCCCAACTGATAAATCCATTACAAGACTAATTTATTCAACAAAGACCACAGGTCAGAAAAGAAGTCATAAGCATCAAGTAATAGTCCAGTCATACTTTGACAAATCAACAATCCATTCCTAAATGCATCGCACAACAACGCTTCCCTCAAGAAAAACAAACAAACAGAAAAACAAAAAACAACTTTAATTGTCTTCTAGTATTGCAAGAAGGCACCAATTACAAGAAGGGCAAGCCAACAGGGCACACTTTTTCCTTTTTACGCCCTCTGAATAAGAATAAGGTATGCTTAGAGTCTCCAGGGAAGCCAACAGACAGCCTTTGCTTGGCTAACTTGCAAACATACACAGTCAGGCTAAACCACACAGTGATCACAGGCACAATCTACATGACTGTATCATGATATGATAAAGCACACCACTAACCAGTCTTTGGAAAAAGCAGTTAATTCTCATAAGCAAATTTTAGCCATTAGAGCAGGTGTGGCTAATCTTCTTGACCCTTCAGGCCCCATATCAAAGTTCCTGTGTTGAACTCTGCAGGAGAAGCAATTCAAAGGTTGAGGCCATTTTACCTCCAGGCAAGGTTCACAAGCAATAGATGAGAACTGCTCCCCAGGGGATCCGCCACTCTACTGTTAGAGTAAAACAGAGTCCCAAGACCTCAGCAACAGACAGAGTAGCCTCTGTTGGCTTGCTTCCACCTCCAGGTAGGATTCTGACCATTCAGCAGGCCTGGGTCAAGGACTACCCCCACTCCGCCCACCACACTGGGCACAGGGGAAAAGAGAGGAGAAAGCTTAATCCTCACTTTATAATTTCCCCACTGCCATGACCTCACCTTCTTATTTTCCATCCACATTTGTAGTGAAATGTGTTACCTCTTTGGTGAGAGTCTTTTGCTTTCCATGGATTTATTTTTCTCTTCCTGACAATAATGTCACAGCAGACTACATTCAGCTAATGAATACGTCTGATCAAAAAAGAGTTTCTTCAAGAATGGTTGCTTTGCAAATCTGTCACTATTCAAGAAGTTTCTCAAAATAGCATTACAAAGCCAAAACCAGCCTCTGTCAAAGATCAGGACTTCGCAGTTTCCTGTTGCCATCTGCTGGTGAAGTTCCAGACTCCACTGTGGTTTTCTTGTGTGGGTGGTATAAACCAGTCCATTATATTTAAGACACTTCTAAGCTTTTGGCTATGACCATGCATGCAGCTGTTAAGCGACTCCAGTTGTCAGAGAAGGGTTAGGACCCAGGCTAGGCTCAAGTAGTTTGGAATGTGTTAGTTAACACTCACAATTTGCTCTACTTGAGAAATTAACAGTTTCAGCTGTATTTTCTTTCAAATATAAGCAGCTCCCTGAAATCATTAGGACTTCAAAGAAGGGGACAGCTGGGCCAGCACAGCTATGTTACACACATAAGAGGAGCACGGATAAGACAGAAGGAAAGGCAATGCTATTTTCTGGGAGCGATATGGAATTTTGGCCGCAGGCAGAAATTAAATACCCAAACAAAACAAACATAAATCTCCAGGAGTCCAAGGAATACATACAATCAATGCTGCTTCATCTCAGAGCTTGCTACCACTACCACTTCACAATAGTTTTAAGATCCCCCAAAAATGGCTATCAAAAAGCCACGAACTCAAGGGCAAGAGAATATACTGACTGACAAAGCACATTGAAGTTTCCTTCAGTCACCAAGAGTAATGCAGGCTAGGAATTAGTCCTTTGCCTCCAGAAACATTAATCCAGCCTACAGACCTCTTCCTGTCCACATAAAGAAAAGCTACACAGGAATGAACCCAATTAATTGTCCTGGTGGGCCAGATACAGTTGTACATAAGGCTCCCTCATGACGGGGAGGATATTCAGGAGGGATTGTGCTAGGTACTGAATTAATAGCATTGAAGAACATAATTAGCTCTCAGAATCAGGAAAAAAGACAAATATTTCAATCATTTTACTAGCAGACACAAGAGTGGAACTGGTGATATTTTAACACATGCTGTACCTGACACAGGAGAAGGGAGCAAGAACAGGGATCTGAAGTGACGGGAGATGAGAAAATGTCAGGAAGGGAGTAACAAAGCTAACTTTTTAGTAGTGTAGAGATTTAATACCATAACACTTGGAATGTAATGAAGTACCTCAAATTCTTCCCAGAAGCCTTGCTTGACTTTATCTGTAGTCTCTGCTAGCTTGCTTAGCTCTCGCACTCTGCTTTCAATCTCTGCAGCATTAATACGGGTAGTATTCAGAGGCTAAGAAAGATACAGATGTTAAACAAAGGTATAACAAATTACAACTGTGAGAAGACAGTTACAACACAAATCCCACACACTAAGTATATTTTATACTGGCAATTCTAGGATCCAGGCATCTATTTGGACTTCAAAACTTTTCAATCCATACAATGAACGGCAGTGAGGGTAGAGAGGAAGGGGACAGGGAACAATTGCTTTTAGATAAGGTCTCACAGTTCTTCAATACATTAAGTTGTCTCATTTCTGGACTAGTCCTGCAATCCCTATGGACCATGATGAAACCGAGAGAAGTTCTGCATGCATCAGAGACACAAGAGTCTATCCTTCACAGGCATATAAAAAATTGTTCCCATTTAAATGATTGACTTCATCATCCAGTTTCATGAAGTTTAATTCTTCATTTTTGCATTAGAAAAGAAAAAAAATTATGTCTCAGAACATATGGAAAAGCCTGCACTTCAACAATATATGCTGAAGTTAACAAAGCTTAGTGGTGTCTTCTCCATTCACTCACCTGCTTGAGTTGCAATACTGTGCCCAAAGTTTCTACCATAGGGTTCTTCTTGTAATGTTCCACTAGATCTGTCAGAGAGTCAAATTTCTCCCCTCCACCAACATCATATTTTAGATCCTTGAAAGACAGATGCCCATCAAAATAAATGCACTTCATACAATGATGCTACACTAACATCATCATTAAGCTACGCAACATACGAGAAACTCTCTTTAAAACCATATATAGAAGAATCTAGTAAAAATCCTTCTGCTAAGGGATGGTAGAACCTTAATAAAAGTAAAAAGAAACACACACAATGTGGAGGACATTATCCTTTTTGTCATCTAACTGAAAATCATTTTATCTGCCTTTTCAGGAGAGCTGATTCCTTCTGAACTGAGGCTCAGTCAGATCAAGCAGGCTACCTGAGCCACATGATTAGAATCCAGGAGATAGCTTTGGAAATCAATTCACATTCCTGAAAGAGCATCATTGGGTCCTGAAAGGCTGGTATTGACTGGCACCATCGCTACTTTAAGGAAGCAGTGCTGAGTTAATTTCTTCAATGTCATAAATGCTAATAGTAGTTAACTGTAAATCAAAGAGGCTTTCTTGAAGAAAGAAAAAAATATCGGTAGTTTAGCTTTTACAGTCTTGGTGGGCCATTTCTACCTCCAAACTATTTCCGCTATTGCATTTAGTTGGGTTTAAATATTTAAGTTGTTACACTGTCTTTTAGGATAATAGACGAAAATTCTGTGATTTTATATATATTTTTGATATATGAAAATATCAAAAGACTATCAATGAATAATACTTCAGTGAAGAACTACACTATATTAAATTCAAGCTTTAGATTTAAAAGCGTTCCTTGGATTCAATACTCAAAATTTTCACAGAATGTTCATCATCTATCAGGTGTAATTTTATAAACTGACAGAGAAAGATATATTCTGATAGATCTCTATTTGTCCAATTACTCATATTTTTATATAATTCATCTAGGAGACTGCAACTCGCTTACAAAGATTCATGAACATGAAAGGCTCCATCAGCAGAGGATTTGAGACAGACTTCTGGTGCAATCAAAAGCAAATCTTTTAGAAGGTACTTGACAGCATAGTATAGTATGACATGATTCAGTCAGGCAAGCAGTCCAAAAAAAAAAAAACCTAATAGAATTTTGATGCTATCAAATTAGTCAATCTGATCAAACAGAGGATATATAGTATATACAGTACCATAGGGAAAGGGGAAATGTATTCAGCGCTCTGTAGTGAAGTGCAAGATGGCTCTCCTGTTAGAATAAACCCATTGTCCATGGAAGTAGTGCTGTTAAAGAAGCTCATGCTTCATCATACCTGGCAGTGAATCATGACATGTGTCACTTTAGATTTCCCATCATTACTCTCTCCTTTATCATCTCCTGTCCGGACAGAAAGAACAAAGTCCCCAGGGTGGCTTTGACTCTCACGCACAAGAAAGCTTCCATGTTTTCCTTTTTCTGTTAACAGTTTTTCAGCTTCTCTTCCAGAGAGATGCCCATGAAACCACCTTTAAATAAAGTAAGATATAGACAGGTACCCTACTTGTCATTCCAGCCATGGCTGAATCTGCTTCTTCTAAATATTTATTATAAAACGCTTATACTAAATCATACACTGAACAACAGTGTCCAGGTCTACAGAAAGCCTCACAGTTTATAAAAATTAAAAAAATAAAAAAAAGCCTTGGAGGTGTACAGGTACATACACACAAGTGATTACAGAAACACTTCAAAGCCAGCATTTCCATAAGCACTGAAATTTGCATTTCATGCAAGCTTCAAATGAAGCTTTGATTTGGATCCTTTACAACAATCCAAATGGATTCCCTGGTGTCCAGTAAACATGAGCTTACACTGCAACATTTTCCTCAGTCAAGGCATTTATTCTTCTTTTATTTCCTTTGTGAGGATACACTTTCCTGATAAACCTGTGGGAACTTAGCATCTTTGAGATCTTACCCTTCCACCACATTAGAAACTGGACAGGATAATCACATCAACCTCATTTCTTCAAGAAACCAAATATAGCCGATATTCTACTTGGCTATTCTTCAATAGCCAAAAAGGCAATAATCCTCCTCACTACTGTTAAATACAAGCCATTCTGAGGACTGAGAGAACTTGTTTCAATATTTTTCCTTGTTTTTTCACTTCTGGGAATAAACTGGTATCTACTGGCCCCAGAGGTTTATTTCTGACATACGCATACTTCCTCAGTATAAATCAAGTCTAAAGTCTCAGATTCTCCTTATTAGCCACACTCCTCAAAACATGCGTTTGAGCAATTTGAGGATTTGCATGTCATTCACTTTCTTACACTTATGCCCACTACTGGAAAAATCTTACAAAGTTATGCCCAGAAATATACCTGGGAATTCCTTGCAGTAATAACAGCTTCAGGAAGCTTCGGGAGAACTTCTATAATGCAACAGTAAAAATAAAGGGAACTACGCCCTCTTTTTTAGTATTGTATCACACCAGGAAGAATGCTGAAGAAAATAGGTTCTGAGGCTTAGACTGCTTTACCTTTAGTCATGTTTATTAGCCTACTTTGCAAGTAACCTCAGTGGGACCACTTTTAGTACAAGACAGTGGCCATCCTTTCATCAAATGGAAGCTGACTATAGTGTTAACAGGGATAAACACATGCATTTAGTAAGAAGTGCATGGACACTGAGGTTTTCACCACCATTTCTCTGACCTTTCAGATGTAGGATCAGCACAGTTCAGCGGATATTTCAACTCTATAACATCTCCATTCTTTTCCTTGAGCTGTCCATGGTGTTCCATATAATACTGGACTAACTCAGCCAATGTAGCAAACTTCTCTCCTCCATAGAGGTCATAGTAGTCTCCTGTGTTCTGGATCTTGATGTGGGTGACAGCTCCAGTTCGTCTAATATTTGAAACAAAGGGAAAAAACCCACACAAGTCAGCTGATTTCCAATCAATCATTTTTATATTTAGTGTTCTGTTGCCCGAGTTAGAGAAATCCATACTTACATTTGCATCACTTTCCAACTGAAACACTGCAGAATAGCTAAGCTAGCGCACCTCTGAAGTGTGCTTCAGCCACATTTCAGTGGCTTGCAAGAAGGGGAAGTGGCTGTCCAACAGTCAGGAAGAATAGGAGAAAAAAAACCTTAATTCCATAACAAAGGGATCCTCGAAGCCAGCATAAGTTCTGCAGCCTCACGATTTCCAACAGAAATCCCTCAGACCCCCAAGAATTGCACACACAAGCAGAATGTGTGGAGAGGTGAGAAGAATACAGCATTCTCAAGACACCCATCAGAGCTTGTTTGCTCCTTTCCCTAGAATTTCACACTAACTGCTAAGATTTGTCCTTCAGTAAACAGTTGCCTTTGCCTGATGTAAGTCATTTGCTCCCACAGTCTCCAGTATTAATGAAGAACAGCTCTCTGAAAGACCTCCCTTCTGTTCAGCAAGGCCCATTATCTCAAAGGTATCCAAGCTGCATTATTCTTATCAGCAACCCCACTTTTCCCTTTTCCTTTATCTACTTCCTCCTGCCATCTTTTCCCCATCCCTACCACTTACACACACAGTGCCAGGGGACAAGTGTTACAAAAGGCCTATTTTGGAAGCTGAAATAGCACCACAGTTGCCCTTAAAAACTTGCTGACTTTTCCTGTAAGAAGAGAGTCTGGATAGCATTTCCTTGTACATGCTTGATCAGTAATTCATATCATCTCTCCTACTTTCAGATGGTTATCAAATAGATTTTTAAAGGGCTAAAAGTAATATTATTATGAAGCTACTTCTGCCTCCCCTTAACTTTTTCTGTCTTTCTGCAGAATCAGAATTCACCACCCTCCAACCTATAGTTTCCTCGAGCTGGGTAAATGTATTTGAGACCACCTTCACAGAAAATGGGAGGGGAAAAAAAAAAAAAAAAGAGGAAAAAAGTGAACAACAGACTAAAAAGTGATTGAAGCATTCTTTCATCTCTTACAAGTAGTTCATTTACAACTCTTTCCCCATAGAACAGCATCAAATTAAGACCCCTAACAATCCAGGGAGAAAGACAAAAAAACATTTAAACTTACCTAACAGAGAGCGTAAAGTCTCCTGGGTTACTTTTGCTAGGCCGTGCCAAAAAACTGCCATCCACTCCTCTTGTTAACAGCAGGTTTTCTGCCTCCACCCCAGTAATATTTGGATGAAACCATCTACAAGAAGTTAAAAATAAAGAGTGTTAATAAATAAATAAATAGAAGATCTTCTAGTCTTCAGAGTTAAATTACACAACAAGACTAAACAGAAGAATTCAACAGCTTCAAAACCAGGAAGTACTCAATTTTGTTCCTACATAAATAAGAATCTATGTCTTAGCAGAAAGTATAAATTGTCCATTTCACTTTACATTGCAATTTTACATATTGGTAAAAGATGCTTTGCAAGTGAAAGGGGTGTATCTATACATATTCAGACTGCTCAGATTAAAACAATATCAAAGAAAAGTGTACAATACAAACAGAGACGACAAGTCATACATTTTCCTTACTTCTGGAAGACAGGACATAAAGAAACTGAAACATAATCTGGAAAAGTACTTAAAAATAAAACACGACATCCAAGTGACACTTGACAACATTTTAAAGGTTAAAAATTTAACAAAACCTCATGCTTTAGGGCACAGGCTGACCACGAGCTGACAGGGGTCAGGAAGGAACTTCACTTGTGGACAACCTATTCAGTTGCCCAGTCGTCTTCCACCTTCCTCAAAAGAATGTGGTGCTGACCGCTGCCAGGCACAAGAGCACTGCTCTGTCTTCTAACTACCATGGCAATTTCTCTGGTCCGAATATATCCCACTTAAATACAAACACCGAGGAATCTCCTATTGATACTCACCACCCACAAACAGCTTTCTGAATGACTAATATAGTGCCCTGCCAAAGGAGAGCTGTATATGGTCTATATCCAAGAAGTTCAGTGCCCCCACCTATGGCATTAACTTTTGAGAGACTTATTCTTAGCCATTCAGTTAACACATCTGCATTTTCTCCTATCTATAATTGAGGATTTTTACTGCACTCTTGCAGTGCTAAACTACATCTGTGTGCTCTGGATGAAAGGAGCTTTTAGTGAGGCACAATTTTAGAAGACACACTTAAAAAAAACAACCAAACAAACAACAAACCACCACACAGCCCAGAGACAGAGATGTGAACACAGCAAGTAAGAACTGTTTTAGTGGCTTTGTCAGACTTGTATCTGGCAATTAAAAGATTGCCTTTGTTTTTCAGAGTTGCCATAAATCAGACACTATGCAGGGCACAAATAAAAATGCACATCCATACCTGCAGAAAGAATAAAGGCTACTCCTCTTTGTAGACAAGGTCCTTAGTTTCTCCCAAGTAAAGCAAAACATTAAGGCAAAAGACTCTGCAACCAATCTCATTACAGATATGAGTGCTATATATAAAAAAAAAAATTAAGTAGCATTTCTGATCACTCCTGATACAGTCAACATTTCATGCTAAATTGCTAGAACAGCAAAATATGCAAGTGCATGTCTAAATTTAGGGTTATTACTCCAATTGTTTCAGCAATTCCTTCTGTACTGAAAAGCTGACAATATTCTTACCAAGGCTTTATCCAGCCTATTCTCTTCAGAAACAGATTCTCATGGAAACATTCTGGAGAGTTTTAGAGATTCTAGAATACCCAAACCTCTAGCAAGTCACTCGAATGGGAATTAGGATTACTTATGTACCAATTCCATTTCAGAAGTAAACGATTCTTCTTGTTAATCTTGCTTTTTTTCTAGTTAAGGATATTCTGCTTGCACCAAGAAAATCTAGGGAATACTACAATACCTTGTACTGAAGAACAAGAAAAAAAAAATCAAACCTATGCAGCATGTGTCATGGAAAAAAAAACCTAAAAAATACTTCCAAGTTATTACAGCAAAGGAGAATGAATTAATAAATAATGCTACATTTATCTAATGTCTACTCAAAGGTCAAGAAAAGTTCTGTTTTGATGCAGACTCACAAAAGAAACTGCACAAGCATTGGTACCTAGGATGAACTGAGCATTAAATAATATATTTCAGAATATGATAGGTTGGTCTGCAGAAGCCTATAGTCTATTTACCACACTTCCACCCCCAACATTTTACTTCCACTAGGAGAAAACAAAAAGCAAACAAAAAAAAAGTACAGCAACATTTTGAACACTTTATAAGCTTTTTAAATATGCACAGGATTCAAGACACACCTTTGCAAGTTTTTGAGTTTATATCCAAAAACGTATAAACATACAAAGGAGAAATTATTGGAATCAGCCCTACAGATTTATCACATGCTGACATTCCATAAACTTGAATTAATAGAATATCTTCTGTATCTTACCCTAAACCCTAATGCATCTAGAAGTTACTATACACAAGTTGTTAAAAAGATGTAAAATCACAGAAAAATAATAATTTAACGAACAGAAGGGACTACAAATAACTTGCGCTTAAAGGGGAGGTTAAAAAGATGATAGGTTGTTTAAAACAAAAATCTCACCCCCACATATACACTCCTACTGGAGATGGCAAAAAGTAAGTAAGTAGAGCAAAAGAAAAGCTACATCTGGGAGGCCAATGGAGTTTATTGCACTTTATGTAACTTTTATTCTAATGGCAACTTGTACTCCTGCTCTCTCATCTTCGTATTTTTGGCTTTGTGTAGGAAGATACATTTGTCAGCCACCCCAAATAGAAAAATGGGGGTGTTCGTGATCTCTGTTAAATGGTTCCGGACCAGTGATCAAGATCGCTTCATTTGAAGCACTGCCATCACATGTGTGCTTTTGAACCTTGGTGGCTACATCCCTTCCAAAACTGGAGGAGAGAGCAGAGGGGACTGCAGACACAGATACCAGTAACATAACCCCTACAGAGGACTTTCTCTTACACTTCCTTTTATAGGGATGGAATGCATTTTAGAATTTTTTTCTACTTTCCTTCTTCAACCTCTACTATGAGCAGGTGCATAGGCTATCCCGAGCAAAGGACATCACAGCCAATAAATACAATCAAGAAAGTAACACACACACACGTAAACCCACACTCTAATTAACCTAGCTGTCTTCACTATGCATGGAATACTCCATACGGCAATTCTGATTTAGGGGGTTCAGCAGCATACCACTCCAAGGCCCTTATTAGTTTACAGCAAGATGAAAATGTCAGCAGAAAAGTAACCACTGAAATACCGGGGGTCTCGTTTACAAAACTATGGGTATACCAGCTAAGCAAGAAACCTTTTGATGAAAAATAATACATGGTAGGAAATACAGCCTTGCTGCAATTCTCTTTTTTTTTTTTTCCTGTTAGCACAGTCCAGAAAAGATCAGCAGGATCTGCATTTTGTAAGTCATACATTGCCAGCATATTCTCTCTTACCAAATTGAAGAGAGAAAAGAAAAAATCAATACATTTTTCCATGCTGTGATTGGGCTTTTCTAATCACATTTTCAAAAGCAGGAGAGATTAAATCAGTTCTGAGTCTCAGCTGTCACACCATAGCATTCAGGGAGGCGGTGACTGGTAGTTTAATTACTCCTATCTATAGGCTCATTGGTTTATATTTCTCATCTTTTTTCAGTCTCCCTCACAAGTTACAATTTAAAGTTCTGAGCAGAATAAGAGGATTACTCCTGACAACGAGGAAGTCCACAAGTGTTTTGAAAAGGTAGCTTGTATACTTGTTCTGATGTGTGAGATCTAGAGCTCCTCCGCACACTTCAGAAGACCTCAAATCCAAATTCAACTATAAATGGTCAGGACTGAAAACCAACCAATCTGGCTTCAACCTTCTTAAGCAGAACAAGAAAGAGGACAATACAATGTTGAAGAAGTTATACTTTAATAGATATTACTTAGAGGTATATCAAGTTTCAGAGTAGGTGTATCAAGTAAGAACATAAACATCTTTTTCCTTTTTATGACAGTAATTCCTCTCAAGTCTAACATTTACCTTAACCCCACAGCCCAAAAAGGACTGCTAACACTTGACAAACATCAAAATACGTAAAGGACAGTGAGAAGCTACAACAAAGAAATAGACTCAACTGTTTATCATCCCAATTTTGCAACACCACAAGATTTTGAAATTAGACCGAATGCTGCTAATAAACCAAGAGCCCAGATCAGGTCAGCTTACTAACACTCGTTTTAAAGCTGGCTCCTGTTTTAGTTTCAGTAACGCCACTCGTGCTGGACTACCAAGAGCAACGACTCTCCCAGGCCTCGGATATTGGACTGAGTGGGTTGCTGCACGAATAAAATTCGTCTCGGGTTCAAACGCACATGCAGGCGGCGCAGAGACTCGACGAAACCCCCCCGAAGCCAACGTTACTGTGGCAGCTCTGGCCTCTGCGCGGCGGTCGGCGGACCCCGAGGCCAGGCGGTCCCGGAGCCCCACCGAGACCCCCAGCCACGCCGGGGAAAGCGTTGCGCCCGCCGTGCCGCGGCCGGCTGGGTGAGGGTCCACTCGCCGGGGAAAGGGAAGCGAGGCACGGGGATCAGAGGGAGCCAGGCCCCGACTCGAACCGAGGTGGCGGCCGCAGCCCCACGACGGCAGGAAGGGGGACATCCCGCCCCGGGAACGGGCGGGGAGAGGGGCCGGGACGCGGCTGCAGGCGG
>JAVJGG010000088.1:15057708-15078393 GCA_035590195.1 Aviceda cuculoides
CCTCCCCGGGAGCGGGCCCCGGTGGAACCTGCCACGGGAGTAGCGGAGCTTCGTCCCGCGAAGCCGAGCCGGGCCGGGCCGGGCCGGGTCGGCGCGGAGTCTTACCTCAGCCGTGCCCCGAGCTGGAAGGAGGGTCAGGCAGCGACAAGAGCGCGAGCCCTGTTCCCGGAGCCGCTGGTCACGACACAGCCCCCCTTGGAGCCGGGATGCGGGTGTCCAGTCTGCCCTCCCGCCGTCCCCCTCGCGGGGTGACCCGGGACTGCCCCGGGCCGCGCCGGACTCACCCGGACTACAAGTCCCAGCGTGCTTCGCGGCCAGCGCGATGACGTCAGACGCCGCCCTCACTTTAGGCCACTTGTACCCGGATGTAGGTCCCTTTCCCTCCCCGGAAGGTAAGAATGGCGGAGCGGCGGCGGGCAGGGCTGGGACTCGGCGGGCCTCATCCGCTGCCATCTGCCCTCGGGTGCCTGCGCTGGGTTCACGGGCCTGGCCCGGCGTCCTCAGGGAGATGGCGATGGGGCCCGGGGGCCAATATGAGGGCGGAGCGGGAGGTGTAGCCGTCTCCGGAGAGATCAGGCTGCGGCGGGCTGGGGAGGCCGGGCTGGGCCGTGACTGGCCGGGCCGGAGCCTCCCCGGGAGGCGGACTCGGCTGGGGCCGGAGCTGGAGGTAGCGGTAGCCCGGGGAAGGCCGGCGTGGGCCGGGTGGTGAGTCCCGAGCGGGGCGGTGGCTGTGACCACGCATGGGGTCAGAGGGGCGACCGCGGCCTCGGCGGGTGTTCGCGTTTTCTTGTGCTTCGTAGTAAGGAGGGCTTGGATGCGTTCGGTGGACTTGTAGCTGTTGGAACTAGCGCGGAGGAGCGTTTTGTGTGAGTGATTGGGGTGCAGCAAACAGAACGGCTTTTGACTGCAGAGTTTGTGAGAGGTTACTTACAACTAACTGACAACTGTTAGGATGGTGTAAAGGGTCAGCTTGCGGTTGGTTTATTTTGTTTCTGCAACTTAGACACTCCTTTGCACGCCCTGTAATAAGTCACTGTTTCTTTTTTATTTGGAGCCACAGATGGCAGGTGAGAAGGCAGCCGGTGAGAAAAAGCCAGGCGAGAAGGCGGCTGGTGAGAAAAAGCCGGGCAAGAAAAAGGCGGCTGAGAAGAAGCCAGCTGAGCAGAAGGCAAGCCAGAAGGAAGTAGGTGAGAAGAAAAAGAAGATTAAGAAGCATCATGCCAGCCGTAACCCTGTCCTGGCCCGGGGTATCGGGAGATATTCCCGGTCAGCCATGTATGCCAGAAAAGCACTGTACAAGCGCAAGTACACTGCTCCAGAAACAAAGGTAGGACCACAACTGCTGCATTCAAATAATCATGCTTTTCATGGTGACTTCGGTTTGAAATGTTATATGTTTGGCCTTTTCTTTGCCTATAGATAGAAAAGAAAAAGAAAGAAAAGCCACGTGCAACCATCACCAAGCCAGTGGGTGGAGACAAGAATGGAGGCAGCCGTGTGGTTAAAATCCGCAAAATGGTAAGAAAAAGAACTGGGACACTCAAGTTCAAGGCCGTTATATGTAATTTTTGACCAGATGATGTGCCTCTTGGCTGGCGCAACGTAGCAGCCTCAGCCCATGCCACACTTAACGGAACTGTTGGCAGTTATCTCCTTGAGATATAGACCCAGTGATTGTCATTCTTGGGGGAGATGCCAGTAATTTAGAGAACGGTTAGTAGGCAAGAGTGGGTTCTCCTCTGCCATTTGCATTGCTGTGCTGGATTGGAAGCATATGCAGAAATACAGAGCTGGTCTCAGCTTTCGCTGTTGTGTGATGGTACAGAAAATACTCAGTGTGCTCCTGAAGTGCTGGTTGCAGCAGAAAAAGAAATCTTTCAGAAGGGTCATCTTTAGGGAAATAGTATA
The DNA here is from genome assembly GCA_035590195.1 of Aviceda cuculoides. NCBI lineage: Eukaryota > Metazoa > Chordata > Aves > Accipitriformes > Accipitridae > Aviceda > Aviceda cuculoides. Next base: position 15,059,617 of record JAVJGG010000088.1, read on the forward strand.
TCTTACAAAAGGAAGAATCTAAACTTTTTGTGAAAGCTTTCTGTCCCGTGGAATACAGGGTGGTACAACATTTTTGCTTCTCTTTTTCTAGCCCAGATACTACCCCACTGAAGATGTTCCTCGCAAGCTTTTGAGTCACGGCAAAAAGCCCTTTTGCCAGCACAAGAGGAGGCTGCGGGCCTCTATTACTCCAGGAACTGTTCTGATCCTTCTGACTGGTCGTCACAGAGGCAAGGTAGTGGAGAACTTCTTCCTCTTGACTCTTACAGGGGCTTCGCAGCATTTCTGTGCTGAAACCATTTTGACTGAGCAGAGGTACCCTGAATTTACCAGCTGATTTCATGGGACATTGATCAGCCACAAGATGCGAATCTGCGCATCTGCTTTTCTGTGAATTCTGTCTAGATGCTTTGTCTCATCCTACCTTTCAGGGAAACAGTCTTTAAACTAATTCTTCTATAGATCTGGAAGAAAACAGGCTAGTCCAGTTGCTTAGACAAAATTAAGGGAGACAAAATTATGTTTACTAACAGGTCTTAACTGACAGCCTTTATTCTTTGGCTTTGATGTCACATTACTTAAAAGAACACTGTTCAGAGAAGGAAAACTTGACCACAAAGAATAAAATGCAACTGGGGGATGGCTCTGACCAGGTGATATGTTGTGGTGCTCTTCTGGTTTTTATCTAGTTCCTGCCTTTAACTTGTATAAAGAATTTGGGTGACAGGATGGCTGCCTCACCATCCTGTAAAATAGACAAAAATTTAAAAAACATACTAATTGGCTCTGCTCAGCCTTGAATGATGAAGCATGTGGAGAGTCACGATCTGTCGTAGATGAGGTAACTGCTGAAGCTGTACTCTGAGAAGGGTTGGTAGCTTGGCTTGTGTGGCAGTTACTTCTCAAGTTGTGCCCATGCCTGGATGCTTTGTCAATGCTTATACCAGTAACACAGGCCGTGTGTGGCCATGGTCCCCATTGGGTTACAGTATTTCAGAGTGCTGGGACCTGAGGACTGACATCACATCTCATCTCTTTTCAGCGTGTCATCTTCTTGAAGCAGCTTGCTACTGGTCTTTTGCTTGTTACAGGTAAAAAACTTACACATAAGTGTGATGATATTTTTTGTTTGTTTTGAGGAAGGGTTGTGTATTTGGGGGTTTTTGGGTTTGTTTTGTTGTTTGTTTTTTTTTTTTTTTTAAGTTCAAGTTTGTCTCTGGGGTCGGTAGCGCTACAGATCTGCATGCAGATGGTTTGGTGCATCCTGAGTTCGTGTAACTACATGGAATCACGTTTTGTGACTTTCCAGGGAGAAGGAGGGAAGATAATTAAGCTTCAATATCTGACTACCCGGAAGAGATCGGGAAGCATTTTTTGGCTTTTCTAGAGGCTATGGGGAAGGGCTTGTTGACTGTTAAGATGTTAGCTGCAGGCATCTCTGCAGAAACTTGTCATCTCATACACTACAAAAATTCCACTTAAAAGCAGTGGTTGTTGCTAGGAAAGCTAACCTTGTTCTCTCTTCTGTCTTGCGTCTGCCTTTAGGACCCTTGGTTATCAATCGTGTCCCTCTGCGTAGGGCCCATCAGAAATTTGTTATTGCTACATCTACAAAGGTTGACATCTCTGGAGTGAAAATTCCCAAGCATCTCACTGATGCATACTTTAAGAAGAAGAGGCTGCGTAAGCCCAAGCATCAGGAAGGCGAGATCTTTGACACTGAAAAAGAAGTAAGGAACACGATTGTTCATTCTTTCTGAATGCCCTTGTTACTTAAATCCAGGCTGGAAAGGGGGGAATACCATGACACAAATGGACAATTGAATTTTAAGTGGTCCTCAATAAAGTGAGGTAATGCCGTTAAAATGAGTTAATACAGCAGCATTGAGAGAACCCCCTTTTAAATTTGGGGATTCTTTTCTGCTTCTACCTTAGCAGAACAACAGCAATGATTATTCCAGTTAAAGGTCTTTTTTTGACCAAGAAACACCTTTACTGTTTTGATACTGCCAACAGTGTGTTGTTGGCTCTGATACCTGCAACGTAAGCCAAACAGTGGCTTCAGTTCTCTCTGCCACCTCCGGTCTCCTACCACCCTTCCCATATTTAGAATAAATGGAGAAAAGATTTCTTGAAAATGCCAGAACTCATGGTTTGCCCTGAATTTTCTCATCTCCATAGAAGAGTCTGAAGTCACTCTGCAGGATTTTAACATTATTCTTTGTACTTTCTAGAAATATGAGATAACGGAGCAACGTAAGTCAGACCAGAAAGCAGTGGATTCACAGATCCTTGCACGAATCAAGAAGGTGCCTCAGCTCCGTGGGTACCTGCGTTCTACATTCTGTCTCTCAAATGGGGTCTATCCTCACAAATTGGTGTTCTAACTGTTCTGAAAGCACCACATTAAATTTGAAGGGAAAAAAGCAAGGATTTCTGGTGTCTTCATTGCAATCCATAGTGGAACGTGTTGCACAAATCTTGCAATGAGTGTTATTTAAGTAATAGGAAAACTGCTTGTGGCATGGAAGTCTGAGGGGCTATATGTACGTAGATGACTAGAATTTTGAGTGTATAAGGTCTGGGGTGTAGGGATTTTGGTTGGCTTGTTTTGGGTTTGTGGTTGTTGGGGGTTTTTTTAAATAGTATAAACAGGAATTCAGCTTTCTTAACTATGAATGAGTTGGGGCAGGGTCGGGGGGGACACCAAACAAAAACCAACACATTGTCTTTTGGGAACAGTGGATATAAATACTGGATTGACTACCCATCAGGATGTGCTGCAGAATAAAATCCAGCCCAATGTCTGTGCTGACATATTTCTCTGCACCCTTACTGTGCTGAAAGCAGTGCTTCAGGTATCTTCTGTGAAGAGCCAGGTCCTAGGAACAAACCACTGCTACATAACTCATTAGCATTTTAAAGCTTGTGTACAACTTGTTGAGATGGTTTTTCTGACAAACAGCTTTGATCTCTCAATCACCACATACACCTCAGCAAATATAGCAATTTTTTAGAGGCATTTCAGGAGCTCTGTCTTGCATTTTGAAGTGGAAACACTGGGAATACTCCAGAGTTTTGCAGGATAACTTAATCATCCCTGGAACCATAAAAAGATTTGGAATATATGCCCCTTCCCAAATGCTATATTTTTTTCCTGTTCCTTGTTTATCCATGTGGGATGTAATGCTTTTAGTCAGGAAGAATACCTGCTTAGATTGAAAAGCAAAAGCATGATTCTTGATTCTGTAGGCTCAGAAATGAGTTAAAGCAGAAGCTGTTTCTGTGAAAGGCAAGTATTTTTCTATCCTGGGAGACTTCAGAGGCTCAACAATTTTTCCTATCTCAAAAACTAGCAGAAAGTGAGTTGAGAAAGTTAGTCCTGTCTGGTTTCTTTATCTCTTGAGGTCAGTTGCCAGATATCTGGAAGATAGTAGTAATATCTCTGCTCTTAAAAAAACTGAGAATGTACATATTAACAAATCTGGCACATTCGAGCTCTTTCTTGGCCAGACTTGGGCAGGAAACGAGGCTTATATAACAGCACCATCTGTCTTCCTATTAATTCTTAGCTGAAAGTAGCCAATGGGGTCAAACTTGATGGGGAGTAGAGATTTCATCAAATTCATACAAGCTTCAGGAAAAGGGTATAGAAAAAGGAATAATGCAACCCTCACTGAGGCAGAAGTCTGCAACATGTCACATTCATGGGGAAGGAGGAATCAGGCTTCAAGTGCTCCAGAGCCGATGAAAAAACTCCAAATACCTGGCTCGGTGGATTTGCACACCAAGGGACTATGGTCATCTTTATAGCTGATGCTGGCTGGTGTTAGAGGATGGAATATATAGAAGTATATAGCACTTGTTACTCTTCCACCATCTTCCTCTTGATAATTAACATGTTAAATATTAGTGTGGTTCAGCAGAGGGAGCCAGTGAACAAGCTTTGTCCAAATGCAGAACTCTTGGTGGGGGGTGTGTCTTATGTTGCTCCATGCTACCTTCTGCGCTCTGGTGCTCCAGGAAGATGTTCTTTATGTTTCAGTGTCATTGGAACTACGTTGGTGATGAGTTACGTCTTCTGTTGTATGTGGTTTGGTGGTTAGTGGGTATTATCAGGTTTCTGAAGTTAATGTGAGATTTTACTGCAGTGATGGGACTGGCCTGTTTACATAAATCAGCTCTAAAAAGATAGAAATGTGTTGCACGCATCTCACTGCTAGTACTAAGATAAGTTTATTGATACCACCAAAGAAAGATCTTAACCCAATATGCTTAGAAAGCTTACTTAAAGGAAAAAATTACACGTGGGAACATTTAAATGGGAGAAGTCCAAAAAGAGCAAGTAGATCTCTTGATCAAAATAGTTTGTAGCAACATGTGGTATCGCAAAGTCTGCAAACTGAGATTCGGTCACGCGGTTGTGGTCTGAGAGAACACTTAAGAGGTACTAGTGCTTCAGTCATTCCCTTTTCCTTTGGGAATGGGGAAGTTGTGTTTACGAAATAGCCCTACGGCCTAGTCTTAAGAATAACTAGGCCTTTAGATACAACGGTATTTTCTATAATTATTGATTACTCTGATGTGTTGCTCATTTGTGTAGCAGAAGACCTGAAATGATACTTGGAACCATCAACCTCCCCGTTGTTTACTGAATGGGGAGGCTTTGTCTCCCAGTATGCTGTCAGGAGGTGATTTGGTAATACAATTCAGCTGTCTTCATAGGTCCTGGTATGGAGAAATAGTCTCAGGTGCTGCTGTTGCCTCCCTCACCCCAGTCCTGTCACTTTGTCTGACCAGGTGGTGACCAATAACACAGCCCTGCAAGGTGGGGAGAGAGGGAGGAATGAATATTTTCGTGCTGGTTTAGATCCCTGAACTGAGTCACTGTGGGACCAGATGAATGTTGGTCTTGGCACAAAGGGGTGTGGGAGCAGGCCTGCTTCTGGGGGCGCTAGCTGTTAAGTCAAATTTTAACACCAAATGATGCCTTCACAGTGCTGAGCAGCTCCTCAGGCTTTGCTGCAGAAAATGGAGACGGCAAAACCCTCATCTTTCATAGGGAGAGGCAGCCGGTGGACAGCTGTGATTTGTTTCTCTTAACCTTTGAAATATTTTCCTTGAGTTCTGTGAAATCTAGCTTTTTCTGAAATGCTCTGGGGTGCGGGATGGAAATGAGGAAAAACAAGGACTGTGCAGATGACCGACAGAGAAACAAAGTGAATATTCAGAAGGATTTTTCAGTCTAGATAATACTGACCACTACCTGAAAAATACTTCCACCACATAAAGAGCTTTTGTGTGTGTTCTCGCTGTCCCACAGCTTTTCTCATTCTGAGCATGTAAACAGTTCTGCAGTCCTAGCTAGCTGAGTCATTGCTTTTCGCTAAGCATCCCCCACAGAAGAAGCTAGAGACATCCAAAGCCTCAGTCACCCAATCAAAAGTGCTGGAGATGTGCAGGTCCAAAAATAGTGACAGACTCAACCACAGCAGCACTTCATTAGCATCAAATATGCTCTTTGCTTCAGCTGCCTAATAAAGTGATATGTAATTATAATAAAGCATCCTTTTGAGAGGAAAGATAGAGGAATGTTGGCTTTCTCAGGGAATTGGTAGTAAGATGCAATGCCTTATCATCTACAGGCACCTATTTTTACCTATTAGCTGTCTCTGTGAAGTGACCTGGTGGATTCAGTCCAGCCCAGAGAGGCTATGTCCCAGCTGCTGTGTTGGCAGGCAGTGTCGGGGAGGCAGACACTAGCTTTGCTTCTGAGACTCAGAGCCTTAAGAGAAACTGAGGCTTATTTGCAAGACAAAGTTTTTTCCAGTGCCAGGTTTGTGGAGAATGTTACCTTTGGCATTTCAGGTGCAATACTTGGTTTTAACTTTAATTAAGAGCAAGATGCTATGGCCGGAATGTGAAAGTACTTTTACAGGACTATGACATGTACCATTTTGGCCAGGTGTTGAGGAAAATATCCCAAATGCCTAGAGGTCCAGTGATCAGCTGCTCAGTTCACCTATGCTATAGAATACCTATAGGATGTGCCTTGTCATGCAGGGGCAGCTGAACCTTTTTCCACCAGCGTATTTCCAACAGATCCCAGCCCTTCATCTCCTCATAGTTCACAGAACTGTTGCCACTGGTATACCCAGGCCCTCTTCTGCAAAAAGTCATTCTAGATCTCCCCACAAGCTCGATAAAGAATGAATAGAATTTGGGGACAGTTTCTTTGTCTTCACCACTGGGAAGAAGCTCTGCTTTAGCCTGACAGAAAATGTAGGCAAGATCAACTGAGAAACCATTCATAGAGAACAGCTGGCCTAGGCAGCCTGCCTCTAGCAAATGCTACATAACTCCTTCCACTCTTCTCCAAATTCTGATTCCCATCTCATTTTAAATGATTCAAGCATTAGAAACCCCATCCAAATGGATTTTACTAACAGAATTTGTTCCAGATTCTCTGTATATTCTTCTTGCAGTACCTTTTGTTTCTTGTCTTTCAGTGACGAGGGCTTCCTGGTCTCTCCTTATAAAAATCAACTGGTTTTTAAGATCAAAACTGTTTCTTACAGTTTTCTAACCAGCGCTTAAAACTCCAGGTGAACAATTACCAGTTTGAAACTCGACAGCAGAGTTCTGCCGAGTCCGTAGTTCACTGTGGAGGCTGTGTTACTGAGGTCTCCTAAAGTTAGGATAAGAGATCATGCCATTTTCCTGTGCTGTTTAGGGGATTAAGAAGCATGCCAATCTACAAATATCAGTGGCTCCTATGATTTTATCAGCTCTGTCACAAGACGGACACTTAGACAGCTTAGTCTAAGAGATCTAGAACTACACGGAAGAGTCATGTAAACTCCACTACACTTTCTTCTGTCATTATTGTCCTGAAGTAGCAGGTCACATAATCATAATGGGTACAGGATTAAGAGCTCCTGCTCCTATTCTGGTTTGGAGACAGCATCTGAAGTTCCTAGTGACTTGTGTGGGAATGTGAGGATACAGGAAAAGGGGAATTATTTACCTGTTAATTTGATTTCTTCAGTTCTCCTGCATTACAGTCTGCACTAAGCACTTGGCAATTCATTGTTTAAGCAATTAAAGCAATTAAATCCATATTTTTGTAAGGATCTTATTCATAGTAGTTCTCGCTATTTTTTTTTCTCATTGTTCAGGGAGCCACTAATTGTGGCCAGTCCCACTGGCTGTAGGCAAATCTTGCACTGAGTCATGCAAGAGGGTTGGTCTGTGATGGTTATACGTGGAATTTAATATGCTTGCCAATAAGCAACCATGAAATTTCTTACTTGTTTAGTTGCTTTTTCATGGTTTGTTTGTTGTTGGATTGGTTGGTTTTTCGATCAGACCAGTTTTGACCCTCTCACAGATGAAAAGTCATAAAACATCTTTGTCAGCTGACCGCCTTTTTTGGCTCATTTTATCCTGGTTTTTTCCCCTTTATTTCAATGTTTATCTTTCTCAGTGGAAATGATTTTATGTGATAGATTGTACACACAGCCAGCAACTTCTATGACCTAACCACAGTTCACACTATACCAGACATAAATACTTATTAGTAGTAATAATGATAAGGAGAGAGGAAGCATGGTAGTCAAAATATTACTTGAGATTAAAGAAATACAATTTTTTTTCTCATCTCTATTGATTTTCTGTGTGATCCTGAGCAAGTAACTTAATTTCAGTGAGGTCAGTGTTCACATACCTGCAGAATAGCAGTAATACTTTCTCATATTGGGTCTCAAGAAGTGTTTTAAACTTCTGCAGATGTACAATTTATGACAGTGCTCTGAAGTACCTAAAAGAATAAAAAGTCTATGCTTGGATGACACTGAGGAGGGAACCTGGTCCATTATTCTAATATTCCCCTACCGAGATTGTATCGACATTTAATACTAGAAAACAAGAACATTGTGTGGTGTTGAAGACTGGCACAAGTGGCATGAGGAATAAATGTTTTCATATTCCTATTTATCAGTTGTAGTTCATTTTTTGCAGGACTTAGTCCATTATATTTGTACAGGACAGTACAGCGAAAAGCTTTAGTCTCTGGTGATGTTCTGTGTTCTGCATTTTGCCCAATTAGCAGTTCTTAGCACTTTGCCTGCAGAATTTTTTTGATAATCATAATAAACAGCTTCTCATACTTTACATACACTGAGCACATTGGCCTCATGACACCCAGCAGAGGTAAAACCTGCCATTATAACACCAAGAAACTATATACAAAGGTAAAATGATTTATTCAGTCCATTGGAGCAAGTCAGTGGGATGCAGAGAACCACACCAAGTAGCGCTAGGAAAGGCTTTAAACCTCATGAAGAAAATAGGAGACTAAACCAGAAGCAATTACATCTTCATCTGTTTTGTCAGTCCTACTTGATCTAGAGGTTTTCCACTTGCTTGACAGATGCACTTAGGATGTAACTGTTTTTAAAATTAAGGCTTTCAGATATCACCATGTGCTATACATGGTATCCTATGATTCAAAATGCACATTTTCACATGAGGAAATAAAATACAAGGATAAAATGTACCAAAACAGTCCTAGGCAGCAAGCTTATGTCCTTGATATACAAGGCAGGAAGATAATTTTTCAGAACGAGGAAACATGAAGGCCCTGAAAAGAACGATGCACCCTCAAAATGCTTCACTGGAGATGTTTAGGTAAAATCAGTATTCACATTACTGATATGAATGTCCTGCTAAGCTGACATGAAGATCTATTTCATGGAATTTCATAGAAATTGGTAGGTAACTATAACTGTTCCTTAAAATAAGTGCAAAAATTAACAAATGCCCCTCTAGCATTAGAGAACTGAAACAACAGCAACTATTACTCAAATGACAGGCACATGGCAAAGCTTCTGTACATTGCACATTATCCGCATGGCTTCCCTCTGGACTGACAGAGAAAGTGCAAAAAGGGCATTTGAAATCTGGAGCTTTGTGTGAGAGAAAAAAAACCAAACACATGCACATACTAGGGACACAGAGGGAGAAAAAGGAAAACTGCATTTTGAGACTGCTGATACAAGAGAAAACTCTGAGAGCGCTTTTTTTTTTTTTTTTTGGTCAAAATTCTGGCTTTGGTCAAAGCACTGTGCACAAAAATCTGTGGTTTACTGAATCCAACACTCTAGGAAGGAAGACTTTGTCATGCTTTGTTATTAAACAGGACTTCATGAAGGCAATGTCTAGCACCATTGTGTAACTGTCTTCTAACACAGGCAACCCATTAATCTGCAAACTGGCTGACAGCTTGGATCAAAAAAATGAAAATAATACAAATAACATCACAAATTATGTGCCTTTGGCTTACTTGAAATAACAGCTGATTTCACAAGTACCTGAGAAGGGTGTCCCAGCATGAGCCAGTCAGTGCAGCTGTCTCCTGGGGATTTATAAGGTTACTCATTAGAATTTCTGTCATTCTTCCCATCCTGTCACCCTGAGCTGCAACTTTTCATGTCACTCAACTGGCCACTGCACCAAGCCTGGGTAGACTGGATAATCAAGCTTAAGAAATGGTTTTTTAATGTGTTTGTCATGCACAGTCAACAGCCATATGACAACAATCTGGAAGAATGGAGGAATGAGCACAATACACATAATATGGTCACTATTGCCTGTGAAAGGCTGGGCTGATGCTGTCTAGTTGTGAACCAATAATCTAATGAAGGCGGTGATGCTGGTGTAGTCCTCCAAATAGTTGGTTGGCTTTGGACGACTGACAGATAGCACTGCTCTCAGTTCTTCCATTGATTGGTTGCTGATGGAGTTATTTTAGTTGAAGGGCAATTAACTGTTCTTCATGGTTTATCTGTAGGCTGCTTGTGGTGATGTTCTTTTTAAAGAAACACTGCTATGTTGTTAAGCATAAAGTCAAGGGTTTATAAAACAATTCCAGGAAAGACTGACTTTTACCTGTCAAGACCAGGACTTTATTAGCACTTGACATTCCACTGCAGCATTCATAAACTCAACTCTACAATATTACAAATGAAGAAACTGTCTTACCTGTAGCGGCATGAAAAGATTTTCAAACATCCTGGTTTCATCTGGGGGCCAGTCCATCACAAATCTGTGGAATGATGAATTATTTGGCCTTTACTAGTTTATGCCATCTGGCTGCAAGGAACAGAGGGAAAAACAGGTGAGTCATAGTGAGCATAGGAAGACTGCACCCCTCACAGAAATCAGCAACATCCCTTCACTAACAAAACCACAGTAGACATCTATATCCTTTTCTGTTTGTCTCTCATATTTATATCCCATCAAGTTGCTCACCCGCTGTGACTTTATTGTATAATAGTTCTTATTCTTCCTTTAAAAGTAGATTATTGGCTGGAAATTAGAGGAAAGAGATACTAGAAAGAACAGGAGAAATGCTTCAAGAAAGAAAGGAAGGGGAGGAAGGCACTATGGGAAGAGCACTTTTGGAGATGTGGGCACTTATAGCTGCAAAACAACACCACACAGAGAGCAAAATTGTTCTCCCCAGAGGAAAAGGCATTCCAATTTGTGCTGCATGGTTTCAGTACTCAATTAGTGGCTTTCAGTTTTAAGTTTGTTTTGAATGCCTGTCACCATTGAAGAGAAAATCAGTACAGACTATAGCATTTTCTCAGGCCAGGGATTCACTGACCTGGCTTCCTCTTCTTAGGAAAAAGGGTAGTTAGTGTTGCAATGCCTGTGAATGCCTGTTAATTAAGACTTCACAGGATCTTGGAACTGATTTGTGAATTTCAAGTAAAAGACAAAGATAGTAAAAGTTCAAAAGCCACCTCCTTTAAAATTCTCATTTAACATCCTGCTTTGACTCTTTTCTTTGGTGTCCTGTTGTTTCAAATAGTCAGATAGGTGTTTCAGTAGTCACTGTTATCTCTTTTACAAGACCCTCGCAGCTTATCCTTACTTAGAGATGTGCTTATGAAAGGCAAGTAATTTTGGGTGAATAACATGTAATGAGTTGTGGGTTTTATTCTCAATAATATGCTAACTCGATATGGGCGACTGAATAGGTTTTTTTGTCAGGATTGGCTTACCTTTTTCTAAAACTTATACAAAGACCCAGCTCTAGCCTTTTGTAGTAAACAGCTGCCTCAGGCCTTTCATTCTGTATGACACCTACAAAATACGGCTGATGGAAGCAAGCTGGCAAAATTCTGCTTCTTGCCGTCTTTGAGTAATTCCTCCATCATTCCCTCCATCACTACTTCTCCCTGTGGACAAGCTATTACATGACATTCCCCATTCCCGAAGCTGCCTTTTTTTTTTTTTTTTTTCCTGTCTTTTTCCTTCCTACAGGTCCTTCTGCTTTCTCCCTGCCATGGGTATGGAAAGTGCTTTCAACAGAATATAGAAAATAGCAAAGGGACTATGAAAACCACCTAATCCTGCACCATGAGATCAGCTAAGTCCCAGTCAGGCCCAACAGATACTTGCCTAGTGCATTGCTGAAGCCCCCCATTAACAGAGATCCCACAACCTCAGAAGGCAATCCAGTCTCCTGCTGAACATGCCACACCAATGGGAAATGTTTCCTGATGTCTGGCCTGTATCTCCCCAGTTGCAGTTTAAGCCCATGGCTTTTTGTCCTGTCAACAGCAGCTTACTTCTCTGTGCTTCAGCCTTTCACACATTCGTTACCATGTCTCCTCTCTGCCTTCTTTTCTCAAGACTGAACATACCAAATCCTTTCAAACTACCCTCATAGGCAGTGTTTTCAAGATGTGAAGCAGTGATCAATTCCAAATGCAGCTGTTCAGGTGGTGCTTCCTGTTTAGCTTTTAAGCAGTTCTGTTCTGTGTCTGTAAAACACCACAGCAAGATTTTGTTTTTGAATGAAGCTTACAGCTGCTACAGAATTATAGATCATAAGCAAAAATAAGTAACATAGACAAATTCTTGCCAGTCATAGTAATCCCTGCTTTCCACCCCCTTACCTATTCATACATTTCATTTTACTGTATTTATTATATGTATTTTAAACTCGCAATGTAAAAATATTCTTAACCTTACCATACAATGGATTTAGACTGAGATATGTGAATGGAATTAAATTTATAAGTTTTCCTAGATGGTTTGATGTTCTGGTACTCTAAAAAGCCATGAAATCTTATAATTCATTTTACTCCTAAAGTGTTTCCTGTAACAAATCAAGACTTATCAACAGGAAATGAAAAAGCCAAGATGCATTCATTTCAATTTTTTGATCAGTTCTGCTTTGTCACAGAGGAAAAGCATCCTCATTTGTGAAGAGTAGCTCTTGAACTGGAATTGTTTGAAATCTGTTTGGGGTAGGCTGATTATTACTCTAGCAGAAAAATGCTGAAGCAGAGTGTTGGTGGCCCGGCCACAGGGAGCTCTTCCCCACCTCATCACCTGCAAGTACGAGGTATGATGCTTCCCCACCTTGTGATGCAGCTGCAGCTACTATCCCCATGCTTCGCGTTTCCATCAGGCTTTGGTGATGTGAACATCCTTATCCTCCCCCGGGAAGTCTGATGGCAGGTTTGACAACATGCTTCAATCAGCGCTGAATGAACATTTCAGGGAGTCTAATGAATCAGACACAAACCCTGGCAGATCACCGCACCCATCTCCTGTAGGAGTCACGGACAGGGAGTTAACATCCTGTTTGCCTGTTTGCGCACAGGAGCCCTGCACTGGGGCAGCAATGTGATCCTGAGGTTGATGCATCTAATTTTCTGTATGATGTACTGAGGACTGGACTTTACATTGTAATTCCCCTTAAAATACAAGCGTGAAGTGTTCATACTATTTAATGTAAAGAAGGGAAATATATTTAATTTAAAGATGAGAGGGCTTTAACCTGTTTAACTGATCCATTCTCATTTTTTAACTGTCAGAGTTTTGAAGTTATGATATAGGGCTGTGACTCCATGTAGGACTTTACTAAATCACTAAATTATTTAGTGATTTTACTAAAATTAAAGCTGAAGTCTTTTAACACAAAAGGGGAAAAAAAAAGGACATTTTAGATGTCTGCCTTGGAACAAAGGACATCTTTGAGTAACAAGGCATTGTTCCTAGAAGAAAAAACAAAAGTCTGTATGTTCTGTGTCAGTAACTGGAATTCTTTCTTGTTATCAATGAATAGCCCTCAAACATGGAGATTTGCAGGATTAGGATTTCAACCCCTATACTTGGGAAATTATAGAAAATTATTGAAACACAAATGTAGAAACTCAAACTATTTCTTTATAGTCTAATAGAAAACCAGCTTATGACACTTTTTCTTTCCAAGAGTTTTAAATAAAACTTTGCATAAAATATGGGGTAAATATGAAGGTAGAGACAGTTCTGATGAAAGATATATTTTGTATTTGTGTCTAAGTATCAGCCCTACCTCTACGTTGACCACTTTCAGCATTGCAATAGCATTGCCAAGCAGTCCTTCTCTCTTTTACAAGAGGAAGAAAACACTGCCGATCTTGCAGCATACATTGATCCAAAAAACTACCGTTTTTGTAAGTAATTCTCAAGAACTGATTTTAAAATCCTCAGATCTCAGCCAAGCTATTGGGAATTTTGTCAATTTAACATTACAAACCCTGAGAAACACTTTATAAAGTGAACCCTGTAATAATTTGTATGAATTATATAAATCCACCTTGTTACGTTTATATTTTTACAATATTGAGCAGAATATTGTAGCAGACTTTTCTTCATTTAGTTTTTTCCTCATTTTACTGCACCAGTTTTCAGGGAGGTTGAATTTTAAAACAGTACCGAATAGCTGTATTTAAAACCTACCTATTTTTGGATGTTAATAATGAGTCTTCTGAGACATTAGAGATTCAGAAATTCAGGACAACCACTAAGGGATGTGTTCAGCTCCCAACCACTCTTCCTCACTGATGGGCAGCATTTAAACACTTCCCTCCATAAAAGGCTACTTGCATTAAATTCTTGAATAAGAAAATGAGTTTACCAAGAGTAGTGCTAAATGCCAGCTTTCTTTGGGTCTGCATGTGAAATACTGCAAACAGAATTTAAGCATAAGTTGTTATTTCATTTACAAGCCCAGCGTGAGTCAATCATATCACACAGAAAGCAAAGATGATACTGAGACACTTAACAGGAGTATTGCATAGAAGACACAGGCATCTGTCCAAACCATTTCACACTGGTAAGGCTTCATCTAAAGTACCAGCAGCTCAAGAGAGATGTGGACAAGTGGGAGGAAATCCCAAAGAGCAGAAGAATGGTCAGACATCCAGAGCACATGGCCTACAGAGAAAGTTTGAAATGACGGGGATTATTTAGTGAAGAGACGATGGAGAGGAATTGTGGTCACAGCCTTCTCACATGAAAAAGACTGCACTGAAGAGGAAGGAAATAAACTGTTCTCTGTGCCTACAACAGCTGTTCTCTGTGCCTACAAAAGGTGAAAAAAAAAAAAAAGGCTTAAATTACAGTAACACAAGTTCAACTAAGCATTAGGAAACTCCCTTACTGTAATGACAATTCAACAATGGAAGAGATTGCAGGTGGAGTCTCCATCACTCTAGATGGGACAAGCATGTGTCACAAGCAGTGTAGTTACAGCTTGGGTCACAGCACTGGATTAGATTGCCTCTAAGAAAACATTGCAGTATTTTTATTATAATTCTATAATTTACATTTGTTTTATGTCCAATTTAACTAAGGCTATGTTTGCGAGGTAGGTGATTCATACTCATGTTCCCTGTAATAAAATTGTCTTTATTCATTTTAATAAAAATCTTTTTATTTGTTCTTCCTTCCTCAAGCCTACCTTGCTATCAGTCAGAGCCTTCTTCAGAGATTATTGCTAATATATCAAAATGAGAAAATTGTGAATAATTTTCCTTTGCAATTAAAATACATTTCTGAAGTTTGAAATATTTTATTTCACTGTCTAATTTGTTCTTTCTCCTCTGTCAAATACTGATTTTTTCCACTTCACTCCTTTCTAAGTTTTACTTGGAGAAAAATGAAGAAACTGTATTTTTTAATCACAGTTAGTGTGCCAAGAAATGCCAGTATTCCTTGCATAGTGGCCTTATTAATGATGGCATTTGGGCTCTCTGTATAACATGTACTAAGCAGAGGAGCCAGGATTCAGGCAGGGTATGGAAATCTGGTTATCGCAGACCACATAAAAATAGCAACTATTTCATCTGTTTCACACATTTCTTAGTGCCACAATGGTCATTAAAACTGAAACTGCCATTTCTAAAGTAATAGAAAGATGTACAGCAAAGCCTTAGGACGAAAAGAATTTCCACCATATGTTATAGCTGTTAATAAAAAATTAAACTGGAGGGCAAGACAATGTTCCTTTAAATTCCATTACATAATAGGCAAATGGTCAATTCGAAGCATGAATGGTGAATTTCCATTTTGAGCTCACAGGACTGAATTTTTGCCCATAGACCATGAGCATCTTCTGCTAAATCTCAGCAACCGTGATGCACACACAGAGAAGCACAGGGGCACATTGTGCTGCAGGACCGGAGACCTGCATGTAGAGAAGCTCATTCCAGAATCCGGCCGCCAGAGGCAGACGCGACCACAGCCACAGCTGTAGACAGCTGCCCCATCTGCTCAAAAATAATTAAAGCAAAAGACTGGTTTTCTGTATGAGCTTATTCTACAAGTTAGGGGGTTTATTTCTTCAGCTTGATGATTTGTGTCACAAAGCTATTCTAGTCTGTTTTTTAAGTCGCACCATCTCCCATAATGTAGTACAAGACTAC
Source organism: Aviceda cuculoides (assembly GCA_035590195.1). Classification (NCBI taxonomy): domain Eukaryota; kingdom Metazoa; phylum Chordata; class Aves; order Accipitriformes; family Accipitridae; genus Aviceda; species Aviceda cuculoides. The sequence goes on from JAVJGG010000088.1 coordinate 15,075,387, forward strand.
TTTGTAGTTACTGCAGTACACCTCTGAATGCTACATTGAAGTTACAGTGGCTGACGTTTTCCGGTGACATGCGGAACAAAAATAGGTGGGTTTTTTTTATTATGTTATACAACACTTTCTGCAGCAGATGCCAGACAAACTGGATTATATTTGCTGAATTCATTACAGGGCCCAAATATTGAAAATTTCATGTAGAAAGCTGTCAGCATTCCATGCTATGCAAGCTTATAGGTTGCACAACATACTGTTAATTCTTGAATGGCGGGCACCTAAAATAATTTAGTAAATCTTACATTTACTAGTAATTATTTACCTGCACTGAGGCAGGACAGGACACATTTCTCAGTTTTATGGCATTAGATTAATTAAATAACTGACTTTTAACTTTGAATTGTCAAATCAATACAATTCATAAGAACTCCAAATAAACAAATACATAACTATAAAATCGTAAACATCCCTGTGTTCAGCTTGGGATGTCTTCACACAAATACGGCTAAAAGGGATTTCTAAAACATCTGCACAATCTCCAGTTCACAGTTAAGTGGCTGGGTTTTCACTCAGGGGCAGCTCAGGTTACTTACCACACAAAAACACATGTATCAGGATCCTCGCTGTGAGAAATTGTTCGCCAACTCCCAGTCAAATGACAAAGCACAGCCTCTGGCCAGTATATAATTTAGCCATGCACCTCGTCCTCTGCTTAGCCTGGTATGAATGCATCCAGAGTTACACATAACTCTCTTCTACCTCTGAGTCAAATCCTTATTCAAATACAAGGCCTTGGTTTGTATTTCAAAGCAATTAGTGGATTGAACCGACAGCTATATCAAACCCTGAGTCTCCATCTGGGAGCTACTGTGACAACCATATTCCTCCGGGATACAGCAGACCAGAAGGCCTTGGAAAGAGCACGTGAGAACTGGAGACAAAGAATTGTCAGCCTGGGGGTTACCCAGCCTATGAAACAGTCCTTGGAGAACAACAGATACATCCAAAACTCAGCCACCTCTAGAGAACACTGCAAATCTTTTCTGTAGACAAGCCTTCCTGGCATGAGTGTTGCTTGTGAAGTGAACATCCCATTTTACTCCCAGCTCTGCTATTTGTATCAGTTTTGTGGAAGATATTCAACTAGTACCATGACAGTATTACAAAATCTAAAGACAGATTTTTTTTCAGTGTTATTCCCACTAAAACGTATACATACTTTGCGTTTCTCTTCTTCTATTCCTGTCTCATGTAAATGAATGAGAACAAGGTAAAACTCCTACTCTGGTAACAAAACAATACCACCAGTCACCATCTTGTAATGAAATATTGTGACTAATCTAGCCTCAGCAGCTTTCCCATTCCTCCAAGGAGACCTTGTGAGCCCAGCTTATCTCAACTGCCAGAATTCAGCTGCCATGTCCCACCTGCCATAAAATCTTCAAATCTCAGCATTTTCTCTCTTCTGAGTACTAGCAGGGCTCCTGCAGGAGGATCAGGGTGGATTTCATATCTATAGATACGTCCATCTGTAGCCATTGCATTCTGTGTCACGTCTTGACCAAAAATAACAGATGCCCATGAATGGTCTCTCCCTTACAAAAACATTCCATACTAACTCTCCATACTACCCCTGTTAAAAAATGACACTCTGTAGCACAGAGGCAAATAGTATTTATTTCTGTAATGAAACCAAGCCTGGAAACTCTTCTGCTCTCCAATACATGAATGGCAGTGACAGCCTCCCAAATACAGTGTACTAAGCTATCACACAGATCTGTAAACAACTGCTCGTATGAACTTAACTGAACCCTATGTTGTCTGAACCGGCCTCAAAGACAAACTATGCAATTGTGTGAATGCTCATGCTGCTCAATCAATGATACAAAGATGCTTTGTGTGGGTCGTCAGTTGGGTGGTGGTCCATTAAATGGGAAAAATGCTTCTTCTCAACCAGATATAATAGGACATAAAGCATTGGCAGTAGATCTCATTTTACTACAGCTTTGAAAACACTTTTCCTCCAATACCACAGCACATGTTTTAATGCACTGATATATTAAATAATTTAATCTGATCAAACAGGTAAATAAATCCGTAGTGCTCCACCTCTCTTCTGTTGTGCACAGTCACTGTTTCATGAAAAGCAGCCACTTGCAATGGGAATCCCCACAGTAATTATACACTAAAAATATTTAACATTTATCATCATGTCTTTCTCATTAACATGATTTGTCTCATAAGCACCTACTTTGCTGAACAGTCAGGTATAGCTGCCTGTGACACTGTGCCTCTCTGAACAGGCTCAGGTGGAGGTCTGAGGCAACTGAGTGTGAAATTAGACTGATGGGAAATGGAGAAGGTTACACGATGCTGCCCAGAAGAAAGAGACTGAGAGAGAGAAGAGTCAATTTTTCTTTCGATCTCCTTTTTCCCACACATACTGTAGTGCTGTGAACCTTTTGCTTCACACCTCTGGCATCCTCACTAGATAGATAAATCTGGAAGTATGGATTTGAAGGGACATACCTGCTTGCTCAGAAGTCCTTCAGGGAAAAGGCTCCCTGAGAGGTGACAGGATTCCTTCAAGGAGGTGACGAAGGGGCAGACAAGGGAGGGGAAGGGAGAAAGGGAGGTCATTCCGAAAGGAGGGCAGACAAAAAAAAGGGTGACCAGAGGTGCCAGGAGGGGAGAAACTACCCTGTGGGGAACGCGGGGCACCAAGAGGGATCAGTCCTTAAGGGAAAAGTGTAGTTTCAGGGGAGCCCTGACTAGCCAAAGTGAGGCTGAAGAGGGAAACTCTGAGGGGAACGGCCTCACCCTCGGGGTAAGGAGCTAAGGGAGCAGCTGTCGGGCGAAGGGCTGAGGAAAAGGGCCTTTGGGTGAAGGGAGGCGAGGCGCCGAGGGGAGCGGCCATCGCGTGAGGGGGCGAGGCGCCGAGGGGATCGCCCCTCGGTGGGGACGAGCGGGGCGAGGCGCTGAGGGGAGCAGCCCCGAGCGGGGGGGGCGGGGGGGG
>JAVJGG010000088.1:15086973-15101071 GCA_035590195.1 Aviceda cuculoides
CCTCATCCAAATCGTCAATAAAGATATTAAACAGAACGGGGCCCAGCACCGAGCCCTGGGGAACACCACTTGTGACCCGCTGCCAGCTGGATTTCACCCCATTCACCACAACCCTCTGGGCTTGTCCATCCAGCCAGTTTTTCACCCAATAATCTGCAAAAATAATCTGCATTGTTTTTGTAGCTTGGCTAGTTATCTTTTCCTAATTCTGAATATAATTTGTTCATTCAGATTTTGTTTAGTATTCTTCATTTAAGCATATATTTATGTTTTTAGCTTGATGGTGTTACTGCTAAGCTGTTATTTCTGTTAGAGGTTGTCTTTTGAGATAAAGTAGGTATTTGAGTAACTTGTTCTATGACAAAGCAATGTGATTGTTACATCCTTTTCATCCTCTTAGTTTCTGTTTAAGCCTTGTTAGATAAAAATTATTAGCGCTGTGAAATGATCAATTATGTACTGGTTCAAGTGACTGCTTGTGATGTGCTAGCTTTTGGTGGTCTGCTTCTGAGATCTCCCCAAGTGTTGTGTAGGTAAATATCAAGGCAAGATGCCCAAATACCACTAACAAAAGGATGCTAGAAATCAGTTCTAAATCAGAGCTCAAATTCAAGTGTAAATACTGAGGCATCAAGGAGGCAAGGGGAAAGGGAATTTTTCCTCTTGTTGAATGAGGAATAGTTGTTTGTTCAGTGAAGTATTGGAGGGGACAGCTTGAGTAACAGCCATGTTTCCCATGCAGGGAAATGAATCTGTGCTTATTTTAACAAAGAGAATGGTCAGTTCTTCTAGATAGGAAGAGAATAAACTAATTTGGGGGAGAAGGATTAAATTTTGCTGGGGGATTTAAAAAGGGAGATTTGGCAGAGTACAGCAGCTTTTATAGCCTGAAGAAACCCTCTTTAGTGGGTGCAGCCTCAGGCATGATGTGTTCAGAATGGGAGCCTCTGGCAGCCATGTGCCGGGGAGGTTTGCAGTAAATCAGATGCGTAAAGGATGGGGAAGACCCTTCTGATTCAGTCTTAGTACAAGTCATTTCAGCATATATTTTCTATTTCCTTTTTTCACCTGTGTCTTTTATAAACACTACTAGTTGTATTGTGTGTTTCAGAATTTGTGAATAAATGTGATGGGTATTTTTCTTGCATTTTATTTTAACTTGCTTTGACTTCAGATAGCTTTAAGATAACAAGCTTTGCCTGAAGATATGAGAAAACCGTAGTCAGCGTGCAGAGGAAGACTTGGCAAGGGCTGTGATTCCGTTGTGAAGTCTTTAGACTATCCAAAGGGAAGCAGTATATATAGCATGGACCAACTGAAGCTCTGTCATTAGTGTTGGGTTACAAAGAGGTGTGTTTCGCTAACCAGTGAGAACCAGAATGCTCCCCTGGTGAGCAGCAAGATCTTAGGAGCGTGTCTGAACCCTGAAAGTTCTCAAGTTGTTTGTCACAACCAGACACTGTGAAAATTTGGTATTGAAGCTCCTTTTTGGAGGTAGCTCTGAGTACTTACCTCTAGTCAGTAAAATGCCTCATGAGGAAAACAGACTTCAACAAAATTTTCTGAAGACTCCTGTATAGTAGATGACCTTACACCTTTCTCCTAATAGCCTGTTATTTTCTGCAAGTGCAGGTGCCTACGTATACCTTCAGATGAAGTTGAATGGTTAAGTTTTTTCACTGTTTCCATAAGCTGTGTATGAAAATTAGATTATATAAATTGCTTGTAAATCTGTAAGTCCCATTTTGGAACTGTTTTCTAAATCTATTGAATCTAGTGTACTTCATATATTGTTAACCCAAATTAGTGCATATTTCCTTTGTGGAAGACCAAAGCAAAACACTCTTAACAGTTCCAGACAGACCATACTATGCTTATAAAGCAAATTATAAACTGTGACATCAGTCAGAAAATACAACTTCAGTGGGGAAAGGCTTTTCATCAGCATATCTGCAAATATTTGACACTGACTTCTTGTCTTGATTTATACAAGACAGATTCAGAGATGTAAAGCAATATCAAAGACAAAAAAATTCCATCTTCCTGCTAAACTGTGGGACCTGAGGAACAAGAGCCTGTAACACAGTGCTACTAGTTTTCATAAGTGTACCTTCAGTTGGACCCTAATGAGTGACAATTTGCAAGGTTAAATTGTATGCAAAACTTGGACATTCTGCAACAATTTGGTTACAGTTTTGTTGATGAGAACCCACCAAACATAACATTGGTAACTTGAAGGAAACTGAAAAAACATTCATCGGTTGCAGTTGGAACTCAGTCTTTGGTTGCATTTGCAATTTGGCTAAAGCAATTCTCGTGTGTTTGTATATTTGAATATTTAAACCTTCTGCTTGTTATTACATACTCAGTACAGATTTGGTTCAAAGTCCACATGAGGTTGTACAAAGTTTGAATTAACATAGTAGTATACTTATAATTTAGGTGGGCGCAACTTTTTGAGATGCTATCTGGCATGGATTGCAGGGTTCCACTGTGTTTATGGGAGGGGTAGAAGACTATAAGCTGCTCTCCCCATGGAAGCATAATCTAAAAGGGAAAGCCAACTAAGCATACCACAACTTGTCTTTTGTGGTGTCTTTGTTATTAGCATAGTCAAAGACCATAGACCTATTTTCTTCAGCATTGAACTCTCGAGATGAAAACATTAATTCTCATTTTCTTCCGTTTCTGCAGCTTGTTATGGCTTAGTTGAGGATCCATCATGTATTTAGTTTAGTTCAAGAAAGTCAAAAGCAAACTGTTTTAGAACGTGATTGCATCTATAACAGGAAACAAACTTCTTTTTGAGACAATAGAACACACAAATTAACATGAGGTAGTTACTTTAAATGTATAATATGTGGTTTAGTGATTAATATTCTTAACCTCTTTGAAGAAATTAATTAAAAGAGGTTCATTAGTTTTAAGAAGCTCAATACTAACATCTACTCAAGTGTAATTATTATGTGAATTACTTTAAAGTGAACTTTTCATGACTCTAGTAAGTGTTCTACTGAAAAGCTGTTTCATTGACTTTAGTCAGGGTGTTCGTAGAAATGGCAGATGTGATTTGTCCTGAAGCGTTTTATCAAGCTGTTCAAAATTCTACAATTAGACATAAACATCTATTTCATATTCTGTATGACTACTGCCTACAATTAAAAAGACAAACAAACAACTCTGTATGAAATTACCCATTGCATCTCTTAATCTCTCCCATTCCCTTTCTTGTGTGTGTTTGTTTGTTTAATTGAGGAAGGACAGCTTTACAGCATAAAGATGGGCCAAATAGGTGTGTTTGGGGGTGGATGAGATGAGGCAGCGTGGCATGCAGGCAGAAGCCCTTTGGACACTGGGTCCAGAGTATCAGAAAATGTTTGGCTTGTTGTTTTCCTTGAGGTTGCCATAGCTTAAGTGACTTTGCTGATCTCAACTGTTGTTGTATGCTGTAGGGAGAAAAGTTGTCTGTAAATTATTTGAAATTCTGAGTTCTTTCAAGTACTGGGCTGGGTACTAACCCATAAATATGTTTCTTTCCATCATGGTTTACTTGTTTTTTGTTGTTCCAGCTTTGTCTCCAATTTTACTTAGAAGTGCCAAGAAGCCCTCTTTCTTCTGTTTGAAATGATGCTGATGAGACTTTTAGGTTTTTAAACTGGCAGCAACTGGAAATATTTTGAGAAAGGTGTACCTAAGTGCAATATGACAAAATTGAGGAGGGAAAAAGGGGAGGGAGAGCGTATAACAAAACTCTTGGTTCATTTTAGAGAGCTGGTTTGCTTGTTTGAAAAGCTCTAAAACTAGGACATATATATTCTTATTACAAAATATTGTTGACATATTGGTTTCTGTAGAAAGGTTCTAAGCTCAGCCCCAGGGACCTTCCACTTTCTGAGTCCTTTTGAAGTTCTTTGCAAAATTACCTTGACTACACAAAAAAAAATGCTCCAGAGGAGGCGAGTCTTTATTTTCAAAGATACTATCTCATATGTGTTTTTCTCTACAGTCTATATTACTGTTCTTTTAGCATCACAACTGAAAGTTTAAAAATCTCTGTCAGCAACCTCCAAGGCCAGGCTTCAGAGACAATGCTAACTCAACAATAACAGACTCCATACCACTTGCATGCTCTTTGCCCTCCAGTGTAACTTTATTCATGCCCAGAAATTAAAAAAAAAAAATAAAAAATTCCACAATCTGTTGCAGAGGACAGCTGATCTAGAAATCATACTACAGGCATATGTTCCTTTTTTTTTTTCCTCTCCCCTTTAGACAAAGAAAACCTATATAAATACCAACTTTTTCCCTCCTTTCAGATACTAACATTTGAGACCAAGAATCCAACGGAGCTGGCTGAGCGCTTACGATCTGTGTGTGGAAACCAGAGCAATGCTTATGCTCGACTGCTGGAGTACCGACTAAATGCTTTGCGTGGACTCTGGAATGCCCAGCGCCAGCTAGCCTTGGAGGAGCAGCATGACCGGGAGAGCTCGGGGGATGAAGAAGCCCTGGCCTTGCTCAAGCGTCAAGGCTTGTTACAGCAGCCTGAACAGGCACCGTTTACTTCACGAATGGGGCTTCTATTGGTCTTTCCGCTCATTCAGTCTCAAAGTAGAACAGACCCTTCTCTCTGTAACATAACTGCTGAGGTGCTATTGAATTGCCTTCGAGACTGCCAGCCTTTGAGTTTGACTAAGGAACCAGCTGACTGTCTTAATGGAATAGAGTCTTTGCTCTGCTCCTGGCTGGAAGACACTTCTGCTTCAGGCCAACAGATTCCATATAAGCAAAAAGAAAATGCTGCTGCTGCCCTAGTTGCCTTGGCTTGTGCAAGGTGAGGAAGCTGTACTGAAATGACATGTTGTGGTTGATATTGGTAGTAACTGTTTATATTTAAATGTAAGAATCAAAAATTATGTGACCACACTGTTGATACTATTTTTTGGTTTACACTTGTCTTTTTCACTTTAATGTTTAAATATTGGTTTGGTAAGGGTGAAACTGATAAACTAAGCATATGTAAAAACAGAAGGATGTAGGTTAGAAATGCCTCTTGTGCATAATGCTGCTTCTACTGCAGTGATCTGTTCTAGGAATGGTTCCAAATGTTTTTATCACGGAGGAAAGTTGTCTCACTTTTCCCTTTGTACTACCCCTTTAGTCCTGTAGCTTATGCATCTTCATTTGGCTGTAGAAGGTATTACTGCCAAGTTTCAAAGCAATTAATTTTAGATTTCAGTGTTGCCTGTGAAACATCTGGAGGCATTTTTTCATTTCGTTGCCAGTGAAGAGTTCAACCAGTGTAGGTTGAACTATCCTGTGCCCTGCATGGGTTTAGCACAGCATCAGGTGATTGAGGACAAAGTGGCCATAATTGCCTTTAATAAAAACTTACTCTTTTTAGGGGATGGCGCTTGGGGAGAGGGGTACACAAAACTTATCTTCTGTGCCATATGAACGGGGGTCTAAAGTCACTAGTAGCCTTTTGAAAATCTTGGCTTTAATGTTTCTCAGATTGCAGCCTTGTCTGTCAAGTTTAACTCTGATTTAAGATGTTGAAATTCTCAGGAGATGTCATGATTTGCGTTAGAAAAAGGTTTATTCAAATGAAAAACACTTAATTTCTAGTGTACTTGTTCTAATGAAGTCAATGAAAAATCTACTGTATGTGGCAAACTCTTCTGCACTGACAACTGCCTTATCTAAAAGGCAGTGTACTTGAACTTAGCTCAGATAAATTGGATTTGATAAACACAATCTCATTTATTTTTTTTCCAGATGTCTTACTTTCAGGAAGCATGGGATATTCTTTTGCAGCTGAATTTGTAAAAGAGCTAAATTTCAAATGCAGCTTTTGAAATGAAGGTTGATTGTATATTTTCTTTGCAAATCTGTTTTGCATTGCTTACAGAGTTGTAGTATCCTGACATACTTCAGTCACCTATGAAAGCCTTGCATTTTTCCTTTTAAGTGTGGAAGTCATGTTGGGTACCATTATGAAGAAAAAGCCTTCAAAATGAGACAGTTATTGAGATTCCTAGTTGCAATCTTGGGTGCTTCATATTACTAAGAATAAAACAACAGGGTAAATACTGCTTTAAATAATTAATTGAGGTGCTTTGAAGTATTCAGTATTCAATTTTCTCCAAGCTGAGGTTTATCAGTAAAAGCATATGGCTGAAAATGACAGTGGGGAAAATGGGGTTTGGGGCATGGAGGGGGAAAGTTAAGGAGCTAAAACTGACCATGTGTGACAGAAAGCAAAACGCTATATACAGTGGAGTGCATGGAAGGCATATCTTCAATTGATCAGTCATGCTTCTGAAGAAATTGATTCATAACTGTGAATAACTGCTGATTTCATAACTACTATCATGCCTAAGACACAGTCAAGATTCTTGTATTTAGCTGGGCTATTGTGCCTGGAAATAAAGCCACCATGTCTTTCAGAAAATGACTTCTTCCTAATAACCTGACCTTTAAAACAGAAACTGTAAAATATAAGTTTTCAAGACCTCTAATCTCTTTATTTCTACAAAAAAACCCCAAGTGTTTTCCACTGTATTAATGTACAGATTTCATAGGTTCTCCAAAAAAAATATTCACCTTATGAATGAACAAGAATTATAATTAGAGCTACAAACTCCATATGTATGTAAATACCACAATAAAATTTTAAAGCAACACATTTTTAGGCAAGATTAGAAACAACTTCTGCTGTGGTTTAATTTTGTTTTCAGAAGTATCTAGTCCTTTTATATGTTTAAATGCATCACTTTAGAAGGGGAAAAGCTTCCAAATATGTGTTTGGAAGTAAAAGTAATCAGAATCTTGATAATAAATTAATTAGTCATGTCTTTTCTATTTTAGTCAAGAAAACCATCTCTAGCTATGTCTGCAGCAGCTCTTACTAATATTTTAGCTCAGCCCCAGGAAGACCCACAGATTGTATTTGGAGTTCTAAATATGATTAATCAGCTACAAGAAATATTGAAAGTAGCTGTCTGTAATAGATGCAAGATTGAGGTATTTTATCATGTGCCTAGATTGCCTTTACTATACATGTTGTTTATGACAGCCCACGGTTGCTGATCTCCCTACCTGCATGGTGCTTCATCCTCTTCCAAAAAGATAGCATGATTTAGACTGGCGGTTCACCAGCATTCTTCCTTTATGCTGCCCTCTCTTCCTCTTTTCACTTCCTCCACAAAAGACTGAAAATCATCCCAAAAAGAAACGCAAATTAGAAAAGAAGCTTGATGACATATCTTGGATATTCTGTCTTTATGGTACTGGGTATTATATTCTACATAGATGCTGTTGTCTGTTTGTATTCAGTTTTGTTTCAGTAGACATCTTTAATTCATGTTTTTCTTATCCTTTTAGAGGGTCGCTGAAAACCTTTGTTCATACAGTGCATCTATTACAGAAACAGACTGATCTAGGATCCTTGCCTGTGGCTGATGTATTATACAGGTTTGTAGTGCCTTTTCTAATTGTAGCACTTTTACATCAGCTCTGAAAATGTGCAAGTGCATTTACAGATAAATGTCTTTAAATGTGATGAAAAGGCTTTAGAGTTATTGAAAGCTCTAGGAAAGATCGAAATTTAGTCAGTTGCAGAAGGAAGACATTAGAAAGTCAAATCTAAAAGGATCTACTAATTGTTTTTTGGGTGTTAAGTTTTTATTTTTTTAATTAAATATTGATGATTCCTTTAAGAGGCTTATGAACTCTGACAGAGAATAATTAGTTAAAATATATCTTCATCTTAACTTTTGATTTAGCTAGTTTTTGCTATCACTCTTCTCTATGCATCTTATTTTCTGCTTAAAGGTTGTTGCTTTTGGAGGGAGGACCTGGATCACCCTCTTGTTTGCTTGGAGGAAAGCATATAGTGTCTTGGGGCTTTGAAGACATGTTACCTGCACCTGATGCCAACAGTAGTTCCAGCAGTGAAAATAAAGGTGAATTATTTCATGACTGTCAACATGAGCAGGGGAGGACAAGATGCTTTTAGTGGTGACAATTGTTTAAAAATTAATGTAAAGCTTTAGAGTTGGAAGGGATTTCTCCCTTCTGTTGGAATTAATGTAAAAGCAAGTACAGTACATTTCAAATAACTGAAAGCTGAAGGGTTTACAAGGACCATCTGCAGAGAGAACTGGGCATCACAGAGTGTCTCAAAGCCTGATGCGTAATGAGAGGGGGAGGGCAGCAACTGTCTAGGCACTTTGTTGTCTTAACTTGTAAGTTCAAAACTGAAGTTTTGAAAACATGGACCTGATTTACACAAGTACTAAATTGTTTACGTTGTTTGGCTTGTCATACCTCTTCTCTTTAAGTTAATCTAACGAGATATGTAAATGATTTGTTTGCTTTTTTTATTGGGGATCAGATAGAAAAAAATTATCCTGTTTTTTATCAAAATTAAGAGACTAAATCTTAAGTCTGGTGTGTTAATGATAGTATGGCATAATTTTTTAAAAGTACAAGATAATGGGGTTCAGAAAAGCATTGCTTTTTGGTTGCTGAAGATCAGGTGCTATTTTAAATTGTCTAGTAGTCAGGTTGTAGGAAACCATCAAAAGCAGTAGATACAGTGACTCTCCCTGACTTCAGTCGGAATTTTGCAGAGATGTCAAACTGAGTTTGGATATTATCCACTTTAGTCTTTCAGTAAGCGTAATTTTTTTTTCCCTGTGCAGTATCACTGTATTCAGTAGCTGTCACTGGCAGAGCATGTTTACTTTTAGAAGTACAAGTTCATTGCTCTTTTTTTCCCTTTTCCTATTCTACTTTTGTTTCTGGTTTGTATGGGTGGTTTTTTATGCTTTGTCTTGTATTTCTTTCCCTGAATTAATTCTCAGTTTTTACTGCTTTGTTTGCTTACTGTTTTTGCACTAAATGAGAGAGTTCACATTGCTTTAGAAATATTAGTTGAAGCTTTGATGACATCTCATTAAGTTTAGTGCAAGCCATAAGAATTTACAAGTCTCAGTTGTCATTTTAGGCTATCTGCAAATTTAATGTAGACATGTATATTTTGAAGAGGTTTCCTTGCTGTGAGAGTAACTAGATGTGGGGTTTGGGTTTTGGTTGGTTTTTTTTTTTTTTTTTTTTCCTTTCCCTAGGTGACAGTTCAGATTCTCTGAACTTAAATAGATTGACTGGACTGGTTTATTGACAGCCCTGTTACAAGGCTTTGCCTTGTGCGTCCCATCTTGATTGTTAATAATTACTACTTTGTGAGTGACACAGCTGTATTTGAAATACATTTTGTCTTCATTTATGGTGTTCAGAGGTGGAAGGGTCTGTTTACTAGCTTTAAGAGAAGCACAGAGTTGTACCAGAAATTAGATCAAGGCTCAATATTAGATTATTTCTTCCCCACAAACAGTATGTTAAATCAGCAGTCCTGAGCAGAAAGGCTTGCATAGTCGTAAGCCTTGCTTGTATTTTATCTTGCTGCCAGTTCTGAGTTCTGAACAGCATTACCTGTTGCAAAAACAGAAGAGAATGGTCTTCTGCTCCTTTGCATCATTCTGAAGGCATTTAATAGCAAATACTCAAGTTGTTTTTAATTTAAGTAAAGGAATTTTCCACTTGAAATGAGTTCGGTTGAATAGTTCTGTGTTCCTAAGCATGGTTGGGTATGCTAGTCTAGTTCCTACTGTATTTATAGTTTTGAATAGTGTGCAGAAGAAGCAAGTTCAAACTTATTGGGTTTTTTTACAGCAGCTTGGGCCATAATACCCTAAGACAGGTCTTTAACACTGAAATGAGAACACAACACAGGAAAAAGAAATTATTCAGAAATGCATGATGTACATTTGAATCATGAAAAAGCAGTGCTAATGTCACTTATTATCTCAAAACAGAAGCTGAGTGACTAGCACCTAATTCTTGTTATTTGGCAACAGCAGGAGATTTAAATAGTCGTAGTATTCATGTGAGTGAGTTAGGTGTAGTCTAGGCACCTCTGTAAGGCTTGAAAGAAATGTGAAGAAACTACTGTAAAAAGATTGGACTTTGACTATGTTACAGTAGCTCTTGGAACACTGGATAATAAATTCAGCATTAAAAAAATGGTTCTGACCCATTGGTAATGGCCTGTCATGAGCATCTGTTGGTTTTCAGTTGCTGTGGTAGCTACCACAGGAGTGTAATGACCATGGAGAATTTCCAGTTTTATATGTTACAGAGGAGGTCTGCTCTATTCTTTCTTCCTGATTCAGATGCAGACTTAGGGCGCTGTCTTGCAGCAGATGGGCTCTATCTTTATACAACTAATTCAGTGGGCAGAGGAATAAGCAAATTAGGATCTGGATTGCATGGTACTTTGCGGTAAGTGACAGTTGAATATTCGCTATTCTGCAGATCTGCTTAAAAAAAAGTTACTGTTTTGGTAAACCTCTCATGTTAAGTGTGACAAGACTAGAGCATATTATGCATTTTCATTAAATGCTATTTTAATGTTGGGGTTTTCTCATCTGAAACTCTTCTTGAGTACTTTTTCTCTAGAATTGTAGAATAATTTAGGTTGAAAGGGACCTCTGGAGGCCATTTAGTACAACCTCCTGCAAAGAGGTATACTAGAAGAATAGCTAGCATTTTAGATTTTTTTTTTTTTAACGTGTAATAAGTTGGTTTATTATTTGCTGAGAGGGGTATACTATAGACTAGTTTTGTGACCTTTATAGTTGTGTAATTGCTGAATTTGTAAGTATTTGTTTTGTATGTCATTTATTATATAAATGATTAGTGCAGGTGTGACTCACTGTACCTTCTTGCTTCTTTATTGCTTGAAGTCATGAGGCTTCTTTATGCTTTTAAGTCTTTTACAGTCAGAATTGTTGCCTTACACCAACTTAATTTAAGTTCAGTCAAAGTTCAAGAATGTGGTTGTGAGTTGTTCTTAGAAAAACAAGAAAATAGCATGAGGTTTTAAAGAGTTTTAATATACTGCTTTTTTTGCCAGAGGTTTTGTGTACTGCCGTAACGAGGAGCTGGAGACTGGGTGGGTTGCTTTTGGCAACAGCAAACTTCTTCATCGGCCTGTCTCTTTTGATAATAAGCCTCACTCCCTTTTCCAAGTTGTGGATCAGCATACCCTTCAGGTAAAAGGAACAGTTCATTGCAGTTATAGTAGAGTAAGAAAATGTTCTTAATTATTCGCAATAATTTCTAGCTTTAAGTAGTTTTGTCCTTGAAGTGTCTTCTTTTTATTTTGTGAAACTACCTTTTCATAAAGCCCCCATTGAAAGCATTGCATGATAAACTTGTAAGTTATGTTATAGATATTGCTGTGTGTGTATATATGCATGTATATGTATGTGTGTATATACATACATATATATGTGTATACAGACTTACACTGTACTCAGTACATGTGTGATGTACTCACTGTATGTGTAATTATGGTAGTATTGTAAGAGCTAGAATATAGTATGGTCACATTATAAAACAATCAAACAATAGCAAAATGGACTTTGACTTAAACTGAAAACATGATCTTCCTGAATAGCTTATTATTCTTCTACTGTAGCAAAATTCAGGTATTGTTTCTGATATAATTGTGTTTTGTAGATAAACAACTGTCATCCTTTGTAAAAATGGATAGTTGGTTTACTTTGGGTTTTTTCCTGCCATGGTTTTAAGGATGGATGCACATTTATGTCCTGTGTGTTTCCTGAAAACAAGAATGTTTGGATTCCCCTTTTCTTCCAAAGTTTCCAGTAGTGTTTCAGAGAAGTTGCAGAAAGTAGAATAACTCTTTAGCATGTATATTTTCCTTATGGTACTGTGGGTATGCTCCTTTTATTTTTAGGTATGTTAAATGTTTAGATATATAAGCTGTTCTATATGTGCCAAGTCCATTTGGCAAACTTTATAGAATAGCTCTTTGTAACAAATAAATGTAATAGTACTATTATAGCCAATAATAAGCCTCTTATGTACTAACTGCACTTGATCTTTATTTATTTATTTATTTTTAAGTACACTGTTAATATTCATAACAGACTTCAAAATGAGAACTGTTAAGATGCTCTCCTTCTCATAGGTATGTCAAATAATCCCAATGCCAGTAAATCACTTCCCAGTTGGCAGTACTATGACTACCGTGCATCTTTCTTCAGATGGCACATATTTCTACTGGATTTGGTCTCCTGCAAGCCTCAATGAAAAAACACCAAAAGGCCACTCTGTCTTTATGGATATTTTTGAACTTGTAGTAAGCAAATTATGTGTTTTCTATGACTCTGGAGTTCGTAACATGACTACTGCTTAATTAAATATCAGCATTTTCAGTTCAGCATATTAGGTTTGAATATTGATATGTGTAATCAGAATAGCTGTTTGTAATGTGTTTATGAAATAACTTTTAACAGAACAGAAGGTGTATTGTTCAGAGGATGTATGACTGTCATACTCCAGCAGTATGAGTTGTCTTGTAAAACATTTTATTATAATTAGCAATTAAGTTTTATGCTGGCACAGTAGTTCAATGTATTAGGATTTAAAGCATTGTTTACTGTGGATCCGCTTCATTATGTTAAAAGCCAATCAGGTCCCACAAGTTACAAATACAATTGTTTTGTCTACACTCCATTTTATAGCCTAAAATGGTTTTTATGTTGTATGACAGTCATTGGTTTTAGTATAAAAAGAAATGCATTTCAATATATTAAGTCTAGAGAAGTGTGTTAGTAGTTTGAACTCGCTTTACTCTCAATGGCTTATATATGTGTATGTATATATACATATATATGCTTGTGTTTCTATACGTGCATGTATTTTAATTTGTCAGTGAAGCACCTCAGTCTAAAATTTTATTCATTTATATAGCAGAGTTTACAGCAATTCATAGACCTCTAGTATTAATAATTGAAATTGTATGAGGATTTAGTTTTGATGGAGTACTTTGGATGCAATGTCTGTATATCTGCTTAGCAGTTGCTGTACAACAGCCGTACTTAGTGGGATGATGGAGCTAGAAGTGGTAGGCTATAGTAGTACAACTTACGGAAAATGCCTAACGCTGCAAATCAGATCTTACTTTCATTAAGAGATGCATTCTTTAATGACACGTCCCCTGAAGATTATGGTCTAAGAAAATCATTACTTACACTTTCTGGCTGGCAAATGATTTAAAGGCCTCTTTTTACAAAACTTGCCAGTGAAACATCATTAAGAATCCAGGGAGGTTAAATATTTTTAAGTAGAGTTCCATGAATAAACTTAAGATTATGACAAGCAGTCTGTCTTTGAGGACAGACAAAATAGAAGATACTATATTGAACCACAAAGTCGCAAACAGAACAAATACTCATCTGTCTAGCTTTTATAACGCTTTTTTGTTAGAAATTCTGCCAGCAGGGTTTAAGTTTGTATCCCTACTTGATATATTGTATTGTTCAATTTTACTGTTCAGTTAGGGTAATCTGTCTCCTATGGATTTCAATATCTAAAAGTATTTTTTTTTCCTCCATTTTAATAGGTTGAAAATGGTGTATGTATAGCAAATCCTCTACAGGAACGAATTATATTAATGAGAAAAGAGGGTGAATCTGCAAAGAGTATAAATGAGATGCTTCTGAGTAGGCTGTCTAGGTATAGAGCCTCCCCGTCAGCAACAGTGGCTGCTCTCACTGGCTCTACAATCTCCAATACATTGAAAGAGGACCAAGCAGGTCAGAAGAGGTTTTACTGACTCTCAGTAATTTTTTGTGCCTTTTTTTTTTTTTTTCCCCCCTGAAAATAAGTGTTTGAGGAAAAAAAAAATATTTGTGTGTATATATATGT
Source organism: Aviceda cuculoides (assembly GCA_035590195.1). Classification (NCBI taxonomy): domain Eukaryota; kingdom Metazoa; phylum Chordata; class Aves; order Accipitriformes; family Accipitridae; genus Aviceda; species Aviceda cuculoides. Next base: position 15,100,780 of record JAVJGG010000088.1, read on the forward strand.
AGTATTTGCTTAATGCTTGAATTACAAGTTCCTTTGCTAAATTAAGCATTGATTGTGAGAAAAGTCTAAGAATGAAAAGCGGGAAGAGTACTTGTAGCATCCTTTTTTCCTCATGTATTCAATTATAGGACTGGTTTATGCCACATTTGATCAAACTGATAATAGCATTTCTCTGCTGGCAGTTCAGCTGGGCTTCTAATTGTTGTTATGTAAAAATGGACCGCAGTTTAGAAAATGAAACTATGGTTTCACAAGTAAGTTGAATATTATAAATTGGAGGTAATTTTGCTTT